>JAGSMV010000007.1:20000000-20604617 GCA_029286815.1 Troides helena | reverse complement strand
AGAGTTAAATTAAGTTGATTAAATTGATTAGGATTGATTGGGCAAGTTAGAGTTAGAGTTAAATTAGTTAAGTTAAGTTAAGTTAAGTTGGAATTGGATTTTTACAGTCGTTCCCCTGCATTGTGGCGGGTCCGGACCTTTGATCTGCTTATCGCCAGGCATCACTTTTATTTTGTTACACTTTTCCTCTTTCATGCTCGTTCTTTTCATCTTTCCTCCTAGAGCTTATCTTTCTTCCTGTTTTTGTTCCGCCTCGTTTCTGGCTCGCTCTCCATTCCATTTCCTTCTTGCATACCTCTCGCTAAATTGAGAGACACCGTCGCCTCGTCGTGTCTGGAACAATTTTTATTTCTGTTCTTTTCCCCTTCTTTCCTTTTTTATTCATATGTCTTTGGCACTAACTATTCTATTACAATATTCCATATGTATTACTTTACATTTAATTTTGATTTATTTTTTTTTATTTTTTTTTATTTACTACTTGTTCCTATTTATTACCGTTTGTACAACCTTTTTTTGCTGTATTCTATGGATATTCGGCGACTCGTCCTCATGTCAAGGAGGAGGGCAACCGGCTCCTATGTCAATTTCCTTTTATCCGAATTTCACAATCTACCTCTCCCGCCCGAATAGGGACAGGAGAGCAGGATGTGCGCCACGGTCTGGTCCACCTCCGGGTCACAGGGGCGCGCGCGCCTTTAGAG
Organism: Troides helena; assembly: GCA_029286815.1. Lineage (NCBI taxonomy): Eukaryota > Metazoa > Arthropoda > Insecta > Lepidoptera > Papilionidae > Troides > Troides helena. The sequence goes on along the minus strand of JAGSMV010000007.1, from coordinate 20,603,913 downwards.
GAAGGCGCGCGTGTTGGCGACTGCGGGCGTGGCCACGTCGTCTCGCGCATTCGGCGCTTACCCAGGGGCTGGAGGTTGCGCTGGGCAAGTGCGAGCCTTGTGCTTCCACGGCGCCCGGAATGCGCCTCCGCCGGAGCGGAACTGATCGTCGGTGGACTTCCATCGCCGTCGGTACTTCGATGCAGTGCGGGACTCGTCCTCGACGGCCGATGGAGGTTCGACGAGCACTCGGCAGCTGGGCCCGAAGCTCATTCGAGCGGCCGGGTCCCTGAGCCGCCTCCCTGCCCAATCTGGGCGGGCCGAGCGTCGGATGCCGGCGACTCTACACGGGGTGGTGCGCTCTATGGCGCTATACGGTGCGCCCATATGGGCTGCTTCTGGCTGACCGGCGGCGTGACGCTGCTGCCGCTCGCCACCACAGCGCGTCATGGCCATACGGATCGTACGAGGTTACCGTACCATCTCTTTCGAGGCGGCGTGCGTCCTCGCCAAGGTTTCACCGTGGGAACTCGAAGCAGGTCGCTGGCGCGCCTCTGCTGGCGGCAGGAGGAACCCTCGAGCAGGAGAATAAGATTTCATCGCGGCGGTGGAGAAAGTGGCGCCGAGCTCGATCGAAGGTGTTTCGAGGGGATAGGGCGGCGGCTCTCGAACAGTCGTGCGGTCGCCTCACCGTTGAGGCCGTCCGGCCGGTCATCGGTGACTGGCTGGGCCGGGACGAGTCCTCAGTTTCTGCCTGGTGCAGGTACTCACGGGCACAGTTGCTTCGGGAGCTATGCCGGCAGGTTCACAGTAGGACGGATGAGGCGTGCGACGAGGTGTGGCCGCGGTGGACACATCGTCCCACACCTGGCCGATTGCCCGCGATGGGGACAGGGCCGCGCTCGTAGCGGCGATAGGAGTGACCTCTCGCCGTCCGTGGTCCGGACCATGGTCAGTGGCGAGGCGTCATGGAATGCGGTATCCCGATTCTGCGACTCTGTTATGACGCAGAAGCGGGAGACCGAACGTATCCGAGAGCGGGCGCCGAGGGGACAGGACGCGGTCGGAGCGCGATGACAGCTCACCGCCGCAAGGCGGGACCGAGCGCACGACCGCCGAATGGCTCCTCGGCAGGAACCTGGCGCCGCGACCGACAAGGGCCGTCGGGCCGGTGCCCCTGGAGAGGGTTCCTGGGGTGGATATGGTGATGCGTCTCGTATTCCGACGCGTCGCCACGTGGAGACTTGCAACAGGAGGGTGCTTCACACCCCTCCTCGAGGCGGGCCCGGTCATTCGCGCCGTTCGGGGTCGTGGATGAACTGCAATACTTTATCCCGCGACCCCACGAACACGTGGATGAGAGTGGAATACCGTGTGAAGCTTTTAGTCGGTTGGAGTCCGACACTACCACCGTCGCCGGCCCAATTTGGCGACGGGGTGTGCATTTCCGTTAGCATTTTGTTACACACGTAAATAAAAAAAAAAAACCAGGTGATCTGTATAAGTATTTAGGTTACAATCAACAGAAAGGTTTAGATCATAAAGCTATACGAACCAGTTTAGAAAATAAATATATACGAAGAATTGTCAATATTTGTAAAACACGTTTAACTAGTAAGAATTTAATAAAGGCTATAAATACATTTGCAATACCAGTACTTACTCATTCGGGATCATCAAATTGACAAAACTGATTTACAAGCAATTGAACGGAAAACTAGGACAACTTTAACAAAATACCAGAACTTACACCCAAAATCTGCTATCGAAAGATTAACCATTAAAAGACAAAACGGTGGTAGAGGTCTTATAGATATAGGGTGTCTGGTGGCAGATTTATGTTTTCAAGTTTAAATAAAAAATATTATGTTTAATAAATAAATTTATTAAAAGTATTAAAAGATAAAGTACAAATGCGGATTTTATTTTTTATAGATAATGTCATCCAAATATCTTCCATCCTGTTGCACACACTGCTCGAAACGGAGCCTCATATTCCGTGCCACACGCTGCAGTAAACTTGGTTCAATTGCGCTGATTTATCGCCGAATATTTTCTTTTAAGTCCACAACAGTTCGCGGATTGTTGGCGTAAACTCTCTTTGAGGTAGCCCCACAAAAAAAATCCATTGAGTTAGGTCGGGTGACCTCGGTGGCCACGGATGTCCCCAAAGCGACTAATCAGTTTTGAGGGAGATTTTCTCGCAACAAATCCATCGAAGCTCTGGCCGTGTGTGCGGTCGCACCTGTACCGCATCCTGTTGAAACCACGTGTGTGATGAGAATGATGAATGAGCTCGCAGGTTCGGTAAAAAGAAATTCGAAATCATGAGCCGATAATTCTCACCATTGACATTCGTCGCTTGGCCCCGTGCATTTTCAAAAAAAAATGGTCCGATTATCCCATTCGTGGATAAAGCGCACCAAACAGTTACCCTTTGGGCAATGTAATGGTTTTGGTGCTTCAGTCGAGGATTGTGAGTTCTTAGAGCCCAGTAACGGCAATTTTGCTTGTTTACGTGTCCGTTTAAATGAAAATGAGCCTCGTCGTTCCAAAAATGGAATTCACAGTGCGAACACGCTCCAACATGGTTTCACAAAAAAAATTTGCGTGACGCAAAGTCATTTTTTCAATTCTTGAATTATTTGAATTTTAAAAGGATGAAACTTCATATCTTTTTTCAAAATTTCATGCACGCATGTTCTTGAAGTCCCAGTGAAGCTGCCCTTTTCCGTATCGAAAGTCGTGCATTTTCACGTAAACTGCGTTCAACCAGTTCAATGTTTTCGGGGTCCTTGACGATCGACTAGGTCCTGGCCGTGGTGTGTTCATAGCCGAGGCAGTTGCGCGGAACCTCTCCACCCACGAACGAATTAAATTCACACTCGGCCCATCGCCTATCCGTCGAATATTGAAATGTGAACAAAACTGTCGGCGAGCGTGTACGTAAGAATCGTTACTCTTAAAAAATGCTTCAACAGCGAACGCGCGATGCTCACCCGACCACTGCACCACTGCACCACTGCACCACTGCGACATCGTGACTAAGAAATCCGCACGATCGGTGATTCTAATGACTGACCACTGACCACCTTCCCCCCGCACTGCTTATAACTTATTGAGATATTCGTTTTTTAAAATATAAATCTGCCGCCAGACACCCTTTATAGAAAGCTTATGGAGAAAGCAGCTTAAGAACTTGCAACAGTTTTTTAACCAAAAGGCACTTACAAGTAATATACATAGAGCAATACAATGTAACAATGTAAAATGTACCCATCTTAATTTAAAAGAAAGCTGTGTTAATAACCCGGAAACAATAAACCATACTCAACGATACCAGAAAATTGAAACATGGAAACGTAAATCCTTACATGGACGACATCCCCACAATTTGCAACAGTCTTATGTAGATAGAGTGGCATCCAATAAATGGCTTAAAATAGGTTCACTTTACCCTGAAACTAAAGGTTTTATAATAACTATTCAGGATCAGGTTATAAACACGAAAAATTACAGAAAACATATAATTAAAGATCCCACCGTTATTAATAATAAATGCCATAGATGTGACGCACAATCAGAAACAATTCAGCATATAACCGGAGCATGCACTACGCGTACACAAGCAGATTACACGCATAGACACAAGCAGATAGTCAATATAATTTACCAAAAGCTTACACACAAATACCAACTGACCGTGGATGCCACATACATACCATATTACAAATACACCCCTAAACCTATCTTAGAATCCAGCTCTCATAAAATGTAATACGATCGCGCCATACTTACCGATAAGACAGTACATTATAATAGAGCTGACATAACACCACAAGGTAAATTACATAAAATTACATATTTAATAGACATCTCTGTACCCAATTCACATAATTTAGTTAAAACGATATCGCACAATATTCACAAATACACTGATTTAAAACATGAAATAACAAGAATTTGGAGACAAGTAAAACTATACATAGTACCTATTATAATATCTTCTACAGGGGTGGTTCCTAAACAGCTCTTCACTGCACTGAAACTTAGGTCTCCCGGATAATACCTTTATTCAAATGCAAAAAGCAGCGATTTTAAATATATATACGTGTAGGATTGTTCGTAAATTTTTACAAGATGACTCTCATTTACTTGGGGAAACCCCGTGAATGAGTAAATCTAACCGGCTTTTAGCTGAGATTTTACAAACAAAATAAAAATATTAAAAAATATTTATAAAATTGTGAATGGTGTTTATGGAGCCGATACTGTAACAGCCAATTATGTGCAATTTTGGTTTCGTAGTTTCCGTTCAGGAATTTTTGATGTTAAAGATGCACCTCGCACAGGTAGGCCGGTCGCCGGAAATGTCGATAAAATCGGAGAAATGATCGAAGTTGACCGGCATGTTAGCAGTCGTAACATCGCCCAGGAGCTAAAAATGGACCACAAAAGAGTTTTAAGCCATTTACACAAAGCTGGATTCAAAAAGAAGCTCGATGTTTGGGTGCCACACCAATTAACAGAAAAAAACATGATGGATCGAAGTTCCATCTGCGAAGCCTTGGCCAAACGGAATGAGATAGACCCATTTCTTAAACGGATGGTGACTGGAGATGAGAAATGGATCACATACGATAACCCTGTGCGAAAACGATCATGGTCAAAGAGCGGTGAAGCACCTCAAACGGTGGCCAAACCAGGACTAACGGCCAGGAAGGTTCTGCTGTGCATTTGGTGGGACTGGAAGGGGATTATTTATTATGAGTTATTTCCATATGGCCAAGCACTAAACTCTGATCTCTACTGTCAACAACTGGACCGTTTGAAGATAGCAATTGGCCAACAGGAGAGGTGTCGTGTTCCACCAGGACAACGCTAGGCCACACACGTCTACAGTGACTCGCCAGAAACTTCGGGAGCTTGGTTGGGAAGTTTTAATGCATCCGCCATACAGTCCGGACTTGGCACCAAGCGATTACCATCTTTTTCTTGCATTACAAAATTTCTTTAGTGATAAAAAATTGGCATCTAGGGAAGATTGTGAAAATCGGCTACTAGAGTTTTTTGCAAATAGAGAGCAGGACTTCTACGAGAGAGGCATTATGAAGTTACCTTTAAAATGGCAACAAATCATAGAACAAAACGGTGCATATTTGACCCAAATCGGACAATCCGAAGCATGTTAAATAAAGTCCGGAAGTTCTTATAAAAATAATGGATTTCTTTTTGCCCAACCTATTAATAATATAATTCTTTATTCAGATAACATAGATCCAATAGTTAGTTTAGTACAAACAGTCTTAAAAACTAATATTAGTAGCACATACAAGTTATTGTTTGGGCATTTACGACACACGCAAGTAGACTCATAAATGCCCAATCATTAATTCATTCACATGCTTGTGTATTCGCGAGTCCGGTTTACTCGCAAACACCTGCATAATACTGTTGGTGCTGTCCCACAGCCTGCGCACCAGTGAAGCAGCTCTTTTGCGCAAGATGGCCTGGAATGCGTCAATGCGTGCCTCTGCGAACATTTGCGATGCGCTACAGAAGCGGGGCAGCCCCAACGGCGCCCTGAACACATTATTGTATTGAATACGCAGAGCACTCGGCGACTTCTGGGCAGCGCCAAAGCACAGGCCGCTCGTATTAAAGCTCTGACAATACGCAGCGCACAATGTAACCTTTCCTTCATCCGAGCAGCGAGCACACCTGCGGGCCAGCATGGTGCCCCTCGCCGCCAGCGCCCTGCGTTCTCGTTCAATGTCTAAATTATCTTTAAGTTCATTGGTAAGATAGTGTCCTAGGTATTTAAAATTATATACCCTTTGCAACGGTGTACCGTTAAGGCTAATATCTGGTACGTTCTCGGGTATTTTTTAAGGACTTTTGCCGGCGGCCCTAAATATAAAATATACACTTTTGTATACGTTGTAACTTAGGCCGTGACTAGTCGCATACGATTCACATATTCCTAGGAGCCTTCGGAGTGCCCTCATTGTAGGGCTCAGCAGCACCATGTCATCCGCGTACCTTATGTTGTTTACACAGACACCATCTATGCGGCATCCCACCTGAGTATTGCTGAGCTCGCTGAGCCCGTCTACGTACAGGTTGAAGGGTTTCGGCGACGACAGCCCGCCCTGCCTCAACCCGCACTCCAACCCGTACCAGTCCGACAGCGGTGCACTAGACCAGCGCACACTGTTACTCTGGTTTGCATACCAGTATTGGAAGATGCTAGTCAATTCAACTGGGATGTTTCTATCCCTCATCTTCTGCCATAAAACATTGTAAGAGACTAAGCCGAAGGCCTTAGAGAGATCCAAGAAACATGCGTATATAGTAGTACTTCGCTTAATAGAGTATTGTACAGCATGATTAAGGCCCAAAAAAGGTTTAAAACCAAATTGTCCGTCATGAAAATGTAAGTAATCGTCAAGTTGAGCATTAAGCAAGCTGTCCACCACTTTAGCGAGAACATTCGCCAGTGCGATTGGTGTATAATTGGTTTTGTCGGCAATATCTCCTGTCTTTTTTTTTATTATAGGTACTACAACTGCTTTTACTAAATCATTAGGAAGGTAAGTATGACTGATACACAGTGTGTACAACACAGACAAAACTCTCGGCAAATGATCCCCTGCATATTTTAAATGCTCGATGCTGAGACAGTCAGAACCAGGCGATTTACCTTTAGTCATTGTTCTAATAACGGCTGCGACTTGTGTCGATGTAAAATTAATCGTTGTCCTGGCTTGACTACACTTAGCGCCGATCACCGCCCGCGCCGGACCTAAGGGCGATTTTACCGTAAAGTGCTCCTTAAAACCGATAGCAATGTCCCTGGGCTCACTCACGCCCGATACGCTCACGGGTAGGGTTAGGCTTCAAGTTAAGTTGATTTGTAGCCTTCAAGAAATTTACTAAAATGTTTTGCTTTTCGATGCGACGATATCCGTCTTGATTTGTTCTTGGTTCTTTAGGCACCAGTTAAGCTTACTTTTAAATATCTAACGCGATTCGCTCGATTCATTATAAACTTTTCTCTCAGCGGGTTTATCACACCAAAGCCACATATGATGAAGCCTAGCCTCCCCGTGAGCGCGACGGACGAATTCATTCCACCCACACACATGTTTTAGTCGTCTAGAACACGCTACATTTTGGACATGAGTTTGTATAGCGACATCCGAAAAAATGTGCACAATATCGCGATATATATTATTTAACATAATTCTGTGCTCTTCGCAATGACAAAGGTTACCACTGCACCCAGTGAATCCCTGAGTAAAATCTACTTCCCTTAATTTTTTATTACATATACTACGATACATATCAATTAGCTCATAGCTCCTGTCACCCCAAATAATTTTATTATTATTGTCACGTACATTTTGCACTCTCTTTGTTAGAATTGTGTTAAGATCACAATCGATAATTAATGGCAAATGATCAGAACAATAAACATTATAATCTATGTAGACCCGGGAAATAGCTTAAGCGAGAGCGACAGGGTACGCGGCCAGCGTGACGGCGCGCTATGCGCCGACTTTTGTCTGCGCACGAGTGATGTCTTTAGCGACTCGAGGTCCGCCCTGGCGACTGTCGCAAAACCGGACACCCTCCATCCCCTGGCGATCGCAGTAAAAGAGAATATTATGAAAGCGCGTGAGAAAGGGACGGAAGTGAGGCTATATTGGGTGAAGGCGCATGCGGGGATGGAGGGAAAAGAAAGGGCGGACTACCTGGCCAAGGAAGCGGCCCCGAAGAGCAAAATAAGACCGGAATACGAGGATTGCCCCGTTTCATTCGTCAAGCGTCTGCTAAGGCTAGGGACGCTTGACGAATGGAATAGGAGGTATGTGCAAGGTACAACGGCTTCAACAACGAGGATATTTTTCCCAGACGTCAGGTCGGCGTATCGCGTGCTTCGCAGGCTCGTACTCGACACGGTCTTGGTCCAGATGTTCACCGGGCACGAGGGATTCTCCGAGTACCTTGACAGGTTCAAGCTCAAGGAGAGTCCCGCGTGCCTCTGTGACCCGACGGTGGACAACACCGTGGTGCACATCCCGCTTTCCTGTCCCTTTTTTTTTTTTCTTTTTTATAGCATCATTCCCCTGCGTATGGCGGGTCAGGGCCTTTTTGTGCACTTTTAAGCATGACTCACTTATCATCTTAGTAATCTTAAAAACTAATTTCCTAATTGCTTCCTATCTTCCACTCATTCATCTGCCTTCCTATATATCTCCTCCTCTTTTCTTTCGCTCTCCATCTCCTGTTTCTTATTCGGGCGGGAGAGGGCAAAGACTGAGATAGTCATAGGAAGGAAACTGGATATGGTATCGGTAGGCTCTCTGATGAGTGAGGACGAAAGTTGCCAGATATTTTTGACATACTGCAGGAAAGTAGTAGAGGAGACAGTGAAGAAAAATAAAGGGCAACAAATAAATGTACAAAAATAAAAACAAAAATAAAAATAAACATAAACCTAAAAAAATATAAAGTTGTAAATAAAAGGAGAACGAAAATGTAAAATTAAGAAAGGATGATTCTCTTTCAGGGTACGAGAATGCTCTATTAAAAACGGACGAGGCGACGGTGTCTTCACTCAGCGAGAGGTATGAAAGAAGGAAGAGGAATGGAGAGCGATAGAAAAGAGGCGGATACTATTATCGGAGGGAAGATAAGAAAGGTATGAAAGATAGAAAGTGTGAGAGAAAGGAATGAGAAAGCTAGATATAAGATTGAAATGATAAGTGACACAGTAAAGCTTAAAAGTGCTCAGAAAGACCCGGGAAATAGTACGCCAGGCGCTCGCAGTAACCACACAATGATCCAACCACCTACTTCCGCAAGCATCGCTTATAAGAGTATGATTTTTGGAGTTTAAATCTAAAATGTCTACATCAGCACATACCCATAATTGTTGAGCGCGGAAATTGAGTAGTTCCATACAAAACGGTTCACCTGGATGCGCGTTATAGCCCCCAAGCATCTACACTGTCTCCACGTCACTGCTTTCCACTACCGTACTAATTTCACTAAGGCACTCCGTGAAAACAGGTAGGTTTTCTGGTGAGTCTGTGCTCATGTATATACTGAACACCAATAATGAACGCTCACTCAGCGGCACCTGTATGGTCGCAATACGTGCACTGCTGCATTCCACCGCCGACACGGACGGGAAGACGCCCTCACGCCATAGGATCGCAACTCCACCATATGGTTCTCCTCTCAGTACTCCAGATGAAATATCAACCGTCGATTTTCCTGTCTATTCAAAATTCCTATCGATGGTCCCAAGAAATGGTATATCAAATGGCAGTAACCATGTTTCTTGCAGTGCAATAATGTCTGCACCCTTACACAAGTGTCCAATGTTTTCGTAAGAAGTCTTTACAGACTTTTTTTTTTTTTTTTTTTTTTATTTACGTGTGTAACAAAATGCTAACGGAAATGCACACCCCGTCGCCAAATTGGGCCGGCGACGGTGGTAGTGTCGGACTCCAACCAACTAAAAAGCTTCACACGGTATTCCACTCTCATCCACGTGTTCGTGGGGTCGCGGGATAAAGTATTGCAGTTCATCCACGACCCCCGAGCAGCGCCAGGCTGACCGGGCCCGCCTCGAGGAGGGGTGTGAAGCACCCTCCTGTTAAAAAATCCCTACGTGGCGACGCGTCGGAATACGAGACGCATCACCATATCCACCCCAGGAACCCTCTCCACGGGGGGCACCGGCCCGACGGCCCTTGTCGGTCGCGGCGCCAGGTTCCTGCCGAGGAGCCATTCGGCGGTCGTGCGCTCGGTCCCGCCTTGCGGCGGTGAGCTGTCATCGCGCTCCGACCGCGTCCTGTCCCCTCGGCGCCCGCTCTCCGGATACGTTCGGTCTCCCGCTTCTGCGTCATAACAGAGTCGCAGAATCGGGATACCGCATTCCATGACGCCTCGCCACTGACCATGGTCCGGACCACGGACGGTAGCGAAGGTCACTCCCTATCGCCGCTACGAGCGCGGCCCTGTCCCCCCATCGCGGGCAATCGGCCAAGGTGTGGGACGATGTGTCCACCGGGTGGCCACACTCGTCGCACGCCTCATCCGTCTCGTGCAGTTCCGCCGGTGCAGATAGCTCCCGAAGCAACCGTGCCCCGTGAGTACCTGCACCAGGCAGAAACTGAGGACTCCGAAGTCCCGGCCCAGCCAGTCACCGATGACCGGCCGGACGGTCTCAACGGTGAGGCGACCGTACGACGGTTCGAGGAGTCGCCGCTCCCATCCCCGAAACACCTCTCGACGCGCCTTTCGGCGCCACTTCTCCACCTCGTCGGGCGACGGAAACGAGCCCTCCCGCTCGAGGCCCTCTTCCGCCGCCAGTAGAGGCGCGCCAGCGACTCCGCTTCGAGTTCCCACGGCGGTGTCCCGGCGAGGACGCACGCCGCCTCGAAAGAGATGGTACGGTAACCTCGTACGATCCGTATGGCCATGACGCGCTGCGGCGAGCGCAGCAGCGTCACGCCACGGGTCGACAGGTGTTGCGCCCATGTGGGCGCACCGTATAGCGCCATAGAGCGCACCACCCCGTGTAGAGTCGCCGGCATCCGACGCTCGGCCCGCCCAGATTGGGCAGGAGGCGGCTCAGGGACCCGGCCGCTCGAATGAGCTTCGGGCCCAGCTGCCGAAAGTGCTCGTCGAACCTCCATCGGCCGTCGAGGACGAGTCCCAAGTACTTCATCGAAGTACCGACGGCGATGGAAGTCCCACCGACGATCAGCTCCGCTCCCGGCGGAGGCGCATTCCGGGCGCCGTGGAAGCACAAGGCCTCGCACTTGCCCAGCGCAACCTCCAGCCCCAAGCGCCGAATGCGCGAGACGACGTGGGCCACGCCCGCAGTCGCCAACACGCGCGCTCTCCTCAGCAGCAAGGCAAGGCGAGCTGAAACACCAGGGTGTCGTCGGCGTAACAAGTCACGTCGACTCCACCGAGGTTGGCTCCGCGCAACACCGAATCGTAGCCGATGTTCCACAGGAGCGGTCCAAGGACCGACCCCTGCGGAACACCGCACGACACACCTTGCCGACACCACTCGTCGCGCGTCGGGTACCTCACGGACCTGTCCGAGGTACGCCCCGATCGTACGCCTCAGGTAGACCGGGACCCCGAAGTGGACCAGCGCCGCGGTGATCGTGCTCCACGGAAGGGTGTTGAACGCGTTGGCGATGTCGAGTGACACCGCCAACACCACCTCTTCGCGAGCCACCGCCGCGTCCGCCAGGGTTTCGCACCCGCGCTATCGCGTCTACGGTGGACCTGCCCCGGCGGAATCCGAACTGGTGTTCGCTCAGATCCGGTCCGACCTCCTCCATGTGTCGAACGAGGCGAGCTGCGATGACGCGCTCGAAGAGCTTGCTCACCTCGTCCAACAACACGATCGGCCGATACGACGACGGTGAGTCGGCCGGTTTCCCTTTCGAAGCAGGACCAATTTCCCCGCCTTCCATATGCGTGGAAACCGACCCTGCCTCAGCAACGCCGTGAACAGCGTCCGCGTCCAGGACTCTAGGGGACCCATAACTAGAGCCCACACGCGGCCGGGTATACCGTCGGGCCCAGGAGCGGTGTCCTTGACACGCATCCTTTGAACGGCAGCCGACAGTTCCCCTACGCTGACGCCCGGGACGTGGTCCGGGTCGAAGGAGTCTTCCCCTCCCCTCCCCAGCGCCGCGGGACAGAGTCGCTGTCGGTGGCGACCCTCGGTCGTCCCGCCGCGGGAACAGTGTGCGAACCGTCCGATCGAGAAGCTCCGGTGAGAGGCTACGAGTCAATGGGGTCGCCAAGGGCGCAGCTTTTGCCGCACCCTCTTATACGGCTTCCCGAAAGGGTCGCCGTCCAACGACTCGAGCATCTCACGTTCGGACGCCTTCTTCGCCTCGGAGATCGCCGCCACCAGTACGGCCACGTCGGCCCTGTGCGCCGCGTACAGCCGCTCCTCCTCGGCCGTATCGCGCCTCCGTCGACGTCGGCACCTGTGGTACTTGCGTCGGCTCGCCACGCACGCGCTGCGAAGCCGGACGAGGTCCGCCGTCCACCAGTACGCACGGCACTTAGAGGTAGGGAGCGGCGCGCCCGCGGAATGGCCGCGTCACACACGTGCGACACAGCCTGCACGAGCCTCTCCGCTTCCCGCTCCACGTCGACCGCCACCTCCTCCACGGAGAGGCCCGCCGCCTTAACCCGGCCCTCGCGGACCCAGGCCTCGACTAGGGCCGTCTCGAGCCGGTTCGGTCGAGGCGCTTCAGCGTCCACCGAGGGCCGTCCCCGATCAAGGGACGACAAGGATCGCCCGGGGTCGCCGAGGTCGCGGACACACTGTATCGGACATACAAATGATCCGACAGAGTCTCCACGCCCTCGAGCACCTCCCAATCCCCGATACGGCGGGCCACGGCGACCCCGGCGAACGTTACGTCCACTATGGAGCCGCCGTTTTTCCGCACGCACGTGTTCGCCGTCCCCCGATTAAGCACGATCAAACCCGCTCCGATCGCAAACTCCTCGAGCGCCGCACCGCGCGCGCTCGTCCGCGGGCATCCCTGCCATCGACTTGGCGTTGAGGTCTCCGGCGAGGAGAATGCGACTCGACCCTAGCCGGCCGATGAGAGCACCGATCTCGTCCAGAAGCCGCTCGAACTCCGCCAAGCAACGATTCGGCGAGAAATATGCTCCCACGACCAGCACGTCCCCCACCCGCCCGGCGACGTAACCCCGACCGCGCTCCACCAACTCTAGGTCGGGGGAGCCGTTCGAGGTCACCGTGCCTATGGCCACCGATCCGTCCACGTCTCCCGCCCAGCTTTCCCGCGGTGGGACGTAGTACGGCTCGGTGACCACCGCCACGTTTATCGACCGCTCCGCCATGCTCTGGAACAGAAGGAATCCTGAGCTCTGGCGCAGTGGTTGATGTTCGCCTGGAGGAAGTTCAGGTCCATCGTCACTCGACGGACATTTGAACCTCCTCCCGCGCGGCTTTCTCGCTCGCGCCGAGCGCCTGCGGTAGAGTGACCCTCGGGTCCCTACCGCCGCGCCTGCCGCCCTTCGTCGCCCCACCACCGATGACGCGCGCCCCATCGCAGGCACCACCGCCGGATTTATGGTCAGCCTGCTTACCGGCCGCGCTGCATCGGCTGCAGTGCGGATTGGCGGAGCAGGTGGCCGCTCTGTGGCCGCTCTTTCCGCAGCGATAGCACTCATCGCTGCGGTCCGAGTCGGACTTACACTGCGCCCGCACGTGCCCCTTTTCGAGGCACCGGAAGCAGCGTTGCGGTCTGCTCGCGAGCAGTGTGACCTGCGCAGACACCCAGCCAACCAGGAGTCTGCCGCCGTCCACCACCCGCTGAGCCGCAAGCACAGGACAGCGTAGCCACGCCGTCCCGAGGCCAGAGGCGCCGAAGGAGACGCTGCCCGACCGAACCTGGTCGGCCGGACAGCCCCCCGCTCGCGCCACCGCGGCGACTACGTCAGCGCTGGTGACCGAGTCATCCAGTCCGGAGACCTTCAGCTCGGCGCACTTTACCGGTCTCGAGATCCGCGCGACATCCTCGCCGAGAGACTCGCGGAGCCTCTTGGCGAGGGTATCGGCTTTCTCGCCGTTTTCAAGACCGGGCACTTCAAATATTCGTGCTCCGGTCGCCGCCGTCTTGCAACGCATCCCGAGAATGCCGAGACCGTTCAGGTCGATCCGCTCCCGCGCCTGGGCGATCACTTCGGCGTACGTGACGCCCTTCGCGACCGCCTCAGGCGCAAGAGTAACCACGACCGCCGCGGACCGTGGGGCCCGCAGCTTTCGCGGCCGGTTCTTCCTGCCGGCTTTGCGCTTCGCGCTCCGACGCTGTTGCTGTTGCTGCTGCTGCTGCGGCTTCGTCTGCGACTGCTGTCGCTGCATCTGCCGCTGCTGCGGCTTCGGCGGCAGCTCCTTCGCCCGTCGCGGCTTTCGCGCAACGACGGTCCACCCTCCTCCAATGGAGGTGGGGCGGGCGCGGGCACGAACTTGCCTGCGGACTTAGGGAGCTTTCCCGCAGCCTTCTGCGGCCTTACTTCCCTTTTCCCTTAGCCACGGAGGCTTTGGGGCGGGGTTCGCGGAGGCCGCGGCTGCTTTCGGCGCTGGGCCGGCATTCTTGGCGGCCGATGCCGCCTGCCTCGCGGCAGCCAGCGGTGGCCGGACACGCTTCTCCGGGAGAAGCCTGTCCTCCAGTGAGGCCAGGTAGGCCGATACCATCGTCCCCACCTGCACCATTACAGTGCGGCAGATCTCCTCTACCGACATAGTCGCCGGTACGAGGCGATCGGCACCCGTACGCCGTTTTTTTTTTTTTGCCGGCCGAATCGTCCCTCCCAGGAGACTCATCGCCGGCGTCCGGACGAGGAGGTGCGGGTCTATCCCGTCGCTCCAACTCGTCAATCTTCGCCCTGAGGTTGGCCAACTCCTTGCGGAAATCGGCCGCCTCGGCGCGCAGGCGGGCGTTCTCCGCCTGCAGCTGCCGCGTCTCGTCCGTCGCTGTGCGAGACGCGATGGTGGTCACGGCCACCTTGATGGAGGCCGCGGCGTCATTCAAGTCACGCGCCAGGCCGGACTTGAGGTTCCTCGACTTGCTGGCGATCGTACTGATCAGCTCAGCGTCGTCGAGAACCATCCGATGCAACGCCCCAACCGTCTGCTCGTCTGGAGCCGTCCTCGACTTCAGCGCAGGCGATCGGGAGAGCTTCCGCTCCCGGTTTCGGCGAAACCTCGCCGCCGTCACGACGAGTTCCTCTTCCGCCTGGAGCCTCAGCTCCTGACGCCTCGGCGTCGAACGCGGCCTTGGCCTTGCTAAGGCCGACATATTTGCCCGTCGTGGGCGGACGTCCACGTCGCTCCGGCAGGGCCGGGGTATAGCTCCTCGGCGCTCTTGCCGTCCTCCTCCGAGGAAGTCGACAAGCCGTCCTTGCTGGGACGCCGTCGTTTGCGGTCCTTTTTTTTTTTTTTTTGATATCGGTGGTGGAAATGCTGTTACCGCATACCCAGCGTCCTTTTCAGGGGACGCCGGGTTATGTGGGGCTCGGGGTCACTGAGATGTTGTGCGTGACCCCATACCCACTAAAACCACCACCGCTTGTCCCGCACATGCGTACTGGAGACGCCCGGGTTTCAGCCAAGCAACTCTCCGGGCGCCTCCGCGTATAAACCTCCTCCTGGTGGATGCCCGCGGGGAGCAAAGGCACCCACCTGCCGTCGTCCCGTACCGGCCCCTCGCGGGACCGGAACGTTGGGGCCCCCGACCCCTCAGACGACCGCGCGCGCCCAAGACGGAGCGCACGCCCGGCCACCGCCTTCCCGTGAAGGAATTGGGCGGCGGCCTCCTCCCTCCAGGACTCCCCCACTTCGACGAGGGAGGGGTACAAAACCAAGACTCCCCGGGGACGCACCCCAGGAGAAACACGACAAAGGCCCAAAGGGCCACGCCCATGGCCCGAAGGCCCCTCACACCGTGCCCGGCTAGGGGCCCGTCGCTCACGGCGGGAGGAAGCGGACGGCGTGGTTCTGCCGCCGCGCTCTCCCGCCGCCCCGCCGCCGTCTGCAAGGTGCGGCAGCGGCGTCGGCCTCCCTCGTGCGCTCGGCGGCCTCCTTCTGACGCATCACTGCGCCGCAGAAGGAGACCACCGCCTTCAAGACCTCTCGCTGCTCAACATATGATCGATTACAGTCGGCAGCGAGAGGTCACTGCCGACTTGCGCGACGAGGGAATGACGTTGCGGACCCCATGCCGGGCACTCCGCCAGAGTGTGGTGGGCCGGGTCAATCGGCGCACCCCCCTCGACGCATTCTGCGTCATCTCTCTACGTGCCACCTGGTGCAGGTACTTGCCGAAACATCCATGGCCTGTCAGCACCTGCACCAGGTGGAACGTCAAGGCCCCGTACCGCCGGCTCATCCACCGGGACAGGTGGGGCCTGATGGCCTCCACCGTGTCCCGGCCGGCGGCAGGGTTACCTAACTCCGTCTCCCACCGCCGGATCAGGGCGTCATGGGCAACGCGCCTGATCCGGCGGACCGTGGTCGGGTCCGGCCGACGCTCTCCGGCATCCCGCAGGAAGAGGTACACTTCCGCGAGCGACTGCGCCTGTAGATGCCAAGGCGCATCGCCCGCGAGAAGCGTACCCGCCGTCCAGGACACCGTACGGTACGCCCGACAGGCTCGGACCGCCAGGATACGTTGGACCCTCTTCAACACGGGCCCGTTCCTGGCGGTCTCGCACCTGTCCACCCATACGGGCGCACCGTACAGTGCCATACTCCGCAGGATGCCAGAGTACAGGCGCCGACACAAATGACCCGGCCCCCGACATTGGGCAGCAATCTGCCCAGCGCAGCGGCGGTGGCGGTGAGCTTCGGGAGAAGCCGTTCGAAGTGCTCTCCGAAGCTCCATCGCCCGTCCAGAGTGAGCCCTAAATGCCAGGGCTCCCCGCACTGGGACCCTCTCGCCCCGGACGGGGATGATCGCGCCCGGGGTGGACCCCTGCGGGGTCCGTGGAAGAGGAGGGCCTCCGTCTTCGTGACGGAGACCCTCAGACCCAGCTGCTCGATCCGGTCCACTACCAGCGACGTGCTAGTGGCGGCCAGACGAGCAGCCTCGTCGTAACTCCTCCCCGGGCCGAGACGAGGTGTCATCCGCGTAGCATAGTACCCTCGTCCCGGGGAGGACCGGCTGCCGCAGCAGCCAGTCGTACGCGAGGTTCCACAGCAAGGGGCCCAAGACCGACCCCTGTGGAACCGCTCTCCACGCGCCGCCGATGTAATTCGCCGCTGCCATCAACCCAGACGATCGTCCTGTCCTTGAGGTACGCCCCAACAGCCCGACCATGTAGGGGAAGCCGGAAAACTCCAGCGCCCCTGATCGTCGCGAATGGCAGGCTGTTGAAGGCGTTCTCGATATCTAAGGATACCCCCAGGACCACCTCGCCGTCACCGAAGGCCTCCAGACAGAGGCCCTTCAGGTCGAGCAGGGCGTCCAACGTGGATCGCCTTGCCCGAAATCCGTACTGGGCCTCATGGAAGCCCGGTCCCACCTCGGCGAGGTGCCGAACGAGACGGCCGGCCAAGATCTTCTCGAAGACCTTACCCGCCTCGTCCAGAAGGACGATCGGTCTGTACGCGGAAGGGGAGTCGGGGTCACGGTCCCCTTCCGCAGCAGGCAAAGCCTGCCCGTCTTCCAACGCTCCGGGAACTGTACGCGCCGAATGCAGGCGTCGTACAGTCCTCGGAGCTCCTCGCGCAGGTGACTGGCGGCCACCCAGAGGGCCCTCGATGGGACCCCGTTGGCCCCGGAGCCGTACGTCGACCCCGGAGACGATCCAGGGCCACGTCCAGCTCCTCTTCCGTCAGGGAGGGACCTCCTCTGTGGCCGCCGCGGTGGCGGTGGTGGACATAACCGGGGGCTGGAATGACGCGTCAGCCCCGGGAACAACCGATCCACCACCCTTGGAGGAAGTCCGGGTCTAGGGCCTCCGTTAAGGGGCGCCTGCGGCACAGAGCTTCTTCCGTGCCGTCTTGAACGGGCGCCCCATGGATCCCTGTCGACCCCTGCCAGTAGTTCCTCCCAGGCAAGGGTCTTCGCCCGGACTATGGCGAGCCGCAGGGTCTTGCGGGCTTCCGCATACCGACCCTGCAGCCGCTCCTCCTCCCCGTCACCTGCGTGCGCCGACGCCGACAACGCTGCAGTGCCCGGCGACGGCCTGCCGCCGCCCGGAGGCCGGAGAGCTCCTCCGACCACCAGTACAGCTGGCGGCGGTCCGCAGGACGTCGCCGCATCTTGGCATGGCCGCATCGCACACCTCCTGAAGAGCGCTGTGGATGCGACCTTCCAGCTCGTCGACGCCGACGTCGTCTGAGCCTCGGGGCATGTTCCATCTCTGGAACAGCGCCGCCTCCTCGGCGAGCTCCTTGTCGAACTTGCCGAGGACCCAACGAGGGAAGTGGAACCCGGGGCGCGATGATGTTGTGCCGCGCCCCTGAGGAGGGGAAACCTCGAACCTGATATATCGGTGATCCGATAAGGTCTCCACCTCCTCTTCCACCCGCCAATTTGCCACACGGCGCGCGAGCGCCGGTGAGGCAAAGGAGAGGTCCACGATGGACCCCCCCGACCCTCGCACGCACGTGAGCGCGTTTCCCTCGTTGAGGAGGCTCAGACCGGAGAGCAGTGCCCATGCCTCAACTGCTCTCCCTCTCGCGTCGGTGGCGGTGCCGCCCCAAGAGCGAGATTTGGCGTTGAAGTCGCCGAGGACCAAGATCTCCCTCGGCGACAACCTGCCCGCGGCGGCCCTGACAGAGTCGAGAAACACCTCGAACTCTGCCAGGGATCGGTTGGGGGAGAAGTACACCCCGATGACAGCGTACCTCCCCCAACCTGCCGCCGCGTAGCCGTGCCCCCTCTCTAGTGACTTGAAGAGGGGGCAGGCGCCCGCTCTCGCCAGCACCGCCACCGTGCCGTCCAGGTCCCCAACCCAGGATGATTGGGCGGGAATCCTGTACGGCTCCGATGCCACGCCAATGTGGCATCCCCACTCCGCCAACGACTGCAGGAACAAGTCCTGAGCGTTGGCGGAGGAAGAGATTCGCCTGCAGGAGTGAGATGTGGGTCATCACCACTGATGACCATGTTCTCATCTCCTGCAGGCGCACTTCTTCTCCGCGACGCGGGAAGGTGTCCCGGCCGCAGCCTTCCTGACCCCTGGGGAGACAAGTTCTCCCCATCAAGTGGTTGGACTTCCGACCAGAGTCGGCGCAGACGGAGCATCGGAACTCCGACTGGCACTCGCCGACCCTGTGCCCCACCTTCCCGCATCGGAAGCACAGATCCCTCCGGCATTTGGGGATGGGCACATAGAGGAGGTGTGCCCGATCGCCATGCACTTGAAGCAGCGCAAGGGGCGCTGCTCCAGAGCCACGATCCTGGCCGAGGTCCACCCGACCAGGACGCGGCCCTTCTCCGCCAGCAGCTTCGCGGCGGCGACCGGACACGTTACGATGGTGGTGCCCATCCCCCGGGCCCGTCCCTACGGACAGGGCCTTCACCTGCCCGGCTGGGCAGCCCGTTGCTGTGACGACCGCAGCCTCGACCGTCTCTTTGGTGGCCGAGTCGTCCAGCTCGGTCACCCGCAGATCCGCGGTTTTGACCGGCCGGACGACGTCGGCCACCCCAGCCAGCGAAGTCTTCATCTTCTCCGCTAGCTGGTCTGCAACGTCGTGGCCGTGGCTGGCACCCAGCTCGAACAGGCGGCCCCCGCCATAGTGGGCCGCACTCGCATTCTGGCCCACGAGGCCCAAGTCCTCGAGGGCGGACGTCTTCACCAGGGAGCTCGTCGTTTGCGGTCCTGCCAAAAGCGGGATCCGCCTGACGCACCGTAGTGAGGCTGCCGTCTGAAACGGCAGCCCGTTGTCGCTGATGCGGGAAACAGGGGCCATGTCGACATCGCCCCCGTTTTGGATGGCTCCCAGGGCAGCCGCTCCAGCATCACCCGCGCTGTGGGCAGCGCGGTCAGCGATAGCGCACGTTGCGCTAGTCTGTCACCACCGTGTGGTTGGCCAGCGCCCATCGCGGGCGCGGCACTTCCGCCATTGTGCGACTCGCCGAACCATCGGCGCTCATCTGCACACATACACCGTCGTCGAAAGCAGTCTTGCCCACCCCAGAGTACGAAGGGCAGACGGCGCCAGGCGCCGTGGGATTCCCCAGCCGTAAAGCTGGGACCCACCTGGGGACGAATGTCTTTAGATCTGCTTGTCATGTTGGGTTGCTGATCCACAGCTTCGGGCGCTCGGGACCAAGTTCCCTTGGCCATTCATCCCATCGGCGCCGTACCTTAGGATTGGGGTAATTTGGGAGGTTTTCCTCTCGACTCCGGTCGCAATGACCGCAGTCCCTGCCCGTCCGCAGTCCGTCATTAATTCATTAATTATTTATTAGCTTTTTATTGTCACTGTGCACGGGACCAGAGTCGCGTCCTTCCTTATCCTTAAGTCTCCGCTTTGCAAAACGTCTATGCTATTAAAAAAAAACAAGACATTATAATTCTGTTCGTCCATTCTTTGTTTCTTCAGATTGGAATCTGTATTTCATAAGTTTTGTTCAAGTTTACTACAAACCAGTGCGAAGTCACTGTCGCATCAATAGAATATTCATTTCTACTGTCACGTGATCATTTCAGTTTGTATGCTGTGCACTCGTCGCTTTGTAGTGTATACAAATGTTAACGGGGTTTTTATGATATACCGTGTGTCCTTCGTTGGATAGAACACATATACATATATAGTACATGTCGTAGAATAGCATGGTTCGTGTATTGACTGTTGTTCGAGGCATACGACACCTGAAGCACACCTGTTGTTTGTGCAACGAGTCAAGTCGGTAGACTAAGTGGGGGTTGTTGCACCGTATAAAAACCATCCGATGTTTGCGCTCGGGGCAGTTCGTTCGGTGCCGCGATAGATCCGTCACACATATACATACACATATACGTCGGCATCATGTGTGCGTAAAGTAAATAAAAATAAAAAAAATATTTATTTGTCACCAAAAACCTCCGTTTTTATATTATCACGTCTTTTTCCAGTAGGGGTAAGCAGAGGTGAATAAACACCCACTTTTTGCCAGATGTGGTCATATTAGGTCCCATGTAACTGGTGGCGAGCCTGTTGCCACACAAAGATGATTTCAGTGTGCAGGTTTCCCCGCGTTGTTCTCCTTCACCGGTTCCATTTCACTGTTGTAACTAAAGTTCACAAATGTACATAACTTAAATATAAAAGTCATCCGTACATGCCGAGATTCGAACCTGCGACTTTCAGAATGTAGGCCGCACGCTCTAACCACTCGGCCCGCGAGGTACTACTACTTACCACAAACCTAATGTAATTAAAAACAGAATTGGTTCTTTGGGAGGAGGTTCCGTAATTCCCAAATATTTGATTAACCTAGCATTAATAATTGGATAAAGTACTCAACACCGATATAGATGTGCATACCGTGTACTGATACTGACATACTGACATACTGACATACTGACATACTGACATCTGTAACGCGGGCCGCGCGTACGCCACCTTTTTTTTTTTTTTTTTTTTTTGATATCGGTGGTGGAAATGCTGTTACCGCATACCCAGCGTCCTTTTCAAGGGGACGCCGGGTTATGTGGGGCTCGGGGCCACTGAGATGTTGTGCGTGACCCCCATACCCACTAAAACCACCACCGCTTGTCCCGCAATACGCATACTGGAGACGCCCGGGTTTCAGCCAAGCAACTCCGGGCGCCTCCGCGTATAAAACTCCTCCTGGTGGGTGCCCGCGGGGAGCAAAGGCACCCACCTGCCGTCTCTGTACCGGTTCTGGCGGGACCGGCACGTTGGGGCCCCCCGACCCCACAGAAGACCGCGCGCGCCCAAGACGGAGCGCACGCCCGGCCGCCGCCCTCCTGTGAATGAATTGGGCGGCGGCCCCTCCAGACTCCCCCACTTCGACGAGGGGAACAAAACCAAGAATCCCCGGGGACGCACCCCCAGGGGAAACACGACAAAGGCCCAGAGGGCCACGCCCAACGGCCCGAAGGTCTCCCTCACACCGTGCCCGGCTAGGGGCCCGTCGCTCACGGCGGAGGAAGCGGACGGCGTGGTTCTGCCGCCGCGCTCTTCCGCCGGCCCGCCGCCGCCTGCAAGGTGCGGCAGCGGCGTCGGCCTCCCTCGTGCGCTCGGCGGCCTCCTTCTGACGCATCACTGCGCCGCAGAAGGAGGCCACCGCCTTCCAAGACCTCTCGCTGCTCAACATACGATCGATTACAGTCGGCAGCGAGAGGTCAATGCCGACTTGCGCGACGAGGGAGTGGCGTTGCGGACCCCATGCCGGGCACTCCGCCAGAGTGTGGTGCGCCGTGTCAATCGGCGCACCACACTCGACGCATTCTTGCGTCATCTCTCTACGAGCCACCTGGTGCGGGTACTTGCCGAAACATCCATGGCCTGTCAGCACCTGCACCAGGTGGAACGTCAAGGCCCCGTACCGCCGGTTATCCACCGGGACAGGTGGGGCCTGATGGCCTCCACCGTGTCCCGGCCGGCGGCAGGGTTACCCAACTCCGTCTCCCACCGCCGGATCAGGGCGTCATGGGCAACGCGCCTGATCCGGCGGACCGTGTCCGGGTCCGGCCGACGCTCTCCGGCATCCCGAAAGGGCACTTCCGCGAGCGACTGCGCCTGTAGATGCCAAGGCGCATCGCCCGCGAGAAGCGTACCCGCCGTCCAGGACACCGTACGGTACGCCCGACAGGCTCGGACCGCCAGGATACGTTGGGCCCTCTTCAACACGGACCCGTTCCTGGCGGTCTCGCACCTATCCACCCATACGGGCGCACCGTACAGTGCCATACTCCGCAGGATGCCAGAGTACAGGCGCCGACACAAATGACCCGGCCCCCCGACATTGGGCAGCAATCTGCCCAGCGCAGCGGCGGTGGCGGTGAGCTTCGGGAGAAGCCGTTCGAAGTGCTCTCCGAAGCTCCATCGCCCGTCCAGAGTGAGCCCTAAATACTTGAGGGCCCCCCGCACTGGGACCCTCTCGCCCCGGACGGGGATGATCGCGCCCCGGGGGCGCGTACGCCACCTGCCGCCGTCTCCACAGCTCTGCAATGTTCAACACGATCAGTTTCACCATACTTAAATATAGGGTAAACAATTGTTATATCGTTGTATACATATTTTTTGATAATGCTTGCGGCGCTAGTGATACAGAGGAACATATAAGGAGTGTAAATTAATATATACATAAATAAGTATACATATAAAATCTTAACTAAATCCGTTATTCCACGAGAGGCATAACTGTAATACTAGGAACAAAAATACGTCAACACAGCTCCAGCCTCCGCCACATCTAAAGCAAGTAGCTCCTTTGTTGGACAATCAGTGCTGTGTTACAATGAGATACCGGATGTTATCTTGATCCACCCAGGAAATAAATAAAAAAATTGTTAAGGGTGATATGGGATTGTTATGTGAATATGGGAAGCTGCTCGCGTCCGTAAGTGGTAACCCTTAGAATCCCTGCACCCTACTACACGCGCTTTCCGGGCGGTGCTAAAGAGCAACCTCGCCGAATGCTGGCGGCGATAAATAACCCTCATACCCTGTTCTTCGTCTTTTGAAGGACCAGAAGCGGCTTGCAGTGGCCAAGAGAAATCTGAAATACTGGTAATGAAGGATATGGGAGTGCACCATAACTATTTTCCCGAATTAACTCATGATAAGTAACAACAGAGACAGAATATAAGTGCGACGCATGTATCTCTCGGCGCCACTTGTAGCCGGGCTGGGTGGTGTAAAATGGACTCCATCAGACGCAAAGGACACCAGTGCTCCATCCATCCATCCATCAGCCGGAAGACGTCCACTGCTGGACAAAGGCCTCCCCCAAAGATTTCCACTCAGACCGGTCCTGGGCCACCCGCATCAAATGGTTGCCGGCGACCTTGACCAGGTCGTCGGTCCACCTTGTGGGGGGTCTGCCCACGCTACGTCTTCCGGTACGTGGCCGCCACTCGAGAACCTTTCAGTGCTCCAAAAAAGTTATATTAAAAAAACACCAAATCGTTACGTGGAATGTGCGCGGTATTCTGCAGACTGAGAAACAGTATTATTGAAAATGAAATGAAGAATCATAGTTTATCCATCCTTGAAATGAATGAAACATATCTAAAAAGTCTGTCACTTTACCTCTTCAATGGGCAGTGCTGTGTACTTCTCTGTTAATAAGGTTGAAAGCAGAAACGGAGATGCCATCATTCTTCCTCCTTTTCTTACTTCATATGTAATTGGGTATAGTGCAGGTTTCGAGAGTATCATAACTTTCAGATTAAGCACTGAACCATGCACTTTAAATAATATACAAATTTATGCCTCGACGGTAGTGGCACCTGATACGGAAATAACATCCTTTTATTTCCGTATAGATAGTCTTACAACTGTACTAAATGCAATACCAAATAAAAAGGTGACTGTTGTTGTCGGAGATTGGAATGCTAACGTTGGAAATTTTGCGGTGGAAGTACATTAGAAGTTACGTGGGGGGTTTTGGCTTGGCTGTGCAAAGCGAACGCGGTGAAAGTCTTCTTGAATACTGCATTGAGCAAAGAAAGATTTACTATTATAAGCACATGCTTCAGCATCCTCCGAGACTATACTTTTTTTTTATTTATACTAATATCTTCTGACTCGGGTCAGAATTCTTATCTACATACTTAATTAGTGCTTTAATGAATTTACACGCTTATTTAAAATCACTAATTTCTATTTACAGTTCTCTGTGCAACGTATTTTCAGTATTCTAGAAACTTGTTCCTAATTTCCTTATTGCTAATTAGATAACTCAATTATCTTATATCTATTTTTGTGTTTAACTCTATTTCTAAGTCAGTTCGCTTTATTCCGAACACCGGGCACTGGAGACGCTTGACGAATGGAACAGGAGGTATGTGCAAGGTACGACGGCTACAACAACGAGGATGTTCTTCCCGAACGTCAAGTCAGCCTATCGGATGCTTCGCCGGATCGAGCTCGACACGGTTCTGGTCCAGATGTTCACCGGGCACGGGGGATTCTCCGAGTACCTCCACAGGTTCAAGCTCACGGAGAGTCCCGCGTGCCCCTGTGACCCGGAGGTGGACCAGACCGTGGTGCACATCCTGCTTTCCTGTCCCTTATTCGGGCGGGAGAGAGCGGAATTAGAAATACAAGTAGGAAAAAAGATAGACAAAGGAGCGGTTGCCTCTCTGATGAGTGAGGACGAAAGTCGCCAAATATTTATAAATTATTGTGAGAAAGTGGTGAAAACTGTAATAAGTAGGAACAAAATGTAAATATATTATATTATTAATGTGAAATAAAAATAAAAACTAAAAATAAATTAAAAACTGTAAAAATAGAATAGATATTAAATGAATGTAAACCAAAGACATGAAGACAAGTAAAATAAATAAAAAGGAAAAAGGGGAAAAGAATTGGAAAAGTGGATGCTTTATTACAGCCAGGAAGAATTGTTCCAGACATGACGAGGCGACGGTGTCTTCACTCAGCGAGAGGTATGAAAGAAGGAAATGGAATGGAGAGCGACAGAAAAGAGGAGGAGAATTTATAGGAAGAAAGATAAGAAAGTTGTGAAAGATCCAAGTGTGAGAGAAAGGAACGAGAAAATTAGTTAAAGCGAAACAAGTACTCCGAAAATCCACCATGACCCGTGAGCACCTGCGTGAGCAATTTGTCTGTTTGCATTTGCTTCATGAGTCCATATGCCTCAATGGCATTCGGAAGTAAGCGCTTGGTGATGCTGGTGTCTATACGGATTTGACGTTTAACGGATGAAATCGAGCACAAGTCGTATTTTGGCTTGGTTTTTAATTTTTGCGCTGCCTCTTTAGCAAGATAATCAGCTCTTTCGTTACCTGTTAAACAGAGAAATCTTCTTGTTTTGGAGTTTACTAGCTTTAATATTTGTTCGCGACTGTATAGCTAAGAGACGCGATGATTCGTTGTTTACAACCGAGTCCAGTGCTGTTCGTGAGTCACTATATATTCCGAAGCTCTGTTTTTTGCTTGTTAATACTATTTTAGTAGCTTCACTGATGGCCAGAAGCTCTGCTTGGTAAACTGTGCAATACGGCGACAGTTTCAATTTGACGGTTTTAGTTTCAACACCGTTAGTCCACACGGATAGCGCTGCTCCAACACTGCTGTCAATTTTACTGCCATCCGTGAAAATACGGATCGTTTGCATATTATGGTTATCAAGTTGAACTTTGTTTTCCAGTCTCTGAAACTCCAGGCTCATTTGTTCAGTCGGATGTGGATTTTCGCAAAATGCAGCGACTCGTTCCACCTCCCTGTCCTTTAATTCTGCCCGGGGCACTCCTCTCTTAGGTTCATAGAGCGCAGCTGCTTCTCTGATTCTAAGATCGAGAGGTAGTATTCCAGACAGGACCAAGGCCGAGTTAAGGGAAACGGTTCTGTATGCTTTAATTATCTTTAGTGCAAAGGCTCTTTGTATATTATTCAAATGCTTTTGCACTTCTAATTTTTTGTTGCACTTGCCCACGCACTAGAGGCTTATGTTATTATAGGCTCCACTGTTGCGATATATTATATATTATTCTTATAATCTCTGGGTGTAAACGCCAACTAATTTTGGCAGCTCTGCTAAGATGTTTGTATACGTTCGTTGCTTTTTTACAAATTTCTGTAGGGTGTGTATTAAATATGAGCTTGTTGTCTATGTAGAGTCCAAGTATTTTCATATTTTCAGACAAGATAATTTTTTCGCCGCCCATTTTCAGAATTGGGTTATCGTATTTTAATTTGCGAGTAATAACCATCGCTTTGGTCTTTGATGGACCAAAGATTAGCTTGTTTTTCATTCCTCAATTCCGAACGTATACGAGGGCAGAGTTGGATTGTTTTTCTATGTCTAGTGCAGAGTCACCATCAAACACTAAAACTACATCATCTGCAAAAGCTTGAAAATAGTCATCGCGTTAATCTAGTCCTTTTAAAAGTGGGTCCAACAGCAAGTTCCAAAGAATTGGCCCGCCAATAGATCTCTGCACACACCCTTCAGTAGTATTTTTGGTACAAGTTTTACTGCCATATCTAAAAGTTACTTTTCTATCTCGTAAGTAGCTGTCTAGCACTCTCCTTATATTTATAGGGCAATCTTCCTCCGCTAAACGAACTCTAATTGTTATATACTGTAAGCCAAAATATTTATATGATAAGCTAATATGGTCCAGCAGAGTTCGTTAAAATAACTATGTGTTGGCAGTGCCCAAACATAAAACCGCTGCGATCCAGGGGAGCTTTAAGTATGCGTCTGCAAAAATATGGAACACCCCGCCGCCACCCCTACGCGACATACCTACCGTCATATCATTTAAATTGGAGGTTAGGCAATATGCATTCGACCTACAAAATACTGATGTAAAGGTGTAGTCTCCTTTGTGTTATGTTTGTGAATTGTTATTATTATTTTTTTTCTCTTTTTTTAGTGTAGTTATAGCTCCCCGCTTATCATGTATATATATATATATATATATATATATATTAGTTTGGCAAATATCTCCCTTCCGTTTTTGCTCTTTATTCAATGATTTATAAAAGTGTTACAGTGATCGGATTTAGTTCAAATATGCGCCGTTTAGTTCGATAATCTGTTTCCATCTAGACGGCAACTTCATAATACGTCCCTCGTAGAAGCCCCCCTCCTTATTTGCGAGAACTCGGACAGCCACTTTTCACAAGCCTCTTTTGAGTTCAACTTTACACCACCAAGGGCGTTCACCATGGACAGGAACAGGTGGTAATCACTTGGCGCTATGTCCGGGCTATATGGTGGATGCGATAAAACCTCCCATCCGAGCTCCCGTAGCTTCTGACGAGTCATCAACGAAGTGTGTGGTCTGGCGTTGTCCTGGTGGAACACTACACCCTTCCTGTTGGCCAATTCTGGACGCTTCTGGTCGATCGCCTGCTTCAAGCGGTCCAGTTGTTCGCAGTAGATGGTAGAATTAAGCGTCTGGCCTTATGGGAGCAGCTCATAGTGGATGATTCCCTTCCAATCCCACCAAACACACAGCAAAACCTTCCTGGCCGTCAATCCCGGCTTGGCCGCTCGACCACGACCGTTTTTGCTTGATATTGTCGTATGTGATCCATTTTTCGTCGCCAGTCACCATCCGCTTCAAGAATGGGTCGAGTTCGTTCCATTTCAGCAGCATATCGCAGGCGTTGATTCGGTCCAGAAGGTTTTATTGCGTCAAATCATGCGGCACCCAAACTTCAAGCTTTTTGTATCCAGCCTTCTGCAGATGGTTTAAAATGGTTTGGTGACTAACTCCCATCTCCTGGGCGATGTCACGAGATGCCACATGCCGGTCTAACTCGATGTAGTCCATGATTTGATCGGTATTTGTCGTCACAGGTCTTCCGCCGGCTGGCTTATCCATGGTGTCGTTTTCACCGGCTCTGAATCATCGAAACCATTCCTCCGCGGTTCGAAGTGATAGAGTACCATCCCTCAAAACACCATTAATCTCACGGAACGTTTCTCAAGCGGATTTGCCTTTAACGAAGGAAAACTTTAAAATAGCGCGTTTTCGGCGTTAGTGAACTCAATGTTTACACGTCTATAACTGTTGAACGCAATATCCAAACTAATTATACATAGCGTGGTTTTGTAGGTTATGTCAAGACCTTTCAAATTATGTATAGTATTGCCAGATACGAGCTCTGTAGCGCTTTGTACATAGCCGCGAAATTCAAAAGACAAAAGGCGGAAGGGAGATATTTGCCAACCTTATATATATATATATATATATATATATACACTTTTAGTAACATATATTGTATTTTTATATCTAAGACTTAGTCACGGATTCTAAATTTTATTCTGGGGTGTGTCCGCTGTCAGTATAGATTGTCCTTTAAATTTTTTTTTTTTTTTGTTACTAGCACCAACTGAAAATCAGCGCTGCAGCTTTTAGTTGCAGCATATAGCTGAGCTGGCTGCCATTTCGGTGTGTGTAATTAAATATGTGTAAGTTAAATTATGTACCGAATAAAAAAAAATCTTTCTTTCTTACAATTGCGGGCCACCACGCATTCCCAAAAGCCCCTATGTCCAGCGATATCATTACGACAATCTTCTTCGCTTCTATTTTTCGTCGAATTTGATGCAATAGATCAAAAAGAGAGTCCTCCGTGCTTCTTTGGGGCATAAATCCGTATTGACGAGTGCTAATCTTTGGGAGAATATGCCATTTAAGTCTACCTATGTTTAGCTTTTCTAAAATCTTTCCCATCACTGGTAATAGACCTATCGGTCTAAATGGGAGCCTTTGGAAGCATGTAGTTATCCTTTCCAGGTTTTCGTAAGATCACTACTGTTGCCTCTTTTCAGATAGTCGAAAATTGCGCTAACTCTAGGCACTTATTAACCAGTAATAAGAAAAATTCCGGATCGTAAGCTATGACACGCCGGCAGATATCTGCGGTAAAACCGTCCGCGCCCGGAGCCTTCTTTGGATTAAAAATCTCAACCGCGCTCTGTACCTCCTCCTTAGTGAATGGAGGATCCCTGCATTCATCCAAAAACTGACTATTTACACAGTCAGCCCCTTCCGTAATGCTCCGACTTTCTGGAGTGTCACCATCCACTGAGTCATCCGGGTAGAGAGCATCTGTGAGGATCTTCACTGATTCTTGAAAGTCCACTGTTCTGCCTTGTACCTCCATAGGTAAGTCCTCGTGCCGTTTGGAAGTCCTACCAATAATTCTAGAAATACCCTCCCACATGCCTTCCCTGTCTTGTTTGCCACAGGAACTTTTCCAGCTTTTTATTTATGCATTTTTGGCTTCTTTTTCGTACCTTTCTTTAGTTTTCAGGTAATCACTGACTACTTTTGCTTTACGGACTGGCGCAGCACAACTGATTCTACGCTTTATAGTGAGCACTTCTTTCTTTAAATCGTGAAGTTCTTTGGATATCCATGGAAAGTTGAGTTTTTGTTTGGATTTCTTTTTCTGAAGAGTATCTTCACAAGCTTCTCTAATAATGCTAGCATATTTCTCTGTCAATACATCCAGGTCGCTTGACTTGTTAATATTTACTACTTTTTCTTGATTTATAACATTTTCATTCATTAAATCGACTAAGTTGTTATTAAATTGGAGCCAATCAGCTCTTCTAGTATTATA
The DNA here is from genome assembly GCA_029286815.1 of Troides helena. Lineage (NCBI taxonomy): Eukaryota > Metazoa > Arthropoda > Insecta > Lepidoptera > Papilionidae > Troides > Troides helena. The sequence goes on along the minus strand of JAGSMV010000007.1, from coordinate 20,574,098 downwards.
AATCCGTGTAGTCCTTTGGACGCTTATGCCCTCTGATTTAGCTATTCTCATGTTGAATGTCAGGATATTGTGATCGGAACTTGTGAGTGTTTCATCTACTTTCCAATCCTCTATCATGTTAAGAATCTCGTTTGAGCAGGCCGTCACGTGGATGTATCTTGTGAAACGTTGATCACCTCTGATGGTATCGAATGTGGGAGTGTTACCTTCATGTAGCACATGTAAACTCATTTCGTTGAGAAAGCATAACGTCTTCGCCCCGTTTATCTATTCGGTCGCCACCCCACCAAGTGTTTATAGCATTAGCGTCACCACCTATAATTAACAGCTTAGGTTTTAGTTCTTTGCATATTTTCTTTAGCTGCTCTAAGTACGGTTTAATAGGCTGGTCAGGTTCGAAGTAGTACGAAGTTACGGTAAGCTACCAAGCACGAGTTTTAATTCCCACCACTACGATGTTGTTTGTTGTGAGTTTCGAGTATTGTATTATATTTAAATCATGATCGAAGATAGCAATAATAGATTTGACAGTCCCATCGTCTTGAATCGTGCTTTGAAAGATTCTCGCTCTTCGATACTTGTTCATACATTTTATTGCACCCACTTATGGCTCCTGGAGCAATGCTAGAGCTGATGTTCTCTTTTCAACTTCTATCATTAATTCCGTGGTTGCCAGCTGTTTCCTCTGTAGATTTGCCTGTAGCACTTTATATAGCTTTGTGTTGTTTCTAGTGGCGATATTGGTTCCTTGTTGATTGCATGCGGTGCCCTTAGCAATACGTCGTAGGAGCTTGTGCTAACGAATCCCATTTGCGTCTGATAGGACATTCTTGATCAAATGCGTTGTGATTCGTCGCCTCTAATTTTGCATTGTTGCAGTTACAGCACCTTGCAACATTACTGGCAAAGCGAGCTTGACACTGAGCCCATTTGTGAGTGACTCCGAAGTGACTGCATTTCTCGACGATATCTTTGCAGAGCCACTTGCTATTTCCATACCTTAAACACAAAGAACATTGCACTAATGGCGACTGATCTTCTATATATAGTCTTTGCAGGTCTATATGTACACGACCTGCCGCAGTGAGATGTTGCCATGTTTTGGGTAACACCTGCATAACTACGTGTATGGTATGCGGATTTCTTGCTTTCCGCTTATATTTAATCGCGACTCTGGTTTCTCCCTCTTTAATGTCCGCCAAGAGGTGTCGATTTTGATTTTTTATGGCTTTTATAAGTTATTCATTTGTATGCAGCGCGAGGACGTCTTTTATTATAATCAAAGGGTCTCTATTTTCTGCCTCTTTAACTGTGAGATTTTGCTTTGTGATGGCTTTGCTTATTTTTAACATCTCTTCTTTGTTGTGGCAGCCTATAATGACCTTCTGGTCTTTGGCTTTGCGCAACCCATCCACACGTACCCCTTTTCTATAAGTTCTTGGTTGGTGTCTTCTTTATTGTCTGACGTAATAATTATCGAATGCATTGGCCCTATGGCGCTACAGATTGGCTGCTTTACTACCTCTGTGTGGTTAGGGTATACAGAATTTCGACAATTCAGGTCATTTTTAAGTTTCGCCACAGTCTTTGAAATCTTTGTGATTTCAGCATAAGTACGATGTAATTCCTCATCAAATGGTATATGCTTAATTTTTTCTGAGAGAGCTATGATGCTCTTTGCATTCTGACAATTCCTTGCCGTGTTCTTCAATTTTTTGTATCAGTTTCCTCATCATCTCTTGTCGCGGTGTTGTTTCTGCGTTTACAGTAAAGTTTTGTTCAAGCCTCGGTATTTCAGAGGTTTTTTCCTGCTCTGTCTCTTTGGTTAACTGATAAAGTCTATCTAGCGTTTCTATTACCCCAGTCCTTATTTCAGCTTTCAGGTTTGCGGGATTCCGAAAGTAAACATTTGGCCCCTTCTAGGCAGGCTTTTGCTTCCGCTTCCTTATTTATATAGCACTGTTTCGAAGGGGATGAAATAGGTAGTATTTCTGAGGCAACATTGCTTACCGTTGTTTGCTATGACAATTGATCTGAGAGATTACATCGTACTTTTTCGTCAATGATGGTGGGTGGAATATTTTGAGAGACCGAACTTTGAATCTTTTTTACGGGAGTACGATTTGCAGCAAACATAGTGAAGGAAAAACTTATTTTAAAGTTATTACAATTATTAAAATTTTTGGACTTACCTAATTTTTAAGCTGAGAACAATAATATGCTATTCAATTTGAAGTCTATTATAAAACCGTTTACCAGTTTATTGAGTTAATAATACTATGACGTTATTGTGTTAGAAGGCACCTGCAGATAAGCTGAGCACTTAACAAAAAAGCGGAATTTCAAGATATTTTTTTTTTGGCAATAAAGTAATTAAGCGGGATTCTTGGAATTTATACTAATTTGAACACCTGCACCAACTTTTAACTAAAACTAAAATTTCTTTTGTCACTACAACAATTTTATGAGCACGGAGCTCTGCGTAAACGTGCGTTCCGGACGGAGGCTAGAGCGCAACTTGGAGACTATACTTGGAAATCTCCAGGCGGCAGATATAAAAATCAAATCGATTACATCCTAATTAAAACACCCGGGAGCGGAATGTGGCTCTGATCACATTCTGTTAGTCGCTAGATTGGCGCTACGATTGAAAAAACCTATAAAAATATTATCTTCACTTCCAAGAATTTTAAATAAAACCGAAAGATGTTTTTTGAAAGAGACTTTTGCCAAAAAATTTAAAGAATGTTAGTTTTCCTGGATGAAGTGTGTGATGTAATATTTTCTGGACGGCCAAAAACAGCTTGGACATCTGAAAGGCTCTAGGAGAAACTGGTGTTGAAATACTACACCAGCTATGCCAAAGTGTGAGAAACGGGTGTTAAGCCATCTGATCGGACTAATTCGGTGATACTGCCTTTGTATAAAAAAGGTTCCACCAAAAGATGCGAAAACTACCTCACGCTGTCCTCGACATCTCATGCTAGTAAAGAGATGTTGCACGAGGCAAACCGGCGGCTACAGTATTGTCTTGGTTGGCAAATACCTCAAGAATAAGCAGCTTTTGTGAACGGCAGAGGTATAAGAGAGCAAATTCTTAACATCCGACAACTTATGGAAAAATGGTACAAGTTGGACACACTCGCTGGACCTTGTTTAGTGGATTATTGCCCTGAAAGTGGAACATTTGGAAGCAGCAGTATCTTTTGGATAAGAGACGCCCAAAATATATTTCTGAACTATGTATACTTTTAATAAATAAATTTGGATTTTTAAGATATATAGATTCATAGACATGCATGTACGCTTAAACGAACTCGAGCCAGCGCCATTTTTATGAATTCCATATTTAACTACAAATATATTTTCTCGAATAAGAGCGTGCGAGCGCGCGCGCGCCGGGGAGTCGAACCCGCGAGGCAGGCGGTGCGCCATGGAGTCGGGCTCAGTTACGTGTGTGTACACGTGCCGCATCGGAGCCCGCGGCGCCGTCCGTACACGCACACAGAGCCAGACGCGCGTCCACACGTGCGCACGTGCACACGTGCACGCGTGCTGCAGCCGCTGCGGCGGGACCGGCCCCGCGCCGCCGGTCCGCGCACTACAGTACAGTACATTCGGGTACAGGGTGAGAGCGCGGCGGCAAGTTGTAAGTAAAGTTTTCTCATTTATAACTCAATTAATGAGCTGCGACCGTACCAACTTGCCCCCTCGTACTGATAAGTTCTTTTTAACTTACCGAGTAGAATCATCCAAATGGTTATCCAGGTTAAATCTGTGGTAAAATGTATAGATGATTTCCCAACCGGACCAGGTCGGCATACCGCGTGCTTCGTCAGCACGAGCTCGATACAGTCTTGGTTCAGACGTTCACTGGGCACGGCGGATTCTCCGAGTACCTTCACAGGTTTAAGCTCAAGGAGAATCCCGCGTGCCTCTGTGACCCGGTGGTGGTGACCAGACCGTGGTGCACGTCCTAACTTCCTATCCCTTGTATGGGGCAGACAGAGTTGATTTGGAAATCAAAGTGAAGCGAAGATTGGATACGGTGGCTATTGCCTCTTTGATGAGTGAGGACGGAAGTCGCCAAATATTGCTAAAGTATTGTAAGAAAGTGGTGGGAGACACAATGATGAGGAACAAATCATAAATAAATAAATATAAATAAAAACTAAAATTATATAAGAAATAAAAATAGTATCAAAAATAAAAATAAAACCAATGTAGAGTAGAAAAATAAACCCAAAGTGAAATAAAGGAGAACAAAAAAGAAGAGAAAAATAAATACTGAACAAAAAATGAATGCTTTTTATTTCAGCGGAAAGGAAGATTTGTTCCGGACACGACGAAGCGGCGGTCTCCACTCAGCGAGAGGTGTGGAAGAAGCAATGGAATGGAGTATGTGAGAAAAGAGGAGGAGGTTTTAAAAAATGGAAGATAAGTTTCGAGTGAAAGACAGGAGAGCATGAAAGGAGAGAGAGATTAGGAAAAACTGTATAAACTAAGCTAGATAGTAAGTGGTTGTAAAATAAAGTCCCTGCCCCGAACTGCGCAGGGGAAGGAGTGTAAAAAAAAATATATGGTAGGGTACCAGGCGAGCTGGCGAGGAGGTCGGACGATCACTCCTCAACTCTTGTCTCGAACCAGTGCGCGGCGCGTTTCATAATTATCAATAAATCCAGCTGCTCTGGATGTAACATTCGCAGATTTAAAAATGATCCCCCGCGTTACTGCACTACTGCTGCACTACTGCTGCACTACTGCTGCACTACTACTGCACTAGGGGCGAGGGGCGAGGGGCGAGGGGCGACGGGCGACGGGCGAGGGGCGACGGGCGAGGGGCGAGGGGCGAGGGGCTGGGGTGTGCAGGTCGGTGCGGTGCTGTTTTCTTTATTCGAAAATATTTTAAAGCAAAACTTCTTGAAACGCGAAGCAAAACCGGCAAAATAAACATTATGTCGGAGTCGGTGACGCAGCTGGTGGTAGTACCTGCCCACGAGTACGCGCAAGTGTGAGTGTGAGTCTGTGTTGAGTGCTACGAGAGCTCCAGCCGCGCTCGGGCACCGGCCAGTCGGCAACCCGTGCAACTGGCGACCTGCCGCCAGTTCGCTCGGGTTGTTGGTTTGTTGTGGTACTGGCGTGTGGTGAAAGGGTATTTCGCATGTATGCAATTGTTTTCTAAGTTAATCGCGGTAAACACCACCCAGTACTCCAGAGCTGGTGGCGGTGGATTGACTAGCCTGGCGCAAGTCAACTTCAGGCACTTGCAGTTACTTGAAACCTCGCCTCCTGACGTGCCAACAAGTGCCAACGGCTACAGCGATCCTTCGTTGTAATGCCCGCGCGCCATTATGCGGCGTGCGCGGCGTGACGGCCATTCTTTATCAGTAATGAACAATTCAGGAGAATTTAATTACGTTTATGCAGTGATCTGATACTGAGCGAGGGTCGACGGAAGCGTGCGCCGGGGGCCGGGGGTACGGACGGGGCGCGGTGTAACACACACCCTCGCACCAATTAGAGCAAACGGAACGTTCGCATCACTTTACTGTAACACTCGTCAACATAATAAACATAGTTGTTTGTTTGTTTGTTTGTACACCACTTTAACTTAATCTCGATACTTGTGCGGGACCCCCAGCGCTCGCGCGACATCCAGGACATCGCTGCACTTTCAGGATGAGAAAGCTTTCGTAAAAATTTTAAACAAAACCTTCTCGTAAAAAGTTAGGATTGGTGAGGTCGCGACATCGTCACTGAATGATATTTCAATGGGAAAACTTTTGTTAATATCAGAAGTTTTTATTAAATTTAATTCTTCGACAAACTTGTTTACAGAAAAGGTAGGTAAAGTTATTTTTATCCCGACCAGACAGACACAGACCCTTGCATCCGGCGGCGGCGGATGTCCACAGCACACCTCTACAATAATTCAAACTCTCACGCGCGTGCTACAAAGCGGGGAGCGCTACAGCGTAAGATAAATGTCCCGCTCTGTTTGTTAAAGAATTAAACCTCCTCATTAATTACTACGTACATCCACTGAGACCGGCGCTCGCGCTGCGCCGGGCTGCTTCCGCCTGTCGCCAAATCATTTCCTGTTGAGGCACCCCGGTATTACTATTTTAAATTGATTCAAAACAGACTCGGGAGTAAACTTACTAGTTTATGTCATATAAAGTAGTAAGGTTGGAATGCAGTAGTCGAAACATTGAAACTGCCGTTTGCCGCGCCCGACCCCGACCCCGACCCCGACCCCGACCCCGAATACTCTCCGCGGATTTACTATCAGCCGGCAAAGACAGTTATCGCTAGGACGGAGAAAGTAATAGCTCTTTACCTATCAAAGAGCCGCGCCGCAGGGCCGGCCGGTTCGGATCGGAATAGTTTTTGTTTCGCTAAGAATTATAATTTCAAATTAATTTTATTTTAAAAACATGCAATTCTTTTTCCAGAAGCAGTCATTTGTTTGTTTATTGAGTAGCGTTACATTTGCATCGGATTTCAATCCTTTTCGTCATCATGGATACGTTAAAAATTCGAGTAATTATGGAATATGAGTACCGTCGTGGCAGCAACGCGGCACAAGCGGCACGAGCGGCACGCAACATCAACGACGTTACGGAGCCAGCACTACAAACCAACGCACCACCTGTTATTGGTTTGTTCGCTTCTGTTCTGGAAATTTCGACCTGAAAAATTAACCTCGCGGTCGTCCGATGATTTTTGTCGAAAATGACCAATTAAATGCGATTGTGGAAGCTGATGATACACAATGTACGGCTGAATTAGCAGCAGGTTTTGACGTTAGCGTCAAAACAATATTGGTACATTTGCGTCAAATTGGCAAGGTGAAAAAGCTTGACAAATGGGTGCCCCACGAGCTCACTGATCGCCAGCGCGCAGCACGCGTCGACACGTGCCCTGCACTGCTCAACAGACACACAAATGAAGGAATTTTGAACCGTAGTGTAACCTGCGATGAAAAATGGAATCTGTTGAATAACCGCAAGCGCTCAGCAAGTTGGTTGGATTCTGGTTCAGCACCTAAACAATGTCTTAAACAAAAACTTATTCTTAGAAAAGTGATGGTCACTGTTTGGTGGTCTAGCGTCGGTGTAATTCATTACAGCTTCTTACCAAACAGAGTGAGCATTACTGCAGATGTGTACTGTGAAGAACTGAACACAATGATGGAGAAGCTGACACATCTCCAACCAGCATTGGTCAATCGCTCGTCTCCGCTGCTCTTGCACGACAACGCGCGACCTCATACTGCACAGCAGCCGGTTGCGTCTCCAAGTTGCAAGAAGTAGGGTTAGAAGCTCTCCTTCATTCGTCCTACTCACCAGACCTTGCGCCTACAGACTACTACTTTTTTTAGAATTTGGATACCTTCTTGGCGGAAAAAAATTCAATACCGGAGAGGCAGTACAAAATGCCTTTGAAGAATTTGTTGCCTCCCGTATCAATAAGCATCAACAACCTGCCACTGCGCTGCCAGGGCTGCGCTGAGTGCGTGCGTGATTACTGCGATTAATACAAATAAAAATACAGGAAAAAATTCGTTTAAATTTTTTCATACAAAACACCAATTTCATTGGTAAAGACCTAATATATAAAAATGTTTATTTGGTTCACCAACTTGTATGATCATCCAGGTGTGACGCCTGCGTCCCGGAGACCGGAGACCGGAGACCAACACGAACTTTATGTATAATTATTATAAAGCGGTCTGCCGCGGCACCAACAAATGATTACTAATTTTTCTTCATTCTTAGAAATGCCTTTTTGTCACCAAACGCGTGTGTATAATATAGGATGTGTATAGTATAATACAGGACGTATTGTCGAATATGTCAACAGGATATATCCTGCATGAAGGCCGTTCCACTGCTATTTTGCTGTAGAAAGAGAGACTGAATTAGTACCTGAGTAATCTCCGGCCCAAAAGATCTTTTTTCTGATATCTGTGTATGCCCGGGTGGGGCTGCGCCCGGCTGGGGCTGTGCCCGGCTGGGGTTGTGCCCGGCTGGGGCTGTGCCCGGCTGGGGCTGTGCCCGGCTGGGGCTGTGCCCGGCTGGGGCTGTGCCCGGCTGGGGCTGTGCCCGGCTGGGGCTGTGCCCGGCTGGGGCTGTGCCCGGCTGGGGCTGTGCCCGGCTGGGGCTGTGCCCGGCTGGGGCTGTGCCCGGCTGGGGCTGTGCCCGGCTGGGGCTGTGCCCGGCTGGGGCTGTGCCCGGCTGGGGCTGTGCCCGGCTGGGGCTGTGCCCGGCTGGGGCTATGCCCGGGTGGGGCTGTGCCCGGCTGGGGCTGTGCCCGGCTGGGGCTGTGCCCGGCTGGGGCTGTGCCCGGCTGGGGCTGTGCCCGGCTGGGGCTGTGCCCGGCTGGGGCTGTGCCCGGCTGGGGCTGTGCCCGGCTGGGGCTGTGCCCGGCTGGGGCTATGCCCGGGTGGGGCTGTGCCCGGCTGGGGCTGTGCCCGGCTGGGGCTGTGCCCGGCTGGGGCTGTGCCCGGCTGGGGCTGTGCCCGGCTGGGGCTGTGCCCGGCTGGGGCTGTGCCCGGCTGGGGCTGTGCCCGGCTGGGGCTGTGCCCGGCTGGGGCTATGCCCGGGTGGGGCTGTGCCCGGCTGGGGCTGTGCCCGGCTGGGGCTGTGCCCGGCTGGGGCTGTGCCCGGCTGGGGCTGTGCCCGGCTGGGGCTGTGCCCGGCTGGGGCTGTGCCCGGCTGGGGCTGTGCCCGGCTGGGGCTGTGCCCGGCTGGGGCTGTGCCCGGCTGGGGCTGTGCCCGGCTGGGGCTATGCCCGGGTGGGGCTGTGCCCGGCTGGGGCTGTGCCCGGCTGGGGCTGTGCCCGGCTGGGGCTGTGCCCGGCTGGGGCTGTGCCCGGCTGGGGCTATGCCCGGGTGGGGCTGCGCCCGGCTGGGGCTGTGCCCGGCTGGGGCTGTGCCCGGCTGGGGCTGTGCCCGGCTGGGGCTGTGCCCGGCTGGGGCTGTGCCCGGCTGGGGCTGTGCCCGGCTGGGGCTGTGCCCGGCTGGGGCTGTGCCCGGCTGGGGCTGTGCCCGGCTGGGGCTGTGCCCGGCTGGGGCTGTGCCCGGCTGGGGCTGTGCCCGGCTGGGGCTGTGCCCGGCTGGGGCTGTGCCCGGCTGGGGCTGTGCCCGGCTGGGGCTGTGCCCGGCTGGGGCTGTGCCCGGCTGGGGCTGTGCCCGGCTGGGGCTGTGCCCGGCTGGGGCTGTGCCCGGCTGGGGCTGTGCCCGGCTGGGGCTGTGCCCGGCTGGGGCTGTGCCCGGCTGGGGCTGTGCCCGGCTGGGGCTGTGCCCGGCTGGGGCTGTGCCCGGCTGGGGCTGTGCCCGGCTGGGGCTGTGCCCGGCTGGGGCTGTGCCCGGCTGGGGCTGTGCCCGGCTGGGGCTGTGCCCGGCTGGGGCTGTGCCCGGCTGGGGCTGTGCCCGGCTGGGGCTGTGCCCGGCTGGGGCTGTGCCCGGCTGGGGCTGTGCCCGGCTGGGGCTGTGCCCGGCTGGGGCTGTGCCCGGCTGGGGCTGTGCCCGGCTGGGGCTGTGCCCGGCTGGGGCTGTGCCCGGCTGGGGCTGTGCCCGGCTGGGGCTGTGCCCGGCTGGGGCTGTGCCCGGCTGGGGCTGTGCCCGGCTGGGGCTGTGCCCGGCTGGGGCTGTGCCCGGCTGGGGCTGTGCCCGGCTGGGGCTGTGCCCGGCTGGGGCTGTGCCCGGCTGGGGCTGTGCCCGGCTGGGGCTGTGCCCGGCTGGGGCTGTGCCCGGCTGGGGCTGCGCCCGGCTGGGGCTGTGCCCGGCTGGGGCTGTGCCCGGCTGGGGCTGTGCCCGGCTGGGGCTGTGCCCGGCTGGGGCTGTGCCCGGCTGGGGCTGTGCCCGGCTGGGGCTGTGCCCGGGTGGGGCTATGCCCTGCCTACTCCTATACGAATCAAGTCTTTTTCAAATTACACAGATTATTTAAAAACTCTTTCTTGCCGCTAAGAAAAATAAGAGTGCTGGTAATGCAGGACGAATCATCACTGAACATTACGTTAACACTGCAGAACATGACGTAACTAAACTATCCCCTCAGCAGGCTCGAGGACGAGAAGTCAGCTCCTGGGTCGGTGCGGAGGTAGACACGCACACGCGCATTAATATTAATTCATCATTTCGTGCGTCACTTCTTCTTTATTCAGCAAAGTTCACAGAAGAGGAAGCAGTAAAGTAAATGTTTTGTGATTTCAGCAGCAACATGTTTGCGGAGCGGCCGGGCCAGCGCACGAGATTCCAAATTACTACAATAAGAAAGGTAAAACTCCATTATCCTGTACAAATCGGGTTGAGGGCGCGTAAGTGTACAACAAACAGCGGCGCGCACCCCGCTCCCACGTGAGGGCCCACCACACCCCCGCGTGTTCACCCTCGCCCTCACCCTCGCCCTTCTCACTTGACATCCGCCGAGAGGTATGCGCTAATTCACTACTCCTTAATGATCGTGAAGAAAGTAAACGAAAGAGTTCAACCAGCGCGCAAGTGCCCGCACGTGGGTGAATTACCAAGGGAAGGGAATTCTCTCGACCTGCCAGATCTGCCAGACCTGACGCCGGCCGCGGGCTGCGGCCAACATGGGCCCAGCAGGACAAGGTCGATGCGTGGCGAACAGCCGCGGACTTCATCTGACTGCTTGGTGCAGCATTTATTATAATAGCCACGCGCACACTGTTCTCGTTTCCGGTTTCAATAACTGTTCGGCACGTGTAGCGACACCGGTATGTGATAATACTTTATGCTGGGACATCAACACGACGTTACGCCATCGACAAAACCTCGCTCCCTGAACACATATTTATTTACAATTTATCCGTGACCACAACAACAATATTATGCACTTCGTAGGAGTGGCGCGCGCCACCACCAGAGCTGGAATGAATCGTTTTGATTTAGACAAAGATTAGATAATACCAGAAAGCGGGACAGTGGGGAGACAGGTTGTGTGGACAGTGTTACGTGTTGTTGTTATAAAAACACGTTTAAACATAAATTACAAACAAAATGTTTAGTATTGAGATAAGTTGTTCAAATATTTATAAAGTATCATAAGCTAAGTGGTCACAACTTGAACTTCCGGGACCGGTTCCCGTACGGCTCTGAGACATAGCTATAGAAGTAGCAATGTTTTTGAAGATCCCCGCGATCCTCCTTGAATGAACTTACGGTAACTCATCGACGCCGAGGTTGAGAGGGGGACATCGTATTCTGAAAATTTTGACGAAAACTGAAACTATTAAACGTAAGAGGCGGAGCCGTCGCGCACCCGCTCACCCTCTCGCTCGCCCCTCGTGAGACCTCCCAGAGTGCGGCGAGCGAGCCTCAAGTATTTTACGTCACGTGCAAGTTCTTCGCGGCGACGTGCGAAGGTGAACTACAAACGTATTGTTGCACCGCCTCCGTCTCCGTCTCTTGGCAACGCCGTTAACACGTTAACGGCGCAGAACCACTCGCAGTGAGATGTTGAACACACGATCAACTGAATAAAATGATGACACGGACGAGTACTACCGTGCCGCTGCTTAATCGCAGAAATAGGCGTCATGTGTGTATTGTAGCGTGTTTTGCACCAGTAAAGATCCAATCGCGCCTCCCCCGGGGGACACCAGTCAGCCCCGCCACAGCTCCTTTGGTTATTCAACGGGACAATTAAAATAAAGCATCAATCAAATAAAAATAATTTCGAAGTAATTTTCCTTTAAACGCTATCCCGCTACAGGATTTTGAAATTGAAATTTATTGAGCTGCGAATTTTGTTCAGCGAGAAGTATTATATTAATTAAGCTCTCGTCGATGATGAGAGGCGGCCGCTGTCGGCGCAGGGGAGGCCCGACCCGGCCCGGCCCGACCTGACCCGGCCAGGTGTTAAAGTAAACACGGATTGCTGTGTATCTGTGAGAGCGCGCTGACGTCTATTGCCACATTAAGTTGAGGTTCTGTACACAACGGGCTCACACTCGACTAGGGCCTTGCATTTAACAGGAGCTCGACGATGCTGGAGTTGGGGAAGCGCGCTCGCTAAGACTGGCCCGCCGGTGTCCGGTTCTAGTGTCCTCTGCGGCTAATCCGGCCAAGCGGTGACGTCACAGCGGGCCGCAATCGGCGCGCGAGGCGCCGCCGCCGCGACAATGTAACGTGAAATCGTTCAGCGAGTTTGAAAAGAGCATTTAATCGTTTTACTTTCTGCTCGAGCAGGCTGCCGTTGTTGTTGCAGTGCTTCCCGCTCTGCGCCCGTCAACTGCAATGCAGCCGCCGCGACACCCCCACGCCCGACACCCGACACCCGACACTCGACCTGCGGAATACAATTTTCAGAATTCCATTTACTGGCCTTGCGGCGCACCTACAGCTGATGAGGAAGTTTCACGCTGTAGGCCGTTTTTATTTCCATAGCTGATATATTGATGTCTGCAGGGTGCGCACGCCGCACCGCCGCACCTCCGCCTAGGTTACCTTTGGCAGCGCGGGCAGCGTTCGGCGTGCACATCCTGCGGACATCACGCGCTACTTTGACACTTATATAGCAGAGAGCACGGCGTGGCTGCGCTTTCAGGCCGTGGATCCGGGTCCACGAGCCCAATGTCAGATGAGCTGTAAGAGCCGCTGTGGCTTCCAGCCCGATCAAAAACAAGAATATAGGTGGCTGGGGTGAGAGGATTCGGGTTCTGTCCGCCGTACCGATCGGACGTCGCATGCGTCTGCTTCCAGTGCGCGATACTGTTACGCCCGCTCAGTTCGACTCGCCCGTGCTCGTGCGCGCCACAACACCGTTCAGGCGGCCGCCATTTGCGCTCGCGTGCGCCAGTGCAGTGCAGTGAAGTGCAGTGATCTATAGTGTACCAGAACGCGAAAACTCTGCCGGAGCCTGGTTCTGGCACTGTAAGTAGCTTTTTTTAATCGCCTCAGAGGCAAGGTTATTACATAGAGTGTGTCGCATTAGGGCGATTTGCCCATCGCCGACACAGCCGGCCGTTCCGCCGGCGGTGTCGGCGTGGAGCAAACCGCTCCCCAAGCCGAAAACCGCCGAGGATCCCAAAGCCGCCCCTTCGTCGGGGCCGCCGAAACCACAGGCTACTCCCAGCCAAACACCTCCGTCTACGGAGCTCGAAAATATTCTCGCCTACATCCGAAATGTGAGCATACGAGACATTCTCCTCTTAGGAGAAAAACTGCGAGCCGCGAAAAGCTTGCATGATAGGTTGAGGGCCTGCATCGAGCACGCCGACACTCTCGCCGCACTCGAAAAACCCTTCGCCTAGCCACCGCCCAGGACTCTGTCCGTGACCTTTGGTGTTCTGTCTCAAACGTTATGGAGACCCACAGGGTCTTAGGAAGAATCAAACCCCGCTCTCTGTGTCGCGTACTTCAACGCGGACAGCATCCGCTCTCAAAAGGAGGAAATAAGCCTGTTTCTCAGGAACCATGACGTCGACGTCATGCTCATTCAGGAAACGTTTCTCAAACCGTTCCACCGCGACCCGAAAATCGCAAACTACCACATTGCCCGCCAAGACGGGCTGACCGCCCCAGGAGGCGGCACACTCATTTACTTCAAGCGGTCCTTGCACTGTATACCGCTTGTTAGTCCAACCCTCGCCAAAATAGAAGTCTCGGCGTGTAAAATCTCTCTCACCGGTCATCAACCGATCGTCCTAGCATCCGTGTATCTGTCCCCGACAAAAGAATTGCGGGAAACAGACATAAGAACCCTTCTCGACCTAGGCCCGGCTGTTATCCTCGCTGGCGATCTCAACAGCAGGCATAGCACCTGGGACCCGAACAAGTCAAACCAAAATGGAAAAATCCTCTCCAATCTCGCGGATAAGCTCAAGTTTAACATTGTAGCTCCGCAAACCCCGACGAGATACTCTACCATCGCGTCTCACAACCCATCCACATTAGACATTGCGTTGTTCAACAATGTCACCATCCCGCTGCACTCGATCGAGACCATAGACGATCTCAGATCCGACCACCGCCCGGTTCTTATGAAGCTGGGCCGGCCCGCTGCTGAGGTCCCTCTGACCAAAACCATCGTCAACTGGCGCAGCCTCGAGGTCAAACTCAAGGCCGCGAACCCCCAGCATCTAGACGGAATCCCCGATACGATCGACTCGCTCGGCGCTGCAAACCGAGCGATCGACTCGTTAACAAAGCACATCGCCGCAGCCGTCGAGGAATCGTCGAGAACGGTGCCCGAGTCGGACTACCTGCTCGGGTCCTTCCCGGCAGGTATTCGTCGGCTGATAAGAGCGAAAAATGCCACAATGAGACTTTACTCACGATACAGATCCGAGGAACTCAGGATAAAACTGCGCCGCCTTGAAAGGCAGGTAAAAGAGCGCATATCCGATCTCAGATCCGACAGATGGGACAACCTGCTTTGCGACTTGGAGCCTTCGAGCGCCAACTTTTGGCGTTTGGCTCGCAGTCTCAAAGCGGAGAACATGGCCCGCATGCCTCCCCTTGTAATGAGCGATGGTTCCTCCCTTGCGTCGGAGGATGCCGAAAAAGCGGATTGTCTCCCCGACAGTCTAGAGAACCAATGTACTTCCTCTACGGCACCAGTGGACCCCGATCACCTCAAGTTGGTCGAGGACGAGGTGCACCGTAGGGTAACTCTCCCACCAGAGGGTCCTCCACTAAAACCTTTCTCCCCCGGTGAGGTCGTTGACATCATAAATAGGCTGAAAACCAGATCAGCCTCGGGACCCGACAACATCTCCAATAGAGTTGTGAAAGGTCTCCCGCCCCCGATCGTCGGTCTGCTAGTGGCCATATTCAACGCCCTGCTAGCCGACTGCTCCTTCTCAGACGCCTGGAAAGAGGCCGTAGTGATAGGTATTCCGAAGCCCGGACAGCCGAGGAACCTACCCAACAGCTACCGTCCGATCAGCCTACTGAACACCTTGGGCAAACTGTACGAGCGCATCATCCTAGAGCGTCTGCGCCATTTCACCGCAGAGAACAACCTCCTCCCCGACGAACAGTTCGGTTTCAGGAGCAACCACTCTTGCGTTCACCAAGTGCACCGACTGACCGAGCATATCCTGGTCGGTCTGGAGCACAAACATACGATCGACACCTGCGCCGTCCTATTCGATGTCGCCAAGGCGTTCAACAAAGTCTGGCACGAAGGCTTGTTATACAAGCTTTACACTCACAAAGTGCCACACCGTCTAGTCACCGTCATTCGAAACTTCCTCTCGAATCGTTCCTTCCGCTTTCGCGCCGAGTACGCTCTCTCCTCGCCCCGGCCGATTAAAGCCGGCGTCCCTCAAGGCTCTTGCCTCTCCCCGCTACTCTTCTCGCTCTACACGAGCGACATACCTAGATACCCCTTTGTTAGGATGGCCCTTTTCGCGGACGACACCGCTCTTTATCACTCCGGCAGATATCCGGGTCTTATAACGATGCGCCTTCAGAACGCGACCACCCGCCTAGGCGAGTGGTTCCGGACGTGGCGAATCGACTTAAACCCGGAGAAAAGTAAAGCCATTCACTTCACCCACCGAAAGCCATCGACACTTGTCAAGATGGCGAAAAAACGCGGCCATGAACTCGGTCAAATCTCTCTCTTCGACCAGTCCATCCCATGGAAGAAATCTGTCAAATACCTCGGCGTCACGCTCGACGCCAGACTCAATTTCATCGCCCACATCCGTGAGGCGAGAAAGAAACCGGCCCACGTACTGGGCAAGCTATACCCCCTGCTGTGTAAGAAGAGTAAGCTCTCTCTCAGACACAAGCTTCACCTTTACAAGGTAGCGCAAGACCTATAATGTCTTAAGCAAGCGTTGTCTTCGCCCATTCGTCCGAAGACCGTCTCAAACCTCTACAGACCCTCCAGAACCGTTTCACCCGTACTGCGACTGGTGCCGAATGGTACCAGCGCAATGTGGACATCCACAGCGACCTTAAACTCCCAACGATCAAGGAGCACTTCAGAAAGTGCTCCGTGACCTACTTCGCCAAGGCGGCAACTCATCCCAACCCTCTGGTGGCCAGCGCGGCCAACTACGAGCTACCTCCGAATCCCAGGACGAAAAAGCGCAGACCGCGGCACGCGCTTATTCCGATATCCCAAGGGGTCCCGCAAACCACACACACGCCCACAGTCACCGACAGCACCGACGTCACCACACACACTTCGGACACTACCAACACGCTCTGAATATCAGCATCACGCCGCAGTTACTCACACACCGCGTACACTAAGGACACCCGCGATCCTGGGCAGTCCTCGCCGCCCAGAGATTCCGATACAGGCGAAGGTAGTCGGGGAACGGGCCCGCGCCCGGCCTCGACGACCGAGTAGAATCGCCAGATAAAGCACAACAAGAACCAGACACACACAATATACAGAATCATCCGCCAGACAGCTACATCCCGCGTAGCGCATTTTAGTTTCTAGAAACACAGGCCGTGGATCCGGGTCCACGAGCCCAGTGTCAGATGAGCTGTAAGAGCCGCTTTAGCTTGCAGCTCGGTCTACATCAAGAATTAGGTGGCTGCGGTGCGGTAGCGGTGCGGGCATCGTCGCGTCCACATTCACGTCAAAGATGTTTCACTAAAATCTTCCTTTGCGGTATAAAAGTGCAAATGAAATACTACCTCGATAAGTATTTTACCGTTAAAATTATTTCCCGGGAACAGTAAAAAAGCTTCCAATCTCGGTGAAAGTACTCCGCTAGTAACAATGTCTGCGAAATTGCAGCTCGACGGCCTCAGCGGGACCGCGGCGGGAACGCAGCGGGACCGCAGCGGGGACGCAGCGGGACCGCAGCGGGGACGCAGCGGGACCGCAGCCGGACCGCAGCGGGGCCGCAGCGGGACCGCAGCGGGACCGCAGCGGGGACGCAGCGGGACCGCAGCCGGACCGCCGGGAGCCGCTGCATTGTTAGCTTTATATAGAACTATCCGAGCGGCTCTGTCAGGGCGTTGATGGTAACTCTCACCATCAACTCTCTCGTTTTGCTCTCCTGTAGTCTATTATTATTTTCTGAGAGTAGTATTTCATTTATTTTCTGACAAATATATTAAAATGTGTAGATTACACTGTAAGCTTTGTTTTTAAATCCCAGTGCTTCATCAGCTCGTAGAACATTGGAATCCCTTATACATCGTGATATCAATATTGTTCATTGGCGCGACCGCAACGACATCGTGCGGAGCTGGTCGCTGATCTCTGTTCCACCCCTCGGTACAGAGAGCGCTCACCCCGCACGCTGCCCGCACGCTGCCCGCACGCTGCCCGCACGCTGCCCTCACTCGCCCTGCTGCGGCTGGACATTATAAGGTTTACATAAATTTACAGTAACAATTCGGTTTTACACTTCCGCTCGTTGCTTCCGACAATTTGCCGGAAGTTTCGCCGGAGCGAGCGGGGAATGTTCTCAAATAACGCGAAATGTTAAAACTTCGATAATCACAAAAGTTTCAAGTTGTAATTATGATTCATATGAGTTTGGTCTATTCACCTGCAGCGACTTCGACTGAATTTATCGCCTAATGCGATCATCATCATTATCAGCCGACAGACGTCCACTGCTGGACATAGGCTTCCCCCAAAGATCTCCACATCGATCGATTGTACGATCCTTTTTACGGAAAGTCGTCGGAAAATTATAAACTTGACTAGTTAGCGGATAAATTCCATCCCGGAGGACCGCCGCAGCTTCTATTTCTGTCGCCAAACAGTAGTAGTGTATAAACATTACAGTGCTCCAAAAGGATTTACTAACATCGTGACTTGTTCAGTTGTTTATAGGCTTAAAGTTCTATGCACAGCGCGAGTGACTACTTAGTCGCTTGTGTTACGCGGACGTTGTCTATTGCTTTAGATTAATTTACAAAATAAAAAAAAACCGGTCCAAATGGTACAAAATACATGCGCACATTTGATATTGGAAATCAGAGCGCGACTCCACGTCCTCCCTTTTTCTTCTTCCTCCTGCCCTTTTCCTAGCTACGTGAGCAGAGGTCGATATTCTACTAGGCGCTGGCAGATTCTGGGATCTAATCGGAACAGGTAGGATAAGTTCAAGGCCAGAAAGACCGGTTCTACAGGAAACGCACCTAGGTTGGATAGTAGCTGGCCCCACGGCGGGTAGGGGAATATTACAACAATAATGATTGAATATTAAGTTGTTACTTTTCACGGTATATTAGCAAAAAATTAGCCAAGTTCTGGGAACTTGAAGAAATCCCATTAAACAGTAATCACACACAAGACAATCATTGTGAAAGATTATTCACCCAAACTACTCATCGAGAAGATGATGGTAGATTTTGTGTTCAAATTCCTCTTAGGGAATCCACAGAAGTCTTGAGCGAATCATACAACATAGCTGAAAAAAGATTCCTACAACTGAAGCGAAACCTAAAGAAAAAACCTGAAGTCCAAGAGATTTATCGAAACTTCATTCATAAATATGAACGCTTAGGGCACATGACTGAGATTCCTAAGCCATCATTTGGCTGCGAACTCCCGCGCCATGTAGTCATTATGGAGTCGAGTGAAACCACGAAACTTCGTGTAGTCTTTGACGCCTCTGCCAAAACTACATCTGGAATATCGTTCAACGACACACAACATGTTCGGCCAGTGGTACAAGATGATTTATTTTCAATCTTATTGCGTTTCAGACAGCACAAGACACTACATACGTCAGCAGATGTGGAGAAAATGTACCGCCAAATTCTGGTGCATCCCAGCAAACGTGTGCTGCAGCTCATCCTGTGGCGCGACGAGCCTTCGCAGCCACTAAAAATATTCAAGTTGAATATTGTAGTAACCTATGTACGGCGGCGGCAACATTTCTATGTACAAGGTGTTTGTTACAGCTGTCAAAGGACTGCAACAATAAAGTCATATCTCAGTCAATCAAGGAAGACTATTATGTCGACGATTATTTGTCAGGGGCTTCATCAGAGGCTGAGCTGCGCCACAAAATCCAATCAGTAACGTCCATTCTCAATACAGCACGCCTGCCTCTGCGTAAGTTCCGAACCGATGTGCCCACCATCTTCGATAACGATTGGAATACGTTACTGCTCAAAAATCTAGACTTTTCTTCACAATCAAGCGTGTTGGGCTTGGAGTGGGATCCACCTAACGACATTCTATGGTTTCCAGTCAGCATACAAATGGATGAAAGGGTAACCAAGCGTACAATCTCGTCTAATTCAGCTAATTTATTCGACCCACTGGGCCTGCTGGGGCCATGCACAATTATTCCAAAAATAGTACTACAAAGATTGTGGTTCACAACACTCGATTGGGATGATTTTATTTACGTGTGTAACAAAATGCTAACGGAAATGCACACCCCGTCGCCAAATTGGGCCGGCGACGGTGGTAGTGTCGGGCTCCAACCGACTAAAAGCTTCACACGGTATTCCACTCTCATCCACGTGCTCGTGGGGTCGCGGGATAAAGTATTGCAGTTCATCCACGACTTCGAACGGCGCCCGAATGACCGGGCCCACCTCGGGAAGCACCCCTCACGTTAAAAATCCCTACGTGGTGACGCGTCGGAATACGAGACGCATCACCATATCCACCCCAGGAACCCTCTCCAGGGGCACCGGCCCGACGGCCCTTGTCGGTCGCGGCGCCAGGTTCCTGCCGAGGAGCCATTCGGCGGTCGTGCGCTCGGTCCCGCCTTGCGGCGGTGAGCTGTCATCGCGCTCCGACCGCGTCCTGTCCCCTCGGCGCCCGCCACGCTTCGGTCTCCCGCTTCTGCGTCATAACAGAGTCGCAGAATCGGGATACCGCATTCCATGACGCCTCGCCACTGACCATGGTCCGGACCACGGACGGTAGCGAGAGGCTCCCCCATCGCCGCTACGAGCGCGGCCCTGTCCCCCATCGCGGGCAATCGGCCAAGGTGTGGGACGATGTGTCCACCGGGTGGCCACACTCGTCGCACGCCTCATCCGTCCTACTTCGTAGTTCCGCCGGTGCAGATAGCTCCCGAAGCAACCGTGCCCCGTGAGTACCTGCACCAGGCAGAAACTGAGGACTCGAAGTCCCGGCCCAGCCAGTCACCGATGACCGGCCGGACGGCCTCAACGGTGAGGCGACCGTACGACGGTTCGAGGAGTCGCCGCTCCCATCCCCGAAACACCTCTCGACGCGCCTTTCGGCGCCACTTCTCCCGATTGGGATGATCCAGTAAGTCATGTTGTAAAAAGGAATGGCTGGCCTTTGTAAACAACTTAAACCTCATATCGAAAATTGAAATTCCAAGTTTTTTTTTTTTATTTTATTAACGTGTGTAACAAAATGCTAACGGAAATGCACACCCCGTCGCCAAATTGGGCCGGCGTCAGTGGTAGCGTCGGGCTCCAACCGACTAAAAAGTTGAACACGGTATTCCACTCTCATCCACGTGCTCGTGGGGTCGCGGGTTAAAGTATTTCAGTTCCTCCGCGATCCTCCGAACGGCGCCCGAATGACCGGGCCCACCTCGGGGAAGGTGAAGCACCCCAGCAGAAGTCATTGAAATGCACTCATTTTCAGATGCATCCCCGACAGCCTATGCTTCTGCAGTTTACTTACGATCTATTGATGGCTCAAGTCAGGTCCTTGTCAGTATACTTTGTGCCAAGACTAAGGTTGCTCCAGTGAAGAGCACCACAATACGTCGTCTCGAGCTTTACGATGCATTGCTTTCGGCACAAGTAAGCACCAAGGTGTTGTGTGCACTTCACTGCAAAGTACACAATGTTTTTCACTAGACCGACTCGACAGTGCTTTTGTGCTGGCTATCTTCTCAAGCCAATGACTTAAAGCCGTTTGTGGCAAACCCCGTTGGTGAAGTGCAAGAGTTCACTGCATCAGCCTCCTGGAGGCACGTTCCTGGAACTCAAAATCCGCGGCATCCTGCGGATTGAACCCAAGGTTAATTAAATCAGCTACATTATGGTGGGAAGGGCCACAGTTTTTAAGTAAAAACCCATGGGAATGGCTTCAAATAGGAAACTTCAAGAGCATGCCCAATGAAGAGGTACCTGAAAGAAAATATCATATTCCAAATAACACTCTACAAATTCATTACATACTACCAATCGTACACACGTACAACCTACACCTGACCTGTCCTGTCCAGGTTGGTAAACTTTGAAAGACATTCAAGGTCGCTACCCTGCACAGATCCATAGAATATGTTCTACGTTTCATCAATAATTTGCGTAAGAATCACGCCAAAACTATAGGACATCTGACTCCGAATGAATTAAAGTCATCCCTTAATACATTAACTAAACTGCATCAGAAAGAATGTTTCTCAAACGAAATTAAACTATTAAATTCTAAACAAAACTTACCGTCTAACTCCCACGTGCTATCCCTCAGTCCATTCATTGACGAGAATGGCATACTGTGCGTAGGTGGTCGTATCCAAAATTCCAATGAAACGAATGAGAGAAAACATCCTATTTTATGAGACACAAATCATAATTTTACTAAATCGCTATTTGCGCATCGGCATAACCAATTGTTACATTGCGGACCTCAACTGCTGCTCAGCGACCTAAGAAACAAGTACGGGCCTTTAAGAGGCAGGGTACTAGCCCGAAGCACGGGTGATAATTGTAGATTGTGTAAACTCATGAAAGCTAAAGTTTAAACCCATAATAGGCAACATACCTGCTTCGAGAGTCAGCCCAAGCCTTCCATTCTAGACCAGCGGAGTCGACTTCGCTGGCCCTTTTCTCATAACCGATCGCAAGGGTCGCGGTTGTAAAATAAGTAAATGTTATTTATGTCTGTTCATGTTTTACAACCAAAGCGCTGCACCTGGAAGTGGCGAGTGATCTTAGCACAGATGTCTTAATTTTATGTCTAAGAAGGTTTATATCGCGTATAGGTAAGCCACTAGAATTGTATTATGGTAACGGCACAAATTTTGTGGGTGCAAACAATGAAATCACAGCCTTTTTACGGTCGAGCAATGAAAGCATCTCTGGTTTTGCTGCCCATGGATGAATTAAATTCTAGTTCTTACCGGCTTATTCTCCCCACTTCGGTGAGCTTTGGGAGGCAGGCGTTAAGTCTGCAAAATTTCACATCACTCGTATATTGGGTGAGAAACATTTAACATTTGAGGAGGTTGTCAAATATATTCACGCAGATTGAGGCAATCCTCAACTCCAGGCCATTAACTCCACCCTCCTCTGATCCCAAAGACCTCAGTCCTCTCACTCCTGCGTACTTCCTGATCGGTAGACCACTCACATCGCTGCCTTCAAAAAACGTTCTAGATGAAAATCCAAGCAGACTCGACCGACACAGATGGCTCGAGAGCATGCAGCAACATTTCTGGAAACGCTGGAGGAACTATTGCCTGAGGGAGTTGCAGCAAAAAAGGTAATGGCGAGTCAAGCAGCGGGAATTGCAGGAAGGCGAGTTGGTAGTCACCAAGAAGGCTAACGTCCCACCATTGAAATGGCGAATGGCCCTCATCCACATATTATATGCGCGATGCTCGGCTTGTTAACGCTATACGGCGCGCGTGCAGCGGAACCACGCAATGTGTAGCGCAGCAACATACTGCCCGCGAGCGGTGAGCCTTGCGCGGCTTGTTAACGCTATACGGCGCGCGTGCAGCGGAACCACGCAATGTGTAGCGCAGCAACATACTGCCCGCGAGCGGTGCGCGTTGCGCGGCTTGTTAACGCTATACGGCGCGCGTGCAGCGGAACCACGCAATGTGTAGCGCAGCAACATACTGGCTGCGAGCGGTGCGCGTTGCGCGGCTTGTTAACGCTATACGGCGCGCGTGCAGCGGAACCACGCAATGTAGCGCAGCAACATACTGTTCGCGAGCGGTGCGCGTTGCGCGGCTTGTTAACGCTATACGGCGCGCGTGCAGCGGAACCACGCAATGTGTAGCGCAGCAACATACTGCCCGCGAGCGGTGCGCGTTGCGCGGCTTGTTAACGCTATACGGCGCGCGTGCAGCGGAACCACGCAATGTAGCGCAGCAACATACTGCTCGCGAGCGGTGCGCGTTGCGCAGCTTGTTAACGCTATACGGCGCGCGTGCAGCGGAACCACGCAATGTGTAGCGCAGCAACATACTGCTCGGGAGCGGTGCGCGTTGCGCAGCTTGTTAACGCTATACGGCGCGTGCAGCGGAACCACGCAATGTGTAGCGCAGCAACATACTGCTCGGGAGCGGTGCGCGTTGCGCAGCTTGTTAACGCTATACGGCGCGCGTGCAGCGGAACCACGCAATGTGTAGCGCAGCAACATACTGCTCGCGAGCGGTTCGCCTTGCGCGGCTTGTTAACGCTATACGGCGCGCGTGCAGCGGAACCACGCAATGTGTAGCGCAGCAACATACTGCCCGCGAGCGGTGCGCCTTGCGCGGCTTGTTAACGCTATACGGCGCGCGTGCAGCGGAACCACGCAATGTGTAGCGCAGCAACATACTGCCCGCGAGCGGTGTGCCTTGCGCGGCTTGTTAACGCTATACGGCGCGCGTGCAGCGGAACCACGCAATGTGTAGCGCAGTAACATACTGCTCGCGAGCGGTTCGTCTTTGCGCGGTTTGTTAATCCGCCATAATGGCGCGCGCGCAGCGGAACCACGCAATGTGTAGCGCAGCAACATACCGTCTGGCGAGCGGTGTGTCTTGCGCGGTTTGTTAATCCGCCATAATGGCGCGCTGCGCAGCGGAACCACGCAATGTAGCGCAGCAACATACTGCCCGCGAGCGGTGTGCCTTGCGCGGTTTGTTAACGCTATATCGGCGCGCGCAGCGGAACCATCGCAATGTGTAGCGCAGCAACATACTGCTCGCGAGCGGTTCGTCTTTGCGCGGCTTGTTAACGCTATACGGCGCGCGTGCAGCGGAACCACGCAATGTAGCGCAGCAACATACTGCTCGCGAGCGGTTCGTCTTTGCGCGGTTTGTTAACGCTATATCGGCGCGCGCAGCGGAACCATCGCAATGTGTAGCGCAGCAACATACTGCTCGCGAGCGGTTCGCCTTTGCGCGGCTTGTTAACGCTATACGGCGCGCGTGCAGCGGAACCACGCAATGTGTAGCGCAGCAACATACTGGCTGCGAGCGGTGCGCGTTGCGCGGCTTGTTAACGCTATACGGCGCGCGTGCAGCGGAACCACGCAATGTGTAGCGCAGCAACATACTGCCCGCGAGCGGTGCGCGTTGCGCGGCTTGTTAACGCTATACGGCGCGCGTGCAGCGGAACCACGCAATGTGTAGCGCAGCAACATACTGCCCGCGAGCGGTGCGCCTTGCGCGGCTTGTTAACGCTATACGGCGCGCGTGCAGCGGAACCACGCAATGTGTAGCGCAGCAACATACTGCCCGCGAGCGGTGTGCCTTGCGCGGCTTGTTAACGCTATACGGCGCGCGTGCAGCGGAACCACGCAATGTGTAGCGCAGCAACATACTGCTCGCGAGCGGTGCGCCTTGCGCGGCTTGTTAACGCTATACGGCGCGCGTGCAGCGGAACCACGCAATGTGTAGCGCAGCAACATACTGCTCGCGAGCGGTGCGCCTTGCGCGGCTTGTTAACGCTATACGGCGCGCGTGCAGCGGAACCACGCAATGTGTAGCGCAGCAACATACTGCCCGCGAGCGGTGTGCCTTGCGCGGCTTGTTAACGCTATACGGCGCGCGTGCAGCGGAACCACGCAATGTGTAGCGCAGCAACATACTGCCCGCGAGCGGTGTGCCTTGCGCGGCTTGTTAATCCGCTATACGGCGCGCTGCGCAGCGGAACCACGCAATGTAGCGCAGCAACATACCGTTCGCGAGCGGTGTGCCTTGCGCGGCTTGTTAACGCTATACGGCGCGCGTGCAGCGGAACCACGCAATGTGTAGCGCAGCAACATACTGCCCGCGAGCGGTGTGCCTTGCGCGGCTTGTTAACGCTATACGGCGCGCGTGCAGCGGAACCACGCATCGTGTAGCGCAGCAACATACCGTCTGGCGAGCGGTGCGCCTTGCGCGGCTTGTTAACGCTATACGGCGCGCGTGCAGCGGAACCACGCAATGTGTAGCGCAGCAACATACTGGCTGCGAGCGGTGCGCGTTGCGCGGCTTGTTAACGCTATACGGCGCGCGTGCAGCGGAACCACGCACGTGTAGCGCAGCAACATACTGGCTGCGAGCGGTGCGCGTTGCGCGGCTTGTTAACGCTATACGGCGCGCGTGCAGCGGAACCACGCAATGTGTAGCGCAGCAACATACTGCCCGCGAGCGGTGCGCGTTGCGCGGCTTGTTAACGCTATACGGCGCGCGTGCAGCGGAACCACGCAATGTGTAGCGCAGCAACATACTGGCTGCGAGCGGTGCGCGTTGCGCGGCTTGTTAACGCTATACGGCGCGTGCAGCGGAACCACGCAATGTGTAGCGCAGCAACATACTGGCTGCGAGCGGTGCGCGTTGCGCGGCTTGTTAACGCTATACGGCGCGCGTGCAGCGGAACCACGCAATGTGTAGCGCAGCAACATACTGCTCGGGAGCGGTGCGCGTTGCGCAGCTTGTTAACGCTATACGGCGCGCGTGCAGCGGAACCACGCAATGTGTAGCGCAGCAACATACTGCCTGCGAGCGGTGCGCCTTGCGCGGCTTGTTAACGCTTGTATAAGCTTAGTATTAAATATTTGAAAGTATTTTGTTCAAACACTTAGTGCGCGTACTTAAAAGTAAACACTGGGTTGTAAAACTTAGTCGCTTAAACAGGTTTCATCCGTATCTTTATGTTGTCTCCGGTGCCATTGAGCCTGGATAGTTGAAGTTTAATAGAAACCTTATTTTTGCCGAGTATAGGTCAGGTAATAATGCATTTTGCGCCCAGCCTAGCCCTCATGTCTTCTGCAAGCAAAATAATGCTTTGCTTTCCGCCATTATCTGGACAGGCAGAATCCACAAGAGCGAGCAGGATTCGTCATATAAAGGTGCGTGAGCAAATGTAAAGGTTAGACAGGTAATTGAGGAAGCCACGAGCAGGACGCGCTGGTACTTCCACAGATCCGGCTTCTTCACATATTCAGTTTGTAGTTGCACGCGCCGCCTGCAGAGCTCATACTGGTTTTGTTATTAGATTTTTATTTTTAAATTTAAGTTTACTAACTGGACGACCTGGTGAAACATCGTGAATGAAATAGTGATGAATGGAAGTAATTGCTACCGTAAAGCACGAGCAATATGATTTGAAGAGAAGGTTCCAAATATAAGGATAAATATTGTCCGCAAGCCAAAGAAAGATGAAAGATTAAAATCAGCTGTTTTTCATTGTTAAAGCTTCTTTTTGTTAAATAAAATATTTACTGATGGGAAAGCGGCAGCAAAACCAGCTCACTTCCCAAATGTTATCAACGACCTGCCGAAGCATCAGCGCCGCGGCGTTGCGGGAACCTCATTTTTTTAATATAATTTTTGTTTTGAATGACAAGCAATAATAGCAATTAGCTGCAGTGATTACGAATTAAAACGATATACGAGTACAACTGTCCGTGCTCGGATCCCAGGACGAGATAGTGAACTCGATTGATGAAATTTGTGATCGCCTTTCTTCGAAGCTGTTCGCTAATCAGTACAAAACTGGCAGTGGCCAGCGTAAACAAAACCATTCACCTGGACATACATCTACGGATAAAATTAATGAAGTGCAGCCTGGCGTCCGCGAGGATTCACCATAACCGGCAACGTCCCTGGCCGAAGATCCGGCCAGCCGGTTAGCCGGTCAGCGCTGGGGTAAAACAAATCTAGATTCTGGATGATGCTCTGGCTGCAAGCTATTATGACTCTTACAGATCATTTGACACTAGGCTCGTGGACCCGGATCCACGGCCTGTTATTTTAAAAAATAAAGTGTACTACGTGAAGTGTAGTTATCCGACGGAGGATTTTCACATTGTGTGTCTGGTTCAGTAGCTTTTCCGGCGACTGCACTCGGCCGTCGAAGCCGGGCCCGCGCACCCGTTCCCCGACCACTTTCGCCTGTATCTTTCTGGTCTCTGGGCAGTGAGGACCGCCCGCGATCGCAGGTGTAATTCGTGTACACGGTGTTTGTGTAGCTGTAGCGCCGTGTTCGGAAGCGAGAGCGGCGTGATTTTGAGATTCGCAGCGTGTTGGTAGTGTCCGAAGTGTGTGTGGTTATATGGGTATTGTCGGTGACTGTCGGTGCGTGTGTGGTGTGCGGGGCTCCTAGGAATGTTGGAAAAAAAGCGTGCCACAATCTGCGCTTTTTCATCTTGAGATTCATAGGTGGCGCGTAGTTAGCTGCTTCGGCCACCATAGGGTTGGGATGAGTTGTCGTTTTTACGAGGTAGGTTTCGGAGCACTCTCTGAAGTGCTCCGTGATGGTTGGGAGTTTGAGATCGCTTTGGATGTCCATATGGCGTTAGTACCATTCGGCACCGGTTGCAGTGCGAGTGAAACGGTTCTGGAGAACTTGCAGGGGTTTGAGACGTGCATAGAACAAATGGGCGAAGACTTCACTGGCGTAAGACATTATAGGTCTTACGCATACCTTGTAGAGGTGAAGATTGTGTCTGAGAGAGAGCTTACTCTTCTTGCACATCATGGGGCCCAGTAGCTTGCCCAGTACTCGGGCCGCTTTGTTTCTCGCCTAATGAATGTAGGCGACGAAATTGAGTCTGGCATCGAGTGTGATGCCGGGGTATTTGAACGAGTTCCCCCATGGGATGGACTGGCCGAAGAGGGAGATCTGGCCGAGTTTGTGGACGCGTATGCTCGCCTTCTTGTGAAGGGTTGATGGCTTTCGGTGGGTGAAGTGAATGGCTTAATTTGACTTGACTTTTTTCCGGGTTTACGTAGATTCGCCACTTCCGGAACCACTCGCCTAGGCGGGTGGGTGCGTCCCGTAGCCGATTCGTTATAATACCCGGAGCTCTGCAGGAGAGATAGAGAGCGGTGTCGTCCGCGAAAAGAACCATCTTGAAGAAGGGGTCTCTAGGTATGTCGCTCGTGTAGAGCGAGAAGAGTAGCAAAGAGAGGCAAGACCTTTGAGGGACGCCGGCTTTGATCGGCCAGAGCGAGGAGAGAGGTAGGCTCGAATGATGGTGACGAGTCGGTCTGGCACTTTGTGAGTATAAAGCTTGTATATCAAGCCTTCGTACTAGACTTTGTCGAACGCCATTGTGACGTCTAATAGAACGGCGCAGGTATCGATCGGTCACTTGTGCTCGAGACCGGTCAAAATGTGCTCTGTCAGTCTGTGCATACCATGTTCTCTGCTTTGGCCTTCGGGCCAGACGCTAAAAGTTGGAGTTCGAAGGCTCCAATTCGCAAAGCAGATGGTCCCATCTGTCGGATCCGAGTTCGGATATACGGTTTTTTACCTGCCTTAAAAGGCGGCGCATTTTTATCTTGCTTTCCTCAGATCTATATCGAGAGTAAAGTCTCATTACGGCGTTCTTGGTTCAGAGCAGTCTTCGAAGGTCAGCCGGGAAAGACACGAGGAGGTAGTCCGACTCGGGCACCGTCCTTGACGATTCCTAGACAACTGTGGCAATGAGATTGGTCAACAAGACGATCGCTCGGTTTGCAGTATCGAGCGAGTCGATCGTGTTAGGGATTCCGTCTAGGTGCTGGGTGTTCGCGGCCTAGAGCTTGACCTCGAAGCTGCGCCAGTTGACGATGGTTTTGATCAGAAGGACCTCACCAGAGGACCGGCCCAGTTTCATAAGAATCGGGCAGTGATCGGATCTGAGATCGTCTCGATCGAATGCAGTGAGATGGTGACGTTTTTTTTTTATTCTTGATGTAGACAGGGCTGCAAGCTACAGCGGCTCTTACAGCTTATCTGACACTGGGCTCGTAGACCCGGATCCACGGCCTGTGTTTCTAGAAACTAAAATGCGCTACGCGGGATGTAGCTGTCTGGCGGATGATTCTGTTTATTGTGTGTGTCTGGTTCTTGTTGTGCTTTATCTGGCGATTCTACTCGGTCGTCGAGGCCGGGCGCGGGCCCGTTCCCCGACTACCTTCGTCTGTATCGGAATCTCTGGGCGGCGAGGACCGCCCAGGATCGCGCGTGTCCTTAGTGTACGCGGTGTGTGAGTAGCTGCGGCGCCGCGTTCTGAAGCGAGGATGGCGTGATGCTGATATTCGGAGCGTGTTGGTAGTGTCCGAAGTGTGTGTGGTGACGTCGGTGCTGTCGGTGACTGTGGGCGTGTGTGTGGTTTGCGGGACCCCTTGGGATGTCGGAATAAGCGCGTGCCGCAGTCTGCGCTTGTTCGTCCTGGGATTCGGAGGTAGGTCGTAGTTGGCCGCGCTGGCCACCAGAGGGTTGGGATGAGTTGCCGCCTTGGCGAAGTAGGTCACGGAGCACTCTCTGAAGTGCTCCTTGATCGTTGGGAGTTTAAGGTCGCTGTGGATGTCCACATTGCGCTGGTACCATTCGGCACCAGTCGCGGTGCGGGTGAAACGGTTCTGGAGGGTCTGTAGAGGTTTGAGACGGTCTTCGGACGAATGGGCGAAGACAACGTTTGCGTGTAAAGGTGAAGCTTTCTCGCCTCACTGATGTGGGCGATGAAATTGAGTCTGGCGTCGAGCGTGACGCCGAGGTATTTGACCGATTTCTTCGATGGGATGGACAGGCCGAAGAGAGAGATTTGACCGAGTTCATGGCCGCGTTTTTTCGCCATCTTGACAAGTGTCGATGGCTTTCGGTGGGTGAAGTGAATGGCTTCACTTTTCTCCGGGTTTACGTCGATTCGCCACGTCCGGAACCACTCGCCTAGGCGGGTGGTCGCGTTCTGAAGGCGCATCGTTATAAGACCCGGATATCTGCCGGAGTGATAAAGAGCGGTGTCGTCCGCGAAAAGGGCCATGCTGACAAAGGGGTATCTAGGTATGTCGCTCGTGTAGAGCGAGAAGAGTAGCGGGGAGAGGCAAGAGCCTTGAGGGACGCCGGCTTTAATCGGCCGGGGCGAGGAGAGAGCGTACTCGGCGCGAAAGCGGAAGGAACGATTCGAGAGGAAGTCTCGAATGACGGTGACTAGATGGTCTGGCACTTTGTGAGTGTAAAGCTTGTATAACAAGCCTTCGTGCCAGACTTTGTCGAACGCCTTGGTGAAATCGAATAGGACGGCGCAGGTGTCGATCGTATGTTTGTGCTCCAGACCGACCAGGATGTGCTCGGTCAGTCGGTGCACTTGGTGAACGCAAGAGTGGTTGCTCCTGAAACCGAACTGTTCGTCGGGGAGGAGGTTGTTCTCTGCGGTGAAATGGCGCAGACGCTCTAGGATGATGCGCTCGTACAGTTTGCCCAAGGTGTTCAGTAGGCTGATCGGACGGTAGCTGTTGGGTAGGTTCCTCGGCTTTCCGGGCCTCGGAATACCTATCACTACGGCCTCTTTCCAAGCGTCTGAGAAGGAGCAGTCGGCTAGCAGGGCGTAGAGGTCACTGAGAGGTCCACTGGTGCCGTAGAGGGAGTGCATTGGTTCTCTAGACTACGACAATCCGCTTTTTCGGCATCCTCCGACGCAAGGGAGGAACCATCGCTCATTACAAGGGGAGGCATGCGGGCCATGTTCTCCGCTTTGAGACTGCGAGCCAAACGCCAAAAGTTGGCGCTCGAAGGCTCCAAGTCGCAAAGCAGGTTGTCCCATCTGTCGGATCTGAGATCGGATATGCGCTCTTTTACCTGCCTTTGAAGGCGGCGCAGTTTTATCCTGAGTTCCTCGGATCTGTATCGTGAGTAGAGTCTCATTGTGGCGTTTTTCGCTCTTATCAGCCGACGAATACCTGCCGGGAAGGACCCGAACAGGTAGTCCGACTCGGGCACCGTTCTAGACGATTCCTCGACGGCTGCGGCGATGTGCTTTGTTAACGAGTCGATAGTGACGATGGTTTTGGTCAGAGGGACCTCACCAGCGGGCCGGCCCAGCCTGCCTGCTGTTGAGATCGCCAGCGAGGACAACAGCCGGGCCTAGGTCGAGAAGGGTTCTTATGTCTGTTTCCCGCAATTCTTTTGTCGGGGAAAGATAGACGGACGCTAGGACGATCGGTTGATGACCGGTGAGGGAGATTTTACACGCCGAGACTTCTATTTTGGCGAGGGTTGGACTAACAAGCGGTATACAGTGCAAGGACCGCTTGAAGTAAATGAGTGTGCCGCCTCCTGGGGCGGTCAGCCCGTCTTGGCGGACGATGTGGTAGTTCGCGATTTTCGGGTCGCGGTGGAACGGTTTGAGAAACGTTTCCTGAATGAGCATGACGTCGACGTCATGGTTCCTGAGAAACAGGCTTATTTCCTCCTTTTGAGAGCGGATGCTGTCCGCGTTGAAGTACGCGACAGTCAGAGAGCGTGGTTTGATTCTTCCTAAGACCCTGTGGGTCTCCATAACGTTTGAGATGGAACACCAAAGGTCACGGACAGAGTCCTGGGCGGTGGCTAGACGAAGGGTTTTTCGAGTGCGGCGAGAGTGTCGGCGTGCTCGATGCAGGCCCTCAACCTATCATGCGAGCTTTTCGCGGCTCGCAGTTTTCCTCCTTAGAGGAGAATGTCTCGTATGCTCACCTTTTGGATGTAGGCGAGAACATTTTCTAGCTCCGTAGACGGAGGTGTTTGGCTGGGAGCAGCCTGTGGTTTCGGCGGCTCCGACGAAGGGGCGGCTTTTGGAGCCTCGGCGGCTTTCGGCTTGGAGAGCGGTTTGCTCCACACCGACACCGCCGGCGGAACGGCCGGCTGTGCGGGCGGTGGCCTAGACGAAACTGAGGGCTGCGGTGCAGCCTTTGTGGGTGCGGTAGTGCGCCGTTGGGCGGCCCCGGTTTGCCTGCGCGGGGCTTTGGTGCACCCGCGATAATTCGCGGGGTACCCCTCGGCTTTGCACAGGACGCAGCTCGGTGCATTTGACGCACCTTGGGCGGGCGATACAATTTCGGGCAGAATGGCCGTAGAATTCGCTTCGGTGGTATTGGCCAATGATGCCTTTTTTGTGCGGGACCTCAACGCTTACGCTGGTGAGGTTGCACAGGCGGGTGATTCCAAAAATCTTTTTACCCTCCGGAGAGAATTCAAGACTCGTTAGAATGAGGGGGAGTGCGGCCTTTGTTCGCATGCTAGTCATGCGACGGGCTTCCAGCACGGGGAAGTTTTGTTTTTTGAGGTCGTCGATGACCTCGGAGATGTCGATCTCCGTTGGGATTCCGCGTATGACAACGCGGAGGTGCTTCTCTTCGGGGAGAGCGAAAGTGTGGAAGCCGAGTCCGGCGTTCCGCAGGTGCCTGGTGGCAGCCCGGAAGTCGTCAACCGTTGCTAGGTTGATGCGGATACCCTGCGCGGTGTTCTGCGCTTTGGGGCATGCAATTTTGTGGTCCGCGAACCACCTGGAAACATCGTTCCATTTAGTCTTGTCCTGGAGGACAATCGGGGGAGGCGGCTTCGGGCCGCGTTTTTCGGGCGGGGCCGAAGTGCTGGGGGGGTGCGCGAGAGGCGCAGCCTTTTTTGCCGGCGTGCTGGTCGGCGAGGAGCGGTCCGAGTTTGACTCGGAGGGCCGCTTAGAAGCGCGTTTGCGCTTTTTGACGTAGAGGGTGAAGCCCTCTTCGTCGGTGGTCTTGGAGAATGGACGGTCCACCTCCATGTCGCTGACGCTAGCGGTGCCCTCCGAGTCGGATTCGAAGGAGGCGGGCAGCTCGGGCTTAGAAGGTCCCGCCATGGGGGCCCTCGCCTTGTTAGGCACTCGAGTCGTGGGGGTCGGGTCCGGAGAGGCCGGGCTGTCTGTGTTAAAGTTCACGGAACGCGTGGGAAGGGTAGAGGCCGAGTTGGTGAATTGTTCCCAGGCCTCAGGGAACTGTTTGCGTGCAAAGCACGCAAATCGGGTGAGTAAGGCGTCCATTTGCACGGACGCCATTTTTTGAGCAGCCGCCTCGCCGTGCGGCGGGGGATTGTGTACCTATTCGAGCAGGGGGCCTAGCCGTCGCCTAATGCGACAGACTCTATGTAATAACCTCGCCTCTGAGGCGATTAAAAAAAGCTACTTACAGTGCCGGAACCAGGCTCCGGCAGAGTTTTCGCGTTCTGGTACACTATAGATCACTGCACTTCACTGCACTGCACTGGCGCACGCGAGCGCAAATGGCGGCCGCCTGAGCGGTGTTGTGGCGCGCACGAGCACGGGCGAGTCGAACTGAGCGGGCGTAATTGTATCGCGCACTGGAAGCGGACGCATGGGACGTCCGATCGGTACGGCGGGCAGAATCCGAATCCATGGTGACGTTATTGAACAACGCAATATCCAGGGTGAATGGGTTATGAAATACGACAGCTGAAAATCTCGCCGGGGTTAGCGGGGCTACAATGTTAAACTTGAGCTCACCCGCGAGTTTGAAGAGAAGTATACCGTAAAGGTTTGATTTATTCGTGTCCCAGGTGCTATGCCTACGGTTGAGATGGCCAGCGAGGATAACAGCCTGGCCTAGATTGAGAAGGGTTCTTATGTCTGTTTCCCGTACTCTTTGCTGGGGGACAGATAGATGGAAGCGAGGACGATCGATTTATGAGCGGTGAGAGAGATTTTGTACGTCGATATTTCTATGTTGGCAAGTGTAGATTTTCTAGCAGTATGGAGTGCAGGGACCGCTTAAAATAGATGAGAGTGCCGCCTTTTGGGGCGGTATACCTATATTGACGGATGGTGTGGAAGTTGGCGATTTTTGGGTGGCGGTAGAAGGGTTTGAGGAACGTTTCTTGAATGAGCATGACGTCGACGTCGTGGTTCCTGAGAAATATACTTAATTCTCACCAAAGGTCTAAGACAGAAGCCTGGGGGAGTTAAAGGAATTTTTCTTTCAGCGGAGCGAGAGTGTCGGCGCGCTCGAAGTAGGCTCTGAGTCTGTCCTGCAAGTTTTGCGCGGTTCGCAGTTTTTCGCGGATAACGAGAATGTCCTTGATGTTCAGTTTCTTGATGTAGGCGATATGGTCTTGGATTTCTTAGAGTGGAGGCATTTGGCTGGGAGCAACCTGGAGTCTCGGCGGCCCCGACGAAGGGGCGGGAGCCTCGGTGGCTTGAGGTCTAGGAGCAGTTTGCCCCACGCCGAGACCGCTGCGAAGGGGCGGGCTGGCAGTTTCCCGGAGGAGTTGGAGGGCTGTGGAGCAGCCTTTGTGGGAGCGGTAGTTGCGTGCCCCGGGTTGTTAGCGCGAGGATTTGGAGCACCCGACACTTTACTTCACTGCACTAGCACGAATGGTCGCGAGCGCAAACGGCAGCCGACTGAGCGGCGTTGTGGCGCGCACGCAGCACAGGCGAGTCGGGCCGGGGTTCGGGGCGGGGGCGGCGGCGGGAGCGGCGCATAGCGGTAGCGCACGCATGGAACGCGTCCGATCGGTGCGGCGGGCAGATTGAACCGGGCAAACAAATGCTATTTATTTATAACATTTATATCCGCTGTAGACATTTGTATGATGTGCTGTTCCGCTTCCGGGTACCGTCGCCCCGGGGGCACCGCGGGCAAATTGTCAACGAATAAATCTTCTCATTGCTGTTTTATAAAAATATTAATGAACACCTGCGTTGAAGATATTTGATACTAATCGCGCCGAGCTCGTTAGATAAACTACAACAGGTGCTGCGGCGGGGGTGGGGCGGGAGCAGAGCAGGGGCGAGATGAGGGGTACGGGCTGAAGGTAGTTAATTTATTAACCGACAAATATATTTTCACACTCCGCTAAACAAATCAAGCGAGAAGCTGCGCAGCGTGTTGATGCTATTCATTGGTTGAAAGGAAAGTCGTCAGTGACGCTGTAACAATTCCAGCTCCAGCTCCTGCTCTGGTACTCCCTCTAATTTACAAGAGATTACAGCAAAGTGGGGTTGTCGCCGTATGGTTCGTTCTAATATTTGATGGAGAATTATTTTCTCGGCGGTTGGAGGTCATCGACACCCCCGCAATGACCGCAAATACATTATTATCACAATTAACAGTTACCGTTCCATAATGCAGATCTAATCCGGTTGCCTCCCCGGTTGCCTGTAAGCAAGTTAATTACGGTCTAACTTAATTTAACTTAGCCGAATTTCAAACGTTTACGAATTGAAACTTCATCACGGGAGTAACAAACCCGTTAGGGGATTAGACGAGACTACAATCATAACGTTCTGCTGCCACTGCTGCTACTGCTGCCACTGCTGCCACTGCTGCTACTGCTGCCACTGCTGCTACTGCTGCCACTGCTGCCACTGCTGCTGGAGCTTCTGCCGCCGGCAGTGATATTTGTATTATAATTTTATGATTCTCTCCTGATGAAGTTTCTTCATTAAATTTAACTTTAATTAAAAACAAACTGTAAAATTCATACTTAAAACTTGTCTAAAGATAAAAAAAGAAACTGGCACACGGAGCAAGCCTGGCTGATGGAACAGCATCATTGTCACCAGCCTCGAGAGATGGAGATTGAACCCACCACTATAACGATCAGGGGAATCTCCATCTCACAGTGAGTACACCCCCACGTATTCACCACTAATTCCGTTTATTGCTATTGCATAATACACCTTCGGGCAACGTCTGGTGATTACATTAGTATGTCATAGTTGTACAATAGTTTGTGCAATATTCACTTCGCGGTTATTTCGTAAGAGCACTGTTTCATTTCCGTAATGGGTTTTTTTTATTTGAATAGTTGTAATCGGGAATTATTTATAACAGAATTGCAGTTAGGAAGGAAATTACTGCACACGTACCAAACAGGAAATTGTGCAGCAACCGCGCCGAGCGGCGAGCGGCGGGCGGCGGACGCGAGCTGTGTCGCTGTGCGCGTAGTTTTACCACCTACATAAAAATAGTGGTACATGTTTAGCGGGTGATTGTAACAAGTTTTATGGCGAGTGGCGAGTAACATTGGAGTGTTCAGTGTTACAGGCTGAATGAACACCGCGAGCTCGGTGCTGCGCGCCCCCGCGGCCGGCCCGGCGCTGCGCGTGCGGCGACTGCGACCGCAGCGCATGTCTTACCGCGAACTAAGTTAAATGCTTTCTCCTTATCCGTTTGTTGCGTCCCTGCTGGTTGCGGCCGCGTCACACCCCTGGGCCGGCGGGGCGCGGTGCTGGGGCGCACCCCGGGCTGGCGGGGGCGCGGTGCTGGGGCGCACCCCGGGCTGGCGGGGGCGCGGTGCTGAGCCGCGCTTTATTCATTTCCTTTTTACGTAGGTTTCGCATTTAAAGCATATAATTCATATATTAGGTTACGTTTAGAGTTTAATCCGCGGATAAGTCCCGCGCGCACTTTGTTAAGGGAACAAATTGTAAAAATATTATTGAGCACGAGACAGTTTGGTTCACGCGGCGGCGAGATTTACGAGCGGGGCTGACTAACGAGCAATCTAAATATGAAACATGATTGCGAGCGTACTGCGGACGAAATGATGAGAATACTTTTCCTTTCTGTTTGGCGCACAGCATTTGTTCGTCCTCTCCCTAAAGTGACTGATCCTGTCTCCCCAGCACGTCATCACACAATATCTATACTTTGGGTGCTCTCTCAAGTTTAAGAGGTTACAGCACAACGATAAATTTCAAATTAAAGTGTTAAAATAATTTTTAAGTGACAGTGACATTTAGACCTGGACATAGCACCACCTCTGGTCTTCTCAGTGACTACATATCTGATTAGAGATGGAGAAGTCGCGAATGGCAGTGTTGCTTTTATTTGAATTTTTTAACATACATCATGATATCCTTTTTAAGATTTATAGATAGATTGAGC
Organism: Troides helena; assembly: GCA_029286815.1. NCBI lineage: Eukaryota > Metazoa > Arthropoda > Insecta > Lepidoptera > Papilionidae > Troides > Troides helena. Next base: position 20,537,357 of record JAGSMV010000007.1, on the reverse strand, counting down.
TTTTCGTCATAAGCACGGGATTAGTACACTTTTTATTTTTGTGGACGCCTACTGGTGTTCCACGAGGCGGGATGCTATCTCCTCTTCTGTTATCTATTATCATCAATATTTTATCAACCCTCATTCACTGATCGTACCATATCTCTTTCATAACAACAAATGAATACAACAACTACAACAACTTGCCGACGCCGATATTCTCTTCAAAATACGACGCGAGTGTCTTTAATGAAAAAGTGATACTAAGTTAATCCGCCGTTACGTTTTACGGCGTCGGGAAGTGACGACCCCACCGCCCATTTGCTGAAGTGTATATGACTATTGAGTACATTTATACTTCATCAAATGCTATCAGTCAACCGAACGATGGCGGTATATCCATCCAAGGAAACGGAGGGAAATCCCGGACGTGGGACGGGCAGCAACGTTTCACAATAGGGCCTCCGTAACTGCGATCGCCAAGCCGCCTGCCAAGCGTGGCGATTATGGCAATCCCTCCCTTAAGATGAGATCCCAAAATAAAAACCGGCCCCTAGTCCCCGGCGGCCCCGCTATTCCTGACTATGGTAGCGGTCACGGTAACGGCGGGGCAAGGGGTGCGAAAAATCTCCGGAAGCGGCCAGGCTACCAAAACCAACGACATCTGGCCCTGGCAACACTCAACACGCGTACACTGCGGACCGACGAGAAGATAATTGAGCTGGAGGAGAAATTGAGCAGGTTAAGATGGGATATAGTAGGGTTATCTGAAGTCCTCCGCTACGTGCCCATCCCCAAATGCCGGAAGGATCATTGCTTCCGATGCGGGAAGGTGGGTCACAGGGCCGGCGAGTGCCAGTCGGAGTTCCGATGCTCCGTCTGCGCCGACTCTGGTCGGAAGTCCAACCATTTGATGGGGAGAACTTGTCTCCCCCAGGGTCAAGGGAAAGGCTGCGGCTGGGACACCTTCCCGCGTCGCGAAGAACAGGTGCCTGCAGGAGGTGAGAACATGGTCATCACCACTGATGGCCCACATCTCACTCCTGCAGGCGAATCTCAACCACTCCGCCAGCGCTCAGGACTTGTTCCTGCAGTCGTTGAGGGAGTGGGGATGCCACATTGGCGTGGCATCAGAGCCGTACAGGATTCCCGCCCAATCATCCTGGGTTGGGGACCTGGACGGCACGGTGGCGGTGCTGGCGAGAAGGGCGCCTGCCCCTCTTCAAGTCACTAGAGAGGGGCACGGCTACGCGGCGGCAGAGTGTATGCTGTCTTCGGGGTGTACTTCTCCCCAACCGATCCCTGGCAGAGTTCGAGGTGTTTCTCGACTCTGTCAGGGCCGCCGCGGGCAGGTTGTCACCGAGGGAGATTTTGGTTCTCGGCGACTTCAACACCAAGTCTTGCTCTTGGGGCGGCACCGCCATCGACGCGAGAGGGATAGCAGTTGAGGCATGGGCACTGCTCTTCGGTCTGAGCCTCCTCAACGAGGGAAACGCGCTCACGTGCGTGCGAGGGTCGAGGGGGTTCATCGTGGACCTCTCCTTTGCCTCACCGGCGCTCGCGCGCCGTGTGGCAAATTGGCGGGTGGAGGAGGAGGTGGAGACCTTTTGGATCACCGATATATCAGGTTCGAGGTCTCCCCTCCTCAGGGGCGCGGCACAACATCATCGCGCCCCGGGTTCCACTTCCCCTCGTTGGGTCCTCGGCAAGTTCGACAAGGAGCTCGCCGAGGAGGCGGCGCTGTTCCAGAGATGGAACATGCCCCGAGGCTCAGACGACGTCGGCGTCGACGAGCTGGAAGGTCGCATCCACAGCGCTCTTCAGGAGGTGTGCGATGCGGCCATGCCTAGATGCGGCGACGTCCTGCGGACCGCCGCCAGCTGTACTGGTGGTCGGAGGAGCTCTCCGGCCTCCGGGCGGCGGCCCAGGCTCGTCGCCGGGCACTGCAGCGTTGTCGGCGTCGGCGCACGCAGGTGACGGGGGAGGAGGAGCGGCTGCAGGGTCAGTATGCGGAAGCCCGCAAGACCCTGCGGCTCGCCATAGTCCGGGCGAAGACCCTGCCTGGGAGGAACTACTGGCAGGGGTCGACAGGGATCCATGGGGGCGCCCGTTCAAGACGGCACGGAAGAAGCTCTGTGCCGCAGGCGCCCCCTTAACGGAGGCCCTGGACCCGGACTTCCTCCAAGGGGTGGTGGATCGGTTGTTCCCGGGGGCTGACGCGTCATTCCAGCCCCCGGTTATGTCCACCACCGCCACCGCGGCGGCCACAGAGGAGGTCCCTCCCCTGACGGAAGAGGAGCTGGACGTGGCCCTGGATCGTCTCCGGGGTCGACGCCGCCCGACCCGACGGGGTCCCATCGAGGGCCCTCTGGGTGGCCGCCAGTCACCTGCGCGAGGAGCTCCGAGGACTGTACGACGCCTGCATTCGGCGCGTACAGTTCCCGGAGCGTTGGAAGACGGGCAGGCTTTGCCTGCTGCGGAAGGGGACCGTGACCCCGACTCCCCTTCCGCGTACAGACCGATCGTCCTTCTGGACGAGGCGGGTAAGGTCTTCGAGAAGATCTTGGCCGGCCGTCGTTCGGCACCTCGCCGAGGGGACCGGGCCTCCATGAGGCCCAGTACGGATTTCGGGCAGGGCGATCCACGTTGGACGCCCTGCTCGACCTGAAGGGCCTCTGTCTGGAGGCCTTCGGTGACGGCGCGAGGTGGTCCTGGGGTATCCTTAGATATCGAGAACGCCTTCAACAGCCTGCCATTCGCGACGATCAGGGGCGCTGGAGTTTTTCCGGCTTCCCCTACATGGTCGGGCTGTTGGGGCGTACCTCAAGGACAGGACGATCGTCTGGGTTGATGGCAGCGGCGAATTACATCGGCGGCGCGTGGAGAGCGGGTTCCACAGGGGTCGGTCTTGGGCCCCTTGCTGTGGAACCTCGCGTACGACTGGCTGCTGCGGCAGCCGGTCCTCCCCGGGACGAGGGTACTATGCTACGCGGATGACACCCTCGTCTCGGCCCGGGGGAGGAGTTACGACGAGGCTGCTCGTCTGGCCGCCACTAGCACGTCGCTGGTGGTGGACCGGATCGAGCAGCTGGGTCTGAGGGTCTCCGTCACGAAGACGGAGGCCCTCCTTCTTCCACGGACCCGCAGGGGTCCACCCCGGGCGCGATCATCCCCGTCCGGGGCGAGAGGGTCCCAGTGCGGGGAGCCTTAAGTATTTAGGGCTCACTCTGGACGGGCGATGGAGCTTCGGAGAGCACTTCGAACGGCTTCTCCCGAAGCTCACCGCCACCGCCGCTGCGCTGGGCAGATTGCTGCCCAATGTCGGGGGCCGGGTCATTTGTGTCGGCGCCTGTACTCTGGCATCCTGCGGGTATGGCACTGTACGGTGCGCCCGTATGGGTGGATAGGTGCGAGACCGCCAGGAACGGGCCCGTGTTGAAGAGGGCCCAACGTATCCTGGCGGTCCGGAGCCTGTCGGGCGTACCGTACGGTGTCCTGGACGGCGGGTACGCTTCTCGCGGGCGATGCGCCTTGGCATCTACAGGCGCAGTCGCTCGCGGAAGTGTACCTCTTCCTGCGGGATGCCGGAGAGCGTCGGCCGGACCCGGCCACGGTCCGCCGGATCAGGCGCGTTGCCCATGACGCCCTGATCCGGCGGTGGAGACGGAGTTAGGTAACCCTGCTGCCGGCCGGGACACGGTGGAGGCCATCAGGCCCCACCTGTCCCGGTGGATGAGCCGGCGGTACGGGGCCTTGACGTTCCACCTTGTGCAGGTGCTGACAGGCCATGGATGTTTCGGCAAGTACCTGCACCAGGTGGCACGTAGAGAGATGACGCAAGAATGCGTCGAGTGTGGTGCTCCGATTGACACGGCGCACCACACTCTGGCGGAGTGCCCGGCATGGGGTCCGCAACGTCATTCCCTCGTCGCGCAAGTCGGCAGTGACCTCTCGCTGCCGACTGTGGTCGATCGTATGTTGAGCAGCGAGAGGTCTTGAAGGCGGTGGCCTCCTTCTGCGGCGCAGTGATGCGTCAGAAGGAGGCCGCCGAGCGCACGAGGGAGGCCGACGCCGCTGCCGCATCTTGCAGGCGGCGGCGGGCCGGCGGGAGAGCGCGGCGGCAGAACCACGCCGTCCGCTTCCTCCCGCCGTGAGCGAAGGGCCCGTAGCCGGGCACTGTGTGAGGGGGCCTTCGGGCCATGGGCGTGGCCCTTGGGCCTTTGTCGTGTTTCCCCTGGGGGTGCGTCCCCGGGGAGTCTTGGTTTGTCCCCCTCCCACTTTGACGAGGGGAGTCTGGAGAGGAGGCCGCCGCCCACCCTTCACGGGAAGGCGGCGGCCGGGCATGCCCGTCGTGAGCGCGCGCGGTCGTCTGTGGGGTCGGGGGCCCCAACGTGCCGGTCCCGCGAGGGGCTGGTACGGGACGGCAGGTGGGTGCCTTTGCTCCCCGCGGGCACCCACCAGGAGGAGTTTATACGCGGAGGCGCCCGGAGAGTTGCTTGGCTGAAACCCGGGCGTCTCCAGTATGCGTATTGCGGGACAAGCGGTGGTGGTTTTAGTGGGTATGGGGGTCACGCACAACATCTCAGTGGCCCCGAGCCCCACATAACTTGGCGTCTCCCCTGAAAGGACGCTGGGTATGCGGTAACAGCATTTCCACCACCGATATCAAAAAAAAAAAAAAAGGGTTATCTGAAGTCCGAAGAGAGGGGAGGACACGATAACTCTTAAATCAGGCAACCTGCTCTATTTCCGGGAGGGCGACCAGCAGTCCCAGGGTGGAGTCGGGTTTATCGTCCGCAAGTCTCTTGTGAATAGCGTTGTCGACATCGTTAGTGTGTCAGCAAGGGTAGCGTACCTGATACTCAGAGTTACCAAGCGTTACTCGCTGAAGGTCATACAGGTATACGCTCCGACTACGGCACACTCTGATGACGAGGTGGTAACTGTGTATGAGGATATTTCTAAAGCCATACACAGTTCCAAAACTCAGTACACCGTTGTCATGGGACACTTTAATGCAAAACAAGGGCAGCGAAGTAGTGGAGAACTGAAAGTGGGGCAATTTGGATATGGACAGAGAAATCCACGAGGCCAAATGCTCGCCGACTTCATGGAGAAGGAGGGCCTCTATATAATGAACTCCTTCTTTAAGAAGCGGGCCAGCCGTAAGTGGACGTGGATTAGTCCTGATGGAGCCACTAAAAATGAGATAGACTTCATCATGTCGACTAAAAGGCAGATATTCAAGGATGTCTCAGTGATCAATGCTCTGAAAATGGGCAGCGATCACCGAATCGTGAGAGGCATCTTGAATATCAACATAAAGCTCGAACGATTTCGACTGGTGAAGTCCACGCTCCGGCCAGCGCCCATCCAACTCCAAAACCCCGAGAGCTTTCAGCTTGAACTACGAAATCGCTTTGCATCCTTAGGCGAGTGCATTGATGTGGACGATTACAACACCAGGTTCGTAGATGCTGTCCGTACGGCAGATTTTTAAAGTCCCCCGTACCAGAAAGAAGAAGCCGATCTCTGACCACACATTAAACCTCATGACCGAAAGACGAGAACTGGTCCTGAAGTCTCCTGAAGATGCCACCAAATATCGGCAGCTGAATAGGCAGGTCTCTAAGTCTCTGACTCGCGACATACGCCGATTTAATACTGACAGTGTTAAAGAGGCAATAGAGCGGAACAAAGGCGTGGTTAATTCGTTCGTGGGTGGAGAGGTTCCGCGCAACTGCTTCGGCTATGAACACACCACGGCCAGGACCTAGTCGATCGTCAAGGACCCCCGGAAACATTGAACTGGTTGAACGCAGTTTACGTGAAAATGCACGACTTTCGATACGGAAAAGGGCAGCTTCACTGGGACTTCCAAGAGCATGCGTGCATGAAATTTTGAAAAAGATATGAAGTTTCATCCTTTAAAATTCAAATAATTCAAGAATTGAAAAAATTACTTTGCGTCACGCAAATTTTTTGTGCAACCATGTTGGAGCGTGTTCGCACTGTGAATTCCGTTTTTGGAGCGACGAGGCTCATTTTCATTTAAACGGACACGTAAACAAGCAAAATTGCCGTTACTGGGCTCTAAGAACTCGCAATCCTCGACTGAAGCACCAAAAACCATTACATTGCCCAAGGGTAACTGTTTGGTGCGCTTTATCCACGAATGGGATAATCGGACCATTTTTTTTTGAAAATGCACGGGGCCAAGCGACGAATGTCAATGGTGAGAATTATCGGCTCATGATTTCGAATTTCTTTTTGCCGTGAGTAAGAGAGTGACAAACACTTTGCGTCTCTTGCATCACTTCTGAAACTTTCCCCCATTTCCACAAAATAATGCTCACTAACACGTTGTACAGTTCTTACCTTTACCGGATTACGCAGATGTAAATGACACTGATGATGCCAAAGAACTTCTCAGCAAATTGCCTCGTCTTTTAAAAAATTGTGTCCGGTTCGTCTTTGGCGAAGGTAAGTACCACCACGTCCCAACCTGCCGATTACAGCATAAATGGCTGCCTCTTCGTAATCGCAGCCCCTTTAGCACACTGTGCACTCTATTTACTATATTTTTTTGAATTCTGACCTCTGAATACTTGAACTCAAAAGTTCAGTATCAGGGTGACTCTCATGAGCGTTGTCTCCATTCTACAGATACCACTTCACTGTACATTGCTTTCTATCATCCAGGCTTCCTGTTTACATCCCTGATAGGCGCAAGGTTAGTGATATAATGTTTCTTTGCAAATGCAATTGGTGAATGGCATTGTCAACTACAGTGATATCTTCAACCAGATCTCGCTACAACAGTTCCAAACAAATTACCGAGATCCTCAACTCTTCCTCCCCCACCCCCTCCCCCCCTATCACACTGTGCAACGCGTACAACGCACTCAACACCAGATCATCTGGTTTTCACACATCTGGTACACCGCTGCGCAGGTTCCGAACCGAAGCTTCGACACTCTCGCTCAAAAAATCTGAATAATGATATAATTCTTGTTCAATATGGAATCATTATTTACTATTATTTATTTATTTTAGTATATTTCTGTAGCACACTACAGTACACAGTTAGCAGTGCCACTGTCTGCCACAGTGGCAACAGGCGCGTGCGGCGGAATTTGTAACCACAATAACATACAATATTACTGTAAATAGTTGAATGCATGTGCCGCTGCTGTTTCTGTGCGTAAATAAATAAAAAGTATATTTGTAAATAACTACACGTGTCATACAACGTGCATGTATTTTGTATATAGGTAACTTTTACTTTATTTACGTTCATGTTTATACTTGTACGGTCGTTAATTTTGTCTTTAGTTACACCATGCGTGCCAGCAGGTCGCCCGGCGGAAGTGTCCGGCTAGCGGAACGCTCCATGTTATGCGACAAGTGACTGCCGGATAGTCCCTTAGTACCTGGCAGGCACTAACGGTCACAATAACAAAGACCGTGCGTGTCTGTGCGTGGCCGCGCGTGGCCGTGCGTGGCCGAGCGCGCGCTGCGCCACGGGCACACGACGCTAGTGAGATGAGCACGTCTGTCGCGCCGGGCGGCCGCGCGACTCCCCGGCCGGCCGCGCGCACTGCACTCCGTGGACACAATCACTATGAGAAGGTACCTCATGTCAACCTCCGGAAGGACAAAGCATTTCCTAGTGACATTTAATACTCTGCGTGTTTGCAATCTAAAATATTTACTCTGCGAGGTCCCGCTTCCGCGCACTACAGTTCAATTGTTAATAAAATAATCTGAATTTAATTTCTTACTAACACATTCAAAAAGGTTGCGCGCCGCCGTTACCGGCCCGGCGCGGGACCGGCGCGGGACCGGCGCGGGACCGGCGCGGGTCCGGCGCGGGACCGGCGCGGGACCGGCGCGGGACCGGCGCGGGACCGGCGCGGGTCCGGCGCGGCGGGAACGCGCCCTCTGGTTGATCCAATTAGTTGATACTTTGAACAGTTCCATTAGTTTTTGGTCACAGACACAATTGCACTTCCGTAATGGCCGACTCGCGACGTCTCGCTTTCGTTATCGCGTTAATTGTAAATTAATTACAAACAAATTCACAAACCTTGTTTCCGTCTTAAAGAACATTTGAATATTTAGGAGTAAATCGAGAACTACGTGATCCGGTATTGCAGACGTTGGCAGACCGCGCCGGGTGCTCGGCACCGCGCGGCCGTTGCACCGGCCGACCGGATGTCCGGCCGGACCGGACGGGGATGCGTTTTGTTGTACAAATAACAAACTTGCCGCGGTACATCTTCAAAAAAACTGTCGCTCAGCTTCAGCTCTGCGATCTCTTACAATAATTGTTCATAACACATATTTTTTTTAACTAAACCGCTATATCTAAATTTAGTCTTTTATCTGTCTGTCACTACCTAATTTAACACAGCCGAAGCTACTTTAATGTTAATGAACGTAACCGTAAAGCGAACCCCAACTTGATCAGTGTTGCACTCTTACAATTACAGTTTGTTTACTACCCACTCGTTCTTGTTGCCGGGGTGCCGCTTCGGCTGGTGACGGTCGGTGGTCAGCGCGGCGCTGTCCGCTCTGTCCGCACAACATACAACAAAACGTGTTGCGGTACAACAACCTATCACCGGAATAAAACTTACAAATATTCATAAAATGATGTAACCGTCATTTGATAGAAAACGCCGAGTGCACCGGCAACAGGCACGCGAGTGCATCAACAGTATTGCGGGGTCAGTGCAGCAGGTTGAGCTCCTCCTGCGCACTGAACGTGCCTGTTGCCGGGTGCGGGTGCACGCTGTGCCTAGGTACGGTGAAGTGAGCTGAGACTAACTTAATTATTGGAGCATCGAAACGTAGATGTCATGGCTCAAGATGAAAAGCGCAATGTGGTCCAGTATACATTATCCTAATTAGCGCCACATTAATATTGCAAGCGTACCACTCATCATCAGGTGAATGACGGCGGCGGCGTCGCGTGACGCGGGACGTATTACATCACCTGCCCTGTGGAGCTTTCAGTACAGCTGCTCGCAAAGCAACACCGCGGTGAGCACGCGGACACACACGCACGGGCGCCGGCCGGGGGCTGCGCGGGCGCATTCGAACCCACCAGGAGAGGTAACATTGTAGTGGACTAATGTTTTAAATTTATCAAACGTAAACCACAAGTAATTATGTCAAGGATACGTTAAGGAATGTCTGAACACGCCAGTTTTAAACATGGATACCGAGCCCTTGAAGGAATACATGGACACTGAACTGAGTACCCTGCGACAACAGCGGCCAGGGGAGCTGCGTTGCGAGCTGTTGCGAGTTGTTGCGAGCTGTTGCGACAGTTTGCAAACATTCAAACACGACATAAACTAACTGGACCAACGTGCCGGCCGTGACGCGCGCGGGACCGGCGCGTCACGGTTAGCTGTAAGGCGCCTTGCACCTATACAAAGAAAGCAACTGAGATTCCATTGGAATAACAAGAAATTTGAACATAACGCTGAAATACACGATAAACAGTTACCTTCAGATACCATAAAAACACCACTAGAATATTTTCAATACTTCTTTGATGATGGCATCCTTAACATGATTACAGAGCAAAGCAATTTATACTCAACTCAAACAATTGGTCGTTCTCTTAATTTTTCAACACAAGACATCAAAGATTTTATTGCAATAAATTAGATAATGGGAATCGTGAATACCCGATCGCCGGCCTGCACTGACTATTGGTGTCAGGAATTCAGATTTTCACAAATAGCTGATGTAATGACACTCAAAAAATTTCAACAGATACGACGGTACATCCACTTCAACGACAATCTGCATGATGACGGTGATCGGTATTTTAAAGTTAGGCCACTCATTGAAAAAGTACGTGCCAACTTTTAGAGAGGTCCTCATGAATCCAGGTTCAGCATTGATGAAATGATGGTGCCATATAAGGGCAAAAAAGCCGGTAATCGAAAACAATACATAAAGAGCAAGCCTCGCAAATGGAGGTACAAGATATTTGTTAGAGCTGGCGTTTCGGGCTTCATTTATGATTTTCTCGTATATGGAGGTGAAGACACTTTCAGATACCACCTATTCTCACCAGAAGAAATGAGTTTGGGCTTTGGGGCAAAAGTCGTCTTCTCACTATGTAAAACTATTCCTGATCCAGCATGTTCAGTTGTGTAGTTTGACAATTTTTTTACCAGTCTAGAGCTAATACATATGCTCCGATATAATATGGGTATATTCTCCTTAGGCACCATAGGGTCAAATAGACTACGTGGTGCAGAACAAAAGCTTATACCTGATAAAGCCCTCAAAAAAAAGGCCGCGGATCTTATTCACGAGTAGTATGCAATACAAACAAAGTCTGTATTGTCAAATGGCATGACAACAAAGTGGTTACTGTGGCAAGTAGTTATGTTTCTGAAACTCCTGTTGGAGTTACACAACGTTACAATGAGGATTTAAAACAGAGAGCTGCTGTCCCCTGTCCCAATATAATAAAGCACTACAACGCAAACTTGGGAGGAGTCGACCTTGCAGATATGTTAGTGGCTTTGCACAGAACGGAGATGAAAAGCCACCGATGGTACTTACCGATATTTTCTCAAATGTTAAATATGTGCGTGAACAATAGCTGGATTTTGTATCGCAGACATATTGGCGTGAATAACATAAAACGACTGAGTTTAAAGAAGTTTCGACATCATATTATATTATACAAGGGCTCTTACATTCTGGGAGACAGCAGCCATTCAAAAACTATGATTCTGTACCACCAGCACCAAAAAAGATTATAAAAACACCCTGTACCGCGTAAGGGCAACTGCGGACGTTAAATATGATGGATACAATCATTTCCCTACTTTTGGGTCCAAAGGACGATGCAAACTGTGTATCAAAGGTCAGACTACTGTTACGTGCATCAAATGTGGTATGGGCGGTGTCTTTTACCGGATAGGAACTGTTTTTTCAACTTCCATAATATTATATGAATGTCTAAACTTAATCTGATTTTGTATCTTTTCATTGAAGTTCCATTTTTGTTATTAAATAAATAGTACAAACTACTGATTATTAACGTGTTTTTTATATTTATTTTCTTATAAATTATTATATAATCAAGTCATAGATAATTTGGCAATGTATCTGTAGAGATACATTGATAGCGTAATATATTTATCAATGCCCTTGGCAATGTATCCCACAAGATACGGGTGGTTTTTTTAAAGGGGTAGTTTGAATATTTTTTTTAATTTTTTTTCTAGACCCTTTGGGTCATTAAAGTTAAGTGCTATGAATATTATTTTTATATTCGAAAAAATACAATTCTGCCAAGTTAAGGGTTAAAGAGAATTTCTTCTTATGAAACAACATAGCATGATTTTGGTTTATTTCAAATAAACACTAGGCGTGTCTAGTTTTAGCTTATGAAAATATTAAACAAAAGACAAAAACAAAAAAAAATGTTTTATAATATTTTATTGCCTGTTCTGTTATTTCAAGCTGTTACTGTCAATGACCGGTTGTTACGGAATATTGGAAATGGTGATTGTTGATAGTGATTGAATAACATGAGTATGATGAGTTATAATTGATATTTTTAACAGGTATAATGAGATCGCAACAACAATTAATGGACGTGTGGGAAAAATGAGTGCTGGATATATGAGGGATCATGGGGGATGGGGGTTTGGAACCAGAAATAGTGAAAGGGAAGCCTTGCTCCAAGCGGTCGATGCTGTTGACCTGGCCATTGTGAACACCTTTTTTGGAAAAAATAATAAACACATAATCACGTACAGAAGCGGTAGCCGCAAAACACAAATTGATTAAATTCTCCGAAGAAGAACTAGAATTGCGTCAGTCAAAGACTGTAAAGTCATACCCGATGAAAATCTAGTTAGTCAACTTAGGCTACATCCCCACCTGAGATTAAATGGTATATGTTTGATAAATATGAATATACAAAAGAATTTCGAAAGTATTTGGTGGATAAGATGATAGGAATGAAAGATTTGACTGGAATGGCAGTAAATGAATATTGGAATAAAATGGCTGGGTGCATTAGAGTAATAGCAAAAGATGTGCTAGGAGACACGAAAGGTAAAGGAAAAATTGATAGAGAAATTTGGTGGTGGAGTGAGGCCTTGCAAGAAAAGAAGAATGCATTTAAGAAATGGAAAGGTGTGGAAGAAAAAGAGTGAGAGAGGGAAGAGTGCAAGGGATATAAATCATATCAAACTTATAAAAGACGATGAAGAAAAAGTATTGTCCAATGATGACGATATTTAAAGACGGTGGAAGAGATATTTTGGAAAACTGGTAAACGAGAAGAACGTCTGGAGCGGAGTATTGGAAAGCGTGCCGGCCAACATGGCTATCGTGAGCAAGATTACTATGGATGAAGTAAGAAAATCAGTGCAAGGTATACAGAACGGAAAGGCTGTTAGGCCGGATGGAATATCAGTGGAGATATGGAAGGTGTTAAAGTCGGATGGTTGGATGTGGCTGACTTTATTCTTTAACAAGTTGTTACAAGAAGAGGTGATCCCGGATGAGTGGTGTAGCAGCTCACTGGTACCCATCCTTAAAAACAAGGGTAATGTACAGCTCTGTAACAACTATAGAAGAATAAAGCTCATGTCGCATAGTGTGAAAATGTGGGAAAGAATCTTACCGTGAAGACTGAGAAAGGAGAGTGAGGTAGCCCGGAACCAATTTGGTTTTATGCTTGGGCGGGGGACTACGGACGCCAGTTTTGCTCTTCGCCAATTGTGCGAATAATACAGATGTGCGCGCAAAAACCAACACATGGTGTTTGTGGATCTCGAAAAGGCATACGATAAGGTTCTGCGGGAGGTTCTGTGGTGAGCTCTGAAAGTGAAAGGAGTCCTGGGAAGAGAGGTCCTGGGAGGCCTAGGAAATACCTGCAGCTCATTCGTGCTATATACTGTCGTGCCAGTACACACATCAGGTCCACTGCTGGCGAAGGGGACAGTTTCGGTGTTTTGGTGAATATTTATTCTGTGACTTCGGCGGTCCCACCAGTTTTTCTCCAATCGCCTTAAATGGTGTACCCCTACCAACCTGCTCTGATTTCAAGTACTTAGGTTCACTGATACAATGCGACGGCGATATTGATCGAGATGTGAGAAGCCGAATAAATGCAGGACGGACGAAATGGCGGCAGATCATTGGCACGATTTGTGATCCACGAAAACCCTTTAAACTTAAGGGACACATCTACAAGTCAATCGTTAGACCTATCGTATAGTGTGGAGCTGAGTGTTGGGCCACCAAAGGTTCGGATGAAAGGAGTTTACATGTGGCCGAGATACGAATGTTAAGATGGATGTGCGATGTGACAAAATGGATAAAATTAAGAATGAATATATAATATTAGAGAAAGTCTGAAAGTTGCTCCAGTGACAGAGAAATTGAGGAGGAAGAGGTTAGCCTGGTGCGGGCATGTTATGGGGAGGGATTAAGGACATATAACAAAGAAAGTAATGAGAATAAAAGTGGATGGTAATAAGGGTAGAGGGAGACCGAAGAAAATGTGGATGGATTGTGTGAAAGATGATATGTGTAAAGATAATCTGAATTCAGATGTGACGGCTGATAGAAGGATATGAAAGAGAAGTACATACTGTGCTGATCCCACATAGCTGGGAAAAGGGTAGGAGAATGGTATCGCAAGAACAACTGTTATCTTCGAATACTTCTGATTTATGTATGTTATGATAAATACACTTCACTACTAAACTGGAGCTTGGGTTCGTAACTCTATCTTGCAACCTTGATGCTTCTTTTTACAAGAAACCAAGGAGCTCCGTGTCGAACTCGAAAGAGTATGCGCTTAATTCGTCGACTTTGATCATCCCGGAGTTCCAATCTAAAATTGCGAAACATATGTTAAAGAAAAGCCGAAAATCTAATTCACTTATCCATCGATATTGGCAAGCTGGTCGGCGTCGATCTCAAAGAGAGTGACATCAGCTCTGTCCACCCTGTGGCGCCGGGTGTACTGAGTGATCGACCAAAAATATTGTGTTACAATTAACTACCCGACCACTACGCGATGATATGGTCGCCGCCGCCCGCCGTTCGCCGCACGCCCTCACGCCCACACGCCCTCAAGCCCGCACACCCGCACGCTCGCACGCCTTCACGCCCGCACGTCCGCACTCTCGCACGCCCTCACGCCCGCACACCCGCACGTTCGCACGCCCTCACGCCCTCACGCCCGCACGCCCGCACGCCCGCACGCCAGCACGCTCGCACGCCTGCACGCTCGCACGCCCGCATCGCCCGCATCGCTCGCACGCCTTCACGCCCGCACGTCCGCACTCTCGCACGCCCTCACGCCCGCACACCCGCACGTTCGCACGCCCTCACGCCCTCACGCCCGCACGCCCGCACGCTCGCACGCCCTCAAGCCCGCACACCCGCACGTTCGCACGTCCTCACGCCCTCACGCCCGCACGCCCGCACGCTCGCACGCCTCACGCCTGCACACCCGCACGCTCGCACGCCCTCACGCCCTCACGCCTGCACGCCCGCATCGCTCGCATCGCCCGCATCGCCCGCACACCCGCACGCTCGCACGCCCTCACGCCCTCACGCCTGCATCGCCCGCACGCTCGCACGCCCTCACGCCCGCACACCCGCATCGCCTGCATCGCTCGCACGCCCTCACGCCCGCATCGCCTGCACGCCTGCACACCCGCACGCTCGCACGCCTCACGCCCGCACGCCTGCACACCCGCACGCTCGCACGCCTCACGCCCGCACGCCTGCACGCTCGCACGCCCGCACGCCTGCACACCCGCACGCTCGCACGCCCTCACGCCCTCACGCCTCACGCCTGCACGCCCGCACGCTCGCACGCCCGCACGCCTGCATCGCCTGCACGCTCGCATCGCCTGCACGCCTGCACGCCTGCACGCCTGCACGCCTGCACACCCGCATCGCTCGCACGCCTCACGCCCGCACGCCTGCATCGCTCGCATCGCCCTCACGCCCGCATCGCCTGCACACCCGCACGCTCGCATCGCCCTCACGCCCGCACGCCCGCACGCCTGCACGCTCGCACGCCTCACGCCTGCATCGCCTGCATCGCCTGCACGCCCGCACGCTCGCACGCCCGCATCGCCCGCATCGCTCGCACGCCCTCACGCCCTCACGCCCGCACGCCCGCACGCCCGCATCGCTCGCACGCCCGCATCGCCCGCACACCCGCATCGCTCGCATCGCCTGCACGCCTGCACGCCCGCACGCTCGCACGCCCGCATCGCCCGCACGCCTGCACGCTCGCACGCCTCACGCCCGCATCGCCCGCACGCTCGCATCGCCCTCACGCCCGCACGCCTGCACGCCCGCACACCCGCACGCTCGCACGCCCTCACGCCCGCATCGCCTGCACGCTCGCATCGCCCGCACGCCCGCACGCCTGCATCGCCCGCACGCTCCGCATCGCCTGCATCGCCTGCATCGCTCGCATCGCCCGCACGCCCGCATCGCCCGCACACCCGCATCGCTCGCACGCCCTCACGCCCGCACACCCGCATCGCTCGCATCGCCCTCACGCCTGCACGCTCGCACGCCCGCACGCTCGCACGCCCTCACGCCTGCATCGCCCGCATCGCCTGCATCGCTCGCACGCCCGCACGCTCGCACGCCCTCACGCCCGCATCGCCCGCATCGCTCGCATCGCCCTCACGCCCGCACGCCCGCATCGCCCGCATCGCCCGCATCGCCCGCACGCCCGCACGCCCGCATCGCTCGCATCGCCCGCACGCTCCGCACGCCTGCACGCTCGCACGCCCTCACGCCCTCACGCCCGCATCGCCCGCATCGCTCGCATCGCCCGCACGCCTGCACTCCCGCACGCCTGCATCGCCTGCATCGCCTCACGCCCGCATCGCCTGCACGCTCGCATCGCCCGCATCGCCTGCATCGCCCGCATCGCTCGCATCGCCCGCACGCCCGCACGCTCCGCATCGCCTGCATCGCTCGCACGCCCTCACGCCCGCACACCCGCACGCTCGCACGCCCTCACGCCCGCACGCCTGCACGCCCGCATCGCCTGCACGCTCGCACGCCTCACGCCCGCACGCCTGCACGCTCGCACGCCTCACGCCTGCATCGCCTGCACGCCTGCACGCCCGCACGCTCCGCACGCCTGCACGCCTGCACGCTCGCACGCCCTCACGCCCTCACGCCCTCACGCCCTCACGCCTGCATCGCCTGCACGCTCGCACGCCTGCACGCCTGCATCGCCTGCACGCTCGCACGCCCGCATCGCCTGCATCGCCCGCACGCCCGCACACCCGCATCGCTCGCATCGCCCGCACGCCCGCACGCTCGCACGCCTGCACGCCCGCATCGCCTGCACGCTCGCACGCCCGCATCGCCTGCACGCTCGCACGCCCTCACGCCCGCATCGCCTGCACGCTCGCACGCCCGCACGCCCGCATCGCCCGCACGCTCGCATCGCCTCACGCCCGCATCGCCTGCATCGCTCGCACGCCCGCACGCCCGCACGCCCGCACGCCCGCACGCCCGCACGCCCGCACGCCCGCACGCCCGCACGCCCGCACGTCCGCACGCCCGCACGCCAAATCGATGGAAAGTAGCGCACATAGTACCATTACACAAATCTATTCCTAAGAATGACATAAAGAACTACCGGACGATATCGATGCTTTCAGCATTCCAAAGGTATAATAACAAAATTTCCTTTAACGGCATCAAGGGGAATCTTCTTCGTTGGTTTGTCTCTCACTTACAAAATCGCACACAAACTGTAGTCATCAATGGTCATTGCCCTTCGTCCTATACATTAATGAGATTTCATCATGCTTTAAGTATTGCACATTTTTGTTATACGCTGATGGTTTAAAATTATACCATTCAATACCAAACGTAAATGACATAAACTTGATGCAAGGTGGTGGTGACCTCGACAGGCAGGATTGTTACTGTAAAATATATAAATTATATTTGGTGTACAAGAAGTGCGACAATGAAACTTTAAAAAAAAGGAATAAAATTATTAACTACTAACTGTCGACTCGAAATCGAGGAGGGACCTGAGAATAATTCTAGATATGCGGTTAACCCTTGATAAGCATATCGACCAAATTTTAAAGAAATCCCACAGGATGTTGGGTTTTATCACTCGTGTAACAAGACCTTTTAAATGTAAAGATACACGCATTATTCTGTATTCATTAGTAAGGTCACAATGAGAATACGCGAGCTGCATCTGGAATCCGTACTATACAATATACACTTCTAAGATCTCAGGCGTGCAAAAGTAATTTTTACATATAGTAAATTATCGAAAGCGTTGCTCTCGCGATTCCTACGAAACCTTATTAACAAAACATAAAACGCTCTCGCTCCAACATATCATACACGATCTTTGTCTGAGGCATGCACACTCGGGAACATATCATACGTGTTCGATTCGTGACATGGACAGTCCCGCATTGCTGTCCCAAGTTGTGTCTAGAACTAAACATCTATTTCATGTTTCGACAACCCGAACCAGTACAGGTCAACGCGACCCTCTGCGCAGAGTGTGTCACGCACGCAGACATTCACGATGCATTTGTCAGTAACGCAGACACGTTGTCACGCTCCCGCACCGCCTATAATCACACAACAATAAATACACTGTGCAACAATGCGTAAGTGTTCCCGTTTTTTGATTTTATTTTATGTCAATTGTTGTTTCACATTAAAATTTGATTTAACCTGTAACCATAACCTGTACCAATGCTTCAAATTACTATTTATCAACCTCCCGTTGTCATGTGGTGGAAACGAAAAATGTCCTCAGGGAGACTATCTAGGGAAGCAATTGCAATTATTTGCATGAACTTTCGCTTGTGTTTTTAGGACATTGTTTCTCGTTGTCTCAAATAAACAAAATAAATAAATAATGCAGCATGATATCCCGAACGAGTTATTATATGTAACATCTCCAGAGAATGTCTATCTGATGAGGGAAGCGGATGGATTCCCGTTTGCCAAATTGGTTTAGTAATGGATTAATTCCCCCGGGGAAGAGTTTCACAGACTCACGGTGGAGCACCGCCGCCAGCCGCTGGTGTAGGGCTGCGGGGCAGGCGGCACCAGCCCGGGACGGATCTTTGTTACGGTACATAGACACGTTTTAATTTGTTAATCTTCCCTCGCAATTATTTTCAGAACCTTCAAAGTTCTCATGTGCTAACGGCAGCTGGAAATGACTGACGGCTGAGCCGCACGGTTCAACCGCGTCTTAGTAGCGTACGTACATACGTTAAAAGCAGACACGATGAAAATCTCTGTTCGAAAAGGTTATGTGATGATTTTGATCAGGTACACGGCACGCGGGCGATTAGGGCGGCGCCGCGGACCCTGCGAACCCCGGCCGCCCCGGCAAACCTCCCGGCGAACCCCGGCGAACCCCGGCGGAGCCCGGCGAACCCCGGCCCGGCCGGCTCAGCGTCAAAAGTGCGGCCGCCGCAGAGCTCTCCTTTGATGTTCAGCAGTGGGCGCCGCCGCTCCCCCGGAACTTCGTTAATAAAATGTTGGCCCCGCTATTCTTTGCACACGGAAGTGGCGTAAGCTTTGTGCAGAATTATGATTAAATTATAATTGTTAAGTTAACGAACGGAAGCGGAATGTGAAGGGACACGTAATGGTTCGCAAGTGGTTCTCTGGCCAATAATGATGAAGCTAAAACTTGACACTAGTTGCACACAAGTTTAAATCGCATCGACACCGAACGACGCTGTGAGTCGTGTGCGTTTGTAATAATCTAGATTTAGAATATCATAATTAAATAATTCAATGCAATAAATCGTATGTCAAATCTAATTGGCGATGAAGTGATGGCGCGTTGGCCCCCCGTGCACGCCCCCTGCTGCGCCCCCCGCTGCGAGCTGACGAGTCGAAAGTTTTTATAAACGCACGACTAATGCACCATTTACATACACACATACCTCAACCCGGATCACTGTTTCCCTACTTTTTTAAGAAATCTTATTTTTTTAAATTAACTATTGCTTAAGTAACAGTGAGCAGTTCCACCAGCAGCCGACGACACCGACACCGACACCGACACCGACACCGACACCGACACCGACACCGACACCGACACCGACACCGACACCGACACCGACACCGACACCGTCACCGTCACCGTCACCGTCACCGACACCGACACCGACACGACGCTGCTGCTTATGAATAATGCGCGAGGGCGCTGAAGTCAGCTGTTACAAAGCTGTAGCACATGACCTCCATTTGTTAAGCCTCCTTTCCCGGGCGACACCCCACGGAGCCCCGCGGAGCCCCGCGACACTCTCCGCAGTATTGATGTCCTCGTTAAGAAGTTTTACTTTATACCTTAATAATGATTGTCAAATTACTATTAACCCCACGCGAACCAATAACGTTTGAATCGGGTTTAGATTTGATTCCGCTTCAAATCTCAATCCACATCAGGCTTTTGTAAACCCATTCTGAGCCCCGATCGATGTCTGTTTCGCGTCTTTAATGAAGTTGTAAACTTTGTTCAAATATTTTTTTTATCTATTTATGTCTGCAGCAGCGTAAGTAGCGCATATAGTTGGTTACCACCCGAAGGAACCTCCGGGTGGTCGCGAGAACGCGCGCAAGCTTTGACGGGTGGTCGCGGGCTGCAGCGGCTGCGGCGGCGGAGCCAGGAGGAGGCAGGCGGAGGCAGGCGCCCGCTCGGCGCGACAGACACAACCATCCATACGTTAAATTAAGTGGCGCGGTTGCACCTTGCGCATGCACATCAATGCAGGGGAACTGTCATGAGGCGTACTTTGTATTACACAACAGAGTACGCCTCGGTGTAGAATTTAAATAATTGTGTGCAGTTGTTAGAACGCGCGTGTCTGAGGGCGCACCGCGTTCCCGGCTGCGGAGCAAATTCACTCGGTGTCAAGCAACGCTGCCTTCCCGTGGCATCCTCTGGACGTAGCCGCCGCATGTACAGCGTCGAGCGCAGAGCGGCGCTGAGGACTTCCGGTCCGGTGGCCCGCTGATGTGCGTAGCCAACACTGTTAAACGCACACTACATTACTTCTGTGCCGGTGTACCTTTAAGCTTTTCCGTTTGCTTCTGCGATCAAAGGTCGAAGGTCGAAGGTCGCCGGTGAGGGTGGAGCAATTACTTTTGTGTAAAGAAATTTACGTCCCAATAAATTCACAAGAAATTTGGTTGAAAGCCCAATCAATATGTTCCAGATGCCCCTGTACGGCAAGAGAGAACAGGAGGGGGAGTGGGAGAACGAGGGCGGAGATTTGGATATAAATAATTTTTATAGTACGGAGTCGAGCTTTGCGGGGGCACTACAGCGCAGCGGCGCAGCACTTTCCAATTTTATTCGTTCACGACACAATGTGCCGCGGCTCCGAAATAGAGTTTTGCGCTAACGACTTGAGGAACGCGACCGGATTGCGTTTGTTTCAGTATATTTGTTTTGAAACCATTATTTGTTACATTAACAGTTGGGAAACGCTCTAAGGCGTTCTTTATATTGAGGAAAAGTCCCGCAGCGCTGGACATCCCGTGCGGCCCTCTTAAGAAGAGAAAATATCTCCTTTTGTGGCCTCCAACTCTCACTTGGGTAACCGCAATGTGAGGTGGTGTTCGTGTCCGTTTTACTAAGGGTGATCAGGCTGACGAAGACGAGATCCGATTCTGGAGCACCATCTGAGAAACAAAAGATTCGTTTTGTCTTTTATTATCTTTACAAAAAATTTAACGAACTATTATTACAAATTGGAAATAAAAGCTCTGAAACGATGAAGAACACCACGAGGGGTTGAATGGTATGATTAAAGCTGATGCTGAAATTATTCACTTGAAAAATGAAAAATGACAACACCAAAAAATTACGTTTTGCCCAAGGAGGCGTCCACGGCGGACAGCCCACGCGGTGGCACAGGAACTATTGACCATTCATAACTAAAACTATAGATATAGTATGTTTCTGCACGTGCAACATGCGGCGACGGTTAGCTGTAGGAGTTAAGTTGTACTAAGCCGTACTTCAGTGACCCGTTCCGTTCTGAGAACTCACATGTTTTTTTCATTTAAATTTAATTTGGAATGTTTCGGTTTACTCTTTTTTTTTAAAAAAAAAAAGAATTTAGTTCCGGTAATTCGTGTAACGAAAGATGTGTAAAATAATGAAATTTCCGTTAAGGCAGCTCCGAGTGACTCTTCAGCGAGTGCTGCTCGAGAGCGTCCTCGGGGAGGTTATTACCGGGTATGTCAAACCCATTAATGAACCGCAAGATCCCGGCGGGCCCCCGCCTTAATGAACACCTGAAGTCCTTAACTAATGAACGTTGCTTTCCTCCGACGTTATTCAGCTTAATTTTACTGTTTACGTTATCGGTTGAACCGTTACTCGTCCGGAGTTTGGCTGAATTATTTATATACGTATTATTTATAGACTTTTAGCAATCCTCTTCTTCTCCTTATGCTATTCCACCTCTGTTTTCACTTCAACTGTGCCCACCCTTACATCCGCCCGCATGCGCGGGTCGAGCAGCAACGCGCATGCAGCGCTGCCCCGCCACGTACCCCAGCCGCGCTTCCGTTGTACGTGGCAACCGGAAGAAGGCACGCTTTCAGCTTCACAGTAGCGAATGTGCCCAGAAAGAGATACGTTGCTGTGGTACCAACTGCCACAACTTGTATTTGTACTTTGTATGAAGAACTCAGCTGCCACTATGCGTCCCACTTATACCGATATTTCTCTCGTATTAATGACCATCTACATCTAAATGATGGATACGAGTACCACTTGTCCAGCCTGGAGCAGCAAGCAGTTCACAAGCTGGTGGAGTAAATGAAATGCTTTTTAAACGGGATTCAGTAGAGTTGAAAACAATAAGCACATATTTGGTAGTACCCGCACGAGGTGAACATGGAAACGGAATCGAGATGATATCTGTTTGAAATGTTCAGCGAATTAACACGGGTTTCGCCGTGTTGGCATAACTAGTCCAACAAACATACACAATGCGTAGTGCGTAGTACTATACGAAGACACGAGTCATGAGAACGGGTGGGTCAGCGAAGATGGAAAAGAAGAGAATCACATGCGATCGAAGTGAAGGTTTTACCGACCCTGGTAAAGGCTGCGGAGTCTGGCGCGCCGCGGGCAGTGTCTTCTCAGAGCAGGTCAATCAGGTGCCAATGGATGGTTCCTTACGTCGCTTTGTGCGAATTTACAAGAAAAGCAGCAAGTAACGAGAAGTTTAAGCGGCTATCATTACGGGCCCATGACGCTCACGGACCATGACCGGACTGTCAACGCTACTACGGCCGAGAACAATAACTCCAGAGAGGAACGATGACTAAAACGATAGTTAACCATTAAGTTCTTTAATTCGTTCGTTTTGCTGATAAATATATAAACACTTTCATCCACTTAAAAGGTCGTGCAATTTTTGGGTAATGTTTGTCAATGTTCCAGTGTTATAAAGGAAGAATGAAGTGAAATGTTTTTCGGTAAATAAAAAGTGATTTAAAGATTCAATGCCGACTTTATCTAATTTTAGCAACATATAATTATCTATATGATCAATAGAGCAGCAGCGTTTGATTATTTCTTGCTAACATCTGGTGCCGAAACCCGGGCCGAAAAGGTGAAGCGAACGTGAGACTGTGTAATGTGATGTAAAAGCTAGGACTTGTATAGTCGTTTGGTAGCGAAGATGGCAAGGTCGCTATCTATTGGAATGGGAATACAGGGGACCGACCCTTTTCTTCAATTTTTAGCGGGCAAGGTTTTGTTGCTGTCGAATGGGGGCCTCTTGCAGTTGTAGGCTGCTATGTCTCTCCCAACTGCACACGCGCCGCCTACGAAGTGTACTTGGACTCTGTAGCCAAATGCATTCGCAGATGTCAGCCACGTCCGGTCCTTGTTCTAGGTGATTTCAATGCACACTCCAAAGTGTGGGGATCCTCTCGGAACAGCACTAGGGGGGAGACTTTGCAAGTGTGGGCGGCTGGGCTTGACCTTCGGCTCCTAAACCATGGATCCGTCAGCACCTGTGTGCGATGGCAGGGAGAGTCGATCGTTGATCTATCATGGGCAAACTCTTCTGCTTTGCGCATGGTGACAGGTTGGAGAGTAGCGGAGGAAGCGGTCACGCTTTCTGATCACCGCTATATTTTGATCAATTTAACGCTTGGCTCCTCACAACATGCTGCTCGCAACCACACCAGCAGCCTACCGCGGCGGTGATCCCTCAAGAGACTCGATGCAGATATGCTCGAAGCAGCAGCCATCGTCATGGCCTGGCCAGAAAGCATAGCCGAAGGAATGTTGTCCGATCCTGTAAGTGGAGCGACTTGGTTTCGGGAATCGATGACATACATCTGTGATGTCTCAATGCCCCGAACAAAGATTATTAAGTCGAAAGCGGTTTACTGGTGGTCGCCAGCTATAGCGCAACTGCGCGAGGTTTGCTTGCGCGCTCGACGTCAGTACACAAGAACCCGAAGGAGACGACGAGCCACAGTGGACGAAACGACTCGTGCCTACAGGATGTACAGAGACGCTACTAAATCGCTTCAACTGGCTATTAAATCAGCTAGATCTCGGGCTTGGAACGAACTGCTAGAGGAACTGGAGAGGGACCCGTGGGGACGCCCATACAAGATGGTATTGGGCAAACTCAGACCTTGGATTCCTCCACTAACAGAGACCTTGGATCCTTTATTTATGGAAACAGTGATGGACACTCTTCCCAAGGAGTCAACAATGCCCAGTACCACCTCCTACGGAGTCGTCGAATCAGCTCATCTGGTCCGACGAATGGGGTGTGACCAACGAAGAATTAGCACGAGCCATTAAGCGTCTCAAAGCCCGGAATACTGCACCAGGTCCTGACGGAATTCCCGGACGCGCATGGGTACTAGCAATAGCCGCCGGACTAGGAGATAGACTGAGGAACTTGTTTACCTGCTGTTTCAATGCTGGCCTATTCCCTCAGGGCTGGAAGGAAGCACGGATGGTGCTGTTAAAGAAAGATGGTAGGACCGCGGACACTCCTTCTGCATACCGACCTATATGCCTGTTGGATGAGGCCGGTAAATTGTTCGAAAGAATAGT
The DNA here is from genome assembly GCA_029286815.1 of Troides helena. Taxonomy (NCBI): domain Eukaryota; kingdom Metazoa; phylum Arthropoda; class Insecta; order Lepidoptera; family Papilionidae; genus Troides; species Troides helena. Next base: position 20,513,212 of record JAGSMV010000007.1, on the reverse strand, counting down.
TGCCGATCGCATCAATTTGCATCTCCACCAAGAAGGCCCCGATCTATCGGATGGCCAGTTTGGTTTCCGAAGAGCGCGCTCAACCATGGATGCGATCCTCCGCATTCGGGAACAGTCGCAACGAACAGTGGATCAAGGCGGTGTCGCATTGGCAGTTAGCCTTGATGTAGTGAACGCCTTTAACTCACTACCATGGGGAGTAATATGGGAAGCTCTGGCGTACCATCGCATGCCTCCCTACTTACAGCGCATTGTCGGGTCCTACTTAAAAGACAGATGCGTCCAATATGTGGGTCGGGATGCCATATTTCATAGGAGAGAGGTAAATTGCGGAGTTCCACAGGGTTCTGTATTGGGCCCTCTATTATGGAACATTGCATATGACGCCGTCCTTAGAGTCGATCTCCCCGCTGGAGTATGTGTTGTATGTTACGCGGATGACACATTAGTATTGGCCAATGAAGACGGTTTCGAGGACACCATCCGACTTGCCGAAATTGGAGTATCTTGCGTTGTGGACAAAATCCAAGAGCTGGGTCTCCGGATAGCGCCTCATAAGTCCGAGGCGATATGGTTTCACAAGCTCCCTTAAAACAAGGGAACCTCCCAGCTTTCGGTTCGCGTAGGTGACGTGCCTGTTGAGGTGGGATCGGTAATGAAATATCTCGGTCTTACTCTAGACAGTCGATGGAGATTCGAGGAACACTTCAACCGCCTGATCCCTAGGGTTGAGAAGGTAGTAGGTGCTCTGCATAGACTACTGCCCAATCTTGGAGGTCCCGGGGAAGGCGTCCGCCGCCTCTATTCGGGTGTTGTGCGATCGATGGCTCTCTATGGCGCTCCGGTTTGGTCAGATCGGTTGACGGGCAGCCGACGTTGCCGGGCTAAAGTCAACAGTCTGCAGCGGAAGATAGCTATTCGTATCGCACGGGGATATCGGACGATATCGTTTGAGGCGGCCACTATCCTGGCCCGGTTCCCACTTCTGGACATTCTGGCGGAAAGGGACGCACGGATTTATACGCGTCTACGTTCTCATCGAGAAGAAGCCGAACCCCTGGATGTGGTGGAAGTGCACAGGCATGAGCGCCGCCGCGCTTTGGAGGTGTGGAGAGAGCGGCTTGCTGAGCCGCGGAACTCACGGCAGCGTATAGTAAGCGCTTTTCTGCCGAACCTCGAAGCCTGGCTTAGATCGGGCGGAGTGGCGCATGTCACCTTCAGGCTGACTCAGGTACTCACAGGACTTGGGCGTGGCCTTTTGGGCCTTTTGTCGTGTTTCCCCTGGGGGTGCGTCCCCGGGGAGAGTTCCTTGAGCGGTCCCCCTCCCTCGTCGAAGTGGGGAGTCTGGAGAGGCCGCCGCCCACCTTCACGGGAGGGCGGCGGCCGGGCGTGCGCTCCGTCTTGGGCGCGCGCGGTCGTCTGTGGTCGGGGGCCCCAACGTGCCGGTCCCGTGAGGGGCCGGTAATGGGACGGCAGGTGGGTGCCTTTGCTCCCCGCGGGCACCCACCAGGAGGAGTTTTATACGCGGAGGCGCCCGAGTTGCTTGACTGAAACCCGGGCGTCTCCAGTATGCGTATGGCGGGACAAGCGGTGGTGGTTTTAGTGGGTATGAGGGTCACGCACAACATCTCAGTGGCCCCGAGCCCCACATAACCCGGCGTCCCCCCCCCCTGAAAAGGATGCTGGGTATGCGGTAACAGCATTTCCACCACCGATATCAAAAAAAAAGGTACTCACAGGACACGGGTGTTTTGGTGAGTACCTGAATAGGATTGGACGTGAACCAACCACGCAATGCCACCATTGTGGTGGAGAGCTGGATTCCGCTCAGCATACGCTCGCAGAATGCCCTACGTGGGAGCCTGAACGGAAAATTCTCATCCACAAAATCGGGCATGACCTTTCTTTGCCAGTAGCGATATCAACTGCACTGGCAAAGAAAATTGGGTGGATAGCGTTGGTTTCCTTCTGTGAAACCGTTATGATGCAGAATGAGTCCGCCGAGCGAAGTCGGGAGAGGGCCGACTCCGTCCATAGACGAGGACGTCGGGGCGATGGCAACGGACGCCCCAACCCGTCAGCCCTGTAGTGCCGGGCCATTAAGAATAGGACTAAGGTATTCTCTGCCTGGGGTACTGGGTCGGATAACCTCCTCCTGTGCCCGGGGATGCAGTTGCCTTCGGACTTCGGTCCGGGGTAAGGGCATCTTCTGGGACTGGTGTACCCTGGGCAACGGCAGCTGCTCTATGCTCTCGGGCATAGGGCAGCTGACGGCTAATAATCCGACAGCCGGATAACCCGGCGGGAGGGGTCTCTCCGCGTGTCCCTCTGACTATCAGAAGGCACAGTGGAGAGTCGACGGCGGGCTCGGTGTGCACTTACCCTGCCCCGGGCTGGCGGTGGGTCTTTCCTGCCGCCACCGTCGGTCGTAATCCCGTGTGATGTCGTGGTCATGTCTCGCGGTCACACGGGACCGAGGCCCTTGGCTTAACCGCCCGGGGCGCGAGGAGGAAAACCTCTATAAAAAACTACCCCAACTCAAGCGGCGACGCAGCGTGAGGAGTGCATGGCTGGAGGGGAGTCCAGTCTCTACTGCGGACCCCGACAGGGGACCGGCCGACCCCCTGGACGCGACATCTAGGCTTACCGGAGGCAACACGGGCTCTGTCGATGGTGGACCTCAATTACCCGTGACTCGTGGGATCTAAATGAACTTCGAAAATAAAAAAGTTTTAAGGGTCGAACTTCAGGGTTTGCCCCTTGAGGTCGGCGGTGACGTCGGGCCCGATATGGGCGGGGGTGTGGTGCCTGCGACGGGCGGAGTGGACGCGGTGCCCGTGAAGGGCGGAGCGAAAAGGCGAAGGGCCTCCCGATCGGGGAGGGGCGAGGTCGGTGGCCGCGAGGACCGACTCCGGGATGGCGCTGAGGTCGACGTCCCGCAGGAGGAGGTGGATCGTCGCGAGGCGTAGACTCCTCTGGGGAGCTTCGCCTGCCCCGGAGAGTGGGGTGAGCGGCGGGACCAGCAGGGACGGGTCGCCTGTGGAGGTAGCCACCTTCCAGGCGATCGTGGACACCGATCGGTTCCGCAAGCCGGGCTGCCTGCTTCGGAGGGCGACGACGGCCGGTCCGGGAAACGGAAGACCGCCAGAGAAATGACCACCGTGGAGCTGGTCAGCGAGGTGGAGGGAGCTGCCGGCGACATCTCGCTCGTCTGTAAGACGAGCAAAATCTCTGTCCGGCGGCTTCCAGAAGAGGCTGAACCAGGCCGTCCTCTCCATCAGGGAGGCGGTGGTAGCCCTGGCGGCGCGACTCGAGCCGAGGAACCTCCGTCTCCGCTGCGACAATCGTCGCCTGGAGACGGAGGTGGACTATAAGGCGTGAGCTCCTCGCCTTTAAAAAGTCCAACGAGGAGCTCAGCCAGCAGGTGGCGGCACTGCGCACTGGGGCGGGGCCCGTGCCAGTAGAGGCTCCGGCTCGTCCTCCTCCTCCTGAGCCGGCGGATTTTGCGGCCCTCATCAACGCGGCCGTGGAGCGGGCATCCGAACGGATGCTCGGTGCCGCGGCGCGGATGATCGAGGGTCGCTTCGCCGGGCTGGAAGCCCGCCTGCTTCCAGCCCCCATCATCCGTCCGCCTCTGGCGGCGGATAGAAGGAGGGCGCTGGGTGGCAGTTCCGTCTCGCGGGCCCCGCACCTGCGGACGCTGCCACCTCGGCTAACCCGGCCGGTTCTCGGCGCCCCGACAGGCGTCGGCGCCGGCACCACTACCTCGTCGGGCGCCGATAAAGGCCTCGACCTCCCGCCCTCAGCCAACAACAACATCCTCGGCTGAGGGAAGGATGGGGTGGAATACGAGCCACTGCCCGGGCCCTCCACGGAGGAGGGCTCGTGGGTGAAGGTGGTCGGCCGGAAGGCGCGTCAAGGCCGCCAAGAAGGCGGCCCCGCCAAGAAGGCGGCCCCGCCAAGAAGGCGGCCCCGCCAAGAAGGGGCCCAAGCTTGCGCCGCCCAAGACGGCCGCAGTTATTGTCAAGTTGTGCCTGAGGCGGTGGCCGAGGGGACGTCTTACCGGGAGATCATGAGCTCCCTGGTGAAGACGTCCGCCCTCGAGGACTTGGGCCCGTGGGCTGCGCGGGTGCGGCGCACCATGGCGGGGGCCCGCCTGTTCGAGCTGGGTGCCAGCCACGGCCACGACGTCGCGGACCAGCTAGCGGAAAAGATGAAAACTTCGCTGGCTGGGGTGGCCGACGTAGTCCGGCCGGTCAAAACCGCGGATCTGCGAGTGACCGAGCTGGACGACTCGGCCACCAAAGAGACGGTCGAGGCTGCGGTCGTCGCGGCAACGGGCTGCCCAGCCGGGCAGGTGAAGGCCCTGTCCGTAAGGGACGGGCCTGGGGATGGGCACCACCACCGTAACGTGTCCGGTCGCCGCCGCGAAGCTGCTGGCGGAGAAGGGCCGCGTCCTGGTCGGGTGGACCTCGGCCAGGATCGTGGCTCTGGAGCAGCGCCCCTTGCGCTGCTTCAACTGCATGGCGATCGGGCACACCTCCTCTACGTGCCCATCCCCCAAATGTCGGAGGGATCTGTGCTTCCGATGCGGGAAGGTGGGTCATAGGGCCGGCGAGTGCCAGTCGGAGTTCCGATGCTCCGTCTGCGCCGACTCTGGTCGGAAGTCCAACCATTTGATGGGGAGAACTTGTCTCCCCAGGGTCAAGGGAAAGGCTGCGGCCGGGACACCTTCCCGCGTCGCGGAAAATAGTGCGCCTGCAGGTGAGAACATGGTCATCACTCACTGATGGCCCACATCTCACTCCTGCAGGCGAGCCCAACCACTCCGCCAGCGCTCAGGACTTGTTCCTGCAGTCGTTGGCGGAGTGGGGATGCCACATTGGCGTGGCATCAGAGCCGTACAGGATTCCCGCCCAATCATCCTGGGTCGGGGACCTGGACGGCACGGTGGCGGTGCTGGCGAGAAGGGCGCCTCGCCCCTTCAAGTCACTAGAGAGGGGGCACGGCTACGCGGCGGCAGGTTGGGGGAGGTACGCTGTCATCGGGGTGTACTTCTCCCCCAACCGATCCCTGGCAGAGTTCGAGGTGTTTCTCGACTCTGTCAGGGCCGCCGCGGGCAGGTTGTCACCGAGGGAGATCTTGGTCCTCGGCGACTTCAACGCCAAGTCTCGCTCTTGGGGCGGCACCGCCACCAACGCGAGAGGGAGAGCAGTTGAGGCATGGGCACTGCTCTCCGGTCTGAGCCTCCTCAACGAGGGAAACGCGCTCACGTGCGTGCGAGGGTCGGGGGGGTCCATCGTGGACCTCTCCTTTGCGTCACCATGCTCGCGCGCCGCGTGGCAAATTGGCGGGTGGAAGAGGAGGTGGAGACCTTATCGGATCACCGATATATCAGGTTCGAGGTCTCCTCCTCAGGGGCGCGGCACAACATCATCGCGTCCCGGGTTCCACTTCCCTCGTTGGGTCCTCGGCAAGTTCGACAAGGAGCTCGCCGAGGAGGCGGCGTTGTTCCAAAGATGGAACATGCCCCGAGGCTCAGACGACGTCGGCGTCGACGAGCTGGAAGGTCGCATCCACAGCGCTCTTCAGGAGGTGTGCGATGCGGCCACGCCTAGGATACGGCGACGTCCTGCGGACCGCCACCAGCTGTTCTGGTGGTCGGAGGATTTCCTCCGGGCGGCGGCCCAGGCTCGTCGCCGGGCACCGCAGCGTTGTCGGCGTCGGCGCACGCAGGTGACGGGGAGGATGAGCGGCTGCAGGGTCAGTATGCGGAAGCCCGCAAGACCCTGCGGCTCGCCATAGTCCGGGCGAAGACCCTTGCCTGGGAGGAACTACTGGCAGGGGTCGACAGGGATCCATGGGGGCGCCCGTTCAAAACGGCACGGAAGAAGCTCTGTGCCGCAGGCGCCCCTTAACGGAGGCCCTGGACCCGGACTTCCTCCAAGGGGTGGTAGACCGGTTGTTCCCGGGGCTGACGCGTCATTCCAGCCCCGGTTATGTCCACCACCGCCCCCGCGGCGTCCACAGAGAAGGTCCCTCCCTGACGGAAGAGGAGCTGGACGTGGCCCTGGATCGTCTCCGGGGTCGACGTACGGCTCCGACTGACGGGGTCCCATCGAGGGCCCTCTGGGTGGCCGCGAGTCACCTGGTGCGAGGGAGCTCCGGGGACTGTACGACGCCTGCATTCGGCGCGTGCAGTTCCCGGAGCGCTGGAAGACGGGCAGGCTTTGCCTGCTGCGGAAGGGGACCGTGACCCCGACTCCCCTTCCGCGTAAAGACCGATCGTCCTTCTGGACGAGGCGGGTAAGGTCTTCGAGAAGATCTTGGCCGGCCGTCTCGTTCGGCACCTCGCCGAGGTGGGACCGGGCCTCCATGAGGCCCAGTACGGGATTTCGGGCAGGGCGATCCACGTTGGACGCCCTGCTCGACCTGAAGGGCCTCTGTCTGGAGGCCTTCGGTGACGGCGAGGTGGTCCTGGGGTATCCTTAGATATCGAGAACGCCTTCAACAGCCTGCCATTCGCGACGATCAGGGGGGCGCTGGAGTTTTTCCGGCTTCCCCCCTACATGGTCGGGCTGTTGGGGGCGTACCTCCAGGACAGGACGATCGTCTGCTGATGGCAGCGGCGACTTACATCGGCGGCGCGTGGAGAGCGGGTTCCACAGGGGTCGGTCTTGGGCCCCTTGCTGTGGAACCTCGCGTACGACTGGCTGCTGCGGCAGCCGGTCCTCCCCGGGACGAGGGTACTATGCTACGCGGACGACACCCTCGTCTCGGCCCGGGGGAGGAGTTACGACGTGGCTGCTCGTCTGGCCGCCACTAGCACGTCGCTGGTGGTGGACCGGATCGAGCAGCTGGGTCTGAGGGTCTCCGTCACGAAGACGGAGGCCCTCCTTCCACGGACCCCGCAGGGTCCACCCCGGGCGCGATCATCCCCGTCCGGGGCGAGAGGGTCCCAGTGCGGGGAGCCCTCAAGTATTTAGGGCTCACTCTGACGGGCGATGGAGCTTCGGAGAGCACTTCGAACGGCTTCTCCCGAAGCTCACCGCCACCGCCGCTGCGCTGGGCAGATTGCTGCCCAATGTCGGGGGCCGGGTCATTTGTGTCGGCGCCTATACTCTGGCATCCTGCGGAGTATGGCACTGTACGGTGCGCCCGTATGGGTGGATAGGTGCGAGACCGCCAGGAACGGGCCCGTGTTGAAGAGGGCCCAACGTATCCTGGCGGTCCGAGCCTGTCGGGCGTACCGTACGGTGTCCTGGACGGCGGGTACGCTTCGCGGCCGATGCGCCTTGGCATCTACAGGCGCAGTCGCTCGCGGAAGTGTACCTCTTCCTGCGGGATGCCGGAGAGCGTCGGCCGGACCCGGCCACGGTCCGCCGGATCAGGCGCGTTGCCCATGACGCCCTGATCCGGCGGTGGAGACGGAGTTAGGTAACCCTGCCGCCGGCCGGGACACGGTGGAGGCCATCAGGCCCCACCTGTCCCGGTGGATGAGCCGGCGGCATGGGCCTGACGTTCCACCTGGTGCAGGTGCTGACAGGCCATGGATGTTTCGGCAAGTACCTGCACCAGGTGGCTCGTAGAGAGATGACACAAGAATGCGTCGAGTGTGGTGCGCCGATTGACACGGCGCACCACACTCTGGCGGAGTGCCCGGCATGGGGTCCGCAACGCCACTCCCTCGTCGCGCAAGTCGGCAGTGACCTCTCGCTGCCGACTGTAATCGATCATATGTTGAGCAGCGAGAGGTCTTGGAAGGCGGTGGTCTCCTTCTGCGGCGCAGTGATGCGTCAGAAGGAGGCCGCCGAGCGCACGAGGGAGGCCGACGCCGCTGCCGCACCTTGCAGGCGGCGGCGGGCCGGCGGGAGAGCGCGGCGACAGAACCACGCCGTCCGCTTCCTCCCGCCGTGAGCGACGGCCCCTAGCCGGGCACGGTGTGAGGGGGCCTTCGGGCCATGGGCGTGGCCCTTTGGGCCTTTGTCGTGTTTCCCCTGGGGTGCGTCCCCGGGGAGTCTTTGCTTTTTGTCCCCCTCCCTCGTCGAAGTGGGGAGTCTGGGGAGGAGGCCGCCGCCCAATTCCTTCACGGGAAGGCGGTGGCCGGGCCTGCGCTCCGTCTTGGGCGCGCGCGGTCGTCTGAGGGGTCGGGGGCCCCAACGTGCCGGTCCCGCGAGGGGCCGGTACGGGACGGCAGGTGGGTGCCTTTGCTCCCCGCAGGCACCCACCAGGAGGAGGTTTATACGCGGAGGCGCCCGGAGAGTTGCTTGGCTGAAACCCGGGCGTCTCCAGTACGCGTATTGCGGGACAAGCGGTGGTGGTTTTAGTGGGTATGGGGTCACGCACAACATCTCAGTGGCCCCTGAGCCCCACATAACCCGGCGTCCCCCTGCAAAGGACGCTGGGTATGCGGTAACAGCATTTCCACCACCGATATCAAAAAAAAAAAAAAAAGGTATTCTCTGCCTGTCGTACAAGGCGACTAAAAAGGGTCCTCGGTTTCGTAGGCTTTGAGGGTGGGGGCCCTCAGAGCTTAATAAGCGAGTTTTAGGAGGACGGCAAATACATTGTGGTCTTGTATTTGCCGTAGCAAAGCGTGGGGTCTAGGAGGGCTTTGGCCCTTCCGTGGAATGTTTAATCGAGAGTGCAGGGGGCGCCGGTGCGTTCCGTAGGAGATCCCGGAGCCCCTCCTAATGCACTGAGGGAGACCACCGAGGGGGTTTTAGTGGGTAGAAGCCCCACATAACCTTGTCTTCCCCCCAGAAGCAAGGTATCTTTTAAGAAGATTTCCCCCGCGAGAAAAAAAAAAAAAAAAAAAAAAAAAAAAAATAGGACTTGTATAGTCGTGAGAAATAAAAAGACAGAAAAATTTCCGTGATTCCGGAGTTAAAAAAATTATGGTGATTGAGCATTGGAGCAAGATGATAAACTTGTGCATTTAATGAAGGCTTACTCTAACTACAAGAAGACTGGTAAATATCGGTTGAAAACTTTATATATAGAATCAAGGTTTGCAATTGTAGAGAAACTAATGGAAGCTTATACCAAAACACGCTTCGACATCATTTCGATATGAAAGTGTCCAAAGAGATGAGAAGTTGAAACTACCCTACTTCACTGAGGATATACATAGTAATTTCGAAGACATTTGCAACGATTATAAAATCAGGATGAAAGATGACTTGCAGGAGTACTCAAAGACGTCTACACCAACAGTGTGTTGACCCTTTAGAGCCGTTAAGCACGAAGGTTAAATTGCCACAGATTCAGTCGCCAAAATTCTCCGAATCATACGATGAGTGGCTAACTTTCTACTACACGTTTACATAGCTGATACATAGGAACGATGCTTTAAGTTCAGTACAAGATTTACACTACCTCAAAACTAGTCTTACTGGTGAGCCAGAAACTGTGCTAAAAAATTTCTCTACTACCGACACGACATAATTACAACGAAATCATGAAACGTTTGTTCTCTCAACAAACGCAAATGAATCAGCTCAATCAATCAAACAACTTCTCAATGTCGGAGCATCTTTTCTCAAATCACTAGAGAACCACCGCATCAATACATAGTCATGGGACGTTATCATCAACTACATGTTGGTGTTTCAGCTCGACTCAGAATCTCGCAAGCTGTGGGAGATGCAAATCAGTTAAATAGACTCGGAGAGGTTGTCAACTTGAAGCGAGCTAGTGAAATTTCTAGAGACAAGATTTCGCACATTTGAGATGATCAGCGGTGGTAATAAAACAGTGTCAAAGCTCCAGAGAGACTATCAAGCTAAAGCAAAAGTATTTCATTCAACCACACTAGAGGACAACAAAACAACAAACGCTAGCTGCACCATGTGTAATTGTCCAAACTTACTGTACCAATGTAAACAGTTTGGAAAACAGTCTCCTAAAGAGCGATCCGAGTTCATACAATCAAAGAGGCTGTGCTTCAATTGTTTTGCATCTAATCATTCTGTAAAGGAATGTCGCACAACATCTTGTTGCCGTCGCTTTGGTAGAACACATCATACACTGTTGCATTTTCAGAGAATCGAGAAGCAATTAGAGAATAAATGTGGTATCTCTTCATCAATTGTAGAAACAAGTGTACCTACAGAAAATGTGGTAGCTCATTTGGTTCCAGAGAAGAGTTATAGAGAGACGCTCTTGGCTACAGCAGTAGTTAGAACACGATCAAAAATGGCTACTCACAAATTGTTCGAGTTTTTATTGATCCGTGTTTAGAGGGGTCATTCATCACGGAGGCTACTGCTCAGTTACTAGGCTGAAAAAGAATCTTCATCGTTGGCTTAGTATCTGGAAGAGGAGATAGTCCAGCAAGATCAAAGACATGGTGTCATTAACTAAATACAGTTAAAATTATTTTGCACGATTACTACGTGGATAATCTTTTAACAGGAAGTGAAACAGAAAGAGAGGCAGTAGAGATTTATGAGGAAATGAACAGATTATTGAAATTAGGTGAATTCCGTTTACAAAAGTGGTGCAGCAATAGCAGTGTGCTATTGAATCGTGTTGAAGAGGAGAGCAAGAGATCAAATCCATCCATGACGTTTAAAATAAACAATGTAATCAAGGTGTTGGATATTTGTTGGAAAAGTAAAACCGATAACTTCGAATACACTTTGCAGTTACCAGAGACAAATGACAAACTAACAAAGCGTAAAATAATTTCCCAAATTGCTAGATTATGATCCCATGGGCTGGATCACGCCAGCCATTGTTTTAGCCAAAATCTTCATCCAAACATTGTGGAAGTTGAAATTGAATTGGGAGGAGGAGGTAACAGTGGAACTTTACAGGGAGTGGAGTTCATTTATAGAGTCTTTGTGGAAGATGATATAGAACTTCACGCATTTGCAGACAGCTCTCAATCTGCTTATGCCGGCGTTGTTTCTCTCAAGGTAAAGGTGAGACCGGAAAGGTTCAACTTAATTACGGAAAAGACAATTGATATACCTGTAGACAAAGACATTAGCGTCTCAAGACTCGAGTTATGCGCAGCTTTGCTTATAACCAAACTATTATTCGAAAGTTACCAAGTGATGTCAATCTTCAAAGAGAAAATGCACGCGTGGTCGAACTCGACTGTGGTGTTAGCCCGGATAAGAGCAAAGCCAACTAGATGAAACACCTTCCATAGCAACAGAGTTTCAGAAATACACACAATGTTGGATCTCCACCAGTGGCGCGATAAAGGTATACATGAAAATCCAGCCGACTGCGCCTCTAGAGGAGTAAAGAGCGACGATATGATTGGTCTATCACTTTGGTGCTATAGCCCTAAAATATTGCATTATGGATTCATGGATGAAGTTAGTGAGGAGAATTACACCACTAATGAAGAGCAAAGGCTCATCAAGATCTTAACTCCTGCTGTAGAAAACAAACGTGATAATATATAGTAGAGATTTCTAAATCTTTATAGAATGTTAAAAGTTGTGGAATATTGCAAAAGATTTATTGAGTATAAAAGAAAACATTCTAAAGTGATATCTGTGAGAGAATTGGAAGAGGTACCAAGAATCAGATATCAGAGAAACGCAGTCAATTTACTTTCAGAAAGAAATACAACAGTTAATGTCTCAAGGGCATGTGAATAAGAAGAGTACCCTAAACACGCTTTGCCTCATTTTGGGATGCCCACAATGGGATGCCCACAATGGGATGCCCACAATGGGATTTTAAGAGTTGGTGGTAGAATTAAAAAGTGTGAGGCAAGTTTAAATACGAAATGATCAGTCATTATACCTAGTGATAGTCATCTAACTAATCTAGTAATATTTGACCCTTATCACAAGACCTTGCACGGAGGACCACAGATGATGCTTAACCATCTTCGATATAAGTATTGGATGAGAAGAGTGGGCGGTTTGTTATTTAATGAATAAGTTAAAAATTGGTTATTAGTTGACATGACATTGAGTTGTTTAGGATCATTAGCTTTGATCGTACATGTTGAGGTTAGTGAAAGGACAAGACCTTTGGTGGGCGGTATGTCCAAAATGATAGTTAACCATTAAGTTTATGATAACGGCGGTAGTGGGGTGTAATGGCCTATATTACATATATCCATACAGTACACAGTATACGATCACTCAACAACTTAGTTACACACACAGGACGTTATACAAAGATATATCGGAATAACGGTAGTCCGTGTCGCGTTAATCCGTCGCACGCGCCGACGTGAGTGCTTCAGCGCGCCGGGCTCACGCCATTGGTCGGCGGGCACTGCGCCGGCGCCGCCGCGGAGCCCGCGAGCGGTTCGTGCGCGAAAGTTTGAACTCGCGCGCTGCTACAAATTCTTTAATTTGTTCGTGTTGCTGATAAATATATAAACGCTTTGATCCACTTAAAAGGTCGTGCAATTTTTTTAGTTAAAAAGGAACAATGAAGTGAGATATTGTTCGGTAAATAAAAAGTGGTTTAAAGTTGCAATGCCGACTTTAAACACATAATTATCTATATAATCAATAGAGCAGCAGCGTGTGAGTATTTAGTGCTAACAAACAGTGATTGTGCGGGTCTTCCCAAATAAAAATGATACGATTTAACTTGGAAACTGCGCCCACGCGGTCGCGTTTGATTTCAGAAGGAACCCCATCAGCAGCAGCAGAGCTGTTCCCGGAGCCGGCGGGCGCGGGGGTTGGTTTTGTGTTTCCGTAGTGTTTGATTAAATTTGCTCGCGGCGCTTCTCGTGAAGGTAAACTTTGAGATCCCCGTTAAAATTGCGCAACTTATCCGCTAAGTACTTTGTTCAAGTTAATACATTACTTATTGCTGTAGTGTCTACGTGTGGGTGTGTGTGTGTGTGTGGGGGTGGGGGCATACACCTGCACCATCACATAAATATTATTATTTAAAGTGCATATTGCGGACTGCAGGTAGTGTTAGCGGAGTTCCGCACCTTTATGCAAATATCGAATGCCCGATAAAATGAAACGCTTTGCTTCCGACAACACAAGGGCACGAGCGGCACGAGCAGCACGAGCGGCTGCTGTAGATGTTGTGCACAGCGACCGGTCGCTGCAGCTGAGGTGTAGGTCTTATAGCAGTTTTATGTAAAGGTTTTTCGATTCAGTTAAATTGTCGGTTATTAAAGTCACGGAGTTAAACAGGATATATGTAAGGAAGCCAATTTCGTAGTGCCCTTCTGTTTGATACTTTACCAAAGATGTAGATGAGGTGGGTTGGGGAGGGCAGGAGCGCAACATACGCAACATCTGCGTGATAGTAAATAACGCTCTGTACCACCACCACCACCACCACCAGCAGTAGCCGCTGTCGGTTGGCCCGCGCACCCCACGCGGCGGCGCGCGCTGTTGCGCCGACGCGCTGGCGTATTCGCTGACTATTACGCATAAAAACGTCAGAACGGAGCTACGTTGGACGGTGGGGGTATTGCTTGGTAGAAATATAACCACATTCCGACAGCATCCGCCGGCGGCCTCGCTGCGTTTTCCAGTTCTTTTACATGGAACAGTTCAATGATTTGAACTGAATGACTGATTTGAATTGAATTGAATGATTTGAACGCGCTGCTGGGACTGTCCGCTAGTGCCGCCGGGCGGGTCCGATCTCAAGGACGCCGTGGCCAGGGAGGTTATCAAGATCCGGCCGCGTCCGTCACCGTATTGTTGGTGACGGGTACTTCCCCATTGTAGTGCTTAATTGAAACACCTCCTCAAACATTCAAAGTAACGGAAAATCTCCAACTTGAAGTGAGGATAAAATACTTTGTCCGTAGTCTCGCGTGGTGGGATCATATCGCAGTAAAACTAAAGTTAAATTAAGAAACTTTATTACTTAATCTTACAATCCCCTCTCCCCCCTCTCGTCCCACGCCCCCCACGCCCCACGTCAGCCCCTCCAGCGGGCAGTTCGCGGGCGCTGTAACATTGTTTACTGCCGCAACTTAAGTGAGCCATTGCGTAAGCACAATTAAGTTGTTTGTATGCTCCGTCTGCGTGGATTCGGACCTGAGCTTAGGATAAAGCCTTTTCTTTATCTAGAACATTATCCATAATAACTGTCTACCTGTGGGCGTACTCGGGCGTGGGCTGCGATGCGGCGCGATGCGGCGCGGTGCGGCGCGCCGGCGGACTGCCTTTGTTTCACTGGCACAAACAAGTCCATCCGCCGGCGGCGGCTCGTAGCCCGCCCCGAGACGCGCGCGATCGCGTTAAACGGGCCGGACGAGCGCCGCCGCCCCGCCGCCGCCCTGCCGCCGCCCTGCCGCCGCCCTGCCGCCGCCCTGCCGCCGCCCCGGCGCAATACATACGTGGCGTGCACGAGTTATTGTACAAAGTATTAGGGGGACCGGAAAGTAATGTCGTTTTCTTACGCTAAATACAAACACATACATTTTTAACGAGTCTTTATTTTTAATCAATGATGTATTCCCCATCATTGTCAATAACCTTTTGCCATCTAGTGAGTAAATTTTCAATCCCTGATCGATAAAAATTAATTGGTTTTTCGGCAAAATATCTAGAGATGGCATTTTGGATATCATCCAAATTTGCAAATGTTTTGCCACTTAAAAAGTGTTGCAGCGCTCGGAATAAGTGGAAATCCGATGGTGCAACATCGGGCGAATATGGTGGATGAGGCAGCACCTCCCACCCCAATTCATTAATTTTTCTAGAGTTCGCCTTGCGCAGTGCGGTCTTGCATTGTCATGTTGGAGAATGGCGCCTTTTCGGTTGACAATCGCTGGCCACTTTTCAATTAAAGATTGATTGACTCGCTGCAATTGTTCGCTGTAGAGGTCTGCAGTAACAGTTTCTCCAGGTTTCAGTAATTCAAAATGAACAATGCCGCGAATACTCCACCAAACACACAAAAGCGCTTTTTGGAGTGTAAACCTGGCTTAGCAGTACTCCGAGGGATTTCATTTGGAGAGAGCCACTGCCTTTTGCGTTTTGGGTTATCATACAGGACCCATTTCTCATCTCCTGTGATCAAGCGATCAAAAACGCTTCTGTGTTGTGTCGTTGAAGCAATAAGTTGCATGTGATTGATCGGTTAGCCTTATTCTGTTCGGACAGATTATGCGGGACCCAAACACCTGCTCTGCTTACTTTTCCAATCTGCTTCAAATGTTCTTGGATGGTCGACCAAGGTTTGTTGAGACTGTTTGACAATTCCTCGATCGTCTGACACGGATTTGCTTCCACTTCCGCCCTTAACATGTCGTTGTCTAACGCTGATGGTCTTCCTGATCGATACGAGTCGGAAAGATCAAAATTACCCGATTTGAACTTGGAAAACCACCTTTGGCATTTACGAATGTCCAGTGCATTTGGATAAACATCGCAAATGTTTTTTGGTAGCAACTGTTGCGTTATTTCCCTTGCGAAACTCAAAGAGCATGCAATGCCGGATGTGTACATCTTCTGGTATTTGGCTGGCCATTTTACCCAAAATTACAAAAAAAAATTGTAATTCAATTGTCTATAAGTAAAGAAATCACTATAACCTCACAATGTCTTTGGTACGCCTCTGAACAAAACAATGAGCTGACAAATGACAATCAAGTATTGGCATGCGCAGAAACGACATTACTTTCCGGTCCCCCTATTATAACACTGCAATTGCAAATGCAATTAAATACTTAGGTGTACCGGAATGAAGTGAGCGTCAAAATACAAATGTCTCGATAGGGAACATTGGTTTTGAACGAGCCTTTATTTTTTTTTTGTTTGTTTGCTTTGAAACATATTTAGTATACATCAAGTCATTGAACAGACAACATCGTATTAAAAATGTCGAATTTTGTACTAGAAAGTGATGATTAGCGGAAAGCATTAATTTTTGTTTTCATTTGAAAAAAAGTGCTGCAGAGTCGCATGCGAGTCGAATGCTTGTCGAGGCATATGGTGATCACGCTCTATCAGAAGCAACATGCAAAAGATGGTTTCAACGGTTCAGAAATAATGATTTTGATGTGAGAAATCAAGAACGTGGAAGACCACCAAAAAAGTTTGAAGACGCCGAATTGCAAACGATATTGGATGGAGATGACACTTTGAATCAAAAGCAAATGGCAGAAATGTTAAATGTTGCACAACAACACAACAACACAACAAACAATTTCTGACCGTTTAAAAGCTATGGGAAAGATCCAAAAGTGTGGAAAATGGGTGGCACATGAATTGAATGAAAGACAGATGGAAAACCGAAAAAACACTTGTGAAATTTTGCTTCAAAGACACGAAAGAGAATCGGTTTTGCATCGGATTGTTACTGGCGATGGAAAATGGATTTATTTTAAGAATTCTAAACGGAAAAAATCATGGGTTAATCCGGGAAAACCATCAACCATGAACATCGACTGCTGCAACCAGATCGATTCGGCAAGAAGACAATGCTGTGTGTTTGGTGGGATCAGAAATGTGTGGTGGTGGTGTACCACGAGCTCCTAAACTCCCGCCTGGTGAAACCGTTAATACTGATCGCTACCGACAACAAATGATCAATTTGAACCATGCATTGATCGAGAAACGAGCAGAATGGGCCAGAAGACACGGCAAGGTAATTTTGCTCCATTACAATGCACCTGCACACAAAGCAAAACCGGTTCAGGATACAATCAAAACACTTGGCTGGGAGCTGCTACCTGCTACCTGCTACCCCACCCGCCGTGTTCACCAAACTCCGCTCCTTCCGACTACCATTTGTCTTCATCGATGGGACACGCATTGGCTGAGCAGCACTTTAGTTCCTACGAGGAGGTCAAAATTGGGTGTCTGGTTGGTTTGCTTTAAAAGACGAACAATTTTATTGGCGCGGTATCCACAAATTGTGGTGGTCCAGAAAGGTGGTCACAATGTGAAGAAAACAATGGCCAATACTTTGAATGAAATGTTTTTTACTTTCCCGTTAATAATTAGTGTTTTATTTTCACAAAAAAACGCTCATTTCATTCCGGTACACCTGATGTATATATAATATTATATTATATATATGAATTTAAGACGGCGCACATCGGTTAGCGGGTATGACTATGAAGTCATTGGAGGAGGGCTCAGGCCCGTCCTCTGATCACCTTCGCTTGTGTCGCGATCCGAGGGCGGGGAGGGGCGCCCGGGCAGCCGGGCAGCCGAGTGTGACTTGTGTGCGTGTGCGTGGTGTGCGAGCCTGACGAGCGCCACAACCAGCGGCGGAAGCGGCGTGTCCGAAATGTGGTGAAACAGATTGATTTGATACTTTATTCTTGATGTAGACCGGGCTGCAAGCTACAGCGGCTCTTACAGCTCATCTGACACTGGGCTCGTGGACTCGGATCCACGGCCTGAGTTTCTAGAAACTAAAATGCGCTACGCGGGATGTCTGGCGGATGATTCTGTATATTGTGTGTGTCTGGTTCTTGTTGTGCTTTATCTGGCGATTCTACTCGGTCGTCGAGGCCGGGCGCGGGCCCGTTCCCCGACTACCTTCGCCTGTATCGGAATCTCTGGGCGGCGAGGACCGCCCAGGATCGCGGGTGTCCTTAGTATACGCGGTGTGTGAGTAGCTGCGGCGCCGCGTTCTGAAGCGAGGGCGGTGTGATGCTGATACTCGGAGCGTGTTGGTAGTGTCCGAAGTGTTTGTGGTGACGTCGGTACTGTCGGTGACTTTGGGCGTGTGTGTGGTTTGCGGGACCCCTTGGGATGTCGGAATAAGCGCGTGCCGCGGTCTGCGCTTTTTCGTCCTGGGATTCGGAGGTAGCTCGTAGTTGGCCGCGCTGGCCACCAGAGGGTTGAGATGAGTTGCCGCCTTGGCGAAGTAGGTCACGGAGCACTCTCTGAAGTGCTCCTTGATCGTTGGGAGTTTAAAGTCGCTGTGGATGTCCACATTGCGCTGGTACCATTCGGCACCGGTCGCGGTGCGGGTGATACTTTTCTGGAGGGTCTGTAGAGGTTTGAGACGGTCTTCGGACGAATGGGCGAAGACAACGCTTGCGTAAGACATTATAGGTCTTACGCATACCTTGTAAAGGTGAAGCTTGTGTCTGAGAGATAGCTTACTCTTCTTACACAGCAGGGGGTATAGCTTGCCCAGTGCGTGGGCCGCTTTCTTTCTCGCCTCACGGATGTGGGCGATGAAATTGAGTCTGGCGTCGAGCGCGACGCCGAGGTATTTGACCGATTTCTTCCATGGGATGGACTGGCCGAAGAGAGAGATTTGACCGAGTTCATAGCCGCGTTTTTTCGCCATCTTGACAAGTGTCGATGGCTTTCGGGGGGTGAAGTAAATGGCTTCACTTTTCTCCGGGTTTACGTCGATTCGCCACGTCCGGAAACACTCGCCTAGGCGGGTGGTCGCGTTCTGAAGGCGCATCGTTATAAGATCCGGATATCTGCCAGAGTGATAAAGAGCGGTGTCGTCCGCGAAAAGGGCCATCCTGACAAAAGGGTCTCTAGGTATGTCGCTCGTGTAGAGCGAGAAGAGTAGCGGGGAGAGGCAAGAGCCTTGAGGGACGCCGGCTTTAATCGGCCGGGGCGAGGAGAGAGCATACTCGGCGCGAAAGCGGAAGGAACGATTCGAAAGGAAGTCTCGAATGACGGTGACTAGACGGTCTGGCACACAAGCCTTCGTGCCAGACTTTGTCGAACGCCTTGGCGAAATCGAATAGGACGGCGCAGGTGTCAATCGTATGTTTGTGCTCCAGACCGACCAGGATGTGCTCGGTCAGTCGGTGCACTTGGTGAACGTAAGAGTGGTTGCTCCTGAAACCAAATTGTTCTTCGGGGAGGAGGTTGTTCTCTGCGATGAAATGGCGCAGACGCTCTAGGATGATGCGCCCGTACAGTTTGCCCAAGGTGTTCAGTAGGCTGATCGGACGGTAGCTGTTGGGTAGGTTCCTCGGCTTTCCTGGCTTCGGAATACCTATCACTACGGCCTCTTTCCAGGCGTCTGGGAAGGAGCAGTCTGCTAGCAGGGCGTTGAATATGGCCACTAGCAGACCGACGATCGGGGGCGGGAGACCTTTCACAACTCTATTGGAGATCGGGTCCCGGGGCTGATTTGGTTTTCAGCCTCTTTATGATGCCAACGACCTCACCGGGGGAGACCGGTTTTAGTGGAGGACCCTCTGATGGGAGAGTTGCCCTACGGCTCACGTCGTCCTCGACCAACTTAATGTGATCGGGGTCCACTGGTGCAGTAGAGGGAGTGCATTGGCTCTCTAGACAGTCGGCGAGACAATCCGCTTTTTCGGCATCCTCCGACGCAAGGTAGGAACCATCGCTCATTACAAGGGGAGGTATGCGGGTCATGTTCTCCGCTTTGAGACTGCGAGCCAAACGCCAAAAGTTGGCGCTCGAAGGCTCCAAGTCGCAAAGCAGGTTGTCCCATCTGTCGGATCTGAGATCGGATATGCGCTCTTTTACCTGCCTTTGAAGGCGGCGCAGTTTTATCCTGAGTTCCTCGGATCTGTATCGTGAGTAGAGTCTCATTGTGGCGTTTTTCGCTCTTATCAGCCGACGAATACCTGCCGGGAAGTACCCGAGCAGGTAGTCCGACTCGGGCACCGTTCTCGACGATTCCTCGACGGCTGCGGCGATGTGCTTTGTTAACGAGTCGATCGCTCGATTTGCAGCGCCGTGCGAGTCGATTGTATCGGGGATTCCGTCTAGATGCTGGGGGTTCGCGGCCTTGAGTTTGACCTCGAGGCTGCGCCAGTTGACGATGGTTTTGGTCAGAGGGACCTCACCAGCGGGCCGGCCCAGCTTCATAAGAACCGGGCGATGGTCGGATCTGAGATCGTCTATGGTCTCGATCGCGTGCAGCGGGATGGTGACATTGTTGAACAACGCAATGTCTAATGTGGATGGTAGGGTATTGTGAGACGCGATGGTAGGGTATCGCGTCGGGGTTTGCGGAGCTACAATGTTAAACTTGAGCTTATCTGCGAGATTGGTGAGGATTTTACTATTTCGGTTTGACTTGTTCGGGTCCCAGGTGCTATGCCTGCTGTTGAGATCGCCAGCGAGGACAACAGCCGGGCCTAGGTCGAGAAGGGTTCTTATGTCTGTTTCCCGCAATTCCTTTGTCGGGGAAAGATAGACGGACGCTAGGACGATCGGTTGATGACCGGTGAGGGAGATTTTACACGCCGAGACTTCTATTTTGGCGAGGGTTGGACTAACAAGCGGTATGCAGTGCAAGGACCGCTTGAAGTAAATGAGTGAGCCGCCTCCTGGGGCGGTCAGCTTGTCGTGGCGGACGATGTAGTAGTTTGCGATTTTCGGGTCGCGGTGGAACGGTTTGAGAAACGTTTCCTGAATGAGCATGACGTCGACGTCATGGTTCCTGAGAAACAGGCTTATTTCTTCCTTTTGAGAGCGGATGCTGTCCGCATTGAAGTACGCGACAGTCAGAGAGCGGGGTTTGATGCTTCCTAAGACCCTGTGGGTCTCCATAACGTTTGAGGTGGAACACCAAAGGTCACGGACAGAGTCCTGGGCGGTGGCTAGACGAAGGGTTCTTCGAATGCGGTGAGAGTGTCGGCGTGCTCGATGCAGGCCCTCAACCTATCGTGTGAGCTTTTCGCGGCTCGCAGTTTTTCTCCTAAGAGGAGGATGTCTCGTATGCTCACCTTTTGGATGTAGGCGAGAATATTTTTGAGCTCCGTAGACGGTGTTTGGCTGGGAGTAGCCTGTGGTTTCGGCGGCCCCGACGAAGGGGCGGCTTTGGGAGTCTCGGCGGCTTTCGGCCTGGGGAGCGGTTTGCTCCACGCCGACACCGCCGGCGGAACGGCCGGCTGTGCGGGCGGTGGCCTAGACGAGGCTGATGGCTGCGGTGCAGCCTTTGTGGGGGCGGTGGTGCGCCGTTGGGCGGCCCCGGTTTGCCTGCGCGGGGCTTTGGTGCACCCGCGATAATTCGCGGGGTGCCCCTCGGCTTTGCACAGGACGCAGCTCGGGGGGTTTGTCGCTTCCGCGGTGCGGTAGCACTCCTTCGTCCCGTGGTCTCCGGTGCATTTGACGCACCTCGGGCGGGCGAAACAATTTCGGGCCGATTGGCCGTAGAATTGGCATCGGTGGCATTGGCCGATAATGCCTTTTTTGTGCGGGACCTCAACGCTTACGCTGGTGAGGTTGCACAGGCGGGTGATTCCAAAAATCTTTTTACCCTCCGGAGAGAGTTCAAGACTCGTTAGAATAAGGGGGAGTGCTGCCTTTGTTCGCATGCTAGTCATGCGACGGGCTTCCAGCACGGGGAAGTTTTGTTTTTTGAGGTCGTCGACGACCTCGGAGATGTCGATCTCCGTTGGGATTCCGCGTATGACAACACGGAGGTGCTTCTCCTCGGGGAGAGCGAAGGTGTGGAAGCCGAGTCCGGCGTTCCGCAGGTGCCTGGTGGCAGCCCGGAAGTCGTCAACGGTTGCTAGGTTGATGCGGATACCCTGCGCAGTGTTCTGCGCTTTGGGGCATGCAATTTTGTGGTCCGCGAACCACCTGGAAACATCGTTCCATTTAGTCTTGTCCTGGAGGACAATCGGGGGAGGCGACTTCGAGCCGCGTTTTTCGGGCGGGGCCGAAGTGCTTTTCTGCTTCTTGACGTAAAGGGTGAAGCCCTCTTCGTCGGTGGTCTTGGAGAGTGGACGGTCCACCTCCATGTTGCTGCCGCTAGTGGGGCCCTCCGCGTCGGATGAGGCGGGCAGCTCGGGCTTGGAAGACTCCGCCATGGGGGCCCTTGCCTTGTTAGGCGCTCGAGTCACGGGGGTCGGGTCCGGAGAGGCCGGGCTGTCCGTGTTAAAGTTCACGGAACGTGTGGGAAGGGTAGAGGCCGAGTTGGTGAATTGTTCCCAGGCCTCAGGGAACTGTTTGCGTGCAAAGCACGCAAATTGGGTGAGTAAGGCGTCCGTTTGCA
This sequence comes from Troides helena, assembly GCA_029286815.1. NCBI lineage: Eukaryota > Metazoa > Arthropoda > Insecta > Lepidoptera > Papilionidae > Troides > Troides helena. Next base: position 20,491,333 of record JAGSMV010000007.1, on the reverse strand, counting down.
CGGACGCCATTTTGTTGAGCAGCTGCCCCGCCGTGCGGTGGGGGGATGTGTACCTATTCGAGCAGGGAGCCTAGCCGTCGCCTAATGCGACAGACTCTATGTAATAACCTCGCCTCTGAGGCGATTAAAAGCTACTTACAGTGCCGGAACCAGGCTCCGGCAGAGTTTTCGCGTTCTGGTACACTATAGATCACTGCACTTCACTGCACTGCACTGGCGCACGCGAGCGCAAATGGCGGCCGCCTGAGCGGTGTTGTGGCGCGCACGAGCACGGGCGAGTCGAACTGAGCGGGCGTAACTATATCGCGCACTGGCAGCGGAGGCATGGGACGTCCGATCGGTACGGCGGGCAGAACCCGAATGAGTAACCTAACCTCAACCAACCATTGATTTGTTAGGTGATTGATGTGTTTATGCTTGGATGTCGTGTTGGTGATGTTAGTGAGTGTGTCGTGCCTGTCGGCCCACCCCATGCGTCGATTTGGAGCGGAAGCACGCTTCAAGAACGTCGATTCTTACTGGTGGCATCGGGGATCGGGATATAGTCCACTGTTTGCTCTATTAGTGGGTTCGCTTGGCAAAGTGATAGATACCACAATCTTGCATGAATTGTGCTACCGAAGGAAGTTTAAGGTCGTTGTGCAGATTGTTATTTCGTTGGTACCATTCCGCACCCGTGGTCTTCCGGGTGAAACGGTTCTGAATGACCTGTATGGATTTAAGGGTGTCAGAGAAAGAGTGCGCAAATACAGCGCACGCATAAGTTATAAGTCTTATGCAGGCCTGGGGGCCTGTTGGGAACAAGGGATGACGTCGGCCCAATACAAAGGCAACCTTGTTCCTCACTGTGCGAATTGACTCCGAGGTATTTCACTGTCTCTCCAAGGGACAACACGGTTGAAAATATATTGGCTTGGGAGTGGCGCGCAGAGCGCGACTAGGGATCCGGGGTTTTCTTTTTCTTAAGAAATGTAGGGCTTCGTTCTTATCCGGGTTGACGTCGATTCTCTACTTCCTAAATCAATCGCTTAGGTGCTTGGTTGCGGACTGGAGCCGATTTGTCAAGATGGGCCCCGAAAAGTAGAGTACAGTATCATCTGCTAAAAGAGTATGCAATTTTGCCCCGAGATCTCTTGAAATTACACCGGTGTGCAGCGAAAGGAGGAGAGGGGACAAGCAGGAGCCCTGAGGGACATGCGCTCTGATGGGACGAGAAGTGAAGTGAACGTGTCCCGCTCGGTAGGGGAAGGTGCGGTTCCCCAAGAAGGCTCTAATGATGGCGACGATCGTGTCCGGCGCCGTGAGTGCATATAACTAGTAAATCAAGCTACCGTGCCAGACTTTGTCGAACGCCTTGGCTACATCAAACAAGAGGGCTGCGGAGTCATACGGCACTTCGCGCGTCAAACCTTCAAAGGTTTGACGCGCGAAGTGCTGTATCAAGAACATACTCTACCAATCTGTGTACATGGTGAATGCAGGGGCGGACTATTCTGAACCCGAACTGTTCGTCAAGCAGAAGTTTATTCTCCGATACGAAGTTAAAGAAACGCGTAAGGATCAGACGCACCTTTCTCATGTTACAGAGGAGGAATATCGGTCTGTAGTTGGAGGGAATGCTTTTTTGGCTTAGGGATTTCCACAACTTCGGTCTCATTCCAGGCATCGCAGAAGGAGCAGTAAGCAATCAGATCGTATGAGCGGGGCGGAACATCAGCACTCTGTTCAAGATGTTGACAAGGTCCGGGGCGGACTTGGATTTCAGTTCTTTGATGGTAACTGCGACTCCGTCTACTGAGATAGGAGCTAGGGATAGAGCTACCGGAGCGATGGAGGATTTGCGTGCGATCTCGTCCTCTACCAGTTTTAGGTGAGTGGAGTCGGCTGGAGAAGATGACGGTGTGCACTGGTTCTCCAAACTGTCGGCTAAGCACTTGGCGTTTTCATCGTCCTCGAAGTCCAACGACAACGCTTCGACGTCTCTGACGAGGGGTGGCACGAGTCCAGGGTTCTCTAACTTGAGTCCTCGAGCCAGACGGCAGGAAGCGTCATTGGAATATTCGAAGTCGCCGAGCAGTGAATCCCATCTGTCCATGAAAAAATATTATGTATGCACGCACACTCCCGCGTGCGCACACGCACAACTCTCGCGTACGCACATGCACACAAACGCGCACGCACGGACGCAAGTACAAACGCACGCGCACTTTGCGCGGAATTAAAAAAAATAAAATTCGTGTCTTTAGCTATATGAAATTTGTGTGTGCGTTCTGTTCCGATTCAATAGACATGTAAAGAAAGCATCATAGTGCATGCAAATAACGCACTCTGTGAAATTTCCCGATGTTCATGCATCCACTCGTCTCCGGCGCTCAGGCATCGGTTTTTTTAGGTCTTGTTGCGGCTTTAATGATATTCAGCTCGCGGCGGCGTTTTTTTTTTTCTTTTACGTGGGGGAAATGCCTACGCATACTCGTCCTCGCGGGGGCAAGGACGAGTTATGTCGGACTTGCACCGACTAACACCCCCACGATGTTCCCGACTCGTCACCTGGTGGCAAGGGTCACGGGTACGGCTTGGTGCCTTCGTCCGCGACCCTCACCGACGCTGGCCGCTTTCGCAGCCCCACCTCGGTAGGGGGGGATAAAACCACCCTGCAGGGCGCGCCGGATCATGCTGCGCGCCCCCACGTCGACCTCCATTGTATGAACGACAAATTCCTCCGAACCCTTCGCCGCGGGCCGACCAGGTGGTTTCCACTTAGCTTCACCGTGTTGGGCCCCACGGTTACTAAGCCCCTCCGCAACGACAAGGCGGGAACCCGTTGGAGTGTAGCTCGCGGCGGCGTCTGTTAGCGATTTACGCTGATTGTTTAGACTCCGGGAGTGCCGCGGCCTGGCTGAATAACTGCATTAATAGCGCTGGAATTTTCGAATAATTTGAATGATGTTTTTTACATTCACACCGGCCCCGCACTGAGCGCGGTGGTACGGTCTGCCCCCACACCCGTGCAGGACGCCCTCCGTGTGCACCCAGGACAAACAGTTCGAATTGGAACGAATCGGCAACAAACTTGTACGTTACGCTCGTGTCGCCGTTGCTGCGCCGTTGCTGCGTCATTGCTGCGTCGTTGCTGTACTGTTGCTGCACCGCAGCCATCGTGGATTGCCGTTGCTGGGGAGGCGACACTAAGTGATTTGATATAGTGTTACGCTTTGTAAGAATGTGAAATAAATGAGAAATATATTTAAGGAAACCGCGAGGAGTCGACCCTCGGCGGACCCCCGGCGGACCCCCGCTCCAGTACTCCTCTAGTGGAAGGCGCATGGTGCATTATATTTTCTAGGCTGCGCATGTCCGTAACTCACGCTCATGTATATTTTTAAAATGTATAATAACGAGCTCAAATGTAAACGTAAGTACATCACGACGCGTTTGCAACATTCAAAGTCACTTCAATACGCGCGTTACACGCGTTACGCGCGTCAGACGCGCGTTAAACTAACCAATCGCCACGAACATTACATTTTATGTAATGCTAACACTTAAATGCTTCTATGTAAGTACGTGACGGCAGACCGTGGCTGCGTCCGGTTTGCCGTCACGTGGTTCCCATACGATTTCGCTACACTTTCTAAAACCTATAATTGGGGCATCGCGAGCTTCCGTTCCGAGAAAACGTTTGTTTCCATATCCGTTTCATTTTCACAGCGATATTTTCATCGTGACCGCCGACCGGTTCATTTGCGACTGTTCGCGCGTCCCCGTGCGTCCCCGTGCGTCCCCGCGCGTCCCCGTGCGTCCCCGTGCGTCCCCGCGCGTCCCCGTGCGTCCCCGTGCGTCCCCGTGCGTCCCCGCGCGTCCCCGTGTGTCCCCGTGCGTCCCCGTGCGTCCCCGCGCGTCCCCGTGTGTCCCCGTGTGTCCCCGTGCGTCCCCGTGCGTCCCCGTGCGTCCCCGCTGCGTCCCCGTGCGTCCCCGCGCGTCCCCGTGCGTCCCCGTGCGTCCCCGCGCGTCCCCGTGCGTCCCCGTGCGTCCCCGCGCGTCCCCGTGCGTCCCCGCGCGTCCCCGCGCGTCTCGCCGTTAATTAATTAACTAAGTGTAACTCCTTACTAAGGAACGCGCGGTTTGTACAAAGACGTGGACTTTTTATTGGTTTAATTAGATTGATGTAATCTGGTTTAAAGTACGCGGAAATATTGGATCGACTCCTGGACGGATACGGAAGGATGACGGATAATAATCAACGATGAGTGCATCGATGTAAGGTTGCAGCCACCGAAACCCGCGTGACGCGGCGCACTCACCGCGCCGGATGCAGCAGCCTGTGGGGGGGTCGCGAGTTCCCAGGAGCTGGTCCCGGCCGGGTCGAATCCGGGAGGTCACCCTCTGCCGCTTTTTGGTTCAAACCTATGCGTTTCAAAGCTAGATGCTAAAGTGTTATTGTTTTTGATTACTCGTTCAAATTGTTTATTCACGGAGAAAGGTTCGGGGCTCAGGGGCTCGGGGCCCAGAGGCTCGGGGGCTTGGGGATCAGGTGGGTTTATTAATAAGTTTGCTTTCACTTCCAAATTAAATCAAGATCATTGAGTGAAGTTACCCCTCAACAAACAGCTAAGGGCATCATCTCGTCGCTGTGGCCGCAGCCAGCGTTAATGTATTCATCCGGGTTGCAGGGTGCCTCGCCAGTGTTTGAAGGTACCGCTGCTTAATAACAGGAGCGCACGCGAGGAGCGCACCGCGCCGCATCGCGCCGGCTGGTACGAGAAAAAAAGCAATTAAAAGTATTATAACTGAGCGCAGAGGCGACGCCAGTACAACGCGAGCTTGCGCGTGCGCGTGCGCGTGTGCGCGTGTGCGCGTGCGCGTGTGCGCGTCAGCTGTTATTAATGAAAAAATTAAATAAATAGAGCAGTTGGGTTTAGCGCTGCAAGTAGAAGCCGGAAGTAGTTTAACTTATTTCAATAAACGAAGTGAAATATTTGAGCGCGGCGACGGGGGCGAGTCTTTAAAGGTGCGGGGCTGAGGGTTGCTCATCGGTATTCAGGGCGCGGGGAGCCATCCGCGCAGACACTGCGAATAGTTTCGGAATGAAATAAAAGTGCGGTGAGAGAATACGGAAAGCTTTTTTGTTAGATCAAGTTCCATTTTTGTGGGATGCTGTCGGAATGGTAATGCGGCGCCGGGGGCGGGCCCGCCGCTGAACAACGAAGGGGTTGGGATGGTCCGACAATGGTCGCGTGGGCTGCACGTGACGGCGGGCCGGCGCGGCGCGCGCGCACTGCAACCGCACTGCGCGTGCATTGAGTACTCGTATGTAAATGTACCGGACCTGAGCTCGAGTGGGAGCGGATGTGGGGGTGCCTGAAGCCATGTCGATGAAGTAGTATGTGAATCAAGAAAATAAAGATTTTTTTCTTTATGCTATATTATAGGAAGACGGCTGCGGCCCCCGTGCGTGCAGCCCCGCGGGCTATCACGCAGAGCGGCAGTACGACATCGCCCTCCTCTCTGCCCTGGTTATATCGATTTCTAGACGTTAGTTTCGTTTGTTATTTTTATTTATTTATTGAGCGGACCTCACGCGCTGGAATACGTACAGCAAAATGTAATGAGTAATTACAAATAGTGTCCTTCGGTTGAAGTGACGATGCCGCGCCGCACCGGCTCGCTGTCGGTGCGGCGCGCAGCAAACACCAATGTGCACACACCAGGCAGCAGGCAGCTGCACGCAAGTAATCACTTAGTGATATTTTATGCATTCGTCTAGTTAAGGTAACACAAACGCAGGTAGGTAGAGTTTCGGTTCTTTTTCCAATATAAAGTCCATTGCCAAAGGACAGAGCCGAGTGCGCCTTGCGAACATCTGAATGCCCTTGCCAACGTGTCACAAAGCACGGCGACGTGCTCGCTGTCACGGCACAGGAACAATATTTCGTAGACAGCCTAGTGTCAGAATTGAGATTAGGGGGAGCGCAATTATTAATAATTTTGTTGTTCGTGAGGGTGTTTACTAACGCTTTCTGTTTCTGTTTCTGTTTCTGTTTCTGTTTCTGTTTCTGTTTCTGTTTCTGTTTCTGTTTCTGTTTCTGTTTCTGTTTCTGTTTCTGTTTCTGTTTCTGTTTCTGTTTCTGTTTCTGTTTCTGTTTCTGTTTCTGTTTCTGTTTCTGTTTCTGTTTCTGTTTCTGTTTCTGTTTCTGTTTCTGTTTCTGTTGCGGTGAACATTTTAAAAATCCTAGAAAAAAATAATTTTTCTTTGCGTTTTAATTTTGTTGGAATTATCTTTTATCTTTTAAATTCTTTTAAAAGTTTGTTATTTCTTGGAGTTTGTTTTAACTTTCTCTATAAAATATTTCTTTCGTTTAGTCTTGAAGTTATTTATCTATTGATTCAGCTATTTAATATTGGATTAATTAAGTGGAGCTTTCAGTTTTGAAGTAGTGGTAGCAGCAGCGTACTCAATGCGTTCGTGAAAACTTTTATTTATTTACCCTCACACTTATTGCTATTTCCGTTTAAGCTTTTTTCTCTCAACTATTTTGTATAGTTTGTTGCAGTGTATCAGTTAGCAATGCATTCATTGCGGTATTTCTTGCAGGTATATATATTATTACTGTTACAGTAGCGCGTGTATGTATTTACGATCGGCCGGAGGAGATTCAATTGTAGCCATTTGAAATTTGTGTTGTCGCTTGTGTGTGAATTACTGGTAACGTGAAGTATCCGTTCACAAGTACAATATTTCCTGTTTATTTTGTTTACAACTTTATAACCGGATTCTGTTACCGGAGCGCGGCGCCGTTTGTTTGTGTTGTCGTCATTCGAATAAGTCTATTGTCGTTGTTGTCGTTTTAGTTTATCGCAAAAAGTGTTTATCGAAACTTGTTAAGAAGAAACAAAATTTTTAATGCCCGGGTATGTTCATCGTGTATTCCGATCTAAGCACGTCAACATCAAAATTAATTGGTTAGTCTATCCCTCTGCAGCCCCATCCCCACCCTCACCCCGCTTCTCACCCGGCAACATCCGGCGCTACATAACATGCCACGAAATGAATTCCCGGTGTCCGGTTAGCACGCGCGCTCACCCGATGACCGTTAATCGGGCGACGCGTCTCTGTGCTGAGCGCTGGCTCAGCATCATCCAAGCTCATCTGTCACTGGACACGCGGACACGCGGACTGCGCCCGAGGCCTGATTTTTTAAAAAAGTTTACATTTAGAGTGTCCGACGGTGGATTTTAACATGTCTAGAGTTTTTGATTTATGTTCCTCATCAGCCGCCAGGCGCCCACTGCTGGGCAGGCCGCCCACAAAGATCTCCACATCGATTTGATTGATTTATGTCGATCCTCTCAATCGTCGATGACAGAATCTTGTGCATGAGTGCGTGCGTGCGTGTAGCTGTGGCGTCGCGTGCGTGCGTGCGTGTAGCTGTGGCGCCGCGTGCGTGCGGGTAGCTGTGGCGCCGCGTGCGTGCGTGTAGCTGTGGCGACGCGTGCGTGTGTGTAGCTGTGGCGCCGCGTGCGTGCTTGCATGTAGCTGTGGCGCCGCGTGCGTGCGTGTAGCTGTGGCTGCCGCGTGCGTGCGTGCGTGTAGCTGTGGCGCCGCGTGCGTGCGTGCGTGTAGCTGTGGCGCCGCGTGCGTGCGTGTAGCTGTGGCGCCGCGTGCGTGCGTGCGTGTAGCTGTGGCGCCGCGTGCGTGCGTGCGTGCGTGCGTGTAGCTGTGGCGCCGCGATGCGTGCGGGTAGCTGTGGCGCCGCGATGCGTGCGTGTAGCTGTGGCGCCGCGTGCGTGCGTGTAGCTGTGGCGCCGCGTTGCGTGTGTGTAGCTGTGGCGCCGCGTGCGTGCTTGCATGTAGCTGTGGCGCCGCGTGCGTGCGTGTAGCTGTGGCTGCCGCGTGCGTGCGTGCGTGTAGCTGTGGCGCCGCGTGCGTGCGTGCGATGTAGCTGTGGCGCCGCGATGCGATGCGTGCGATGTAGCTAATGGCGCCGCGATGCGTGCGTGCGTGTAGCTGTGGCGCCGCGATGCGTGCGTGCGTGCGTGCGTGCGTGTAGCTGTGGCGCCGCGTGCGTGCGTGTAGCTGTGGCTGCCGCGTGCGTGCGTGTAGCTGTGGCGCCGCGTGCGTGCGTGCGTGTAGCTGTAGAGCCGCGTGCGTGCGTGCGTGTAGCTGTGGCGACGCGTGCGTGTGTGTAGCTGTGGCGCCGCGTGCGTGCTTGCGTGTAGCTGTGGCGCGACGCGGGTGTTGTTGGTGTAAGAGTGACTGTTGTTGCTCTGGAAATAGTTTGTTTCTGTTTTTAATGAAGCAAAGTAGCAGTCGACGCTCGTTATAATTTAATGAAGAATTCATTGTAATTGTGTAAGTGGTAACAGATTTTATAAACAGAACCGGCAGTACTGCTCTAGCACTCGCGCGACGCAACGCGCGATAGCTCTACATCTGTCCGCAAGTTCAGACGCATCGCAAAGCTCTCGTAGCGCCGAACATTGGCGCGGGCGGGCGCGGAAGTTGCTCCGCGGCTCAGACGCTTCCGTTATTGGTAAAGTTTACATTATTTCATACATGATAGAATGCGCTTTAATAATACTGTTTATAACTTGGTATTTTGTTGCGCCGTAGTTTATGATCGATGGACGACGGAGTCACAGGAAGTCAGAAGATAACGGCGGTCTGAAACCCGAACGGGATAACGATGGCACTAGCACCAACTGTAAATCAGCGCTGCAGCTTTTAGTTGCAGCATATAGCTGAGCTGGATGCCATTTCGGTGTGTGTAATTAAATATGTGTAAGTTAGATTGTTATGTACCGAATAAAAAAATTTCTTTCTTTCTTTCACAAGGAGTCAGCGTGTCTCCACGCGAGCGCTTGGCGCACCCACGCACGTTACGTGTTGAGTTATCGTGTGCAATTGGTATATAGCTCTCCAAAGCGCTTCGTGAGCACGGACAACAATATGTGGCTGCAGCGAAGTGCGCCCGTTCCGTCGCGTCTACCGACGATTGCGCGCTTTGATGAAGTTAAGGTTAACTGGTCCGGAGACTACAAGAATTTCAAATTTAAACATTATGCAAGTTTCAAAAAAAGTTAATAAAATTTTCATTATTTGCTTATTATTTAAACTTAATAACATCGTGTACAGATGAACTTAATACCACTGACACTACCTTCCAGTCTGCCTTGGGTGATGCGGGGATGATGAGGTAGGTGCATTTAATAAACATGTCATAGAATAGCTTATGATAGTTTGTGTATTGACTGTTGTTTGAATCATACGACACCTGACGCACACCTGTTGTTTGTGCAACGAGCCAAGTCGGTAGACTTGAGTGAGGATTGTTGCACCGTATAAAAACCGACGGAAGCTTGTGCTCCGGGGCAGTACGGATATGACAATCTGCTTTGCGACTTGGAGCCTTCGAGCGCTAACTTTTGGCGTCTGGCCCGCAGTCTCAAAGCAGACAACATGGCCCGCATGCCTCTGCCCCTCGTAATGAACGATGGTTCCTCCCTTGCGTTGGAAGATGCCGAAGAAGCAGATTGTCTTATCTACAGTCTAGAGAGCCAGTGCACTTCCTCAAGCGCACCCGTGAACCCTGATTGCCTTAAATTGGTCGAGGACGAGGTACGCCGTAGAGCAACCCTCCCATCAGCAGGTCCTACCCTACAACCGGTCTCCCCCGGTGAAGTCGTTGACATCATCAAGAGGCTGAAAACCAGATCAGCCCCGGGCTGCAATATTATCTCCAATAGAGTGGTGAAAATCTCCCGCCCTCGATCGTTGGTTTGCTAGTGGCCGTATTCAACGCCTTGTTAGCCGACTACCCCTTCCCAGACGCCTGGAAAGAGGCCGTAGTGATAGGTATTCCGAAGCCCGGAAAGCCGAGGAACCTACCCAACAGCTAGCGTCCGATCAGCCTACTGAACATCTTGGGCAAAGTTTACGAGCGCATCATTCATTCTAGAGAGCCATTTCACCGCAGAAAACAACCTCCTCCCCGACGAACAGTTCGGGTTCAGAAGTAGCCACCCTTGCGTTCATCAAGTCCACAGACTGACCGAGCACATCTTGTCCGGTCTGAAGCACAAGCGATCGATCGACACCTGCGCCGTCCTATTCAACGTCGCGAAGACGTTCGTCAAAGTCTGGCAAGTAGGCTTGATATACAAGCTTTACACTGTGCCAGATACAATGTGCCAGACCGACTCGTCACCATCATTCGAGCCTACCTCTCGAACCGCTCCTTCCTCTTTCGCGCCGAGCACGCTCTCTCCTCTCCCCGGCTGATTAAAGCCGGCGTACCTTAAGGCTCTTGACTCTCCACTACTCTTTGCGCTCTACACGAGCGACATACCCAGAGACACCTTTGTTAAGATGGCTCATTTCGCGGATCTCACCGCTCTATGTAACTCCGGTAGAGCTCCGGGTATTATAACGAATCGCCTACGGGACGCCGAGGCGAACCACTCGCCTAGGCAAAACCCACCGAAAGTCATGAACTCTTTACAAGAAGGCGCATACGCGGCCACCAACTCGGCCACATCTCCCTCTTCGGCCAGTCCATCCCATGGAGGAACTCGGTCAAATACCTCGGCATCACACTCGACACCGGACTCGATTTCGTCGCCTACGTTTGCGCCAAGAGCTCTCTCTCTCTCTTAGACATAAGCTTCATTTCTACAAGGTATGCGTAAGACTTATAATGGATTAGGCCAGCGTAGTCTTCGCCGATTCGTCGAAGCACGCCTCAAACCATTGCAGGTTCTCTAGAAGCGATTCCCCCGCATTGCAACCGGTGCCGAATGGTGCCAGCGCAATGAGGGCAGCCACAGCGAGCTCAAACTCCCAACCATCACGGAGCACTTCAGAGATTGCTCCGAAACCTATTTCGCCAAAGCGGCAACTCACCGCAACCCTCTGGTGGCCAAAGCGGCCGACACACACGCACACACACACACACACACACACACACACACACACACACACACACGCGCGCACAGACGCACACACACGCGCAAACATACGCGCACACACTCGCGCACACAGACGCACACACACACGCGCACACACACGCGCACACAGACGCACACACACACGCGCACACACACGCGCTCACACACGCGTACACACGCGCATACACACGCACACACACCGCATGCACGAAGTACACCCGCGATTGCGGGCGGTCCTCACTGCCCAGAGACTCCGATACGGGCGGAGGTGGTTGGGGAAGGGTCCGCGCGCGGACTCGACGACCGAGTGCAGTCGCCGGAAAAACTACTGAACCAGACACACAATGTGAAAATCCTCCGTCGGATAACTAGACTTCACGTAGTACACTTTAATATTTAAAAACCACAGGCCGTGGATCCGGGTCCACGAGCGCAGTGTCAGATGAGCGGTAAGTCGCAATGGCTTGCAGCCCGAGCATCATCAAGAATGTAGAGAGCTCTTGGGCGGATCGTTCGGTGCCGCGATACAGCCGCGGAATTCCGATCACTGCAGGAGATCATTTGCAGGTCGCGCCGCGCCCCCGCGCCGCACCCCCGCGGCCCAGGTGTGTGTACACATTGTAAAGTATTTCTCATCACAACAGTATTGACATAAATCCGCTATCCGGTCTCGAACGATTCGCCCCCGGCCCGGAGATTGATGGCGGGGTAATTGAAAAGCCGGTCGCCTGCCTGACCGCGCCCGCCCCCGCCCCCGCAAGCGTAAATCTTCTACATTAATAAATCTCCACAGTTTTTGTTGCAGCACATTTCCCCTCGGAGAATTCATCTTCTTATTATTAATGTCATCACGCAACGCGCGCGCGCACACACACACTGTCAAACAAGATATAAAGAACGCGGCCAATGTTTCGCGCGGACACTATCACCCGGCGGCGCGCGTGCGCGTGCGCGTGCGCGTGCGCGTGGACAAGTACATCGAAGAGTATTTTCGTCACGTTGAGCATTTCATTTGCGGAGTGCTTCCAGTGATATTTTGTTACGTGTGCACAGCAGCACGAGCGATGGAGAGCTAGGAATTAGAAAGAAGTAAGACACTGGATCGCTACTTTAGTTAAATAAAGCACAACAAACCGGCGGAGACGCAGGATAACTGAGTGTTTTCTTATTCAACGAAGCGACGAGATTCACGTGCGCTGCGCCGCAGCGTGCGCGACGTTCGCGAACGGTTAAATATTAAGCCTCGTTACTCCAATAATTTCACAAGCTGTAACGCCCTTCAAACCGAAACACAGTACTATTTGTGGCTACAACAGGCGCTGTGGTGGTACCTACCCAGATGGTTTCCGGTAAAAGAAATCTATCACCTAAAATACTAGTTCTAAGCACTAACCGTGTACAGTGTGCGCGTGCGCGCGTGTGCGTGCGTGCGCGTGCGTGCGTGCGTGCGCGTGCGTGCGTGCGTGCGTGCGTTACAACTTATGTCATTAGGTACGCAGTTCATTCGCTCTCAATGTGTGTAAACCTCTGAACGTCTCCGCGTGCGAACGTTCGGGGGTGCGCAGTAAACGTTCTTTAACGCGGCCCTGTGCGGGGGCGTTGTATTTTTTTTGCATTCTTTAGCATTGAATAACGTTATGTTCGCCTTTTTGATAATAAAATTTTATTCTCGTTTATTTTACGTTGCAAAAATGTTTAAATATATAAGTGAGCACAGGAACAGATACTCTACTTAGTAAAAGAATAATTCTTCATTCGGGAAGCATTGAGCCTTGAAATGCCCAAATATAATGTGCTACAGCAGATGAACAGTAGCGGATGGTGACCATCGTCGTTATGATGTAAGGGCTTAATGCAAAGCATTATGACGCATAAAATGAAGAATCACTCGCACTCACTCGGACAGGATAAGGAGTAGCAGTAGCAGTAGCAGTAGCAGTAGCGGTAGCGAGCGCCCGCACCCGGCGCACTCGGCACCCGTGTATATTCGTGATGGTGACCGGGCTGCAAGCCATAGCGATTCTTACAGCTCATCTGCCACGGGGCACGTGGACCCGTATCCACGGCCTGCGGTTTTTAGGAAAAAACCAAGTGTGCTACGTGGAGTGTAGCTATCCTGTGGTCGATTATTTTCGCTGTGTGTGTGCGCGTCTGATTCTTGCACTTTCTGTTTTTTTTTCTGGTGATTCTACTCGGTCGTCGAGGCCGGGCGCGGGCCCGTTTCTCGACCCCCTTCGCCTGTGTCGGAATCTCTGGGCGGTGAGTACCGCCCGCGATCGCGGGTGTACTTAGTGTACGCGGTGGCGTGTGGTGTAGCTGTGGCGGCGCCGCGTTCTGAAGCGAGGGCGGCGTGATTCTGAGATTTGGAACGTGTTGGTAGTGTCCGAAGTGTGTGTGGTGACGTCGATGTTATCGATGACTGTGGGTGTGGGTGTGTGCGTAGTTTGCGGGACCCCTTGGGATGTAGGAATAAGCGCGTGTCTCGCTCTGCGCTTTTTCGTCGTGGGATTCAGAGACGGCGCGTAGTCGGCCGCGCTGACCACCAGAGGGTTGGGGTGAGTTGCCGCCTTGGTGGAGTAGGTTTCGGAGCACTCTCTGAGGTGCTCCGCGATCGTTGGGAGTTTGAAATCGCTATGGATGTCCGCGTTGCGCTGGTACCCATTCAGCATCGGTCGCGGTGCGGGTGAAGCGGTTCTGGAGAGCCTGCAAGGGTCTGAGGCGTTATTCGAACGAGTGGGCGAACGCTTCGCTCGCGTAAGACATTACAGGTCTTACGCATACCTTGTAAAGGTGAAGCTTGTGTCTGAGAGAGAGCTTGCTCTTCTTGCACAGCAGGGAGTAAAGCTTGCCCAGCACTCGGGTAGCTTTGTTTCTCGCCTCGTGGATGTGGGCGACGAAATTGAGTCTGGCGTCGAGTGTGACGCCGAGGTATTTGACCGAGCTCCTACATGGGATGGGATGGCCGAAGACGGAGATCTGGTCGAGTTTTTGGCCGCGTCTGTGTTCGCCTTCTTGAGACGGTTAGATGGGTGACGATGGGTGAAGTGTATAGCTTCGCTTTTTTCCGGGTTTACGTCGATTTGCCACTTCCGGAACCACTCGCCTAGGCGGGTGGTGGCGATACGATATAATACCCGGAGCTCTGCCGGAGTGATATAGAGCGGTGTCGTCCGTGAAAAGGGCCTCTATATTCTTGTTTTGAGCGGGCTGGAAGCCACAGCGGCTCTTACAGCTCATCTGACACTGGGCTCGTGGACCCGGATCCACGGCCTGAAGTTTCTTAAAAACTAAAATGCGCTACGCGGGATGTAGCTGTCTGGCGGATGATTGTATGTGTCTGGTTCTTGTAGTGCTTTATCTGGCGATTCTACTCGGTCGTCGAGGCCGGGCGCGGGCCCGTTCCCTGACTACCTTCGCCTGTATCGGAATTTCTGGGCGGTGAGGACCGCCCACGATCGCGGGTGTACTTAGTGTACGCGGTGTGTGAGTAGCTGCGGCGCCGCGTTCTGAAGCGAGGGCGGCGTGATTCTGAGATTTGGAACGTGTTGGTAGTGTCCGAAGTGTGTGTGGTGACGTCGATGTTATCGATGACTGTGGGTGTGGGTGTGTGCGTAGTTTGCGGGACCCTTGGGATGTCGGAATAAGCGCGTGTCTCGCTCTGCGCTTTTCGTCCTGGGATTCGGAGGTAGCTCGTAGTTGGCCGCGCTGGCCACCAGAGGGTTGGGATGAGTTGCCGCCTTGGCGAAGTAGGTCGCGGAGCACTCTCTGAAGTGCTCCTTGATCGTTGGGAGTTTAAGGTCGCTGTGGATGACCACGTGGCGCTGGTACCATTCGGCACCAGTCGCGATGCGGGTGAAACGGTTCTGTAGAGTCTGGAGAGGTTTGAGACGGTCTTCGGACGAATGGGCGAAGACAACGCTTGCGTAAGACATTATAGGTCTTACGCATACCTTGTAAAGGTGAAGCTTGTGTCTGAGAGAGAGCTTGCTCTTCTTGCACAGCAGGGAGTAAAGCTTGCCCAGCACTCGGGTAGCTTTGTTTCTCGCCTCGTGGATGTGGGCGACGAAATTGAGTCTGGCGTCGAGTGTGACGCCGAGGTATTTGACCGAGCTCCTCCATGGGATGGGATGGCCGAAGACGGAGATCTGGTCGAGTTTTTGGCCGCGTCTGTGTTCGCCTTCTTGAGACGGTTAGATGGGTGACGATGGGTGAAGTGTATAGCTTCGCTTTTTTCCGGGTTTACGTCGATTTGCCACTTCCGGAACCACTCGCCTAGGCGGGTGGTGGCGATACGATATAATACCCGGAGCTCTGCCGGAGTGATATAGAGCGGTGTCGTCCGTGAAAAGGGCCTCTATATTCTTGTTTTGAGCGGGCTGGAAGCCACAGCGGCTCTTACAGCTCATCTGACACTGGGCTCGTGGACCCGGATCCACGGCCTGAAGTTTCTTAAAAACTAAAATGCGCTACGCGAGATGTAGCTGTCTGGCGGATGATTGTATGTGTCTGGTTCTTGTAGTGCTTTATCTGGCGATTCTACTCGGTCGTCGAGGCCGGGCGCGGGCCCGTTCCCTGACTACCTTCGCCTGTATCGGAATTTCTGGGCGGTGAGGACCGCCCACGATCGCGGGTGTACTTAGTGTACGCGGTGTGTGAGTAGCTGCGGCGCCGCGTTCTGAAGCGAGGCGGCGTGATGCTGATATTCGGAGCGTGTTGGTAGTGTCCGAAGTGTGTGTAGTGACGTCGGTGTTGTCGGTGACTGTGGGCGTGTGTGTGGTTTGCGGGACCCCTTGGGATGTCGGAATAAGCGCGTGCCGCGGTCTGCGCTTTTTCGTCCTGGGATTCGGAGGTAGCTCGTAGTTGGCCGCGCTGGCCACCAGAGGGTTGGGATGAGTTGCCGCCTTGGCGAAGTAGGTCGCGGAGCACTCTCTGAAGTGCTCCTTGATCGTTGGGAGTTTAAGGTCGCTGTGGATGACCACGTGGCGCTGGTACCATTCGGCACCAGTCGCGATGCGGGTGAAACGGTTCTGTAGAGTCTGGAGAGGTTTGAGACGTTCTTCGGACGAATGGGCGAAGACAACGCTTGCGTAAGACATTATAGGTCTTACGCATACCTTGTAAAGGTGAAGCTTGTGTCTGAGAGAGAGCTTGCTCTTCTTGCACAGCAGGGAGTAAAGCTTGCCCAGCACTCGGGTAGCTTTGTTTCTCGCCTCGTGGATGTGGGCGACGAAATTGAGTCTGGCGTCGAGTGTGACGCCGAGGTATTTGACCGAGCTCCTCCATGGGATGGGATGGCCGAAGACGGAGATCTGGTCGAGTTTTTGGCCGCGTCTGTGTTCGCCTTCTTGAGACGGTTAGATGGGTGACGATGGGTGAAGTGTATAGCTTCGCTTTTTTCCGGGTTTACGTCGATTTGCCACTTCCGGAACCACCCGCCTAGGCGGGTGGTGGCGATACGATATAATACCCGGAGCTCTGCCGGAGTGATAAAGAGCGGTGTCGTCCGCGAAAAGGGCCATCTTGACAAAGGGGTCTCTGGGTATGTCGCTCGTGTAGAGCGAGAAGAGTAGCGGAGAGAGGCAAGAGCCTTGAGGGACGCCGGCTTTAATCTGCCGGGGCGAGGAGAGAGCGTGCTCGACGCGAAAGCGGAAGGAGCGATTCGAGAGGTAGTCTTGAATGACGGTGACGAGTCGGTGTGACACTTTGCGAGTGTAAAGCTTGTATATCAAGCCTTCGTGCCAGACTTTATCGAACGCCTTCGCGATGTCGAATAGGACGGCGCAGGTGTCGACCGGTCGTCTGTGCTCGAAACCGGCCAAAATGTGCTTGGTCAGTCGGTGCACTTGATGGACGCAAGAGTGGTTGCTCCTGAATCCGAACTGTTCGTCGGGGAGGAGATTGTTCTCTGCGGTGAAATGGCGCAGACGCTCTAGAATGATGCGCTCGTAAAGTTTGCCCAAGGTGTTCAGTAGGCTGATCGGACGGTAGGAAAAGGGCCATCTTGACGAAGGGGTCTATGGGTATGTCGCTCGTATAGAGCGAGAAGAGTAGCGGGGAGAGGCAAGAGCCCTAAGGGACGCCGGTTTAGATCAGCCGGGGCGAGGAGAGAGCGTGCTCGGTGCGAAAGCGGAAGGAGCGATTCGAGAGGTAGTCTCGAATGACGGTGACGAGTCGGTGTGACACTTTGCGAGTGTAAAGCTTGTATATCAAGCCTTCGTGCCAGACTTTATCGAACGCCTTCGCGATGTCGAATAGGACGGCGCAGGTGTCGACCGGTCGTCTGTGCTCGAAACCGGCCAAAATGTGCTCGGTCAGTCGGTGCACTTGGTGGACGCAAGAGTGGTTGCTCCTGAACCCGAACTGTTCGTCGGGGAGGAGGTTATTCTCTGTGGTGAAATGGCGCAGACGCTCTAGAATGATGCGCTCGTAAAGTTTGCTCAAGGTTTTCAGTAGCTTGATCGGACGGTAGACCCGGCACCCGACAGATAATGTGAATACTTGAGGCAGGGTGCGCGCGGGCGGAGCAGTGCTCAGCCAAAGAAGTGAACGGAGTGCTCGGTGTAGGGTAGGAAGTTTTATTTGCGCTTCGCATTGGTGGGTATCTGAAAAAGCCCGGGCGATGCGGATGTTTGTGCGAGGGTGCGGGGAGTGCAGGCTGACTGGCAGTCGTCGGCCGGCGGTAGCACGGTCGCGCGGTTGCGCGATAGCGTTCACAGATCTATGGCGCACGACGGGGGCGCAGCGTCCCGCGGTCGTGATACAATCGCGACAGGAAGTGAGCTACGCTGCACGTACGGGGGCAGCTGGAACCGGACATCGGTCATGCACCACGAGTCTAACTTGACTCGTCTAACTCAACCGACACTTGTCGACAGAACAGGAAGTCCTGCAAGAAAGCAGCGCTCCCACGGCGCGCTGCAGGCACCATTGTGCGGCGCGCAGAGTGGTTATAGATATAGTTTTACGCATGCGCAGAGTAAACTGTTACTGCGTTACATTTAAACTTTTGTATTATAATACAATCGCTTAGTGTTTCGTGTTCCGTTCGTATGTATTTGGAAAACAATCGAACAAAAAGAAGAATAATAATATATAATATAACAGCTAAGTTACTTAATAAGCTGTAAACAAAGGTGCCGGGGAGCGCACCCCGACCCCAGAGACGAGCTGCAAACTCGTCATTGTTTACACCCTTTAGATACGAATTATCTTATGACTGTGCATACGATAGGTAACATTTAATAGCGCCCCACACCGGCAACTATTTTGAAAAGTACTCTCATCATCGGAGGGTTGTGCGGGCCGGTACGGAGTAGTGCAGACTGAGAGTCGTTGGTTGTCAGTCACGGGGTCGCTAAGGGATGTTTTTGGATTTATAACATACGGGGTCGCTACGGCAGCCTTGCGCCGAGCTCCGCGGTTCCAATGTTATCGCGGTAAGGAGCGAGCTGCGCTGCACGTGCGGTGCAGTAGGACTGGAGCAACACTTGCCCGCCAGGATTCTAGACGTGACTTGACTAACTTGACACCTAGACCATTGACTTCACTACAGATTAAGAAGTCATGCAAGCGGCGGCCTGATCCAGTGATAAGTATATATAACAATTCCTAGATTTAGGTGAACGCTTTCTGCGAGATCTCGCTCGCGTTGTGGAGACCGTCTCGGCGAATAAAATCGCCTTGAAGGAAAGTAAGTGGTGGTGATAGACGGAACGGACGGCCGACAGACGGAAGGCTCGCCGAGCTTTACTGTCGCACGAGCAGCCCCGCGGATGGGCTGCGCGGACCCGTGCACGGTGTACAGGCGGGGCTACGCGGAGCACGCGGGCGGAGCGAGGAGCGGAGGAAATAGACCAAAAATAGTATATTTTGTTTTTACGACGTCATCAATCATAATTACATTTGTCGGGAGTCGTGTGGCGGTGGCGGTATTTATGTCCTCCGATAAATAAAGTCGGTATTTTGGTGCGCGGCCAGCCGACTCATCCGGAGACACATTACGGCTTCCCGCCGCCGAAAATGCGAATTTGTCATCCGTTTAATATCCGACGGGAACTATTTCTTTTCTTATCGAATTATTTATGAAAAGGAGCTTCAGCCGCCCGAAAACAAACCGGGAGGGGTCACAACTGACACAACTAATACGAGCGAGTAAAGAAGTAATGGGTTTAGTAACTGCAGTCAACGATGGTCACTGCACATGCATCCGCGCCACGCTGACGGTCTGCTGCAGCCGAAGGAAAGCTTCGTTGCTCACGAGGGCGGTTTAACGAAAATTTTGTAAAGTAACAGTTTATATTTTTATTCACCCCGATCGATGTTTTCGTAACAAAATATAATAGCTTCACAAAAGCGCCTAATTTTCCTGTACGCGCGTGTCGGTGTCGTCGCGCACAATCCTTTCTTACGAACAATGGCTGCGTAGAAACTATTCAAAAATTTACAACGAAAAATTGCTTTAATTTCTTAATGAAAGTGAAATAACTTACACACTGTAAGATGTATCAGTGCGAAAGAAACGAAACATACGTATGTGCACGCTTCGTTTGATAGTATAGGAATGAAGAGTACTGCTGCAGAATGCTGGGGCGGACGCGACGGACTTCGCCGGATCCTGTACCAGACGGCGACGACGAGTAAAAAGAACAAAAAGTTTTTCCTTTACTACAATACAATTTACAATATAATGTGTTTGATTTTAGTTAAGAAATTGAACTAATCTTTAATGTATGTAATAAATCGGTGTGGAGATCTACGGGGGTGGCCTGTATCCAGCAGAGGTTGTTAATGGGCGGACGGGGATGACAATATATATATAAGTAGCTCGCTGGCCTAATGGTTAGAGCGTGCGGCTTTCATTCCGAAGGTCGCGGGTTCAAATCTCGGCATGTACCGATGACTTAATATTTAAGTTATGTACATTTGTGAACTTTAGTTACAGCAGCGAGATACAAACGGTGAAGGAAGACATCGCGAGGAAACCCGCACACTGATATCATCTTTGTGTGTGTATGTGGTGGTCCCAATAAAGTGGCAACAGGCTCGCCCCCTGTTACATGGGACCTAATCTGACCACATCTGGCGAAACGTGGGTGGTTTATTCACCTCTGCCTACCCCTACTGGGAAAAATGCGAGATTATATAAAAAAAAATATATATAATAGGTTGGGAAAAAAGAAATCCATTATTTTTATATCAATTTCAGGACTTTATTTAACATGCTTCGGATTGTCCGATTTGAGTCAAATATGCACCGTTTTATTCTATGATTTGTTGCCATTTTAAAGGTAACTTCATAATGCCTCTCTCGTAGAAGTCCTGCTCTCTATTTGCAAAAAACTCTAGTAGCCGATTTTCACAATCTTCCCTAGATGCCAATTTTTTATCACTAAAGAAATTTTGTAATGCAAGAAAAAGATGGTAATCGCTTGGTGCCAAGTCCGGACTGTATGGCGGATGCATTAAAACTTCCCAACCAAGCTCCCGAAGTTTCTGGCGAGTCACTGTAGACGTGTGTGGCCTAGCGTTGTCCTGGTGGAACACGACACCTCTCCTGTTGGCCGATTCTGGCCGTTTCTGGTCAATTGCTATCTTCAAACGGTCCAGTTGTTGACAGTAGAGATCAGAATTTAGTGCTTGGCCATATGGAAACAACTCATAATAAATAATCCCCTTCCAGTCCCACCAAATGCACAGCAGAACCTTCCTGGCCGTTAATCCTGGTTTGGCCACCGTTTGAGGTGCTTCACCGCTCTTTGAGCATGATCGTTTTCGCACAAGGTTATCGTATGTGAACCATTTCTCATCTCCAGTCACCATCCGTTTAAGAAATGGGTCTATCTCAATCCGTTTGGCCAAGGCTTCGCAGATGGAAATTCGATCCATCATGTTTTTTTCTGTTAATTGGTGTGGCACCCAAACATCGAGCTTCTTTTTGAATCCAGCTTTGTGTAAATGGCTTAAAACTGGTTTGTGGTCCATTTTTAGCTCCTGGGCGATGTTACGACTGCTAAAATGCCGGTCAACTTCGATCATTTCTCCGATTTTATCGACATTTTCGGCGACCGGCCTACCTGTGCGAGGTGCATCTTTAACATCAAAAATTCCTGAACGGAATCTACGAAACCAAAATTGCACATAATTGGATGTTACAGTATCGGGTCCATAAATACCATTCACAATTTTAGCCGCCTGGCTTGCATTTTCGCCTTTGTCAAAGAAAAACTGTGAAATGTACCGAATTTTCTCTTTGTTCACTTCCATTTTTAACACCCTGTAACTCACAATTGAATGCACCAAACAAAAAACAGCAAAAGAATTTTTTTACTGCGAAATGTCACCTTTCCAACGAGCATAAATCTGAAACTGTTTGATCGATACTTTACGAGAAATTTATCACTACAGCCATCTACCGAAAAAAATAATGGTTTTTTTTTCCCCAACCTAATATATATGTATATATAAACATAAATATCACGCCTCGTTCCCAGTGGGATAGGCAGAGACCACCTCTCTCTTCTTGCTACGATTCTGGCACACCTCTCTCGCTTCCTGTACTTTTATGAGCGTCTCCATGCATGCTCCTCGGTTGCGAGTACTCTTGACCCGGCCTTTCTTTAGGACATCTTCGATTTAACCGGAATACCCTGAATCGTCCCCCTAGGTCGACCTGCATCGATTTTTCCAATCATTCTTACCTTTTATACATCGTTCGTTAATCTTCTTTCATCCATTCTTTCGACATGGCTGAACCATCCAAGCATCCCCTTCTCTGTCTTTGTCACTACATCTTCAACCACGCCGCACCGCTTCCCTATCACACTGTTCCTCACTTTGTCCATGGATGGATATATATGTATATATATACACAAATATAATTTATGACTCTTGTGTTATTACAATAACAAACGTATTCATGTATTGAACTCGATTCATAATCTAATCGGTTCCCGGCGGCGCGCGGACTTGACGCAGCCACAATCCAAGTCGAAGGGATTTGTTGTGTAGATATCGATCGGTCTTTCGCTATGCGGGGTGGCCCTTACCCCCGGCGAAGTTCTATTAAATTTCGATTAACCATCGTGTAGTCTATTAGTGTTTCATTGACATGGAATATCTAAACACTTAATAATTTAAGTTAGGAACTGGTGCGGAGCCGAGCGCGCACTCCGCGCGGGCAGTGCACCGACGTGCACTATAGTATTGAAAGCCCGACATTAAGCATTAAGCAGAATAGTTTATTTTCATTCCATTGCATTGCATTGCATTGAACGGGCTTTTAAAGGGAATGCACTGCGGCTCGCCGTGCGCCCGCTCCGAATGCAATTGTTCACTTGTACTTAATGTTTTTATTTAAGTTAAACGGCGGCCTCCGATAATGACGTGTTATTACATAAAGCAGCTGCACTGGCGAGCGAATCCTCTACCGCGATACATTTTAGATCAGAAAGGTACGGTTGGAATACTTCACGGATATTTGTATAGATGCTGATAAAGCAATCGCAATTCTATCTTGAAGCGTTTTTAACTTTACTTAGATATACCTGCATGGAGTAACCTTTCACATAAGCTAAAATACTAGGAGGGAAGCAAAAATACTAGAATTGAAGGAATATAAGGCGAAATAATCAATTATTTACAAGTAAAATAGTTACAGGAATTCCATGTCTTTGTTACATAAAAATGTTTACAAATCTTGTCATATGTCATCCGTGTACGAGCTGGACTCTCGACGGCGACAAGTTCAATGGCGCGCGACTCTCCGACTCTCCGACTCTCCGACCGGAACTACGTAAAGGTACGATGTTACAATTCGGATATTAGCCTGCCGTTGGGCAGATCCTTAGCAAACATTAACACTTTTTTATATCACATACAGCAACCAATGGAATGTGGACGCGTCGAGATCAGCAGGTAGTTTCGTAACGAAAAGTCAGACTAGAAGACGACTAAAAGTCCACACCCGTGCCTCGAGTATTGATAGGTATGGTAATAACGGCACACCTTCAAAGTGATACGCATGCTACCGGTATCACGAGGAGTCGCGGCCAGGAGCGCCGCGTGCACCGCGTGCACCGCGAGCGCTGCCCTGCACTACGGAGACATCAGCTCGAACGCAGGCAATATCGCCTGGGTAGGCACCGGCACCGCGGCAACGCCTTTGTTAGATGACGAGCGATAGCGATAGAATTTTATGAGTTTCGGTTTGCAGGCAGGTGCAGGTGCAGGTGCAGGTGCAGGTGCAGGTGCAGCTGGTAGAATATTAATGTCTTGTGCAATGTTTGTTAATTTATTTGTATTAATGTAGAGGAAGTACTGTATACCGATCGACAAAAAGACGTATGATGATACTAGACGCAGGGACACGACTACATATCTCGAAAGGTTTTTTATCTTGTATACATACAATAGTAACACCGGAAATCAAAGGTAATCTTTAGTCGAGCTTAACTGAATACATTTGCCAGGCGGTCCTGCCGCCGGCGACGTCCGCGCCGGGGTACAGGGAGAGCGTTTCAAACGTAATGTGCTGGGGGATGAACGTGAAACAAAGAGGGCGCGGCAAAGCGGCTTACCCTTTTAACATAACGCCGCATATGAATTTTTTAACCGCCATCCTCCTTATCCCCGTGCCGCCCCTCCGATGAATTAAAGCGTTGCCCGGAGTTATATTTCAGTTCACTCAGAGAGCAGGGCTCGTGCTGACACCGCTGCAGTCGGTTCTCTTTCAAAATCAAGTTATTTTCACTCGACCAAAGCTCAACTGATAAGTTATACGTTACACCAAATAATTCTTTACCTCCAGGTGCACAGAGTCGTTATTTCCGTAACCGCGTCTCGCCCTCCCGGAAGCTGTTCAGATATTACGGCTATTTAAAATTTAATTTTGGGAGATGGGCGAGCTCTCAGTTGTATACCTTTTAATTTGTCCTGATTACTATCTATTCAAGTAACGTTTACAATCTAATACATAGTTATGATATCTTTTTTGTTAATAAAAATTGTTGGAACAAACCTAAATATTAACTTTCGTACGTAACTTTTCTTAACTACGTGCGCATGTCTAACACAGATTAATAATAAAAAAAAAAGAATCGTTGGGTATAGTACTCTAATTTTATAATTATTGCACCAAATAATACTCGCTTGTTTCACAAAAAAAAAATTATAATAGGATAGCCTTCGCTTTCAATCGCCACCATCACAGTGTCGGGAACGCGGCGATCATGGTGCCAGGCAGCATTTCTTCAATCATTTTATTTCCTCCTCCTTAATCCAAGCTCGTATGCTGATTGGTCGATTGTGCGCGCCGAGCGCGACAGTAACAATTTACGTCGGCTCCAGCCGGAGGTTCAAAAGAAAAAAGCTAATTTTTATTAAAAAATTAATTATAATCAATATAAATTGTAAAGAGGACAATCTAGCTAATTTACGTCCTCACGCTTACCCAATATGAGAGCGATGGGCCATAGTTACCACGCGGGCCCAACGCGGATTGGTGACTTCACACACACCTTAGAATAAATTCTAATTCATGTGCGGGTTACCTCGCGATGTATTCCTTCACCGTTTGTATCTCGCTGTTGTAACTAAAGTTCACAAATGTACATAACTTAAATATTAAAGTCATCGGTACACGCCGAGATTCAAACCCGCGACCTTCGGGACGAAGGCCGAGCGCACTAACCATTAGGCCAGTGAGCTGCTTTTGAGGTCAATTGAACTAGATGTTTGATACTCGCTTGCCAACCTGTGGGAGCTGGTGTCTCCGACGGTCGCGGTGTCCTCGTGCTCCGCACTAACTACTGATAAGTAGTTGCATGTACACCCGTGTGAATGGGAATAGATTTTTTTTTATTTACGTGTGTAACAAAATGCTAACGGAAATGCACACCCCGTCGCCAAATTGGGCCGGCGTCGGTGGTAGTGTCGGACTCCAACCGACTAAAAAAGCTTCACACGGTATTTCACTCTCATCCACGTGTTCGTGGGGTCAAGGGATGAAGTATTGCAGTACATCCACGACCCCCCGAACGACGCCCGAATGACTAGGCTCACCTCGAGGAGGTGTGTGAAGCACCCCGTTAAAAATCCCTACATAGCGACGCGTCGGAATACGAGACGCATCACCATAGCCACCCCAGGAACCCTCTCCGAGGGGGGCACCGGCCCGACGGCCTTTGTCGGTCGCGGCGCCAGGTTCCTGCCGAGGAGCCATTCGGCGGTCGTGTGCTCGGCCCCGCCTTGCGGCGGTGAGCTGTCATCGCGCTCCGACCACATCCTGTCCCCTCGGCGCCCGCTCTCGGATACGTTCGGTCTCCCGCTTCTGCGTCATAACAGAGTCGCAGAATCGAGATACCGCATTCCATGACGCCTCGCCACTGACCATGGTCCGGACCACGGACGGTAGCGAGAGGTCACTCCCTATCGCCGCTACGAGCGCGGCCTTGTCTCTCCCTCATCGCGGGCAATCGGCCAAGGTGTGGGACGATGTGTCCACCGGGTGGCCACACTCGTTGCACGCCTCGTCCGTCCTACTCGTACAGTTCCGCCGATGCAGATAGCTCCCGAAGCAACCGTGCCCCGTGAGTACCGGCACCAGGCAGAAACTGAGGACTCCGAAGTCCCGGTCCAGCCAGTCACCGATGACAGGCCGGTCGGCCTCAACGGTGAGGCGACCGTACGACGGTTCGAGGAGTCGCCGCTCCCATCCCCGAAGCACCTCTCGACGCGCCTTTCGGCGCCACCTCTCCACCTCGTCTGGCGACGGAAGCAAACCCTCCCGCTCGAGGGCCCTCTTCCGCCGCCAGGAGAGGCGCGCCAGCGACTCCGCTTCGAGTTCCCACGGCGGCGTCCCAGCGAGGACGCACACCGCCTCGAAGGAGATGGTACGGTAACCTCGTAAATGGGAATAGATGCAACTGAGCGAGTTTAATATATTAGGGTTCCGTAACAAACAAGTAAACAAGCCAAAAAGTGACCAATTTTATATATTAAATAAACAAAACTCCAAAGTTAGCCATTGATAACTTAATATAGTTTCATTTTGGAATAAAGAATTTTTATGACATTCAATTAATACATTGCCACTACGTTTATACCGGATTATGGAATAAACTGTTGGCCACCACTGGCTCGTGCCGAATATACACTTCATATCGAATGGCATGTGATTAATCATTAATAAGACACAATTCTATGAACAGAGACAACACATTGCGATCAACAAATGATACCGTGTCTCATTCTACTCCTCGCGCCATCTAGCGGACTCCACGTGAACCCCTGCTGCGGCGGCGCGATGATCAACTCATTTTAACTATTTAACAATAATTTATTAAAGATACTTATCTTACTTTTTGGTGCAAGTGATTACACCTCGGAGATTGGCTAGAGGTGCCGAGTGATCTGCTTGTCAAATATCCTGCAAGATTTTAGTCGTCTTGAAAAGAATACTCAAATTTAAAAGTAACGCTTCTGTTTATTACATTATTTAAAATTAAACAACACTTTTAAAGGAACTTAAAAATTTGCTAAAGACTGTAAATGTGGTGCGGTCGCCATTTTAATTAAGCGGATACCTCGCGGGGGTCCCGCGGGGCAGGTGCGGCTCCGGGGCGGATCTCCCGGCAGACTGTATTTACGATGAACTTGTGCATTTCCAATCGCGGCGAGGGTCCGGCGGAAGTGGTGAACAGACCGAACGTGACGTCACAGTTGCACTCGGGCGGAGCCGGCGGCGCCGTGCACTGCGCACGTACACAACAACACAACAACATGCAGATCTCGTCTACGTACGTATCTTTCTCTATTCTCAAAATCCTTCGCGGTAAGCGCTTTGAGCACTCAAAAGGTTTGCCCACTAGTAATATACTAACTAAACACGTAGGCCCGGCGTTACGGGCCGCCGCATCACTCGCAAGCGGGTGAAGGTGCCGTAGGATTCGACGCTTTGATGCACAATTAAACATACATACACA
This sequence comes from Troides helena, assembly GCA_029286815.1. Taxonomy (NCBI): domain Eukaryota; kingdom Metazoa; phylum Arthropoda; class Insecta; order Lepidoptera; family Papilionidae; genus Troides; species Troides helena. Next base: position 20,464,406 of record JAGSMV010000007.1, on the reverse strand, counting down.
CAATAAAATAAAAATGTTTCTGTAAATTAAAAATTGAGTATAGAGAGAGGACCGTGCGGCGGGGGTGCGGCGGGGGTGCGGCGTGGGGTGCGGCGGGGGTGTGGCGGTGGTGCGGCGGGGGTGCGGCAGGGTGCCGCGTGCTTTTCATTTTGTGGGTAAATCCATTAGCGAGCATCAACTACAAATATTATTCAGAGCTCGCGCAGTGTAGTCCCTTTTTTTTTTTTTTTTTTTGATATCGGTGGTGGAAATGCTGTTACCGCATACCCAGCGTCCTTTTCAAGGGGGGGGACGCCAGGTTATGTGGGACCCACTAAAACCACCACCGCTTGTCCCGCAATACGCATACTGGAGACGCCCGGGTTTCAGTCAAGCAACTCTCCGGGCGCCTCCGCGTATAAAACTCCTCCTGGTGGGTGCCCGCGGGAAGCAAAGGCACCCACCTGCCGTCCCGTACCGGCCCCTCGCGGGACCGGCACGTTGGGGCCCCCCGACCCCACAGACGAGCAGTGTAGTCCCTGCCCAGTCCGACCCCGGCCCGGCCCGGCCCGGCCCGGCCCTGCCGCGGTACGTAAGGATATAACTCATTGAATATTTAACATACGAATTTTTATGTTGTAGCTTTCCTGTTCCGTTCCCCACGCCCGAGTCGGGAGAGGGAGAGGGAGAGGGAGATGTTTTGAGAGTTTTTAATGAAACCGTCATTTGTTGCCGGCGCTAATTCATTTACATTCGCTTATTTCATGAAGGTTTTATTTCCACCTCAGCGTGTGCATCCGCGAGAAGATCGTTGTATACAATTTATTCTTGAATTCGTCATTATGGGTGCTAGGTTAGTGTCCGCCGCCGCCGCCGCCGCCGCCGCAGGCGCACCTGGACAGCGGCTTGCTTACTGTGAGAGAGTGAATAATATTTTAGTACCACGAAATAGACCAGATGATACCATACAATGGATTAGACGAGCACCGGCTCGTGCGCCCCCACCGCAGCACCACCTTGCACTCGTCACCTCGAGACATGACATGATATACATATCTGTGTGCACTAACTAACAACTTGTCTGACGGAATCGATACTTGTATACTGCAGCCTGGACGGAAGACGGTAGTAGGACAGTATATCCCCACCACTGAAATACATTTGGCGTGTCCTAAAAGACGACTAAAGAAACCAAAATCCAGAAAGGTCATCATAATTTTTCTGAGACCATTACATACCTTGTTAGCGGGATCACTACTCCGAAGAAAACAGCTGTTTTTTTTATTTTACGCGAGGGAAATGCCTACTTATACCCGTCCTCGCGGGGGCAAGGACGGGTTATGTCGAACTCGCACCGACTAAAACCCTCACAATGTTCCCGACGCGTCGCCTGGTGGCAAGGGTCACGGGTACGGCTTGGGGCCTTCGTCCACGATCCTCACCGATGCTGGCTACTTGCGCAGCTACACCTCGGTAGGGAGGGATAAACCCCTCCTGCAGGGCGCGCCGGAACATGCAGCGCGCCCCCACCTCGGCTTCCTTTGTGCGGACGACAGATTCCTCCGAACCCGTCGTCCAGAGGCCACGGGAACCCCTGGAGATATTCTCACCGGGCTCCCTGCAGCGGACAGATGTTGGGCCCGCCGCTACCCTTTAGCGGCCGCGCAGGATAGAGAGAGCGGCGCATCGTAATACCGGCACTCCTCTTCCCCTAACAATATTCCAAACAGTAACATCCCATATTGCTGAAATGTCGAGGGCTGGAGGGGCCGTAGTCCTTAATGAGCTGCAGCATCTATTTTACTCCGTAATCCATAAAGGGATCACAGCATCGTCGCGGTCCAGAAGCGTAGTTGTCTTGTTCTTCAAGAAAAGTGCCGAATTCTTATTGAAGAATTATAGACTGGTTACACTCCTGTCCCACGTCTACTAGCTGTTTTCTAGGGTTATTACGAACCTTCTCTCCCCAAAGTTTGATGAATACCAGCCGCTGGAGCAGGCCGGGTTATGTTATGGCTACAGCGCCACGGACCACATCCATACTCTGCGGCAGATAATACAAAAATCTACGGAGTATAATCAGCCGCTTTGTATGGTCTTCATGGATTATGAAAAGATCTTCGATTCCATTGAGACCTGGTCAGTTCTAGAATCCTTACAGCGATGCCAAATCTACCATTGCTATATTAATGTACCGAGGTGCCTGTACACGCGGCATTGCTGACCGTGCGAATTTTAGGACAGCAGTCGGAGTCTATGCAGTTGCAGCGAGGGGTGAGATGGGGTGCGGGTGTAATATCCCCGAAACTCTTCACAACTGTGTCGGAAGACGTGTTCAACACTAGATTTGATCACGCGGGGCATCGACATTAACGGCGAGTACTTATCGCATCTACGGTTTGTCGATGACGTGGTTTTTTTTATACTACTTGGTGGCAAACAGGCTTGCGGCCCGCCTGATGGTGAGCGGTGACCGCCAGGAACACCAGAGGTATCACTGGGCGTGTTACCGACCCTGCAGGAACCTTTTCACGTCCTTTTTGTAGAACTCCATATTGTAGCTCCTAGAGAAAATCTAGACAAGTAACTCGTTGCACGATTGGAGTGTTTTCGGGAGGAAACATCTCTGAAACTGGACTGTACGTGGCCGCTACGGTTCAAAGGTATGAGGATAAATTTCCTGCCGACGGCGAGCAGTGCGATGATGGAATGTGTTATTTTTTTTTTACCAATGTGCTTTAGGGCACTGTTGCGGCTTTCGACCTGGGGTCAGTCATTGCATTTTCTGCTTGGAGAACAATTCGCAGCACCGTTTCCTAGTTCTATTCTTTTATTCTTTTATACATCATCTGCACTAACTTTCGCATCACGCCCGTGTATAAATAAATCAGAAGCACATCGGAGCGCGGCGCGTGACATGAAAACTGAAGTGTCTGCGCCACCCCATCCTTAAATAATAAACTCGCCGCGCCGAGCTGCCGCCGGAGCATTCGCGGCGCGCCGGGGGCTGCGGGCTGCGGGCTGGTGCTGCGGGCTGCGGGTTGGTGCTGCGTGACTTGGGTTCGGTTTAACTTTTAATATTGGCCAAACAATATGAATTAATTCAAAAAAACAAATTTGTTAATTAAATTTATACGTAAGTAGCCAATCCCACGGCCCACGGACCGGCAGAGGCAGGTTACAATGGTGACGAACTTAATGAACCTTTTCCTGTTTGTACTTTTTACTGTCTGCGGTTTGCGAAGCGGCGCCGCCGCAACTTTTTACGTATTTAAGTAAGTTCGGGTGCAACATCGGCATATTTATTTGCGGGCCACCGCCGCCCGGCCCCCGTCCGGCCCCGCTCGGCCCCGTCCGGCGCGCCGTGTGCTCTGCGGTGAGTTGTACACGAGCACATTCCACTGCCGAGCTTTTGTTACATTAGGTTGGGAAAAGTTTTTTCGCATTTTTTATGAAAATTTAAAAGATATTTAACAAAAGTATGTAGGTACCATTTTGTTTGATAACTTTTTGTAATCTTGTAGGTAGGGACATGATCCCATTGCTATAGAAATTTTGGGAATTCTGATTAAAATACCGCGACAAGAGGTTTTGGCAATCCTCTCGTGATGTTAACCAGACACTGCCTAAAGAATTCTGAAGAGACCGAAACAGGTGGAAATTTGAAGGTGCAAGGTGGTGGTCTGGACTATACGGCGTTCACAACTCCCACTCCCAGCCAAGCTCTCTTAATTTTTACTGAACGGCTAATGATGTGTGAGCTGTGACTAGAGTTATCGTGATGAAAAACCACACCGCTTCTGTTGATTAAATCCGGCCGCTTTCTTTCAACTTCTTGCTTTAATCTCATCAGTTGTTCAGTCAGTATGAAAGTTCAGAATCGATGCTCCTGCCTGGTGGTAATAGCTCATAATGAATAATGCCCTTCCATTCCCACCACCACACACACAGCATCACCTTGTTGCGAGTTAACCCGAGTTTCGCCACAGTCTGATCGGCAGAAGCCTGACCGGCCCAATCGTTTGACCACGACCTATTTCGCACGTTCTTGTCGTACGTGATCCACTTTTCATCACCAGTTATCAGCTCCTTCAAAAATGCTTCGGTCTCATTACGTCTTTATAAAGAATCACAAACGAGTACACGGTCCACTATTAGGTTTCTTTTAGTGAGCTCGTGAGGTACCCGAATATCGAGCTTTTTTGAATGCCCATTTTTTTCAAATGCGCCAACACTGTTTCGTGGACAATTCCCAGTTCTTCACCAACGTCGTAACTACTAATATGCCGATCTTGATCCACTTTTTCAAAAATGGCAACAATTTTATACGTAATATGGCAACGAGAAAGACGTGCAACTTTGACATCAAAATTTCCGGATTGAAAACGCTTAAACCAAATTTGTGCTACTCTCACTGAAACTGCCCACAGCACACTGCCCTAGCTCCATAAATATCGCAAATTTGTGCTACTCTCACAGAAACTGCCGACAGCACACTGCCCTAGCTTCATAAATATCCCAAATTTATGCTATTCTCATAGAAACTGCCCACAGCACACTGCCCTAGCTTCATAAATATCCCAAATTTGTGCTACTCTCACAGAAACTGCCCACAGCACACTGCCCTAGCTTCATAAATATCGCAAATTTGCTCTACTCTCACAGAAACTGCCCACAGCACACTGCCCTAGCTTCATAAATATCGCAAATTTGTGCTACTCTCACAGAAACTGCCGACAGCACATTGCCCTAGCTTCATAAATATCCCAAATTTGTGCTACTCTCACAGAAACTGCCCCTAGCTCCATAAATATCGCAAATTTGTGCTAATCTCACAGAAACTGCCGACAGCACATTGCCCTAGCTTCATAAATATTGCAAATTTGTGCTAATTTCACAGAAACTGCCCACAGCACACCGTCTCTAGCTTCATAAATATCTCAAATTTTGTGCTAATTTCACAGAAACTGCCCACAGCACATTGCCCTAGCTTTATAAATATCGTAAATTTGTGCTACTCACAGAAACTGCCCACAGCACACTGCCTCTAGCTTCATAAATATCGCAAATTTGTGCTACTCTCACAGAAACTGCTCCACAGCACACTGCCCTAGCTTCATAAATATAGCAAATTTGTGCTACTCTCACAGAACTGCCCACAGCACATTGCCCTAGCTTTATAAATATCGCAATTTGTGCTACTTCACAGAAACTGCCCACAGCACACTGCCCTAGCTTCATAAATATCTCAAATTTGTGCTACTCTCACAGAAACTGCCCACAGCACACTGCCCTAGCTTCATAAATATCTCAAATTTGTGCTACTCTCACAGAAACTGCCCACAGCACACTGCCCTAGCTTCATAAATATTGCAAATTTGTGCTACTCTCACAGAAACTGCCCACAGCACATTGCCCTAGCTTTATAAATATCGCAAATTTGTGCTACTCTCACAGAACTGCCCACAGCACACTGCCCTAGCTCCATAAATATCGCAAATTTGTGCTACTCTCACAGAAACTGCCCACAGCACTCTGCCCTAGCTTCATAAATATCGCAAATTTGTGCTACTCTCACAGAAACCGCCCACAGCACACTGTCCTAGCTTCATAAATATTGCAAATTTGTGTTACTCTCACAGAAACTGCCCACAGCACACTGCCCTAGCTTCATAAATATTGCAAATTTGTGCTACTCTCACAGATACTGCCCACAGCACACTGCCCTAGCTTCATAACATTGCAAATTTGTGCTACTCACAGAAACTGCCCACAGCACACTGCCCTAGCTTCATAAATATCGCAAATTTAGCATTCTCACAGAAACTGCCCACAGCACACTGCCCTAGCTTCATAAATATCGCAAATTTGTGCTACTCACAGAACTGCCCACAGCACTGCCCTAGCTTCATAAATATTGCAAATTTGTGCTACTCTCACAGAAACTGCCCACAGCACATTGCCCTAGCTTCATAAATATCGCAAATTTGTGCTACTCTCAGAAACTGCCCACAGCACACCGCCCTAGCTTCATAAATATCTCAAATTTTGTGCTAATCTCACAGAAACTGCCCACAGCACTGCCCTAGCTTCCATAAATATTGCAAATTTGTGCTACCACAGAAACTGCCCACAGCACACTGCCCTAGCTTCATAAATATCGCAAATTTGTGCTACTCACAGAAACTGCCCACAGCACACTGCCCTAGCTTCCATAAATATTGCAAATTTGTGCTACTCTCACAGAAACTGCCCACAGCACACCGTCTCTAGCTTCATAAATATTGCAAATTTGTGCTAATTTCACAGAAACTGCCCACAGCACACCGTCTCTAGCTTCATAAATATCGCAAATTTGTGCTACTCACAGAAACTGCTCCACAGCACACTGCCCTAGCTTCATAAATATTGCAAATTTGTGCTACTCTCACAGAAACTGCCCACAGCACACTGCCCTAGCTTCATAAATATTGCAAATTTGTGCTACTCTCACAGAAACTGCCCACAGCACACTGCCCTAGCTTCATAAATATCGCAAATTTGTGCTACTCTCACAGAAACTGCCCACAGCACACTGCCCTAGCTTCATAAATATTGCAAATTTGTGCTACTCTCACAGAAACTGCCCACAGCACACTGCCCTAGCTTCATAAATATTGCAAATTTGTGCTACTCTCACAGATACTGCCGACAGCACACTGCCCTAGCTTCATAAATATTGCAAATTTGTGCTACTCTCACAGAAACTGCCCACTACCACTAGCTTTATAAACATCGCAATATTTTTTTCGCTGCTTGCGTTGCGTTTTTACTTTTTTGTAGTAAAATTTTAAAATGTATCGAATTTCGTCATTAGATTCACTCAACTAGACTCAGTACGAAAAACAAAGGAAAATCTTACATTTTCCTTATTTGAATTTGGAATTATAATATAATATGTTCTTTAAAATATAAACTTTCCACGACACCAAAACCAGCGGCACATACAAACAGTATAGCAGCAAAGAGTTTCTATTACAAGTTCATACATATACTATGAAGCGAAAACACTTTTTCCCCCAACCTATTATAAAATCAGTCCATTACTTAAAGCGCCATGGAATTAAAGAACTTATGGCATTTCGGGACCGCTCGAGAGCAGTGCGGATGGGGGGTGGGTTCGAATCCGAGGTCTCTGGTGATGTACTGAGGTCGATCAATAGCTTTTTAGCAGATAGTACTTCCTGTCACTGGATATGTATTCCTTATATTAATGAAACGTTGTGTAACAACAGTTAATAAAGTTACAAAGGTAAAAAGCCCCTGTGTAAATAGTTCAACCTTGACCTCGTATTTATTAAGGGACGCGCTAAGTGATCAGGTGCACGTGCACATGCATGTGCTCCTTTGTCTAAAATAAATGTTAAGCTTAATGCCAACAACTACTTGAAAATTGACACAAAAAGCTAATGTGTGCGTAAAATTAAGTTACCCCCCAGCGCCCCAGCGCCCCAGCGCCCCGCCGCACGTACGCCACGGCTCAATAATCAGAATCGATCACCGGAAGCCAGTCAGCTGCCTTTATTGCTTTAACTACGTAACAAGGATGTTGTTGTATATTGCCTCCGACAACCCCCTGAACAAGGGAGCGTTTCATAATACAATTGTTCGGAAACAGATTTAGTAAAATGTGTTTTACTCAGCGAAGTGACGAGCAAGACATCATGCCGGTGGTGAGTTATGAGACGAACGAGACATGGTGCCGATGGTGAGTTACGAAACGAACGAGACATGATGCCGATGGTGAGTTACGAAACGAACGAGACATGATGCCGATGGTGAGTTATGAGACGAACAGGGCGTGATGCCGGTGGTGACTTACGGGACGAACGGGGCGTGATAGCGGTGGTGAGTTACGGGACGAACGAGACATGATGCCGGTGGTGAATTACGAAACGAACGAGACATGATGCCGGTGGTGAATTACGAAACGAACGAGACATGATGCCGATGGTGAGTTACGAAACGAACGAGACATGATGCCGATGGTGAGTTACGAGACGAACGGGGCGTGATGCCGGTGGTGAGTTACGAGACGAACGGGGCGCGATGCCGGTGGTGAGTTACGAGACGAACGGGGCGTGATGCCGGTGGTGAATTACGAAACGAACGAGACATGATGCCGATGGTGAGTTACGAGACGAACGGGGCGTGATGCCGATGGTGAGTTACGAGACGAACGGGGCGTGATGCCGGTGGTGAGTTACGAGACGAACGGGGCGCGATGCCGGTGGTGAGTTACGAGACGAACGGGGCGTGATGCCGGTGGTGAATTACGAAACGAACGAGACATGATGCCGATGGTGAGTTACGAGACGAACGGGGCGTGATGCCGGTGGTGAGTTACGAGACGAACGGGGCGTGATGCCGGTGGTGAGTTACGAGACGAACGGGGCGTGATGCCGGTGGTGAGTTACGAGACGAACGGGGCGTGATGCCGGTGGTGAATTACGAAACGAACGAGACATGATGCCGATGGTGAGTTACGAGACGAACGGGGCGTGATGCCGATGGTGAGTTACGAGACGAACGGGGCGTGATGCCGGTTGGGAGTGACACCCGTACATAACAGTTAAGTTGCATTTACGTGAAATATTGAACGTGCCCTCATTAGGCATACAACACCCCAGCGCGCGGGCCAACGCGCACGTGCTGTATGTGCACTGGTTCCGGCTGCTTTCGAATCGCAACATAGTAACATTATTACTGTACCGCGTGCACGTGCACTTCAATGTACGAGTACACGTGCAGCGCGCGTCGCGACCTCACTACGTAGGCAATGTAACCGTTTTAACTGAACCGAAAGACGCCTTCAATAAAGTAACTAGCGAAGTGCTGCTTGCTGCTTGCTGCCTGCTGCACAAAAGAGAAACAAACTGGTGGTGAAGCCGACGCGGCGCGCCGCCGTGCTTTAGCTCCCGAGGCTCAGCAGCACCGCTACCTTCTGCTCATCGCTGCTTCGAACTTGAACTTTATAAATTTATTGTTTTATGTAAATTCTTCTTCTTCTCAATTCTTCGTAATCTTAATACAGGCGGGTCGCGGCGGGTCGCGGCGGGTATCGGCGGGTCGCGGCGGGTAGGCGGCGCGTGGAGAGCGGGGTTCCACAGGGGTCGGTCTTGGGCCCCTTGCTGTGGAACCTCGCGTACGACTGGCTGCTGCGGCAGCCGGTCCTCCCCGGGACGAGGGTACTATGCTACGCGGACGACACCCTCGTCTCGGCCCGGGGGAGGAGTTACGACGAGGCTGCTCGTCTGGCCGCCACTAGCACGTCGCTGGTAGTGGACCGGATCGAGCAGCTGGGTCTGAGGGTCTCCGTCACGAAGACGGAGGCCTCCTCTTCCACGGACCCCGCAGGGTCCACCCTGGCGCGATCATCCCCGTCCGGGGCGAGAGGGTCCCAGTGCGGGAGCCTAAGTATTTAGGGCTCACCCTGGACGGGCGATGGAGCTTCGAGAGCACTTCGAACGGCTTCTCCCGAAGCTCACCGCCACCGCCGCTGCGCTGGGCAGATTGCTGCCCAATGTCGGGGGCCGGGTCATTTGTGTCGGCGCCTGTACTCTGGCATCCTGCGGAGTATGGCACTGTACGGTGCGCCCGTATGGGTGGACAGGTGCGAGACCGCCAGGAACGGGCCCGTGTTGAAGAGGGCCCAACGTATCCTGGCGGTCCGAGCCTGTCGGGCGTACCGTACGGTGTCCTGGACGGCGGGTACGCTTCTCGCGGGCGATGCGCCTTGGCATCTACAGGCGCAGTCGCTCGCGGAAGTGTACCTCTTCCTGCGGGATGCCGGGGAGCGTCGGCCGGACCCGGCCACGGTCCGCCGGATCAGGCGCGTTGCCCATGACGCCCTGATCCGGCGGTGGGAGACGGAGTTAGGTAAACCCGCCGCCGGCCGGGACACGGTGGAGGCCATCAGGCCCCACCTGTCCCGGTGGATGAGCCGGCGGTACGGGCCTTGACGTTCCACCTGGTGCAGGTGCTGACAGGCCATGGATGTTTCGGCAAGTACCTGCACCAGGTGGCTCGTAGAGAGATGACACAGAATGCGTCGGTGTGGTGCGCCGATTAACACGGCGCACCACACTCTGGCGGAGTGCCCGGCATGGGGCCGCAGCGCCACGCCCTCGTCGCGCAAGTCGGCAGTGACCTCTCGCTGCCGACTGTAATCGATCATATGTTGTGCAGCGAGAGGTCTTGAAGGCGGTGGTCTCCTTCTGCGGCGCAGTGATGCGTCAGAAGGAGGCCGCCGAGCGCACGAGGGAGGCCGACGCCGCTGCCGCACCTGCAGGCGGCGGCGGGCCGGCGGGAGAGCGCGGCGGCAGAACCACGCCGTCCGCTTCCTCCCGCCGTGAGCGACGGCCCCCAGCCGGGCACGGTGTGAGGGGCCTTCGGGCCATGGGCGTGGCCCTTGGGCCTTTGTCGTGTTTCCTGGGGGTGCGTCCCCCGGGGAGTCTTGTTTTGTCCCCCCCTCCCTCGTCGAAGTGGGGGGAGTCTGGAGGGAGGAGGCCGCCGCCCACCTTCACGGGAAGGCGGTGGCCGGGCGTGCGCTCCGTCTTGGGCGCGCGCGGTCGTCTGAGGGGTTGGGGCCTCAACGTTCCGGTCCCGCGAGGGGCCGGTACGGGACGGCAGGTGGGTGCCTTTGTTCCCCGCGGGCATCCACCAGGAGGAGGTTTATACGCGGAGGCGCCCGGAGAGTTGCTTGGCTGAAACCCGGGCGTCTCCAGTACGCGTATTGCGGGACAAGCGGTGGTGGTTTTAGTGGGTATGGGGGTCACGCACAACATCTCAGTGGCCCCGAGCCCCACATAACCCGGCGTCCCCCCCCTGAAAAGGACGCTGGGTATGCGGTAACAGCATTTCCACCACCGATATCAAAAAAAAAAAAAGGGTCGCGGCGGGTATCGGCGGGTCTGACCTCTCGCTGCCGACTGTAATCGATCGTATGTTGAGCAGCGAGAGGTCTTGAAGGCGGTGGTCTCCTTCTGCGGCGCAGTGATGCGTCAGAAGGAGGCCGCCGAGCGCACGAGGGAGGCCGACGCCGCTGCCGCACCTTGCAGGCGGCGGCGGGCCGGCGGGAGAGCGCGTCGGCAGAACCACGCCGTCCGCTTCCTCCCGCCGTGAGCGACGGCCCCTAGCCGGGCACGGTGTGAGGGGCCTTCGGGCCATGGGCGTGGCCCTTGGGCCTTTGTCGTGTTTCCTGGGGGTGCGTCCCCCGGGGAGTCTTGTTTTGTCCCCCCCTCCCTCGTCGAAGTGGGGGGAGTCTGGAGGAGGCCGCCGCCCAATTCGGGAGGGCGGCGGCCGGGCGTCATCATGCCCAGGCGCGCGATCGTCTGAGTCAGGGAGTCTCACAGAGCAGTACAGAACAGCAAGTGGAGGATTCTCCCCAGGCACCAGGCGTCTCCAATGCGACTTGAGACAAGCAGTGAGTGGTTTTAGTGGGTATGGGGTCACGCACAACATCTCAGTGGCCCCGAGCCCCACATAACCCGGCGTCCCCCCCCTTGAAAAGGACGCTGGGTATGCGTTAACAGCATTTCCACCACCGATATCAAAAAAAAAAAAAAAAAGGGTATCGGCGGGTCGCGGCGGGTCTCTAATTCTTCTCATACTTACCTGGCGTAAGGGGATACCGTGATCAAGTAGGCGGTTCCCCCAGGGCGAGGCCACTCCGTTGCACTGCGGTTGGGTTGACCCCTGCGATTATCCCTAATGCGGATAACTCAAACGCGTAATTTTTGTTAGTGGGGACTGCGTACGCGCCGTCCCCCTCTTTAAATCAGGGACGCTAAGCCGGGTAACCTCCACGTGTGCTTGACTGTTAATGCTCCCTCTGGGATGTACAACAGTCAAGCCGGTGCGTCCTGGGCGCTGGGCGGCGATTTTGCTGTCCGGCGGCGAATAACCCGGCAGGAGGGGTCTCTCCGCGTGTCCCTCTGACTATCAGAAGGCACAGTGGTGGGGTGACGGCGGGCTCGGTGTGCACTTACCCTGCCCCGGGCAGGCGGTGGTGGCACCCTGCCGCCACCGACGGTCGTAATCCCGTGTGATGTCGTGGTCATGTCTCGCGGTCACACGGGACCGAACCAGAAGCAGCCGCCCGGGGCGCGAAGAGGACAACCTCTATAAAAAACTACCCCAACTCAAGCGGCGACGCAGCGTGAGGAGTGCATGGCTGGAGGGGAGTCCAGTCTCTACTGCGGACCCCGACAGAGGACCGGCCGTCCCCTGGACGCGACTTACCCTATTTACCGGAGGCAACACGGGCTCTGTCGATGGTGGACCTCAATAACCCGTGACTCGTGGGAATCTAATGGACTGCTTTCAAAACAAAATTTTACGGGTGGAACTTATAAACGACTTAGGCTTAAACTCGCAACGGACAACGGACGGCAAGCGACTTGGTGAGGGTTTGGTGCCCGGGAAGGGCGGTGATGATGGAGTGCCCGAGATGGGCGGAGGTGTTGTGCCTGCGAAGGGCGGAGTTGGTGCGGTGCCTGCGAAGGGCGGAGTTGAGGCGAAGTTGGTGGCCGCGGTCGCGAAGGCCATTAGCGACCCGCAGCGCGCCTCCAGGATGGCGGCAGCGGCAATGAGGGCGACGACCCGCAGGGGGAGGAGCGCGGGATTGCCGCGAAGTGTTCCCTCTGGGAGAGCCTGCCTGCCCCGGAGAGTGGGTGAGCGGCGCGACGAGCAGGGACCAGTCGAGGTCCCGGTCGCCTGTGGAGCCACCTTCCGGGCGATCGTGGACACCGATCGGTTCCGCAAGCCGGAGCCGCCTGCTTTGGAGGGCGACGACGGCGGGTCTGGAAAGCGGAGGAAGACCGTCAGGGAAATGACCACCGTGGAGCTGGTCAGCGAGGTGGAGGGAGCCGCCGGCGACATCTCGCTCGTCTGTAAGACTAGCAAATCACTGTCCTGCGGCTTCCAGAAGAGGCTGAACCAGGCCGTCCTCTCCATCAAGGAGGCGTTGGTAGCCCTGGCGGCGCGACTCGAGCCGGAGGAGAACTTCCGCTGCGACAATCGTCGCCTGGAGACGGAGGTGGAGGCGCGGGGCCCGTGCCAGTGGAGGCTCCGGCTCGTCCCCCCTCCTGAGCCGGCGGATTTTGCGGTCCTCATCAACGCGGCCGTGGAGCGGGCATCCGAACAGATGCTTGGTGCCACGGCGCGGATGATCGAGGGTCGCTTCGCCGAGCTGGAAGTCCGCCTACTTCCAGCCCCATCATCCGTCCACTCTGGCGGCGGATAGAAGAAGCACGGTGGCAATTTCGTCTCGCAGGCCCTCGCCTGCAGGCAGGACCTCTGCTGGGACGGCCGGCGGCGCCCTCGACGCCCCGACGGGCGCCGGCGCCGGCACCACTACCTCGCCGGGCGCCGATGAGGGCCTCTCAGCCTCCCGCCCTCAGCCAACAACAACAACCCTGGCTGAGGGAGAGATTGAGGTGGAATACGTGCCTAGCAGGCCCTCCACGGAGGAGTGGCCTGTGGGCGAAGGTGGTCGTCCGGAAGGCGCAGACCAGGCCGCGAAGAAGGCGGCCCCGCCAGAGGGGCCCAAGCTTGCGCCGCAGGGCGGCCGCAGTTATAGTTAAGCTGCGGCCCGAGGCAGTGGCCGAGGGGACGTCTTCCGGGGAGTCATGACTCCCTGGTGAAGACGTCCGCCCTCGGGGACTTGGGCCTCGTGGGCCAAGTGCGGGTGCGGCCCACTATGGCGGAGGCCCGCCTGTTCGAGCTGGGTGCCAGCCACGGCGTGTTGCGGACCAGCTAGCGGATAAGATGAAGACTTCGCTAGCTGGGGTGGCTGACGTCGTCCGGCCGGTCAAAACCGCGGGATCTGCGGGTGACCGAGCTGGACGACTCGGTCACCAAAGAGACGGTCGAGGCTGCGGTCGTCGCAGCAACGGGCTGCCAGCCGAACCGGCGAATTGAGCACAATCCCGTAAGGGACGGGCCTGGGGATGGGAACCACCATCGTTACGTGCCTGGTCGCCGCCGCGAAGCTGCTGGCGGAGAAGGGCCGCGTCCTGGTCGGGTGGACCTCGGCCAGGATCGTGACCCTGGAGCAGCGCCCTTGCGCTGCTTCAATATCTATGGCGATCGGGCACACCTCCGCTACGTGCCCATCCCCAAATGCCGGAAGGATCAGTGCTTCCGATGCGGGAAGGTGGGGCACAGAGTCGACGAGTGCCAGTCGGAGTTCCGATGCTCGTCTGCGCCGACTCTGGTCGAGTCTAACCACATGATGGGGGAGGCATATACAGGGGTCAAGGAAAGGCTGCGGCCGGGACACCTTCCCGCATCGCGGGCGTGATGCCTGCAGGAGGTGAGAACATGGTCATCAGTGGTGATGGCCCACATCCCTCCTGCAGGCGAGATCCTTTCCTCCGCCAACGCTCAGGACTTGTTCCTGCAGTCGTTGGCAGGTGGTCTCGATGACGTGGCATCAGACCATTACAGGATTCCCTTAATCATTCTGGGTTGAGGACCTGGTCGGCACGGTGGCGGTGCTGGCGAGCGGGCGCCGCACCCCTCTTCAAGTCACTAGAGGGCGCACGCGGCGGGTTGGGGAGAATTACGCTGTCATTGGGTGTACTTCTCCCCAGCCGATCCCTAACTGCGGGTGTTTCTCGACTCTGTCAGGGCCGCCATGAGCAGGTTGTCGCCGAGGGGATTTTGGTCCTCGGCGACTTCAGCGCCAAGTCTCGCTCTTGGGCGGCACCGCCACCGACGCGAGAGGGAGAGCAGTTGAGGCATGGGCACTGCTCTCCGGTCTGACCTCCTCAACGAGGGAAACGCGCTCACGTGCGTGCGAGGGTCGGGGGTGCATCGTGGACCTCTCCCTTTTACTTGCATCACCGGCGCTCCGCGCGCCATTGTGGCTGGAATGGCGGAGTGTGAAGAGGAGGTGGAGACCTTATCGGATCACCGATATATCCAGGTTCGAGGTCTCTCCCCCCCCCCCCTCCTCACGGGCGCGGCACAACATCATCGCGCCCCGGGTTCCGCGCCTCCCCTCGTTTTCGGCAAAGTACGACAAGGAGCTCGCCGAGGAGGCGGCACTTACACGGCGATAACACGGCGCACCACACTCTGGCGGGTGCTGCCCGGCATGGGGCCGCAACGCCACTCCCTCGTGCGTGCAGAGTAGGCAGTACGCGCCGACTGTAATCGATCGTATGTTGAGCAGCGAGAGGTCTTGGAAGGCGGTGGCTTCCATGCCGCGGCGCAGTGATGCGTCAGAAGGAGGCCGCCGAGCGCACGAGGGAGGCCGACGCCGCTGCCGCACCTTGCAGGCGGCGGCGGGCCGGCGGGAGAGCGCGGCGGCAGAACCACGCCGTCCACTTCCTCCCGCCGTGAGCGACGGGCCCCTAGCCGGGCACGGTGTGAGGGGGCCTTCGGCCATGGGCGTGGCCCTTTGGGCCTTTGTCGTGTTTCCCCTGGGGTGCGTCCCCGGGGAGTCTTGAGCTTTTGTCCCCTCCCCGTCGAAGTGGGGAGTCTGAGGAGGAGGCCGCCGCCCAATTCCTTCACGGGAGGGCGGCGGCCGGGCGTGCGCTCCGTCTTGGGCGCGCGCGGTCGTCTCGCAATGAGGTCGGGGGGCCCCAACGTGCCGGTCTCGCGAGGGGCCGGTACGGGACGGCAGGTGGGTGCCTTTGCTCCCGCGGGCACCCACCAGGGAGGAGGTTTATACGCGGAGGCGCCCGGAGAGTTGCTTGGCTGAAACCCGGGCGTCTCCAGTACGCGTATTGCGGGACAAGCGGTGGTGGTTTTAGTGGGTATGGGGTCACGCACAACATCTCAGTGGCCCCGAGCCCCACATAACCCGGCGTCCCCTGAAAAGGACGCTGGGTATGCGTTAACAGCATTTCCACCACCGATATCAAAAAAAAAAAAGGGTATCGGCGGGTCGCGGCGGGTCTCTAATTCTTCTCATACTTACCTGGCGTAAGGGGATACCGTGATCAAGTAGGCGGTTCCCCAGGGCGAAGGCACTCCGTTACTGCGGTTGGGTTGACCCCTGCGATTGTATCCCTAATGCGGATAACTCAAACGCGTAATTTTGTTAGTGGGGACTGCGTACGCGCCGTCCCCCTCTTTAAATCAGGGACGCTAAGCCGGGTAACCTCCACGTGTGCTTGACTGTTAATGCTCCCTCTGGGATGTACAACAGTCAAGCCGGTGCGTCCTGGGCGCTGGGCGGCGATTTTGCTGTCCGGCGGCGAATAACCCGGCAGGAGGGGTCTCTCCGCGTGTCCCTCTGACTATCAGAAGGCACAGTGGTGGGGTGACGGCGGGCTCGGTGTGCACTTACCCTGCCCCGGGCAGGCGGTGGGTGTTTCCTGCCGCCACCGACGGTCGTAATCCCGTGTGATGTCGTGGTCATGTCTCGCGGTCACACGGGACCGAACCTGGCTTAACCGCCCGGGGCTGAAGAGGACAGCCTCTATAAAAAACTACCCCAACTCAAGCGGCGACGCAGCGTGAGGAGTGCATGGCTGAGGGAGTCCAGTCTCTACTGCGGACCCGACGTGTACCATCCCCTGGACGCGACACCTAGGCTTACCGGAGGCAACACGGGCTCTGTCGATGGTGGACCTCAACAACCCGTGACTCGTGGGAATCTAATGGACTGCTTTCAAAACAAAATTTTACGGGTGGAACTTATAAACGACTTAGGCTTAAACTCGCAACGGACAACGGACGGCAAGCGACTTAATTGAGGTTTGGTGCCAGGAAGAGGCGGTGATGATGGAGTGCCCGAGATGGGCGGAGGTGTTGTGCCTGCGAAGGGCGGAGTTGGTGCGGTGCCTGCGAAGGGCGGAGTTGAGGCGAAGTTGGTGGCCGCGGTCGCGAAGGCCATTAGCGACCCGCAGCGCGCCTCCAGGATGGCGGCAGCGGCAATGAGGGCGACGACCCGCAGGGGGAGGAGCGCGGGATTGCCGCGAAGTGTAAACTCCTCTGGGAGAGCTTCGCCTGCCCCGGAGAGTGGGGTGAGCGGCGCGACGAGCAGGGACCAGTCGAGGTCCCGGTCGCCTGTGGAGCCACCTTCCGGGCGATCGTGGACACCGATCGGTTCCGCAAGCCGGAGCCGCCTGCTTTGGAGGGCGACGACGGCGGGTCTGGAAAGCGGAGGAAGACCGTCAGGGAAATGACCACCGTGGAGCTGGTCAGCGAGGTGGAGGGAGCCGCCGGCGACATCTCGCTCGTCTGTAAGACTAGCAAATCACTGTCCTGCGGCTTCCAGAAGAGGCTGAACCAGGCCGTCCTCTCCATCAAGGAGGCGTTGGTAGCCCTGGCGGCGCGACTCGAGCCGGAGGAGAACTTCCGCTGCGACAATCGTCGCCTGGAGACGGAGGTGGAGGCGCGGGGCCCGTGCCAGTGGAGGCTCCGGCTCGTCCCCCTCCTCCTGAGCCGGCGGATTTTGCGGTCCTCATCAACGCGGCCGTGGAGCGGGCATCCGAACAGATGCTTGGTGCCACGGCGCGGATGATCGAGGGTCGCTTCGCCGAGCTGGAAGACCGCCTACTTCCAGCCCCCATCATCCGTCCGCCTCTGGCGGCGGATAGAAGGAAGGCACGGGGTGGCAATTTCGTCTCGCAGGCCCCCTCGCCTGCAGACGCGGGCACCTCTGCTAGGACCCGGCCGGCGGCGCCCTCGGCGCCCCGACAGGCGCCGGCGCCGGCACCACTACCTCGCCGGGCGCCGATGAGGGCCTCGACCTCCCGCCCTCAGCCAACAACAACAACCTCGGCTGAGGGAGAGATTGAGGTGGAATACGTGCCACTGCCCGGGCCCTCCACGGAGGAGGGCTCGTGGGCGAAGGTGGTCGTCCGGAAGGCGCGGGCCAAGGCCGCGAAGAAGGCGGCCCCCGCCAAGAAGGGGCCCAAGCTTGCGCCGCCCAAGACGGCCACGCAGTTATAGTTAAGCTGCGGCGGGCAGTGGCCGGGGACGTCTTACCGGGAGGTCATGAGCTCCCTGGTGAAGACGTCCGCCTCGGGGACAGGCCTGTGGGCAAGTGCGGGTGCGGCCCACTATGGCGGAGGCCCGCCTGTTCGAGCTGGGTGCCAGCCACGGCCACGATGTTGCGGACCAGCTAGCGGATAAGATGAAGACTTCGCTAGCTGGGGTGGCCGACGTCGTCCGGCCGGTCAAAACCGCGGATCTGCGGGTGACCGAGCTGGACGACTCGGTCACCAAAGAGACGGTCGAGGCTGCGGTCGTCGCAGCAACGGGCTGCCCAGCCGGGCAGGTGAAAGCCCTGTCCGTAAGGGACGGGCCTGGGGGGATGGGAACCACCATCGTTACGTGCCCGGTCGCCGCCGCGAAGCTGCTGGCGGAGAAGGGCCGCGTCCTGGTCGGGTGGACCTCGGCCAGGATCGTGGCCCTGGAGCAGCGCCCCTTGCGCTGCTTCAACTGTATGGCGATCGGGCACACCTCCGCTACGTGCCCATCCCCCAAATGCCGGAAGGATCAGTGCTTCCGATGCGGGAAGGTGGGGCACAGGGTCGACGAGTGCCAGTCGGAGTTCCGATGCTCCGTCTGCGCCGACTCTGGTCGGAAGTCTAACCACATGATGGGGGGAGAACTTATCTCCCCCCCAGGGTCAAAGGAAAGGCTGCGGCCGGGACACCTTCCCGCGTCGCGGAGAAAAAGAGTGCGCCTGCAGGAGGTGAGAACATGGTCATCAATTAATTGATGGCCCACATCTCACTCCTGCAGGCGAATCAGCTGCTCGCCAACGCTCAGGACTTGTTCCTGCAGTCGTTAGCGGGTGGGCTCCCACGATGGCGTGGCATCGGAGCCGTACAGGATTCCCGCCCAATCATTCTGGGTTGAGGACCTGGTCGGCACGGTGGCGGTGCTGGCGAGGCGGGCGCCTGCCCCTTCAAGTCACTAGAGAGGGGCACGGCTACGCGGCGGCAGGTTGGGGAGGTACGCTGTCATTGGGGTGTACTTCTCCCCAACCGATCCCTGGCAGAGTGCGAGGTGTTTCTCGACTCTGTCAGGGTCCTGAGCGGGATGTCGCCGAGTTTTGGTCCTCGGCGACTTCAACGCCAAGTCTCGCTCTTGGAGCGGCACCGCCACCGACGCGAGAGGGAGAGCAGTTGAGGCATGGGCACTGCTCTCCGGTCTGACCCTCCTCAACGAGGGAAACGCGCTCACGTGCGTGCGAGGGTCGGGGGGGTCCATCGTGGACCTCTCCTTTGCCTCACCGGCGCTCGCGCGCCGTGTGGCAAATTGGCGGGTGGAAGAGGAGGTGGAGACCTTATCGGATCACCGATATATCAGGTTCGAGGTCTCCCCTCCTCACGGGCGCGGCACAACATCATCGCGCCCCGGGTTCCACTTCCCTCGTTGGGTCCTCGGCAAGTACGACAAGGAGCTCGCCGAGGAGGCGGCACTTACACGGCATTAACACGGCGCACCACACTCTGGCGGAGTGCCCGGCATGGGGGCCGCAACGCCACTCCCTCGTCGTGCAAGTAGGCAGTGACCTCTCGCTGCCGACTGTAATCGATCGTATGTTGAGCAGCGAGAGGTCTTGGAAGGCGGTGGCTTCCTTCTGCGGCGCAGTGATGCGTCAGAAGGAGGCCGCCGAGCGTACGAGGGAGGCCGCCGCCGCTGCCGCACCTTGCAGGCGTCGGCGGGCCGGCGGGAGAGCGCGGCGGCAGAACCACGCCGTCCACTTCCTCCCGCCGTGAGCGACGTGCCCCTAGCCGGGCACGGTGTGAGGGGGCCTTCGGGCCATTAGGCGTGGCTTTTTGGGCCTTTTGTCGTGTTTCCCCTGGGGGTGCGTCCCCCGGGGGAGTCTTGGTTTTTGTCCCCCCTCCCTCGTCGAAGTGGGGGGGGAGTCTGGAGGGAGGAGGCCGCCGCCCAATTCCTTCACGGGAGGGCGGCGGCCGGGCGTGCGCTCCGTCTTGGGCGCGCGCGGTCGTCTGTGGGGTCGGGGGGCCCCAACGTGCCGGTCTCGCGAGGGGCCGGTACGGGACGGCAGGTGGGTGCCTTTGTTCCCCGCGGGCACCCACCAGGAGGAGTTTTATACGCGGAGGCGCCCGGAGAGTTGCTTGACTGAAACCCGGGCGTCTCCAGTATGCGTAAGGCGGGACAAGCGGTGGTGGTTTTAGTGGGTATGGGGGTCACGCACAACATCTCAGTGGCCCCGAGCCCCACATAACTCGGCGTCCCCTCCCTGAAAAGGACGCTGGGTATGCGGTAACAGCATTTCCACCACCGATATCAAGAAAAAAAAAAAAAAAAAAGGACGAGGTGCACCGTAGGGCAATTCTCCCACCAGAAGGTCTTCCAATAAAACCGGTCTCCCCCGGTGAGATCGTTGACATCATAAAAAGACTGAAAACCAGATCAGCCCCGGGACCCGACAACATCTCCAATAGAGTTGTGAAAGTTCTCCCGCCCCCGATCGTCGGTCTGCTAGTGGCCATATTCAACGCCCTGCTAGCCGACTGCTCTTTCCCAGACGCCTGGAAAGAGGCCGTAGTGATAGGTATTCCTAAGCCCGGAAAGCCGAGGAACCTACCCAACAGCTACCTAGGGCCTAGTTCGAGAAGGGTTCTTATGTCTGTTTCCCGCAATTCTTTTGTCGGGGACAGAAAGACGGATGCTATAACGATCGGTTGATGACCGGTGAGGGAGATTTTACACGCCGAGACTTTTATTTTGGCGAGGGTTGGACTAACAAGCGGTATGCAGTGCAAGGACCGCTTGAAGTAAATGAGTGTGCCGCCTCCTGGGGCGATCAGCCTGTCGTGGCGGACGATGTGGTAGTTCGCGATTTTCGGGTCGCGGTGGAACGGTTTGAGAAACGTTTCCTGAATGAGCATGACGTCGACGTCATGGTTCCTGAGAAACGGGCTTATTTCCTCCTTTTGAGAGCGGATGCTGTCCGCGTTGAAGT
Source organism: Troides helena (assembly GCA_029286815.1). Taxonomy (NCBI): domain Eukaryota; kingdom Metazoa; phylum Arthropoda; class Insecta; order Lepidoptera; family Papilionidae; genus Troides; species Troides helena. Next base: position 20,443,480 of record JAGSMV010000007.1, on the reverse strand, counting down.
ACGCGACAGTCAGAGAGCGGGGTTTGATTCTTCCTAAGACCCTGTGGGTCTCCATAACGTTTGAGATGGAACACCAAAGGTCACGGACAGAGTCCTGGGCGGTGGCTAGACGAAGGGTTCTTCGAGTGCGGCGAGAGTGTCGGCGTGCTCGATGCAGGCCCTCAACCTATCATGCGAGCTTTTCGCGGCTCGCAGTTTTCCTCCTAAGAGGAGAATATCTCGTATGCTCACCTTTTGGATGCAGGCGAGAATGTTTTCGAGCTCCGTAGACGGAGGTGTTTAGTTGGGAGCAGTTTGTGGTTTCGGCGGCCCCGACGAAGGGGCGGCTTTGAAGCTTCGGCGGCTTTCGGCCTGGGGAGCGGTTTGCTCCACGCCGACACCGCCGGCGGAGCGGCCGGCTGTGCGGGCGGTGGCCTAGACGAGGCTGAAGACTGCGGTGCAGCTTTTGTGGGGGCGTGCTGGTCGGCGAGGAGCGGTCCGAGTTTGACTCGGAGGGCCGCTTAGAAGCGCGTTTGCGCTTTTTGACGTAGATGGTGAAGCCCTCTTCGTCGGTGGTCTTGGAGAGTGGACGGTACTCCTCCATGTCGCTGCCGCTAGCGGTGCCCTCCGAGTCGGATTCGGAGGAGGCGAGCAGCTCGGTCTTGGAAGGCCCCGCCATGAGGGCCCTCGCCTTGTTAGGCGCTCGAGTCGCGGGGTCAGGTCCGGAGAGGCCGGGCTGTCCGTGTTAAAGTTCACGGAACGCGTGGGAAGGGTAGAGGCCGAGTTGGTGAATTGTTCCCAGGCCTCAGGGAACTGTTTGCGTGCAAAGCACGCAAATTGGGTGAGTAAGGCGTCCATTTGCACAGACGCCATTTTGTTGAGCAGCCGCCCCGCCGTGCGGCGGGGAGTTGTGTACCTATTCGAGCAGAGGGCCTAGCCGTCGCCTAATGCGACAGGCTCTATGCTATAACCTCGCCTCTGTGATGTTGCAGCCGCACTCGACACACTGGAGCTACACGTGATGAACCGGGGGTCTGAGCCCACGTTCGACACATATCGGGGCGGAAAGCGATATTCCAGTTGCGTCGACGTTACTGCTTGCTCGACCACTCTGCTCGATCGAGTGGAGGGCTGGCGAGTCGCGGACGGGTTATCCTCGTCGGACCACAGGGCGATCCTGTTCGAGTTGAATCTCGAGAGGTCCGTCGGTATGGACATCAGGTGTTCAACACACTACCACATATACACTACCCATAGAGCAGACTGGGACGAGTTCAAACGAACTTTCGCCCAGCTGCTCTCAGACCGCTGTCTGACGCCAGCCGAGGTGACCGAGGTCACCGATAAGGGGGCGTTGGACAGCATCGTCGGGCGGTACGTGGAAACCGTGGGGGACACCAGCGATTCGGTCCTGCCGAAGGCCTCCGGGAGGAAAAGGACAGAATTGCCCTGGTGGTCCGAACAGCTCTCTCTCCTCAAGGCAGACGCCTTGAGGAAGAAGAGACGGATCCCGAACGCGCAGCCGGCCCGTAAGGAGATGGTCTTGCGCGAGTATTTCGACGCGAAGGAGGCTTACCGCCTCGAGGCGAAGCGTGCTCAAACTTCTAGCTGGAAGCGGTTCGGCGAGCGGCAGGAGCGCAAGACCATGTGGGACGGCATCTATCGCGTGATGCGTCGCGCGGGGGTAAGGCGTGAAGACGTCCCCCTCGTCCAGGGAGGGAAGGTGCTGGACGCAGCGGGATCGGCCAGGTTGCTTGCAGAGGTTTTCTTCCCGGGGGATGACCCCGGGGAGGACAATGCGGACCACTGTACTGTAAGAGCCCAGTCCGATGATGTCAACGAGGGGGGACATGGTGATCCATGCGAACCCCCCTTCACGATAGAGGAACTCCGATGGTCCGTGTCAACCTTCAATGCGAAAAAGGCACCTGGCTTCGACGGATTCACTGCCGACATCTGCCGTGCGGCCATCGCCGTGGATGCCGAACTGTTTCTCGCGCTCTCCAACCGGTGTCTCGCTCTTGCCTACTTCCCCACGAGATGGAAGGAGGCAGTGGTTGTAGTGTTGCGGAAGCCCGGTAAGGACGACTACACGCACCCGAAATCCCACCGGCCAATCGGACTCTTGCCCGTCATGGGCAAGGTCCTCGAGAAGATGATGCTCCGGAGGATACGGTGGTACACTGCACCGTATATCAGTAGCCGCCAATACGGTTTTATGCCGCAAAGGTGTACCGAGGACTCCCTGTACGACCTGGTCCAGCACATACGCTCTCGCTTGAAGGAGAAGGAGATCGTTGTGCTGGTATCATTGGGCATAGAGGGAGCCTTCGACAACGCCTGGTGGCCTGCTATACGGTGCAGACTGGCCGAGACTCGCTGCCCCGTCGACCTGCGGCGCCTTGTCGATAGCTATTTTAGCGATCGCAAGGTGTCCGTCAGGTACGCGGGGGCGGAGTGTGCCAGGGATACCACCAAGGGGTGTGTGCAGGGGTCCGTGGGCGGCCCAACATTCTGGACCCTCCTCCTAAATCCACTCCTGGAGATGGTGGTCAAGAGCGGAACACACTGCCAGGCGTTCGCAGATGACGTCGTGCTGATCTTCTCCGGTCAAAAGACCGGGGACATCACGAGGAAGGCAAATGCGGTGCTCGCCGATATTCACGATTGGGGAGTCCGAAATAAGTTGAGGTTGGCACCACACAAAACCAATGTGATGGTGCTCACCAACAAACTGAAGTACGACAACCCAATATTGAATATGGGCGGAGAGCCCCTTTGTCGAACTCGTGAAGTTCGGATACTCGGCCTGACAATTGACGATAGGCTCACGTTCAACAGGCACGTGATGAACGTGAGCAGGAAGGCCAAAGGCCTCTATCGTCAATTGTGCAGGGCCGCGAAAGTATCATGGGGGTTGAACTCGGAGGTGATCAGAACGATGTATCTGGCGGTGTTGGAGCCGACCATTCTGTATGCAGCGAGTGCATGGGCGCCGGCGGCTAAGAAGCTGCTGGTCCGAAGGCAGCTCGATGCGGTTCAGCGTGGCTTCGCGAAGAAAATTGCGCGAACTCACCGAACCGCGTCGTTGCATTCGGCCCTAGTACTTGCCGGGCTGCTTCCTCTGGACCTTTGGGTCCAAGAAGCAGCCACTTTATTTGAGGTAAAGCGCGGCCACACCCGGCAAGTACTGGGTGACCGAGAGCTGGAGGTTCCGGTTAGCCACTTGAGACTCCCACACCCGTCTGTGCAGCTTGGTGTGGAATTCTCCTGCCTGGGCGAAAGTGCGGAAGAAGTCCAACTTGCCACCTCGGCTGCCGACTCGATGATTTACACCGACGGCAGCCGCATCGACGACAAGGTGGGTGCGGCGTTCTGCGTTCTGCGGGACGCCGCAGAGGTTTCCAACAAAAAACTTAAGTTGGGTAACTTCTGCACCGTTTACCAGGCAGAGCTGCTGGCTTTGGCGAGAGCGACAGGGTACGCGGCCAGCGGGTCGCCGCATTCGTGCGCCGTATTCAGCGACTCGAGGTCCGCCCTGGAGACCGTCGCATAATCTGACACCCTCCATCCCCTAGCGATCGCAGTAAAAGATAATATAATGAAAGCGCGTGAGAAAGGGACGAATGTAAGGCTGTATTGGGTGAAGGCGCATGTGGGGTTGGAGGGGAATGAAAGGGCGGACCACCTGGCCAAGGAAGCGGCCCTGAAGAGCAAAAGAAGACCAGAGTACGAGGATTGCCCCGTTTCATTTGTCAAGCGTCAGCTAAGGCTGGAGACGCTCGACGAATGGAACAGGAGGTATGTGCAAGGTACGACGGCTTCAACAACGAGAATGTTCTTCCCGAGCGTCAAGTCCGCGTATCGCGTACTTCGCCAGATCGAGCTCGACACGGTCTTGGTCCAGATGTTCACCGGGCACGGGGGATTCTCCGAGTACCTCCACAGGTTCAAGCTCAAGGAGAGTCCCGCATGCCCCTGTGACCCGGAGGTGGACCAGACCGTGGTGCACATCCTGCTCTCCTTTCCCTTATTCGGGCGGGAAAGAGCGGACCTTGCAATCCAAATAGGAAAAAGTTTAGATACTGGAGCGGTTGCCTCTCTGATGAGTGAGGACGAAAGTCGCCAGATTTTCCTGACATTTTGCAGGAAAGTAGTAGAGGAGACATTAAACAAAAATAAAGTAAACTAAAGCCCAAAATAAAAATAAAAATGAACGAAAAAATTTAAAAACTTTATAATATATAATATAAACTGTAGAAATGTCAACAAAAAGATTTTAAATAAGAAAAGGATGATTCTTTACAGGAATGAGAATGTTTATAAAAACGGACGAGGCGACGAAGTTTTCACTTAGCGAGAGGTATGAAAGAAAGAAATGGAATGGAGTATGAGAGAAAAGAGGAGGAGAATAAAAAGAAAGAAAGATAAGAATAGGTAAGATAGAGAAGATGGACGAAAGGAGAGAATGTAGTAACTAGAAATAAGGATTAGAATGATAAGTGATACATGTAAGCTTCAAAGTGCTAATAAAGGCCCTGACCCGCCATACGCAGGGGAATGAGTATAAAAAAAAAAAAAAAAAAACCTCGCCTCTGAGGCGATTAAAGAAAAAGCTACTTACAGTGCCAGAACAAGGCTCCAGTAGAGTTGCTGTTACAAATGGCGGCTGCCTGAGCGGCGTTGTGGCGCGCACGAGCACGGGTGAGTCGCATTGAGCGGGCGTAACTGTATCGCGCACTAGAAGCGGACGCATGGGACGTCCGATCGGTACGGCGGGCAGAACCCGAATCTCTCGCGGCGGGTCACGGCGGAAGCCGGGACGAGGGTACTATGCTACGCGGACGACACCCTCGTCTCGGCCCGGGGGAGGAGTTACGACGAGACTGCTCGTCTGGCCGCCACTAGCACGTCGCTGGTGGTGGACCGGATCGAGCAGCTGGGTCTGAGGGTCTCCGTCACGAAGACGGAGGCCCTCCTCTTCCACGGACCTCGCAGGGGTCCGCCCCGGGGCGCGATTATCCCCGTCCGGGGCAAGAGGGTCCCAGTGCGGGGGGCCCTCAAGTATTTAGGGCTCACCCTGGACGGGCGATGGAGCTTCGGGGAGCACTTCGAACGGCTTTTCCCGAAGCTCACCGCCACCGCCGCTGCGCTGGGCAGATTGCTGCCCAATATCGGGGGGCCGAGTCATTTGTGTCGGCGCCTATACTCTGGCTTCCTGCGGAGTATGGCACTGTACGGTGCGCCCGTATGGGTGGATAGGTGCGAGACCGCCAGGAACGGGCCCGTGTTGAAGAGGGCCCAATGTATCCTGGCGGTCCAAGCCTGTCGGGCGTACCGTACGGTGTCCTGGACGGCGGGTACGCTTCTCGCGAGCGATGCGCCTTGGCATCTACAGGCGCAGTCGCTCGCGGAAGTGTACCTCTTCCTGCGGAATGCCGGAGAGCGTCGGCCAGACCCGGCCACGGTCCGCCGGATCCGGAGTGGGAGTCCGCCGTGGGAGACGGAGTTAGGTAACCCTGCCGCCGGCCGGGACACGGTGGAGGCCATCAGGCCCCACCTGTCCCGGTGGATGAGCCGGCGGTACGGGGCCTTGACGTTCCACCTGGTGCAGGTGCTGACAGGCCATGGATGTTTCGGCAAGTACCTGCACCAGGTGGCTCGTAGAGAGATAACGCAAGAATGCGAATGTGTGGTGCGCCAATTGACACGGCGCACCACACTCTGGCGGAGTGCCGGGCACGGTGTGAAGGGGCCTTCGGGCCATTAGGCGTGGCCCTTTGGGCCTTTTGTCGTGTTTCCCCTGGGGGTGCGTCCCCCGGGGGAGTCTTGGTTTTTGTCCCCCCTCCCTCGTCGAAGTGGGGAGTCCTGGAGGAGGAGGCCGCCGCCCAATTCCTTCACGGGAGGGCGGCGGCCGGGCGTGCGCTCCGTCTTGGGCGCGCGCGGTCGTCTGTAGGGTCGGGGGCCCCAACGTGCCGGTCCCGCGAGTGGCCGGTACGGGACGGCAGGTGGGTGCCTTTGTTCCCCGCGGGCACCCACCAGGAGGAGTTTTATACGCGGAGGCGCCCGGAGAGTTGCTTGACTGAAACCCGGGCGTCTCCAGTATGCGTATGGCGGGACAAGCGGTGATGGTTTTAGTGGGTATGGGGGTCACGCACAACATCTCAGTGGCCCCGAGCCCCACATAACCCGGCGTCCCCCCCCTTGGAAAGGACGCTGGGTATGCGGTAACAGCATTTCCACCAAAAAAAAAAAGGGTCGCGGCGGGAGGCGGCGGGTCGGTGCAGCGCTGCTGAAATCTTTTTCAATTTAATTGTAACAAGAGTATCGTTTTATTTTAATTCTGTGAGCTGTTTCAATTACAATCGCTCGAACGCATTTTCATTAATTATTATGGGCAGCTTCGCGGGCTGGGGGTGGTGGAAGGGATTGGGAGTTTCCTTTAAATATATTCGACTATTAACTTTAATAGGCACGCACACGAAGTCGAAGCGGACGCAGAAACGGCGGACTGTTCAAAATTGCAGTGGTGCTGGGTCAAGCGGAGGCGGAACACGGAACACAGAACACGGAACACACGACGGCTTAAAATAAAGCAATCCTGAAATGAATCTGTTTTCATGAAATGAAAGCGGTGCCGGCGCTGAGAATAAGATTATAATCAATTGTATAGATGTTACCATACCTAATGACAAAGAAGTAACGAAAGGGAAGTAACTTTGAAGGAAGTAAAGCCGGTCTACTCACTGGGGTAGGGGATGAAATTAGATGATGTAAATCATCTAATAGGTCATCACATTTCTACAAGATAATTGCAGACAACGATCACCTGCACTAGATTTAGTACTTCTATAGGTCTTGTTATAATATCGTATTTTCTATGGTATAGGCAATGAAACGGCGGGACGGGCAGAAATTGGTTGTTAGTGATGACCTCTACCCCGTAGCGTGCTGCGTGCTGCGTGCTGCGTGCTGCGTGCTGCGTGCTGCGTGCTACGTGCTGCGTGCTGCCTGCGCCGAAGGTGTACCGGATCCACGTGCACTTACGTATCGCTCTTCCAGTAACTATAGAACTGTTTAGACGCTCGTGTCTTGCAGATGGCAGCGATACGTGCTTATTATTTTATTAGAGGAGCTCACGAGTGATAAGTTTGCTTCTTCCGGAAGCAGTTCATTCAAAAGCAACCATATAATTCCAAAGAAAGAAGATATTCGCATAGAACTGGTAAACAAAGGCGACAGCTCAACCTGCGCTCGCGTGTTTTGAAATTCCCACTCCTTCCGCATCCGCAGCGTCTGCGGTGACAGTTCCATTGATTTACGGCGTCTGCAGCTGAACTGAACTACAAGTGGAACTCCTCACAGCTGTACTTTACCGATTGTAAGAGAATATTATTGCCCGTCATTGTTAATATTACGTAAGTTCCCTAACCGGAGGCGAGGAGTAAGAAGAGATTGTAAAACGTCCCGTAACGAAAGCGCGTTAACTCCACTTCATTCTCCTCCCTCTCAACTCACTCCAACGATGAGCTTCGAGACCCCCGCTAACTCACCCTCGCTGAAGTCTCTCTCCTTCATATCTTCAAACCTGCAACACAATAATGCCTTCACATTTGTGTTTACGATATACATGTTGTAAATATCTTACAATAGCTATTTAGAAAAATTTTCAAAAACTCAACCATCATGTATGAATCCCGGAATCGAACCAGGGACCTTCGTGCCATATACAGGCAAGCGGTACTTTTCATTGTAATGTACTAAATTGTATAAGAAACGCAACAAAGATACATGCGAGTATCGATACGAGCGTGCATGAAGACGCTTATGAAAGTGGAGGAAGCGAGAGAGGTGTGCCAGGATCGTAGCAGGTGGAGAGAGGTGGTCTCTGCCTACCCCGCTGGGAACGAGGCGTGATATGTATGTATGTACAAAGATACATCAATGTGATTCAGTATAGAGGGTGCATGATGTCAAGCTCCCGTCGTTCTACCCCCACCCCCTTTTTTTTTGGAAGTCATCTACGGATGCATGATATACCGGAAGTCGAATATTTAATGAAATGTGTTATCGTCAATAGCGCTATTTATTGATAATATATTATGTCTATGGCCATACACACAACATAGCTAATGCAAATCACTTCCGCCATCTCTGAACTGTCGCGCGGAGCTCAGTAACTGGTTTAGCTCGTTCCAGTCTAACAGCTAGGCTCAGGGTAGCAGCATCCCTGTTCCCAGTGACCCCGCCCCGTGTCCGTGTCCGTATCGCCGTGTGCCATTGCTTGCATTCCGCTGCTCCCCGCATTATGCGTGTGCATAACGCATGCGCATAACGCATGAACGCCGAATGGGTTCATGCGTTTCCATAGACTACATCAGTAGCTCGCTGGCCTAATGGTTAGAGCGTGCGGCTTTCATTCCGAAGGTCGCGGGTTCGAACCTCGGCATGTACCGATGACTTTAATATTTAAGTTATGTACATTTGGGGACTTTAGTTACAACAGCGAGATACAAAACGGTGAAACATCGTGAGGAAACCTGCACATGACTTAGAATTTATTCTAAGGTATGTGTGAAGTCTAACCCGCATTGGCCAGCGTGGTGACTATGGCCCAATCGCCCTCATATTGAGGGTAGGCCTGTGCCCCAGCAGTGGGGACGTAAATGGGCTGTTTTACTTACTTTACTTTTACTTACATCAGAATAACGCTTAACTTAAACTTTTATTTCAATACAAAATTATGTAATGAGGCGTGCGCATTGTTTTAATTGCGTTTGTTAATTAAAGAAAATATTGCTGGCGTCGAGGAAGTGAGCAGCCCCACCGCCATTGCTGAAGTGTATATGACGATTGAGTACATCTACACTTCATCAAATGCAATCAGTCAACCGAACGATGGCGGTATATCCATCCAAGGAAGCGGAGGAAATCCCGGACGTGGGACGGGCAGCAGCGTTCACGATAGGGCCTCCGTAACTGCGATCGCCAAGCCGCCTGCCAAGCGTGGCGATTACGGCAATTCCCCTAGATGAGATCCCAAAATAAAAAACGGCCCCTAGTCCCCGGCGGCCCCGCTATTCCTGGCTACGGTAGCGGTCACGGTAACGGCGGGCAAGGTGCGAAGAATCTCCGGAAGCGGCCAGGCTACCAAAACCAACAACATCTGGCCCTGGCAACACTCAACACGCGTACACTGCGGACCGACGAGAAGATAATTGAGCTGGAGGAGGAATTGAGCAGGTTAAGATGGGATATAGTAGGGTTATCCGAAGTCGAAGAGAGGACACGATAACTCTTAAATCAGGCAACCTGCTCTATTTCCGGGAGGGCGACCAGCAGTCCCAGGGTGGCGTCGGGTTTATCGTCCGCAAGTCTCTTGTGAATAACGTTGTCGACATCGTTAGTGTGTCAGCAAGGGTAGCGTACCTGATACTCAGAGTTACCAAGCGTTACTCGCTGAAGGTCATACAGGTATACGCACCGACTACGGCACACTCTGATGACGAGGTGGTAACTGTGTATGAGGATATTTCTAAAGCCATACACAGTTCCAAAACTCAGTACACCGTTGTCATGGGGAGACTTCAATGCAAAACTAGAGGGCAGCGAAGTAAGTGGAGAACTGAAAGTGGGGCAATTTGGATATGGACAGAGAAATCCACGAGGCCAAATGCTCGCCGACTTCATGGAGAAGGAGGGCCTCTATATAATGAACTCCTTCTTCAAGAAGCGGGCCAGCCGCAAGTGGACGTGGATCAGTCCTGATGGAGCTACTAAAATGAGATAGACTTCATCATGTCGACGAAGAGGCAGATATTCAAGGATGTCTCAGTGATCAATGCTCTAAAATGGGCAGCGATCACCGAATCGTGAGAGGCATTTTGAATATCAACATAAAGCTCGAACGATTTCGACTGGTGAAGTCCACGCTCCGGCCAGCGCCCATCCAACTCCAAAACCCCGAGCTTTCAGCTTGAACTACGAAATTGCTTTGCATCCCTAGGCGAGTGCATTGATGTGGACGATTACAACACCAGGTTCGTAGATGTTGTCCGTACGGCAGGACTTAAGATTTTTAAAGTCCCCCGTACCAGAAAGAAGAAGCCGATCTCTGACCACACATTAAACCTCATGACCGAAAGACAAGAACTGGTCCTGATGTCTCCTGAAGATGCCACCAAATATCGGCAGCTGAATAGGCGGGTCTCTAAGTCTCTGACTCGCGACATACGCCGATTTAATACTGACAGTGTTAAAGAGGCAATAGAGCGGAACAAAGGCTCTAAAGTATTCGCACGAGATCTGTCTATCGGGCAAAGCCGGTTGACGTGGCTGAAGACAGAGGACGGCAGGATCGTATCGTCAAGGGCCGAGGTTCTGGAGGAGATTGAGCGGTTCTATGGACAGCTGTACACGACTACCTGTTCTCCTGGTGGACTAGCATCAGATCCAAGAGCTAGTCTAGCCCGACACTACTCTGAAGATATCCCGGTTGTCAGCCTACACGAGATTAGTGTGGCTCTGAATCAGCTTAAAGGCAACAGGGCACCTGGTGATGACGAAATAACAGCTGAACTTGAGAGCTGGTGGAAAGCCGATCCTCGAAGTCCTGCAGAAGTTGTTTAATTCCGTCATACTAGAAGGCCGATCGCCTCGGGCATGGCACGGAGGTGTGGTGGTGCTTTTCTTCAAGAAGGGAGATAAAACCCAGTTGAAGAATTATAGACCCATCTCACTTTTGAGTCATGTCTACAAGTTGTTTTCCAGAGTCATCACGAATCGTCTCACAATCAGGCTCGACGACTTCCAGCCTCCCGAACAAGCTGGATTCCGTAAAGGCTACAGCACCATAGACCACATTCATACGCTGCGGCAGGTTATACAGAAGTCCCATGAGTATAACCAGCCCCTATGCTTAGCGTTTGTGGACTATGAAGCCTTCGATTCGATTGAGATATGGGCCGTGTTGCAGGCCCTCCAACGGTGCCAAATAGACCACCGGTACGTCGATGTTCTAAGGTGCTTGTACGAGAACGCCACCATGTCAGTCCGCCTCGAAGACCAGAGCTCGAAACCGATCCGATTGCAGCGTGAGTAAGACAGGGAGACATCATATCTCCGAAACTGTTCACCGCTGCATTGGAAGACGTCTTCAAGCTTCTGGATTGAGAGGATATGGCATCAATATCAACGGCGAGTACATCACGCACCTTAGATTTGCCGACGATATCGTGGTTTTGGCTAAGACCATGGAGGACATCAACACAATGCTCGATGATCTTTGTAGAGTTTCACAACGAGTGGGTCTTAAAATGAATATGGACAAGACCAAAATCATGGCAAATGTCCATATTGTACCCACTCCAGTAACAGTTGGAAGCTGTACACTTGAAGTTGTTGACAGATATGTCTACCTCGGACATACAATCCAACTAAGGTAGGTCCAACTTCAAGAAAGAGATCTCTCGTCGAATCCAACTCGGATGGGCAGCATTCGGGAAGCTAAGACATATCTTCTCGTCCAATATACCGCAGTGTCTCAAGACAAAAGTCTTTGACCAGTGTGTGTTGCCAGCGATGACATACGGAGCAGAGACGTGGCCGCTTACTGTGGGCCTTGTCCGCAAGCTTAAGATTGCCGAGAGGGCGATGGAGCGAGCTATGCTCGGAGTTTCCCTGCGAGATCGAATCAGAAATGAGGAGATCCGCAGGAGAACCAAGGTCACCGACATAGCTCGAAGGGTCGCCGTCGCAAAGTGGCAATGGGCAGGGCACATAGCTCGCAGAACCGACGGCCGTTGGGGCAGAAAGGTTCTCGAGTGGCGGCCACGTACCGAAGACGTAGCGTGGGCAGACCCCACAAGGTGGACCGACGACCTGGTCAAGGTCGCTGGCAACCATTGGATGCGGGTGGCCCAGGACCGGTCTAAGTGGAAATCTTTGGGAGGCCTTTGTCCAGCAGTGGACGTCTTCCGGCTGATTGGATTGGAATTAAAGAAAATATTATTAATCCAATCAATCCAATCCAATCAGCCGGAAGACGTCCACTGCTGGACAAAATATTATTAATATTATTTGAAAATTCAAAACTTTATTAATAAAACGGTAAACTAGTGCCGCCACCGCCTCACGCCAGCAGAGTGCACCCACCCGCGTCCCGCCTGCACGCGCACCGCGTCCGCACCGCCGCGCCCTCGCAACCTGCAGGGTTCGACTCGCTGCTGTACACCTGCTCAGCGCGTCAGCCCGCCTGCACGCGCACCGCGTCCGCACCGCCGCGCCCTCGCAACCTGCAGGGTTCGACTCGCTGCTGTACACCTGCTCAGCGCGTCAGCCCGCCTGCACGCGCACCGCGTCCGCACCGCCGCGCCCTCGCAACCTGCAGGGTTCGACTCGCTGCTGTACACCTGCTCAGCGCGTCAGCCTGCCTGCACGCGCACCGCGTCCGCACCGCCGCGCCCTCGCAACCTGCAGGGTTCGACTCGCTGCTGTACACCTGCTCAGCGCGTCAGCCCGCCTGCACGCGCACCGCGTCCGCACCGCCGCGCCCTCGCAACCTGCAGGGTTCGACTCGCTGCTGTACACCTGCTCAGCGCGTCAGCCCGCCTGCACGCGCACCTCGTCCGCACCGCCGCGCCCTCACAACGTGCAGGGTCCGACCACCAGCACGCTCACCTGGCATTAATTGATACGCCTGCCTATCACAACGTGGCTCTAGTTAGAATGTGACATTGCATCCCATTATGCAGGTGGCCTTAAAACTAATAAAATGCTTAATCTTGTTATCCCAGTAATTCACTAGCTACATCATTATCCCTTTCACCAGCCGATAGACGTCCACTGCTGGACGTTGGCTCCCCGAAAGATCTCCACTTCAATCGGTCCTGTGCTGCTCGCATCCAGTGGGTATTCGCGATTCTTATCAAATCGTCGGTTCAACTTGATGGAGATCACCCAAAACTAATTGTACCGGTACCTCACTCCACTTAAGGATCTTACTCCTCCATCGGCCGTCGATTCTTCGTGCAATATGCCCTCTTCACAGTCCTATCTACATCGCCCTTCAAACCGAATCACTGTTTATCAGCATTTACTGTTTGTCGGCAGCAATAGAAGCTGCTGTGGTACCTACTTATACGGTCTCCATTAACAAACACCTGTCACCATATATGAACGAGATTGGATGTAGCGGTTGAAGAAGATTCAAATGAATGTGGAGTAACTGAGCATCTGGTGACTGGTGACAGGCGACAGGCGACAGGTGACAGGTGTTCACGTCGCGACACGGCGAGCGCTGCGTCGCGACGTGTCGCGCGGCAACGGGCTGACGACAGAAATTTGGGGGCTCTGTTTATGTAATTTGTTATTGGGAATAACGTAGATAAGGATGACAAATTGCGAGCTCCGGCGGCGGGCGGCGGGCGGCGAGTGGCAAGCGGCGGGCGGCGCGTCTCCGGATGAATCGCTTGGCCGCGCACCAAAGCACCGAGATTATTTATTGGTACATAATGTGGGAACGCGAACGCAGACAGGCAGCGGCCGAGACGGGGAGCGTGCCCCGCACACGCGCACGCACACGCACTGACACACGCACAAAGATTAGTAGTGTAGATTGTTTGTTATGTATACTATCTTCTGCATCAGGTCATCGCGTGTTTCGAGGCAATGGACGCGACGCGCTGTAAACGATCACTTCCTTTATTACCGTTACCAACACACGGCTCGGAGCGGCGGGCGCGCGGGCGCGAGGGCGCGCGGGCGAGCGGGCGAGCGGGCGCAGGCCTGCTCATCCGTACGCGTAGACAAATGCGGGGAACAGAGAGATGGTGTATATTTTTTTAAATAAATAAAACACACTTCGAGCACCTGCAGGTGTCCACTGACAGAATACTTGAGCAGATTCCTACCGCAGAAATTGTGGTTTTGGGCGACTTTAATGCCCACCACTCTGACTGGCTTGGGTCAACACGTACTGACCATGCGGGAAGGTCTGCTCACGATTTTGCCATTGCCAATGGTCTGACGCAGATGGTACCTTCTCCCACACGTGTGCCGGATGTGGAAGACCATTCGCTTTCCTTATTGGACCTTCTGCTGACCTCTCGCCCTGAACCCATTCGGGTATGGGTCGATGCTTCTCTCGGGTCATCGGACCATTGCCTAATTAGGAGCGTGGTGCCTCTCACCGTCTCATCGCAACCACTTTCATCTGGTAGACGACGTGTTTGGCACTACAGGTCGGCAGATTTGCTTCAAGTCAGAGGATCCTAGCACCTGCGCTGATTCGGTTGCCGGCGTCGTGCTGCAGGGCATGGAATTGTTTGTTCCTAGCTCAGCGGTACCCGTCGGTGGCAGATCTCGGCCCTGGTTTGGTGGGTCCTGCCGTGATGCACATCGTCGCAAGCGGGAATGCTACCAAGCTTGGGCTAGGGCAAAGGCCGCTAAGGATGTAAACTCTGACTCACTCAAGAAGAAGTACAACTCTGCTTCCAGGTTCTTTAAGAGGCAAATTGCATTGGCAAAGTCGAAGTACGTTGGGAGAATTGGCGAGAGACTAGCACGGCTGCCATCTGGCTCTCGTGCGTCCTGGTCTCTCGCCAAAGCTGTCCAGGGTAATTTCTGTCGGTTGACACTTCCACCTTTGCGCAGGGAGGATGGTTCATTGGCCTATTCCGCAAGGGAGAAAGCCGATCTTCTTGGCTCTATCTTTGCGGAAAACTCGACTCTTGACGACAGGGGGAACGCACCTCCTACCATCCCGAGGTGTGAAACCACAATGGCGGACGTCCGCTTCACACAGTGTGCTGTGCGGAAAGCACTATTCTCCCTGGATGTCAACAAGTCGTGTGGGCCCGATGGAGTATCTCCTATTGTGCTGAAGGTGTGTGCTCCAGAGCTGGCACCGGTTTTAACGCGCTTATTCAGACACTCTTATGTCCTCGGCGTTGTCCCACATTCGTGGAAGACGGCTCTAGTACACCGATCCTAAAAGGCGATCGCTCAGATCCGTCCAACTACAGGCCTATCGCTATCACCTCCTTGCTCTCCAATATTATGGAATCCATAATCAACCGCCAGCTCATGGGCTACCTGGAAGAGCACCAGCTGATCAGCGACCGTCAATATGGCTTCCGCAAAGGCCGATCAGCTGGTGATCTTCTGGCTTTACTAACTCACCGTTGGGCGCAGGCGGTCGAAAGTAAGGGTGAGGCACTGGGCGTTAGTTTGGACATAGCGAAAGCCTTCGATCGGGTTTGGCATAAAGCCTTACTATCGAAGCTTCCTTCCTATGGGCTTCCTGAGAGACTTTGTAGGTGGATCGGCAGTTTCCTTGCGGAACGGAGAGTTAAAGTCGTCGTAGACGGCTCATGCTCGGACCCCCGGATCGTAAATGCTGGTGTTCCCCAAGGCTGCGTGTTATCCCCGACATTGTTTATTCTGCAGATCAATGATTTGTTGCATACCAGTGGCATTCATTGCTATGCGGATGACAGTACCGTGGATGCACTGTATTTCGGCCGCAGCAATATCTCTCGGGATCACGTCAATGAGTGTCGGAACAAACTTGTGTCTGAAATCGAATCATCCCTTGTGAAGATTTCCGATTGGGGGGGACTAAATCTAGTCCAGTTTAACCCTTCTAAGACTCAAGTTTGCGCGTTCACTGCTAAAAAAGGCCCCTTTGTCGCATCGCCACTCTTCGGAAACACTCACCTTTGTGCCAAGCCGAACATTGGCATTCTAGGTGTCGACATTTCGAGTGTTGTCCAGTTTGGCGGTCATTTGGAGAGCAAGGCTAAAATGGCCTCCAAAAAACTCGGAGTACTCAACAGGGCCAAACAGTACTTCAAGCCGGCCCACCGTCTTAAACTGTATAAGGCGCAGGTGCGGCCTCACATGGAGTATTGTTGCCACCTTTGGGCCGGGGCTCCGGGTTATCAGCTATTTCCATTTGACCGAATCCAACGTAGGGCATCTCGGATTGTCGACGATCCTGAACTTGCTGATCGGCTAGATCCTTTGGCACTGAGTAGGGATCTATCTTCCCTATGCATACTTTACAGAATTTACAATGGGGAGTGTTCTGAGGAGTTGTTCGATTTAATAGAAGCCGCTGATTTTCGCAACCGATCGTCTCGCCGGAACTATCATCCGCACCATCTGGATGGTTGGCGTTCCACTACAATGCGTTTTAAAAACAGTTTTCTGCCACGCACAGTAAGT
Organism: Troides helena; assembly: GCA_029286815.1. Taxonomy (NCBI): domain Eukaryota; kingdom Metazoa; phylum Arthropoda; class Insecta; order Lepidoptera; family Papilionidae; genus Troides; species Troides helena. The sequence goes on along the minus strand of JAGSMV010000007.1, from coordinate 20,427,274 downwards.
CTCTGGAATTCGTTGCCATCAGCGGTCTTCCCCAACAACTGCGACATTGGGTTATTCAAGAAAAGAGCATATTCTTACCTGAAGGGTGGGCAACGCACTGGCATCGCTGGTGACCGTGGGCGGCGGTGAATCACTTACCATCAGGTGACCCGTCTTGCTCGTTTGCCTACTAGATCATATAAAAAAAAAAAAAAAAACACATTGCTAATTAGTGTACAACGTCAGAGGCTATTTCTATAAGAGTGTATCGTATTGTAGTGTTGCTTAATTGTGCACCTGACGGACGCAACATAACAAATAAATAAACAAATAAGAAATCAAAAATAATGAAAACAGTACATTTAAATATATCATCAGGAGGAGCTTGCACTCGCTGGGAGATTGAAATGCAACGGACAGCGGGCGCGCGGCGGCGCGGCGGCGCGGCGGCGCTGCAAGTACACGCGCGACACCCGGTGCACGCGTGAATTAATATTCAGTTGTTCTGAAACCCGCGGAAGCCTGTGAGGGATGATGGTGATGCGTTGCAATTCAACAAATAGTCATTCAGCTCTATCCTTTCTGCAGTCCGCTCGCAGTAGGTGAGTCCGTGAAGGGGTGAAGTACTCGGACGACGGGTTTGTACAATTTCATTTAAATGACGTGGTCACGCCGCCAGCAGTAATGTAATCAACATAAAACTGCTGCGCCCGCGTCACCGCGCCTGCCAAATGGCCGCCGCCTCCTCCGCCGCTGCCAAACTGTCTTCGCAACGCCTCCGCACTTTATGTTGCGAGCGCGCTGTCTGCCAAGAGAATTACCATTGCGTGAACATTTAAATGTCGCCGCGTGCTGCCAGGACGCGGGACGGGGCGCGGCGGGACGCGGCGCGGCGGAACGCACCTGTTCAAACGACTGCGTGACTCACTGTCACTCACTCTGCAGACTAAAATTTTTTAAGTAGTTTTTTGAGATATCGAGAGGTTCAATATGAAAGCAACAGAAGCTCTGTTCTCTGTGTACAGACGATGGGCGCGGCGGTGCGGCGGCGCGGCGGCGCGGCGGCCTACGAGGTGGCGCCGCGCTTTGTTTTGTTTAAACGAAAACTTCTGCGTATGTTAAATATGTAAAGCGAGGAGTAAAACCAAATGACTGCCTCACGCACTGCTTCTAGAATAGAGAAATAGAAATAAGTTTATCTTATTTGTTCCTTAATCTCGATGAGTGTCCGGTCTACACAAACTTTGGCGATAAGTAAAACGATTTACTCTCTGTGCCCCGTGCCCCGTGCCCCGTGCACCGCGCCGCGGGACACGCCGCGCGACTCTCGAGTACGTTAGGGTTGCCACCGCCGCCGTGTCTCCGGCGACACACTTAAACTACGCCACGCCCCCCGGCGGGACTGGCCTCACCGTGTCACCCAGGCATACTACCTTGGCGCCGTATGATTTTATTCACCACAATAAAACTACCCCTATCACGCCGACGCGCGCGCACCGTTATTCCTAATGTCCGTTATGTACACACAAAGCTATTTTACACACAAGTTAATTTTTTCGCACAAGAAATGTGTGAGAAGGAATAACTTATAATGTATTTTACCCACCTCCTGATACTGGTGGCCGCCGGCCTCGCTGGCCTGACTCGATGCGAGACTCGTTGACGAAGGGAACAAACCTGGACAAGTTAATCTATGAACAAGCAGAAACTTTATATAAAATATTTTGATAACTATAAATCTATACACTTCCTAGAGAATGAAAGTTTAGCCATAAATCAAAGTTCCTGGTTACCTTGTACCACATTAATGAAAGTCGATCACTGCGGAGCCGTGGGGCGCAAGGGGCGCGTGCGTCGCGTGCGTCGCGTGCGTCGCGTGGTGCCCTCAAATTTAACAGGCGGTATGCGGGGTGTGCCGGCAGTGGCGGCAGTGGCTGCAGTGGCTACAGTGGCTGCAGTAGAGGTTCTGTGTATTCTTTACAAAGTATAGAATGTCTTGAAGAAAAATGACGATTGATTTGGACAGTAAGATTATTAAAAATAAACACTGGGCTGAAATTCCGGAAAGAAAGGATAACAATAATAAAAGGTCATCCAGTGCCAGTCAGTGGCTGAACCGACATTCGTTTGCTTATAAGCCAACAATGTCGTTCAGCAACAATTACTACAACTTAAGTATCGCAGAGGTTCGCGACCCGACCGAACGTTACCACGTTCCCGTACGAGCGAGGACTTTCTTCTTTTGAGAGAAACGAAACATTTGGGCACGATAATACAATATCGAATGCTCACTTCCGTTAGAGGGCACTTCGACTTTAGTGTCATAAATATAAAATATTGTTCCACCCGGTGAAGATTCCTCGCGGTAGACACTCGGTGGTTTCGACAAAAAACAAACTTTAGTTAAGCCGGAAACAAACAGCGCAAGTTGCAGATGCCGGATGCCGGATGCCGGATGCCGGATGCCGCCGATGCCGCTGTTGCCGTCGACTAATGGATGCCGCGCACGCAAAGTGTTTGACAAAATGCAGACGCTTCAGATATCCTGCCGTCATTTTCTCAAGAAAGGAAATAAGGAAAAGTAAGTCTGACCCTCTTTTTACTTATCTGCGAAGTACGTGCGCTGAATACAAATGGCTTCCTTGCGTCACTTGAACGTTAAGTTGGCTCGCCGCTGTATTAAGTAAACCCAATGAAGAAAAACATTACCATTCGGCTTCTTATCCACGTTTTATTGAAGAACTGACGCGCGATCTCACGATCAAACATGGTGTCGGGTAATGGTGGAGCCTCATCTCACACTTGACATCGTACCTTCCGGTTCCTAAGTTTTCTGGATCGTGAGAGAAAAGCGAGCAAGGTTAATCGAGCGCGAGCCACCCCCGCACCGCCGCCGGGACCGCGTCGCCGTGTTCCGGTCGCACGCGAGCGCCGGTCCTGTCACTCCCCAGCCGCACTGTCACTTATCATCAGGTGAAGCGGTGGACAATCGTTGGCCCATTGTATATAAAAATTACTACCAAGTAATAGGTAATCTACTACTCCTCTATTAAACATTGCTATAAATTTGTCAATTACTGAGAGTTTCTTCCGCCTGTTTTCCAAGTCCAAGGCATTCATTCCCTTTCGAGAATGGGCGCTCAATGCACAAAACTAAACGAATGTTCTCACGTTCAATGATCATTTTGACTTTGACTTAGTAATTGTAAGCCCAGGTAATGTTTCTGAGCGCGACGACAGCAACGCCTTACGCCGACGTAGCCGGCAGTTCGCCACGAAGTAGACGCTACGTAGCCGCGACGTAGCCGCAACGTAGCCACTACGTAGACGCGACGCAGCCATGCCGTTGTCACGTCGTAGTTGCTATGCAGACGCAACGTAGACGCTACGTAGACACGACATAGCGGATGTTTAGCACAAATAATGTGAAGCCAGCGCGCACCCCGCGCGGGAACGATCCGTGTTACCCCGCCTTCCGCTTTGTGAATCCTTTTCACAAAGATTCATTGTCCTCACCCTGCAGTAAGTAACCCAGTTACAGGAAATGATTCGTATTATTCGCGAGTTAACGGGCTCGAAGTGAAACATCGATCGGCGATTGTTGGAGGAAAATATGTAATGATATATTGCGTGAGCATGAAACATTTGCAGACAAAATAAAAGAAAAGATGTATTCTTGGGACATGATCTCAGCTACATCTTTTGCCTAAGTTGAGCATGCAAGCATTTAAAAAAATTAATAGGTACCTTTACGAGTTTGTTAGGGAGCGCAATAAAGAAGCTTTACTTAAAACAAGATTCTATAAATTGTCTTTCCATTTCCGTCCTTGCCTTTCTATATCCTGAACACGCGAGCGGCGGTCGTCCTTTGACTCTGTTTTCTGCACGCTGCAGTATGAATTTCACCCGCCGTGCGTGCACAGTGGCTCAAAGCGCAGCACTTTTCTTACTTTATGCTACCAATAGCTACTCGGAAGTCAATACCGTTAAGAATGAGAACTTTGGATGACAATTGGAAACAACTCCGTTCAGCTTCTGTAATAGACTGCAAGGGAATGTACTTCAGTAAAGTAAACATATTCACGAAATCGACCGGTACCAACATAGTTTACGTAGACGTCTGACATCCGCTAAACCGCCCTTGGCGGGCCCGTGGGTAAATAGGCGTCCCAGTAACTGGAACCTTAAGAAGGTGTGTTCTTCATAGTCAATAAGTTTTACGATGGAGATTACTTAAAAATATTTTTATTAAGACTACATAGAAAACTTGTAACTTAGATAAGCTGGGCGTTTGAGTTCACAGTTAATTCGTTACCGCATACAAAGGGTTCAAAGCGCCGGAGCACCCGAGAGCTCTCACCTCATTTGTTGTTTACTAAGTAATAGAACAAAACTGATTTAACGACCTAATTGAATTCCTAGATGTGAGATTACTCCTCTCTCGCCGCCAGTACGGAGAACTGTGCTCGGTTGCAACTGTCCACATTTACTGCTTTGCGACTGCAATTACTTCTGTTATTTATTCTAACCTGACGAGATACATCAATTTATAAAAATAAATTATTGATTCTATAAAAAATATCAAGTATAGTATAGTATTAAATAGCTCAAATAATATAATATGAAGTTGAAAATATAACTCGGCGAAAATTAAAACAGTGAAATACGTCTCTAAAATATAAAACTATACAAATGGCGTCGGGAAGTGACGACCCCACCGCCCATTTGCTGAAGTGTATATGACTATTGAGTACATTTGGTTGACGTGGCTGAAGACAGAGGACGGCAGGATCGTATCGTCAAGGGCCGAGGTTCTGGAGGAGATTGAGCGGTTATATGGATAGCTGTACACGACTACATGTTTTCCTGGTGGACTAGCATCAGATCCAAGAGCTAGTCTAGCCCGACACTACTCTGAAGATATCCCGGTTGTCAGCCTACACGAGATTAGTGTGGCTCTGAATCAGCTTAAAGGCAACAGGGCACCTGGTGATGACGAAATAACAGTTGAACTTCTGAGAGCTGGTGGAAAGCCGATCCTCGAAGTCCTGCAGAAGTTGTTTAATTCCGTCATACTATAAGGCCGATCGCCTCGGGCATGGCACGGAGGTGTGGTGGTGCTTTTCTTCAAGAAGGGAGATAAAACCCAATTGAAGAATTATAGACCCATCTCACTTTTGAGTCATGTCTACAAGTTGTTTTCCAGAGTCATCACTAATCGTCTCACAACCAGGCTCGATGACTTCCAACCTCCCGAACAAGCTGGATTCCGTAAAGGCTACAGCACCATAGACCACATTCATACGCTGCGGCAGGTTATACAGAAGTCCCATGAGTATAACCAGCCCCTATGCTTAGCGTTTGTGAACTATGAGAAAGCCTTCGATTCGATTGAGATATGGGCCGTGTTGCAGGCCCTCCAAATAGACCACCGGTACGTCGATGTACAAAGGTGCTTGTACGAGAACGCTACCATGTCAGTCCGCCTCGAAGACCAGAGCTCGAAACCGATCCGATTGCAACGTGGATTAAGACAGGGAGACATCATATCTCCGAAACTGTTCACCGCTGCATTGGAAGATGTCTTCAAGCTTCTGGATTGGGGAGGATATGGCATCAATATCAACGGCGAGTACATCACGCACCTTAGATTTGCCGACGATATCGTGGTTTTGGCTGAGACCATGGAGGACCTCAACACAATGCTCGATGATCTTTGTAGAGTTTCACAACGAGTGGGTCTTAAAATGAATATGGACAAGACCAAAATCATGACAAATGTCCATATTGTACCCACTCCAGTACCAGTTGGAAGCTCTACACTTGAAGTTGTAGACAGATATGTCTACCTCGGACATACTATCCAATTAGGTAGGTCCAACTTCAAGAAAGAGATCTCTCGTCGAATCCAACTCGGATGGGCAGCATTCGGAAAGCTAAGAAATATCTTCTCGTCCAATATACCGCAATGTCTCAAGACAAAAGTCTTTGACCAGTGTGTGTTGCCAGTGATGACATACGGAGCAGAGACGTGGCCGCTTACTGTGGGCCTTGTCCGCAAGCTTAAGATTGCTGAGAAGGCGATGGAGCGAGCTATGCTCGGAGTTTCCCTGCGAGATCGAATCAGAAATGAGGAGATCCGCAGGAGAACCAAGGTCACCGACATAGCTCGAAGGATCGCCGTCGCAAAGTGGCAATGGGTAGGGCACATAGCTCGCAGAACCGACGGCCGTTGGGGCAGAAAGGTTCTCGAGTGGCGGCCACGTACCGGAAGACTTAGCGTGGGCAGACCCTCCACAAGGTGAACCGACAACCTGGTCAAGGTCGCTGGCAACCATTGGATGCGGGTGGCCCAGGACCGGTCTGAGTGGAAATCTTTGGGGGAGGCCTTAGTCCAGCAGTGGACGTCTTCCGGCTGATTGGATTGGATTGAATTGGATACAAAAAATATTTTAAACAAACTTTATTCTATGTTTAAATTATGATATAAATAAAGAAGTTAAATTTGAAAAAGTTTCATTAGAATAAAAGAAGTCCAACAGTTGGGTGTTCGTGAAACACCCTAAGGATGTTGTAATAAGGAACAGTTCGTGTATCGAGCAGCCGTGCGAGCGCGGCGGAGACGCACGCACACACGCGCGCTCGTACGCACACACACGCGCTCCGGATGTGTGCTGCGTACGTGTCGAATGTAAAAATTTGCTTCGTGCAAATTGATTGAACTATTGATTGGAGATTATTACTAACCTCCAATACATATTGAAGGGATGTATAGGAATGGTGTTTTGTATAATATACTGATTGAAATGCTAAAATATAAAAATACAAATATGATTGTATGGTGAAAAATTATGAAAGTATTAAAGTGAGAAAGTCTCTAGTGATGAGTTATAAAAGATATATCGGTTTGGATTCCAGTAAAATATGAGAATGCAAATAATAATGTATTATAATACAATATAATAAAATAAGAGTGTGAAGTTTTTTAAAAATGAAATTTATAAAGTACTCAGGTGTACCGGTGTGAAATGAGCGATGTTTTGTGAAAATAAACCTCTAATTATTAATGGGAAAGTAAAAAACATTTCATTCAAAGTATTGGCCATTGTTTTCTACACAATGTGACCACCTTTCTACACAATTTGTGGATACCACGCCAATAAAATTGTCCGTCTTTTGAAGCAAACCAACCAGACATCCAATTTTGGACCTCCTCGTAGGAACCAAAGTGCTGCTCAGCCAATGCGTGTCCCATCGATGAAAACAGTATACGGATTCAAAACCGTGTAAAATGGTGAATGGCAAATTTAACATCAAGTTGGTGGAGAAGGTGAGATACCAGCCGGGTGTAGTTGGTGGTTATTTAAGTAACTACTTGATTATACTTCGGTTCAGGAAGAGTGTTAGATAGCACGTCGGTGATATCGAAATACTAAGAACATGGGTGCTCGGCGTCTTAGTGGCTTGCTCCTATACGTCGTGTTTAATAAATAACATTTTTTTATTCCAAAGTCGACTCGAACTGTGTCGATGCATTATGAGGTAGCGGAAGCGGACGCGAGCTACTGCCTCGATGCTTATCAAACATTGATATTGCGTCTTGTCGTAGCGGGACGTTTGCATCGTTACTGAACTGATGCGTCTTACAGATGCGGTTGGCTGAAGACTTTTGCAAGATATTGATGTCTGCTGTGATGTCTTGTGCGCCTTTCACGATCGCGTGCGTCGATGATAGTCGATTGCGCATGTCTGTCACAGTTCAGCCGACATCTTTGATGATCACCTGGATAAATGTCACTTTTGAAGGTTGCGCACTGAGTTATAGTGTGATACTTTATCTTATTAGATTTTTCCAAGTCGGGTCCCTTGATGACGGGGCTGCAGACTGTCTACCCTCCCTATTTTATGAATTTTGCATAAGATGGCTTCAATAATTCCCCATGTTTTAAGATATGTGGCGAGTTGTCGGTGGGCGAGACAAACTTCATCAAAACAACATTTTTATTCCAAAGTCGACTCGAACTGTGTCGATGCATTATGAGGTAGCGGAAGCGGACGCGAGCTACTGCCTCGATGCTTATCAAACATTGATATTGCGTCTTGTCGTAGCGGGACGTTTGCATCGTTACTGAACTGATGCGTCTTACAGATGCGGTTGGCTGAAGACTTTTGCAAGATATTGATGTCTGCTGTGATGTCTTGTGCGCCTTTCACGATCGCGTGCGTCGATGATAGTCGATTGCGCATGTCTGTCACAGTTCAGCCGACATCTTTGATGATCACCTGGATAAATGTCACTTTTGAAGGTTGCGCACTGAGTTATAGTGTGATACTTTATCTTATTAGATTTTTCCAAGTCGGGTCCCTTGATGACGGGGCTGCAGACTGTCTACCCTCCCTATTTTATGAATTTTGCATAAGATGGCTTCAATAATTCCCCATGTTTTAAGATATGTGGCGAGTTGTCGGTGGGCGAGACAAACTTCATCAAAACAACATTTTACTTAACGACAAAGACTATATGCCTGATGACTTATAATAAAATAAGAGTGTGAAGTTTTTAAAAATGAAATTTATAAAGTACTCAGGTGTACCGGTATGAAATGAGCGATGTTTTGTGAAAATAAACCTCTAATTATTAATGGGAAAGTAAAAAACATTTCATTCAAAGTATTGGCCATTGTTTTCTACACAATGTGACCACCTTTCTACACAATTTGTGGATACCACGCCAATAAAATTGTCCGTCTTTTGAAGCAAACCAACCAGACACCCAATTTTGGACCTCCTCGTAGGAACCAAAGTGCTGCTCAGCCAATGCGTGTCCCATCGATGAAAACAGTATACGGATTCGACACCGTGTAAAATGGTGAATGGCAAATTTAACATATAACATCAAGTTGGTGGAGAAGGTGAGATACCAGCCGGGTGTAGTTGGTGGTTATTTAAGTAACTACTTGATTATACTTCGGTTCAGGAAGAGTGTTAGATAGCACGTCGGTGATATCGAAATACTAAGAACATGGGTGCTCGGCGTCTTAGTGGCTTGCTCCTATACGTCGTGTTTAATAAATAACATTTTTTTTCAAATGTAAGGATGCGAACTTAAACACTTGTGTCGGGGTCTTAAGGATTAATAAATATTGTAAAACCGTAACAAGATGTGGAGCTCTTTACAAGCGTGAAGGGATTGTAAACAAGGAAACAAACCACACAAATGGCATCAGACTATCTTAGCAAATATTCAATCAAATCTAATATTCATCCTTCTATATAAACCTAAAAGAACTGGATATTACTATAAACACAACGTAGAACAAGCTCCTAATCGAGATGATGACAAATAATTATAAATATTTAACGGCCAAAACAAAAATATTATTCATACTAAAAAGAATAGTATGCATCAACCTGGTCGCGTAAATTATGATTACCTGAGATCTTAAACATTGTTTAATAGTATTTAAAACTTATTATATTTAATAAAAAGGAGTTATGTTGCACTATCTTAGTCTTAGTTTCTACTTCATAATGTTTAAGCTTCACAACAATCATGTACTAAGATTTTGTTGTTCAAATTCTTTGCATATTTTAGTGAATGTAATAGTTAGTGTATGATTCATTGCAGACCTAATAAATAAATAAATAAACTGATTAGTAAGTAACTTCATTCCCTGTACACGTAGAGGTTGGATTGATACAGGTGTTTGGTAAAGGACGACCGAGGAGGTATCGGTTCCAGGTAAAGGGCAGCGGCATGCCGGGCGAGTACCGGCGGTGCACCTCACCGCGCGGTACCCACTTGTAAAAACCAAAATTTCAATAAAAGTTAATTGATATAGGCTAATGTTCTGTTTCAACTGGGTGAGTGCGAGCAGACCGAGGTCCTGCGAAACGCGTGCAGCGCGCGGCCTGAAAGGGGATGGGGATGGGGATAGGGATGGGGATGGACCCACTTACGGTTTGAGATTCGCTGTGAAGCGAGTGGAACAGCCGGCTGAATAAAATTATAAAATATAGCTCATATTTCTCATTGCAAGGGCTCCGACAGGAAGAAAAAGCTAAAATGCGATCCTGGAATATCTCTTTTCTTAAAATTGCAGTCTTCAAAGGCAGACTTCAAAACTGAGTCTCTTATAGATTATTTATTTATAAAAATCTTCTTTCTATGTGTCTCTATTCTATGGTCAGGAAGCACTCAGCCGTCTGTCCGGCACTATTTTGAGTAACGGGTATACGACCCCGGCTTACCGAGCTACTACTGTCTCCTTTCTGCTCTTTACGGGTCAGTAGTATCCCCTCTTATTGTTAATCCCTCTCCAAAGTGCGCATTCTCATACTTTACCCATTTCCATACCTAATCCTTCTTATTTCTCTTCCGCCAAGCCAGTGGTAAGCCGTGCCCAAGTGCTGCGTGCCGAACGAAGGGTGGGCTGCCGATAGCCACTTTGAATGTCAGAGGAGGTATGAAAGAAAAAATTTATGAAGCATGTGAGATGATGAAGAAAACAAGAATTGATGCTCTGTCTGTGAACGAAACCAAGCGGAAAGGACGCCACACCACCATACATGAACCTTACACAACCCACTGGTCAGGAGTCCCTGAGACCAGCAGAGCCTGTCAGGGAGTTGCTGTGCTGCTTTCTGCTAGAATGAACGAATGTGTGACTAACTTTGGTTGTGTGAGTCCTCGGCTCAAATGGGATAGATTGAAAGTTGGCCTTACCCGTATCTTCATTCTAGGGGTGTACGCTCCACAAGATGCGGGATGGAACCTGTCCTCGGGAGTCCAAGCCGAAAGGGATGAATTGAAATGAGCGTAATGAAAAAATTTTAATGCTTGGAGATTTTAACGGATGGGTTGGAGTGCGGGGTGATGGATATGAAATTGTGTTAGGGAAATTCGGTGATGAAAAAGTGAATGAGAATGAAAAGAGAAAGTTTCCAAGAAAGCCTGTTGAATCTATTCATCCATCCATGAACCAATCCATCCATCCATCCATGCATCCATGGATCCATTCATCCATCCACGTATCCATGTGTCCACCCATAAATACATTCATCCAACCCCTCCTCGGCCGCACTGTTGTCATCCACGTAAACACTGAGGCTTAGGAAGAACATAAAAAAAAGCTTAGTAAACTCCCTGCGCAGTGATTATGTATGGAATCCGGTTAATCAGAGCGAATGTGATTTGAAGAAGCCGTCACTATTACCTCACCGCATTTCGGGTGAACACCGGCTCCGGTCTGCGGGCGACTCGGTGTAATGTGACTCGGCTTGATTTCATTATCGTTTATTGCTTCCTCCGCGGAGGGGTGGGCGGCGGGCGCCGGAAGTCGACGCGATCACCGACCGAACGTTTGAATAAATTACCTTTGAGATTAGAGATCAAAGTTGAGATCTTCTTTTACGCGGTAAAGAAAAAAAAAGACAATACCTGCTCGCAGGTGTTACGTTGTGTCTACGTACATGTCAACGACGGTGTCGCGTGAACGGCGCTGTAACCGGTATAGTTACAGCGCCGTTCAAACCGGAACATAGTAGTAATGTTGACAGTACCGTATGTCGGGTGCAAGAGGTGCAAGAGGTGCTGCGGTGGTACCTAGACGGTCTGCAACAGCGGACATATTAGGTCCTTCAATGTGAAATTAGCGTTTTGTCGTACTGACCTGACCACTTTGATCTGAAATATCTCGTGTTTGGTTTAGAATTGCAAATTCAAATTCATACGAGGAGGGATCAAAAAGTATTGAGAATGAAATAAAATATAATGATTATTGATAACCTAATAATTTATTTTTGTACTCGTACGCAGTGCGCGCTCGACGTGCTTACTTTAGCCCTGAGTATTTTATAAGTATAAAATCTATAATATATGCAGTGTGCGGAGTCCTGAACAATAACTTAGTGAATGTTTTATACGGACAAATTAGTTAAGTTTACTTCAGAAAATACTCGCTAAAACCAGTGACCTCGCCGTGTATTGTAAACACAAAATTTCGTCCTGGTCGACGCGATCGAAGCGAACACCTTGTTCAGTCGATTGGTATTTACTCGTTCGAAACACTCGGTTATCTCTCATTCTGTTCTCTTCTGTCATGTGGGAGTGGAATAACTTAATCGCAACACGTCAGCAATCACTGCGCTATACTGGCGTTTCTGTGCTGTTATATTGAATTACACAATGTCCGGTGTTTGTGTAAACCGGACGGACATGAGATGCTCGCGTGACGCGGACCTAGAGTTCCTAACGCGTAACACCTTCTCGCTCTCACACCGGATGTCCGGTTTGTGTGTGTGTCTACGTGCAGAGCGCGGAAGCGGGGGCGCGTCTTCCACTGAATAAACGTTTTTAATTTGTATTTGTTTTGTCCGTCGCCGCAAACATTCAAATGTATGTATGACATGAACATTACATGACCGATACTTTACTTACATTCGACTGCCTCCGACTTCATTACTCCACCACACCATTGTAACGCATGCTGGAGCGCGGCGCGGCGCGGTGCGGTGCGGCGCGGTGCGGCGCGGTGCGGTGCGGCGCGGTGCGGTGCGGTGCGGCGCGGTGCGGCGCGGCGCGGTGCGGCGCAGTGCAGCGCAGTGCGGTGCGGCGCAGTGCGGCGCAGTGCGGTGCGGCGCGGTGCGGTGCGGCGCGGTGCGGTGCGGCGCGGCGCGGTGCGGTGCGGCGCGGTGCGGTGCGGCGCGGTGCGGCGCAGTGCAGTGCGGCGCGGTGCAGTGCAGCGCAGTGCAGTGCAGCGCAGTGCGGTGCGGCGCGGTGCGGCGCAGTGCGGCGCAGTGCAGTGCAGTGCAGTGCAGCGCAGTGCAGCGCGGTGCGGTGCGGCGCGGTGCGGCGCAGTGCAGTGCAACGCAGTGCAGTGCGGCGCGGTGCGGCGCAGTGCGGCGCAGTGCGGCGCAGTGCGGTGCGGCGCGGTGCGGCGCAGTGCAGTGCAACGCAGTGCAGTGCAGCGCAGTGCAGTGCGGCGCGGTGCGGCGCGGCGCGGTGCGGCGCAGTGCAGTGCAACGCAGTGCGGTGCGGCGCGGCGCGGTGCGGTGCGGCGCAGTGCAGTGCGGCGCGGTGCGGCGCAGTGCGGTGCGGCGCGGTGCGGCGCAGTGCGGCGCAGTGCGGCGCAGTGCGGCGCAGTGCGGTGCGGCGCGGTGCGGCGCGGCGCGGTGCGGTGCGGCGCGGTGCGGTGCGGCGCAGTGCGGTGCGGCGCGGTGCGGCGCGGTGCGGTGCGGCGCGGTGCGGCGCGGCGCGGTGCGGTGCGGCGCAGTGCGGTGCGGCGCGGTGCGGCGCAGTGCGGTGCGGCGCGGTGCGGCGCGGTGCGGCGCGGTGCGGTGCGGCGCGGACGCTTTTTAAATTTATAATATTTATAAGTTAAGATATTATTGAATTTAAGTTAAGGAATATATAATCTACCGAACTAAGTAAAGCCTTGAATAAATCCAGTTCAAATTGTGCGGAAACGGATGAAGTTTTATCCAACGGGGGCTCGCGGGGACTCCATTTCATTTCGTTACGAACAACGGAACACTACGTAGAAGTTAGACGTGTGCTCTTTGCAAATCTACTTCCGGTTCCGTGCCGCCGATCGAACACCATTAGCCGATCGTGTAACTACTGCTAAACTAAATTTTAAACCGGAATTAATCAATATGGAGTAACGTGGCAAGAGCGGCAACTACCTGCGATTTGTTTTGTTGCGAAAATCTTGTTCAAAACGCAGCGGAGTTGGGCATCAGCACCGGCACCAGCACCGGCACCAGCACCGGCACCAGCACCGGCACCAGCACCGGCATCAGCACCGGCACCAGCACCGGAACCAGCACCGACATCAGTACCGGAACCAGCACCGGCACTAGCACCAGCACCGGCACCGGCACCCGCATCCTCCGCATACACACAAAAGTTTCGCCGCGGCACCTTCATTTGTAAGTTGAAATATCGCAATTTTGTTAATCGAAAGAACTGGAAAGCCACTGCACTCTTTTAATGTTTTAATGAGCCGCCGCCGGAGCCGGGGCCAGCCCGGGGCCGGGCCGGGGCCGGGCCGGGGCCGAGGCTGGCCGGAAGTGGCCGCCGCTCTTCAGTGAATCGGTGATTGCGTTTAAACATTTCAACCAATTAATATAAAACGATCTGATTCTTGTCCGTTCCTTTTTATTTAATTCGCTTGGCCCCCGGCCCGCGGGTGGGGGCTCCCACGAACTGGGGGCGACCCCGGACGAGCTCAACGACGGTAATAATAATTAATACTCCTTTAACCGATCGAAGTAAACGTCATTTAATTTTCATTTAAAAGTAAAATTTGTATTTGGCTAAATTTAGTATTGTGCTAGGCGGCGGAATACGCGGGGGAACGGCTCATCAGCTCCGAGCTCTTCTTTCCACCGTCAGTTACCAAGCGCACTGCCAGCACTGCCTGCACTGCCAGCACTGCCAGCACTGCCTGCACTGCCAGCACTGCGAGTACAGTGTTAGTACAAGATCCCTCCCACGTGTAAATATACGCTTTGTACAAAATTAATGAATTCCAATAAGGTGGGAATGCTGGTGCGCTCACCGCGCGACTCATCCGGCGACACATTACGGACCTCCGCCGGAAGTACGCGGCTCAAGTCGTGTGGCGCGTTGGTTCACTGTGCCACGCCGGTGGCCGCGCGAGGCGGTGTCGTGTGAAGATTTTTGATAAGTTAGAACAATGACGCTTCTGGTGGAGTGGACACTTCCGCTCGACGTCTGCGCTGTTATGTTACCCTCCTAGTGTTCAGCAACGGGGACCAACTATCGACGGACAGATTCTGTCGACCAGTATGTACGACCCGTACCGTCGTATGCACCGTGCTACGTCACTGCGTACACGGCGCGGCGCGGTGCGGTGCGGCGCGGTGCTGGTGAAGTGCACTTCCGAGACTTCATCTCGCACTGGGTCGGTGGCGCGCAGTGCACACGAGCCGGCCGCACCGGGCCCTGTTTGCGACCCACACCATCCGTCCCATTCGGGTTCTGCCCGCCTTACCGATCAGACGTCCCATGCGTCCGCTTCCAGTGCGCGATATAGTTACGCCCGCTCAGTTCGATTCGCCCGTGCTCGTGCGCGCCACAACGCCGCTCAGGCGGCCGCCATTTGCGCTTGTGCGCGTTAGTGCAAGTGCAGTGAAGTGAAGTGTAGATACCAGCACGCGAAAACTCTGCCGGAGCCTGGTTCCGGCACTGTAAGTAGCTTTTTCTTTAATCGCCTCAGAGGCGAGGTTATAGCATAGAGCCTGTCGCATTAGGCGACGGCTAGGTCCCCTGCTCGAATAGGTACGCAACCCCCCGCCGCACGGCGAGCAATACTTCAACAAAATGGCGTCCGTACAAATGGACGCCTTACTCACCCAATTTGCGTGCTTTGCACGCAAACAGTTCCCTGAAGCCTGGGAACAATTCACCAACTCGGCCTCTACCCTTCCCACGCGTTCCGTGAACTTTAACACGGACAGCCCGGCCTCTCCGGACCCGACCCCCGTGACTCGAGCGCCTAACAAGGCGGGGGCCCCCATGGCGGGGCCTTCCAATCCCGAGCTGCCCGCCTCCTCCGAATCCGACTCGGAGGGCACCGCTAGCGGCAGCGACATGGAGGTGAACCGTCCACTCTCCAAGACCACCGACGAAGAGGGCTTCACCCTCTACGAAAAGAAGCGCTAACGCGCCTCTAAGCGGACCTCCGAGTCAAACTCGGACCGCTCCTCGCCGACCAGCACGCCGGCAAAAAAGGCTGCGCCTCACGCGCACCCCCCCCAGCACCCCGGCCCCGCTCGAAAAACGCGGCCCGAAACCGCCTCCCTCGATTGTCCCCCAGGACAAGACTAAATTGAACGATGTTTCCAGGTGGTTCGCGGACCACAAAATTGCATGCCCCAAAGCGCAGAACACCGCGCAGGGCATCCGCATCAACCTAGCAACGGTTGACGACTTCCGGGCTGCCACCAGGCACCTGCGGAACGCCGGACTCGGCTTCCACGCCTTCGCTCTTCCCGAGGAGAAGCACCTCCGCGTTGTCATACGCGGAATCCCAACGGAGATCGACATCTCCGAGGTCGTCGACGACCTCAAAAAACAAAATTTCCCCGTGCTGGAAGCCCGTCGCATGACTAGCATGCGAACAAAGGCCGCACTCCACCTCATTCTAACAAGTCTTGAACTCTCTCCGGAGGGTAAGAAGATATTTGGAATCACCCGCTTGTGCAAAAAAAGCATCATCGGCCAATGCCACCGATGCCAATTCTACGGCCATTCGGCCCGAAATTGTTTCGCCCGCCCAAGGTGCGTCAAATGCACCGAGCTGCGTCCTGTGCAAAGCCGAGGGGCACCCCGCGAATTATCACGGGTGCACCAAAGCCCCGCGCAGGCAAACCGGGGCCGCCCAACGGCGCACCACCGCACCCACAAAGGCTGCACCGCAGCCCTCAGCTTCGTCTAGGCCACCGCCCGCACAGCCGGCCGTTCCGCCGGCGGTGTCGGCGTGGAGCAAACCGCTCCCCAAACCGAAAGCCGCCGAGGCTCCCAAAGCCGCCCCTTCGTCGGGGCCGCCGAAACCACAGGCTGCTCCCAGCCAAACACCGTCTACGGAGCTCGAAAATATTCTCGCCTACATCCAAAAGGTGAGCATACGAGACATTCTCCTCTTAGGAGAAAAACTGCGAGCCGCGAAAAGCTCGCATGATAGGTTGAGGGCCTGCATCGAGCACGCCGACACTCTCGCCGCACTCGAAGAACCCTTCGTCTAGCCACCGCCCAGGACTCTGTCCGTGACCTTTGGTGTTCCATCTCAAACGTTATGGAGACCCACAGTGTCTCAGGAAGAATCAAACCCCGCTCTCTGACTGTCGCGTACTTCAACGCGGACAGCATCCGCTCTCAAAAGGAGGAAATAAGCCTGTTTCTCAGGAACCATGACGTCGACGTCATGCTCATTCAGAAAACGTTTCTCAAACCGTTCCATCGCGACCCAAAAATCGCGAATTACCACATCGTCCGCCACGACAGGCTGACCGCCCCAGGAGGTGGCACACTCATTTACTTCAAGCGGTCCTTGCACTGCATACCGCTTGTTAGTCCAACCCTCGCCAAAATAAAGTCTCGGCGTGTAAAATCTCCTTCACGGATCATCAACCGATCATCCTAGCGTCCGTCTATCTATCCCCGACAAAAGAATTGCGGGAAACAGACATAAGAACCCTTCTCGACCTAGGTTCGGCTGTTATCCTCTCTGGCGATCTCAACAGCAGGCATAGCACCTGGGACCCGAACAAGTCAAACCGAAATGGTTAAATCCTCTCCAATCTCGCGGATAAGCTCAAGTATAACATTGTAGCTCCGCAAACCCCGACGCGATACCCTACCATCGCGTCTCACAACCCATCTACATTAGACATTGCGTTGTTCAACAATGTCACCATCCCGCTGCACTTGATCGAGACCATAGACGATCTCAGATCCGACCACCGCCCGGTTCTTATGAAGCTGGGCCGGCCCGCTGGTGAGGTCCCTCTGACCAAAACCATCGTCAACTGACGCAGCCTCCAGGTCAAACTCAAAGCCGCGAACCCCCAGCATCTAGACGGAATCCCCGATACGATCGATTCGCTCGGCGCTGCAAACCGAGCGATCGACTCGTTAACAAAGCACATCGCCGCAGCCGTCGAGGAATCGTCGAGAACGGTCCCCGAGTCGGACTACCTGCTCGGGTCCTTCCCGGCGGATATTCGATGTCGCCAAGGCGTTCGACAAAGTCTGGCACGAAGGCTTGTTATACAAGCTTTACACTTACAAAGTGCCAGACCGTCTAGTCACCGTCATTTGAGACTTCCTCTGGAATCGTTCATTCCGCTTTCGCGCCGAGTACGCTCTCTCCTCGCCCCGGCCGATTAAAGCCGGCGTCCCTCAAGGCTCTTGCCTCTCCCCGCTACTCTTCTCGCTCTACACGAGCGACATACCTAGAGACCCCTTTGTCAGAATGGCCCTTTTCGCGGACGACACCGCTCTTTATCACTCCGGCAGATATCCGGGTCATATAACAATGCGCCTTCAGAACGCGACCACCCGCCTAGGCGAGTGGTTCCGGACGTGGCGAATCGACGTAAACCCGGAGAAAAGTGAAGCTATTCACTTCACCCACCGAAAGCCATCGACACTTGTCAAGATGGCGAAAAAACGCGGCCATGAACTCGGTCAAATCTCTCTCTTCGGCTAGTCTATCCCATGGAAGAAATCGGTCAAATACCTCGGCGTCACGCTCGACGCCAGACTCAATTTCATCGCCCACATCCGTGAGGCGAGAAAGAAAGCGGCCCACGTACTGGGCAAGCTATACCCCCTGCTGTGTAAGAAGAGTAAGCTCTCTCTCAGACACAAGCTTCACCTTTACAAGGTATGCGTAAGACCTATAATGTCTTTTACGTCGTCAAGGGCCGAGGTTCTGGAGGAGATTGAGCGGTTCTATGGACAGCTGTACACGACTACATGTTCTCCTGGTGGACTAGCATCAGATCCAAGAGCTAGTCTAGCCCGACACTACTCTGAAGATATCCCGGTTGTCAGCCTACACGAGATTAGTGTGGCTCTGAATCAGCTTAAAGGCAACAGGGCACCTGGTGATGACGAAATAACAGCTGAACTTCTGAGAGCTGGTGGAAAGCCGATCCTCGAAGTCCTGCAGAAGTTGTTTAATTCCGTCATACTAGAAGGCCGATCGCCTCGGGCATGGCACGGAGGTGTGGTGGTGCTTTTCTTCAAGAAGGAGATAAAACCCAGTTGAAGAATTATAGACCCATCTCACTTTTGAGTCATGTCTACAAGTTGTTTTCCAGAGTCATCACGAATCGTCTCACAATCAGGCTCGACGACTTCCAGCCTCCCGAACAAGCTGGATTCCGTAAAGGCTACAGCACCATAGACCACATTCATACGCTGCGGCAGGTTATACAGAAGTCCCATGAGTATAACCAGCCCCTATGCTTAGCGTTTGTGGACTATGAGAAAGCCTTCGATTCGATTGAGATATGGGCCGTGTTGCAGGCCCTCCAACGGTGCCAAATAGACCACCGGTACGTCGATGTTCTAAGGTGCTTGTACGAGAACGCCACCATGTCAGTCCGCCTCGAAGACCAGAGCTCGAAACCGATCCGATTGCAGCGTGGAGTAAGACAGGGAGACATCATATCTCCGAAACTGTTCACCGCTGCATTGGAAGATGTCTTCAAGCTTCTGGATTGGAGAGGATATGGCATCAATATCAACGGCGAGTACATCACGCACCTTAGATTTGCCGACGATATCGTGGTTTTGGCTAAGACCATGGAGGACATCAACACAATGCTCGATGATCTTTGTAGAGTTTCACAACGAGTGGGTCTTAAAATGAATATGGACAAGACCAAAATCATGGCAAATGTCCATATTGTACCCACTCCAGTAACAGTTGGAAGCTCTACACTTGAAGTTGTTGACAGATATGTCTACCTCGGACATACAATCCAACTAGGTAGGTCCAACTTCAAGAAAGAGATCTCTCGTCGAATCCAACTCGGATGGGCAGCATTCGGGAAGCTAAGACATATCTTCTCGTCCAATATACCGCAGTGTCTCAAGACAAAAGTCTTTGACCAGTGTGTGTTGCCAGCGATGACATACGGAGCAGAGACGTGGCCGCTTACTGTGGGCCTTGTCCGCAAGCTTAAGATTGCCGAGGGCGATGGAGCGAGCTATGCTCGGAGTTTCCCTGCGAGATCGAATCAGAAATGAGGAGATCCGCAGGAGAACCAAGGTCACCGACATAGCTCGAAGGGTCGCCGTCGCAAAGTGGCAATGGGCAGGGCACATAGCTCGCAGAACCGACGGCCGTTGGGGCAGAAAGGTTCTCGAGTGGCGGCCACGTACCGGAAGACGTAGCGTGGGCAGACCCCCCACAAGGTGGACCGACGACCTGGTCAAGGTCGCTGGCAACCATTGGATGCGGGTGGCCCAGGACCGGTCTAAGTGGAAATCTTTGGGGGAGGCCTTTGTCCAGCAGTGGACGTCTTCCGGCTGATTGGATATAATGTCTTACGCAAGCGTTGTCTTCGCCCATTCGTCCGAAGACCGTCTCAAACCTCTACAGACCCTCCAGAACCATTTCACCCGCACCGCGACTGGTGCCGAATGGTACTAGCGCAATGTGGACATCCACAGCGACCTTAAACTCCCAACGATCAAGGAGCACTTCAGAGAGTGCTCCGTGACTTACTTCGCCAAGGCGGCAACTCATCCCAACCCTCTGCTAGCCAGCGCGGCCAACTACGAGCTACCTCCGAATCCCAGGACGAACAAGCGCAGACTGCGGCACGCGCTTATTCGGGCATCCCAAGGGGTCCCGCAAACCACACACACGCCCACAGTTACCGACAGCACCGACGTCACCACACACACTTCGGACACTACCAACACGCTCCGAATATCAGCATCACGCCGCCTCGCTTCAGAACGCGGCGCCGCAGCTACTCACACACCGCGTACACTAAGTACACCCGCGATCCTGGGCGGTCCTCACCGCCCAGAGATTCCGATACAGGCGAAGGAAGTCGGGAACGGGCCCGCGCCCGGCCTTGACGACCGAGTAGAATAGCCAGATAAAGCACAACGAGAAGCAGATACACACAATATACAGAATCATCCGCCAGACAGCTACATCCCGCGTAACGCATTTTAGTTTCTAGAAACTCAGGCCGTGGATCCGGGTCCACGAGCCCAGTGTCAGATGAGCTGTAAGAACCGCTGTAGCTTGCAGCCATGTCTACATCAAGAATTAGGTTACAACCGTGGCCGCTGTGTACAATGCACGCAATGTTTACTTATCTAATTATGGCTAATTAACGTGTTACTGTCATGCGGTAATTAGTTATAATTAGCGGTTGTCGCTCATTAGGCGCGCGCGGGGTTTCACGCGTAAACAGCAATATATGTTGTGCGGTTATTGATAGTGTTATCAATGCCTAGTTTAAAAATAAAATAAAATAAAAGTTATAAAACAAATCAGTTTTAGACTTGTTCACTCGTTACCGTCGGTTGGGATCGGCGCGAACAATGCACCAATCAGCACACGAGCTTGGGTTTAGGAGGATGAAAAAAAAATGGTGAGCGAAATACTGCCTCGTACCATGATCGCACCGTTCCCGATAGTCTGTCGGTGGCGATGAAGTGGGAGGCTGTCCTACAATAAAAATATTTTTTTATTAAACTAGTGAAAGTTATTTGATACAATAGTTATAAAATTAGAGTACTACCTAACGATTCTTTTTTTTTTCAATTATTAATCTATGCTAGACACGCGCACGTAGCCTCCAGAGGCCGAAAAGGTAGTAAGGTTTGTTCCAGCACTAGTTTCACCTGCAGTACCACAAGCAATGTGAATGCGTGCCGCGATCCCGCGACAGATCAGACACACAAACCTAACCAGGTATTTTCTAACGCTGGAATTGATCACAACCGAGCCGGCCCGCCCCCCCTCAGCAGCTCCTTGTAAATAAATAATGCAGTCCGTCCGGCCGATTATGAGACGTTGGATCAGTTTCATTTGTGAACTCTATGCGTTCCTTTCTTCGTTCAAATGATTCAAAAGAAGTAAAACGACATCAGCGAATCAATCACTGAGTCGCCGGACTACGAGCGCGGGTCACGGGTCGGGGGTCGGGGGTCGCGGGTCGCGGGTCGCGGGCACGCCCGGCTCCTCTCCAACCATCAGATGAACATTAAATTTAAAATCCTATTAATTAAGCATAGCTGAGAACAATGCGCGCATTGCGGTGGCAGTGATGGTGGTGGTGTAGTGGTGGTGGGGCGCGGGGCCTAACTGGCTGCTGCACAGCTCCATTCTTATTTACTTAAATCAATACACCGAAGTCGATGTCCATTTAAACTGCATTTGCATTAACAGAACTGATTTAATTACAATCGTTGCAGCTGAGACATTAGCTTAATCATTGATGGGAAACGCTTATTCTAAGCTATTGTGGATGCGTTGAACTAATTCACGTCATAGTTAGTTGGACGGTGTGGTCACCGCCTTATGTTCGAATAATGTTGTACGATGAAGATTAAACAATTCAGTCCGACAACAATCTGGTGTTGCCGGTTGTTGTGTCAACGGTGACGTCTTCGTGACCGGATCCACGCGGCCCCGGGTAAAGGGTAACGGGTAACGGGTAACGCGAGCTGTCTTACTATTAAACAATTACACTAAACATTCCAATCCAATCCAATCAGCCGGGAGACGTCCACTGCTGGACAAAGGCCTCCCCCAAAGATTTCCACTCAGACCGGTCCTGGGCCACCCGCATCCAATGGTTGCCAGCGACCTTGACCAGGTTGTCGGTTCACCTTGTGGGGGGTCTGCCCACGCTACGTCTTCCGATACGTGCCGCCAATCGAGAACCTTTCTGCCCCAATGGCCGTCGGTTCTGCGAGCTATGTGCCCTGCCCATTGCCACTGCGACGGCGACCCTTCGAGCTATGTAGGTGACCTTGGTTTTCCTGCGGATCTCCTCATTTCTGATTCGATCTCGCAGGGAAACTCCGAGCATAGCTCGCTCCATCGCCCTCTCAGCAATCTTAAGCTTGCGGACAAGGCCCACAGTAAGCGGCCACGTCTCTGCTCCGTATGTCATCACTGGCAACACACACTGGTCAAAGACTTTTGTCTTGAGACCCTGCGGTATATTGGACGAGAAGATATGTCTTAGCTTCCCGAATGCTGCCCATCCGAGTTTGGATTCGACGAGAGATCTCTTTCTTGAAGTTGGACCTACCTAGTTGGATTGTATGTCCGAGGTAGACATATCTGTCAACAACTTCAAGTGTAGAGCTTCCAACTGGTACTGGATTGGGTACAATATGGACATTTGCCATGATTTTG
Source organism: Troides helena (assembly GCA_029286815.1). Lineage (NCBI taxonomy): Eukaryota > Metazoa > Arthropoda > Insecta > Lepidoptera > Papilionidae > Troides > Troides helena. The sequence continues at coordinate 20,404,361 of JAGSMV010000007.1, read as the reverse complement.
GTCTTGTCCATATTCATTTTAAGACCCACTCGTTGTGAAACTCTACAAAGATCATCGAGCATTGTGTTGAGGTCCTCCATGGTCTCAGCCAAAACTACGATATCGTCGGCAAATCTAAGGTGCGTGATGTACTCGCCGTTGATATTGATGCCATATCCTCCCCAATCCAGAAGCTTGAAGACATCTTCCAATGCAGCGGTAAACAGTTTCGGAGATATGATGTCTCCCTGTCTTACTCCACGCTGCAATCGGATCGGTTTGGAGCTCTGGTCTTCGAGATGGACTGACATGGTAGCGTTCTCGTACAAGCACCTTAGAACATCGACGTACCGGTGGTCTATTTGGCACCGTTGGAGGGCCTGCAACACGGCCCATATCTCAATCGAATCGAAGGCTTTCTCATAGTCCACAAACGCTAAGCATAGGGGCTGGTTATACACATGGGACTTCTGTATAACCTGCCGCAGCGTATGAATGTGGTCTATGGTGCTGTAGCCTTTACGGAATCCAGCTTGTTCGGGAGGCTGGAAGTCGTCGAGCCTGACTGTGAGACGATTTGTGATGACTCTGGAAAACAACTTGTAGACATGTCTCAAAAGTGAGATGGGTCTATAATTCTTCAACTGGGTTTTATCTCCCTTGAAGAAAAGCACCACCACACCTCCGTGCCATGCCCGAGGCGATCGGCCTTCTAGTATGACGGTATTGAACAACTTCTGCAGGACTTCGAGGATCGGCTTTCCACCAGCTCTCAGAAGTTCAGCTGTTATTTCGTCATCACCAGGTGCCCTGTTGCCTTTAAGCTGATTCAGAGCCACACTAATCTCGTGTAGGCTGACAACCGGGATATCTTCAGAGTAGGGTCGGACTAGACTAGCTCTTGGATCTGATGCTAGTCCACCAGGAGAACATGTAGTCGTGTACAGCTGTCCATAGAACCGCTCAATCTCCTCCAGAACCTCGGCCCTTGACGATACGATCCTGCCGTCATCTGTCTTCAGCCACGTCAACCGGCTCTGCCCGATAGACAGATCTCGTGCGAATACTTTAGAGCCTTTGTTCCGCTCTATTGCCTCTTTAACACTGTCAGTATTAAATCGGCGTATGTCGCGAGTCAGAGACTTAGAGACCTGCCTATTCAGCTGCCGATATTTGGTGGCATCTTCAGGAGACTTCAGGACGCGGTGCGGGCGGTGCGGGCGGTGCGGGCGGTGCGGGCGGTGCGCGCGGTGCGCGCGGTGCGGGCGGTGCGCGCGTTGCGGGCGGTGCGGGCGGTGCGGGCGGTGCGGGCGATGCGCGCGGTGCGGGCGGTGCGCGCGTTGCGGGCGGTGCGGGCGGTGCGGGCGGTGCGCGCGGTGCGGGCGGTGCGGGCGGTGCGCGCGGTGCGCGCGGTGCGGGCGGTGCGGGCGGTGCGGGCGGTGCGGGCGGTGCGGGCGGTGCGCGCGGTGCGGGCGGTGCGCGCGGTGCGGGCGGTGCGGGCGGTGCGGGCGGTGCGGGCGGTGCAGGCGGTGCGGGCGATGCGCGCGGTGCGGGCGGTGCGGGCGGTGCGGGCGGTGCGGGCGGTGCGCGCGGTGCGGGCGGTGCGCGCGGTGCGGGCGGTGCGGGCGATGCGCGCGGTGCGGGCGGTGCGGGCGGTGCGCGCGTTGCGGGCGGTGCGGGCGATGCGCGCGGTGCGGGCGGTGCGCGCGTTGCGGGCGGTGCGGGCGGTGCGCGCGTTGCGGGCGGTGCGGGCGGTGCGGGCGGTGCGGGCGGTGCGCGCGGTGCGGGCGGTGCGGGCGGTGCGGGCGGTGCGGGCGGTGCGGGCGATGCGCGCGGTGCGGGCGGTGCAGGCGGTGCGGGCGGTGCAGGCGGTGCGGGCGATGCGCGCGGTGCGCGCGGTGCGGGCGGTGCGCGCGTTGCGGGCGGTGCGGGCGGTGCGGGCGGTGCGGGCGGTGCGGGCGGTGCGGGCGGTGCGGGCGATGCGCGCGGTGCGGGCGGTGCGGGCGGTGCGCGCGGTGCGCGCGGTGCGGGCGGTGCGGGCGGTGCGGGCGATGCGCGCGGTGCGGGCGGTGCGGGCGGTGCGGGCGGTGCGGGCGTTGCGGGCGGTGCGGGCGGTGCGGGCGGTGCGGGCGGTGCGGGCGGTGCGCGCGGTGCGCGCGGTGCGCGCGGTGCTGGCGCCATCCCCGGACGCGCCGCGCGCTGCCTTACTTAAGCTTGACAACATACATTACATCTTGACAACTTTCATATGAAAATATTACTTTCACACTCAATAGTGTTTTTAATATATAAGGTTGGCAAATATCTCCCTTCCGCCTTTTTGTCTTTTGAATTTCGCGTCTATGTACAAAGCGCTACAGAGCTCGTATCTGGCAATACTATACATAATTTGAAAGGTCTTGACATAACCTACAAAACGACGCTATGCATAATTAGTTTGGATATTGCGTTCAACAGTTATAGACGTTTAAACATTGAGTTCACTAACGCCGAAATTCGCGCTATTTTAAAGTTTTCCTTCGTTAAAGGCAATCCGCTAGAGAAAGTTCCATGAGATTTATGATGTTTTGGGGGATGGTACTCTATTACTTCGAACCGCGGAGGAATGGTTTCGACGATTCAGAGCCGGTGAAAACGACACCATGGATAAGCCAGCCGGCGGAAGACTTGTGACGACAAATACCGATCAAATCATGGACTACATCGAGTTAGACCGGCATGTGGCATCTCGTGACATCGCCCAGGAGATGGGAGTTAGTCACCAAACCATTTTAAACCATCTGCAGAAGGCTGGATACAAAAAAAAGTTTGATGTTTGGGTGCCGCATGATTTGACGCTAAAAAACCTTCTGGACCGAATCAACGCCTGCGATATGCTGCTGAAACGGAACGAACTCGACCCATTCTTGAAGCGGATGGTGACTGGCGACGAAAAATGGATCACATACGACAATATCAAGCGAAAACGGTCGTGGTCGAAGGCCGGTGAATCGTTCCAAACAATGGCCAAGCCGGGATTGACGGCCAGGAAGGTTTTGCTGTGTGTTTGGTGGGATTGGAAGGGAATCATCCACTATGAGCTGCTCCCATATGGCCAGACGCTTAATTCTACCATCTACTGCGAACAACTGGACCGCTTGAAGCAGGCGATCGACCAGAAGCGTCCAGAATTGGCCAACAGCAAGGGTGTAGTGTTCCACCAGGACAACGCCAGACCACACACTTCGTTGATGACTCGTCAGAAGCTACGGGAGCTCGGATGGGAGGTTTTATCGCATCCACCATATAGCCCGGACATAGCGCCAAGTGATTTCCACCTGTTCCTGTCCATGGTAAACGCCCTTGGTGGTGTAAAGTTGAACTCAAAAGAGGCTTGTGAAAAGTGGCTGTCCGAGTTCTTCGCAAATAAGGAGGAGGGGGGCTTCTACGAAGGAGGTATGAAGTTGCCGTCTAGATGGAAACAGATTATCGAACAAAACGGCGCATATTTGAACTAAATCCGATCACTGTAACACTTTTTATAAAGCATTGAATAAAGAGCAAAAAAGCGGAAGGGAGATATTTGCCAAACTAATTATTATATTGTTTGTTTTATTAAACATTGCTGGCTTCACCAGCAGCACCAGCAGCACCAGCGGCACTTGAACAGTGTCCGCGCTGCGGCCGAGCTGGGGCCGAGCTGGGACCACAGCGCGGGGGAGGGGAGCGAATATCAAAAGTGTAGCAATTATTCTTTTGAAGCAAACAATGAATAGGCAGGGAGGAGGAGGGAGAGAATAACTTTACTTTTGAATAACTCGCAGTGGATTCTTAAATGAAAAAAGGAGTTCTTGGACAGTTTGACTTCCGTAGCTCGTTAAAATGCATTTGTCTATAGAGAGAGCCTTTGTCTGAGCCTCCCAGTGCAGCGGCAGCGCGGCGGGCACGGCGACGCAGATACGACTAAATTGTTTTATACACCGTCGCACCAATCGAACTAAACACTTTTAAAATATAGAAACGAAAACTTTTCGCATTATTTCGAGCTTATCCGTCATCCACGGAGCTGCGACACAGTCCCGCTGTCCTGGGGTGGGACTCGCCCCCGCGCGCGTCCAACGGAAGCCACACTGCGCTCCGGCTTCTGCTTCTGCTTCTGCTCGTCGGATCGCTTCCTCACCGGAATATTCAAAGTGCAATTGCTTAACAAACAGCGGTATTGTAATTTAAACGATCAAACCATAGGCCTTCGCCCCACGTCCGGGTCATCGTGCAAACATTCCCCGGCCGCACAAGATTGTGCAACATGTTTGCAAGTTACACATGTTACATCACAACTTAGCGTGTAACAGAAGGGAGGACGCGTCAGTGCTTCGCAGCAGGCCAGTGCGTATAGTGCGAGCCCCGGATGTCACATTGAAATAATATTTCGGTAAAGCCTGTGAATCCGGACTGTGAACACTGTGGTGACTACGTTCTAACAACTTTCAGTATATTTCCATATCAGCACGACACCGGTGGTAGGTGTCTGTTGTCGAAGAGCGTCTACGTATGTAACACCGCAGCCCCTGTAGCAGCCGACAAACAGCACTGTGCAAATATTACCGTGTTCCGGTTTCAATGGGGTTGTAGCTAGTGATATTAACGACGTAACAAGTATTAATAGTACAAGTTACGTCTCAAGGCGACGAGCATAATGTCGTGCAGTGTATATGTCATCGTAACTAGCAGTGCATTGTTATTGGTGGGGGGTATCATTTGCTACCGGGTGAACATCCTAGCTATTACATTGTGTCGGTGAATAAAAAAAATATTATATAGTTTACCGGATGCATTACATGGCGCCCGGCAGCCCGGCAGCCCGGCAGCCCGGTTGCGCGCTGCACACTGATACATTAGGATGAATTGTGAACGTCGTCCAGTTTCTGTAACATATAATATATAAATATAATATATACATACTTGTTCACGGTAAATGTTTGAACTGTGACAGTTGTCCGATTGAACTGAGCGTACCGGCAGCAGTTCGCCGCGCCGCCGCCGCGCCGGAACAACTTCAAGTACACCTTATTACACATAAATTATAAACAAGTGGGGGTGGGGAAGGCTCGGGCGATACATCAATACGGGGCGTCCCCATAACTTATGCAATACGTAATTCGGGCCCGACGCTCGCCAAGTCGCGCGGAGCCGGCAGACTTGATGAATGTTCGTGAAAACAAGCCGCGATGTAATGTACGAGTTCTCCTGATGACGCTCCCGGGCGCTGGGGCTGGGGCTGGGACTGGGGCTGGGGCTGAAGCGATACCATAGATTAAACCGGATAGCGAAAAGGATTAAGAGGATGGATAATATACAGGAGATATCAGAACACAACGCCAATGCGGCAAAAACTATATTTTGGGGTGAAAGGATGAGCAGCTAGGTGTCGTGCTCTGAGCTGTGAGATTCCGCGGGGGTGCGAGGTGTGCCGTGTCCAGCACCACCGGCACCACCGGCACCAACGGCCAGCGCGCGAACTGTTAGGCTACACATACTTCTTTCAATAAATGATAAAAACTTGAGAAATTTTCACTGTGCGGTTAAATAATACATGTGGCGGTCGTTACTTCTTTCCTCTACTTGATTAAATCGCTCGCAGCCTCGGGGGTTGCAAAGTTTGCGTCTCCCTTTCCACCCCTGAGTCGGCTTACGTAGTGGAAGCGATGCCAACATGAATTATTTAGTTTTTCGGCTCGCTTCATTATGTGAGCAACAATAGTATTTCGACAAGTCCTGGCTTTGTGGCCGCCACTGCGCTCTCCGCCCCACGCCCCCCGCCCCCCCGGGGCCTAGGCCATGCCCTTACGTCCACCTGTGTGACCTGCAGACACCGTGCAAACCTTACTGTGCCCCTGCGCAACGATAAGGAATTAGTGTAATTACTGAGTTTGTTTTTATCACCTGGAGATATGTCAACCGTATTCTTAAATGTTTTATAAACTTATAATTGTAATATTTTTTTCATTTACCAAACAGAACGATAGCGCACCCCACCTTGCACCCCGGGTACCTTCCGTAGGCGGTGGTGTAAAGTGTATCCCCTGCTGGTATTGCAACACCAGTGAAGATGTTCACGCACACGCGGCACATCACGCGCGTGTCTTTAAACACACAATGCCTTGATGTATCAATAATTTATCCTGACGAGGCACCCTCGCTCTGTGATATGTCAAACGTGTAGATTAGGTGCGTGAGTGGGAAACTGCGAATTCACGGTTCATTGTAGAGAGAGGGCGGGATGAGAGAGATCTTATTTATCCGATCAAAACGTCGGAGACGCGCCGTGCTGCTGACTCGGTGAGCATCCGGCAAAATCACGAACACGACATCAAACATTTAGGTGATTGCGGATATATAACAGATATTTAAAAATCTACAGAAAGTTCGATATGATTTCACATGTTACTGGTGTGCAAAGGTCACGCAGCCGAGAGAACTGAGGCTCAGCTGCAGATGCACACGGTCACGAATTGGAGAGGGTGAGGGTGGTGGTGGTGCGGCGACGGACTCCGCAAGCGAACTACGCCCGTAGCGCTGATGCACCGCCTGACGTTTCCACGATGCACGGCAGCGCCTACCGCGACCGACAAACAGTAGTGTGGAAACATTACTACGTTCTGGTTTGAAGAGCATTGTAGCTAGTGAAATCACTAGGGTAACGATACAATATTTTTGTCTTAGGTGACGAGTGCAATATGGTGCAGTGTATATAATATTATGTCAACTAGCTCCATGTCGTATCACTTATCATTAGGTGAACCTCCCGCTCGTCTCATTGCATATTTAAACAAAAAAAGCGTACGGTGATCTCGTACCGGTCCCGGTACACCTCGAAAGTTTATAAACATAGCACTAAGAATTGTCCACGCGCGGGCCGGTGCAATCGGCACCACAGCTCGGCATGCCGCCGTACGAGCATTGCCTTTGACCGTCCCCGGGTGCACTGGAGCCGCAATGGTCGCTACGGCACCACAGCTCGGCATGCCGCCGTGCGAGCGTTACTTCTGACCGTCTCCCCGGGTGCACTGGAGCCGCAATGGTCGCTACGGCACCACAGCTCGGCATGCCGCCGTGCGAGCGTTACCTCTGACCGTCCCCCCGGGTGCACTGGAGCCGCAATGGTCGCTACGGCATCACAGCTCGGCATGCCGCCGTGCGAGCGTTACCTCTGACCGTCCCCTCGGGTGCACTGGAGCCGCAATGGTCGCTACGGCCTCACAGCTCGGCATGCCGCCGTGCGAGCGTTACCTCTGACCGTCTCCTGGTGCACTGGAGCCGCACGGTCGCTACGGCACCACAGCTCGGCTTGCCGCCGTGCGAGCGTTACTTCGACCGTCTCCCCGGTGCACTGGAGCCGCAATGGTCGCTACGGCACCACGGCTCGGCATGCCGCCGTGCGAGCGTTACTTCTGACCGGCCCCGGGTGCACTGGAGCCGCACGGTCGCTACGGCACCAGCTCGGCATGCCGCCGTGCGAGCGTTACTTGACCGTCTCCCTGCGCACTGGAGCCGCAATGGTCGCTACGGCACCACAGCTCGGCATGCCGCCGTGCGAGCGTTACTTGACCGTCTCCCCTGGGTGCACTGAGCCGCAATGGTCGCTACGGCACCACAGCTCGGCATGCTGCCGTGCGAGCGTTACTTCTGACCGGCCCCGGGTGCACTGGAGCCGCAATGGTCGCCATGGCACCACAGCTCGGCATGCCGCCGTGCGAGCGTTACCTCTGACCGTCCCCTCGGGTGCACTGGAGCCGCAATGGTCGCTACGGCATCACAGCTCGGCATGCCGCCGTGCGAGCGTTACCTCTGACCGTCTCCCCGGGTGCACTGAGCCGCAATGGTCGCCATGGCACCACAGCTCGGCTTGCCGCCGTGCGAGCGTTACTTCTGACCGTCTCCCCGGGTGCACTGAGCCGCAATGGTCGCTACGGCACCACAGTTCGGCATGCCGCCGTGCGAGCGTTACTTCTGACCGGCCCCGGGTGCACTGGAGCCGCAATGGTCGCTACGGCCTCACAGCTCGGCATGCCGCCGTGCGAGCGTTACCTCTGACCGTCCCCTCGGGTGCACTGGAGCCGCAATGGTCGCTACGGCATCACAGCTCGGCATGCCGCCGTGCGAGCGTTACCTCTGACCGTCTCCCCGGGTGCACTGGAGCCGCAATGGTCGCTACGGCACCACAGTTCGGCATGCCGCCGCGAGCGTTACCTGACTGTCCCCGGATGCAGGGTAGCCGCAATGGTCGCTGCGGCACCACAGCTCGACATGCCGCCGTGCGAGCGTTACTCTGACCGTCCCCGGGTGCACTGGGCCGCAATGGTCGCTACGGCACCACAGCTCGGCATGCCGCCGCGCGAGCGTTACCTCTGACCGTCTCCCCGGGTGCACTGGAGCCGCAATGGTCGCTACGGCATCACAGCTCGGCATGCCGCCGTGCGAGCGTTACCTCTGACCGTCCCCCCGGATGCAGGGTAGCCGCAATGGTCGCTGCGGCATCACAGCTCGGCATGCCGCCGTGCGAGCGTTACCTCTGACCGTCTCCCCGGTGCACTGGAGCTGCAATGGTCGCTACGGCACCACAGCTCGGCATGCCGCCGTGCGAGCGTTACCTCTGACTGTCCCCCCGGATGCAGGGTAGCCGCAATGGTCGCTACGGCACCACAGCTCGGCATGCTGCCGTGCGAGCGTTACCTCCTGACCGTCCCCCCCGGATGCAGGGTAGCCGCAATGGTCGCTGCGGCACCACAGCTCGACATGCCGCCGTGCGAGCGTTACTCTGACTGTCCCCCCCGGATGCAGGGTAGCCGCAATGGTCGCTACGGCACCACAGCTCGACATGCCGCCGTGCGAGCGTTACCTGACTGTCCCCCCCCGGATGCAGGGTAGCCGCAATGGTCGCTACGGCACCACAGCTCGGCATGCCGCCGTGCGAGCGTTACCTCTGACTGTCCCCCCGGATGCAGGGTAGCCGCAATGGTCGCTACGGCACCACAGCTCGGCATGCCGCCGTGCGAGCGTTACCTCTGACTGTCCCCCCGGATGCAGGGTAGCCGCAATGGTCGCTGCGGCACCGCAGCGGGCGCGCGACCCGCACCTGCGATCGGTTCGAATACACGTTTTGTTACGATAATGAACACTTGGAATATCTACAAAAGATTTTTTTAATAAAATATCACAGGAATATGTTATAACAACTGACTCATTTGTAGAGTTGGCAAACTGGTGTGCGGGTGGCGAGGGGGCGTGGGGGCGTGGGAGTGTGGGAGCGTGGGGGCATGGGGGCGAGGGCAGGCGGAGCTTATTTTAACAAAAACTGTTGACGCCGAGGGTCCGCTTACTGCCGCCAAGTCGCATCACTAAAACGTATAGCATGTTCATAATCACACCGCAAGAGGGTTTCGAAGGTATTTCGCCGGTTGCTAAGCGACCGCTAAAACTTCCCTACTGTGGTTAATAACTAGTTGCTCCCCCTCCAACGATATGCACGGGATATTCTCAGAACTTCATATTGCCGTCGTGTATTGAAACATCGTCAGTCCAATAATTACAGCTGCGACCCCTTCCGAGGTTCCTTACAGGGAGGTTCGAGGGGCATGTTATGGAGTGACCGGTTGCCGGTTGCCGGTGGCCGGCGCGTCGGAACTGCGTCAACGAGCTGCTTTGGAAGGTTGTTGCGCTGAAGAAATAAATAATTTTATTTTCACAAATCAATCTTCCAAAATTTTCAAAATACTTAAGGCTAAATGGGATCTGGGACTTTCCAGCAAATCTTTAGATTCTACTTGAAATATAACTGAAATTTCTTCTAATACCGATGTAATTTATAACACACTTCCGGTTTTGAGACACGAAGTGCTACAAGCCGTATGACTAACCATGTTTACTTGCATCGTTTGTTTGTTTGTTTGTTTGTTAACTGGGTGTTTGTTGGAAATCATGTTCACTGTTTCTATAACATGTCGTCATTCTCAACATCATAAATTAATTGTACATACATACATACATACATACATGCATACATACATGCATACATACATGCATGCATACATACATATACATGCATGCATGCATACAGTAGTCACTGAGCACATTTTAGTGAAGTACGCTTATGGGTAGTGTTTAGTACAACATTAACGTGCGGTATTGTTGTGTGCACACCCTGCCGCTGGCAGACTTGCCAAATAAACGAATGAATGTAATACTGAGTTCTGTGAGCAGACATACGTTAAGCTGTAAAGCGCAGTGTGTACACAGCCTAACGCAGTGCCCGGTGGCGGCGGCGCTGGCGCTGGCGCTGGCGCTCAGGGCTACCGGCAAGGGCCTGGCTCACTCCTGCGGCGGCGCGGCGGCACTGCCCGGGTCTGCCCTGCGGGCAGGCGCGGCGGCTGACGGTCGGCGGGAGCACGCGGGCGTGTTGTTTCTCATTGAGTTACGACTTGTTTACTGAAACCGATTGACATAACTGGTGCCTTGCGGAAGGAACGAGCTATTAGCGCCAACGAGAGGGCTGGAGCGCGGCGTGGGGGCGTGTGGGTGAGGGGGCGCGGCGGGGGCGTGACGTCACACGGGGGGGAATCTTGTTACGCTAAGTTAGCCGGAGTTGCTGTAAGTAATACTATTTGCCAAGAATTTATCCGCTGAATATATTGTTCTCTGTCACATTGAGTGCGCCGTGCGTGTGTGCGTGCGTGTGTGCGTGCGTGCCTGCGTACACGGTTACGTAACACCACTCCACTCGGACTTTTGCGATGATATTATGCGATGAGATTTTCACATGCTGATCGTGGCAAATAAGGAAATATTTTTGATGTAAACAAAAGCATCTGTACTATACATCTTTTCTTTACATTACATGACAATTGTTATAAAAAAATCTAAAGAATATACAAAAAAAAAAATGATTCCGTGTATTTACATAAAGACATTATTTTTATTTTTATTTTATTTTATTTTTTACTTTATACACCTTGTGCAAAGGCGGACTTAATGCCATAGGCATTATCTTCCAGTCTACATTAAGATTTAGTTTCTAATAATCTAAAAACCGGTCGGTTAACCATAAGTTTGATACTTTTATACTTAATGTAGTAAAATTGTAATTGAAAGTGTAACACGTCACGCACATATTCCGGTTGCATTTCAGCGGCGGGGTGTCCCTGGGGCGCGCCGCGGCCGCACGGTGCCGAGTCACAGGGGGCGGCCGGCGTCACGGCGCTTTCTAAATATCTAAAGGACACGGCTTTTTGCAGGTTTCCCAGGATACCACAAACATTAAGCTCACGGCTAAGCAACAATGAATTTCATCCGGCTAAATATAATTGAAGGGGGGTGAGTTATCGGCCGCAGTTAATTATGAACCGCCGAGAGCGCGGCCGCCTTATTAATTGAATTGTAGCTCGTTAACTGTTTAAAACTTGCTCGCGGAGGTATTTTAAGTTGGCGGTGTATTTGCGATTTAATTTCGCGGCTGAAAGCACCTGAATTATGTTATGAAACGGAACGGAAGTGAGAGTGGACTCGCCAACGCGCCCCACACTCAATTGCTATTAATGGACTCCGCTTTCACTTAACTACTCTGCACATCAAAAAAATGTATAGCTGTAAGTTATTAAGTTCGCAAATAAAACGTCATAAGTTATTTTGGGACGGTTCTTCCCTTTCTCTTAGTGACAACTTATTAAGCTGCGGTGAAGCATTACAATTGTTTAGTACTAATTATACCGATAAAAAATACTCTCTGGTGAAATTTTCGAGAAAATCGACAAAGAAAGTCGGCCCGCGTCGGCCCGCGCCAGCCCGCGTCGGCCCGCGCCAGCCCGCGTCGGCCCGCGTCGGCCCGCGTCGGCCCGCGTCGGCCCGCGTCGGCCCGCGTCGGCCCGCGCCAGCCCGCGTCGGCCCGCGTCGGCCCGCGCCGGCTCGGGTTGTCACGGGTACAACAACCATGTTGTTAGGCGCGTTCGGCCTCAGTCAACGTGACGGCGTCACGTGATTCCATGTACAACACCGTGCTGCGCCCGTCGCTTTGAGAGATAAGACGTCAAGTCTCGTTACTCCAGTAATTACACTAACTATAGCGCCCTTCAAATCGCATCACAGTAATGTTTACTCAGTGCAGTACGTCGGCCGCAGTAGGCGCTTCGGTACCAGCGGTAATTTTTCTTAATTTTCATAGCATGCCGAATACAGGAAAAGGGAGACCATCAATAAAATAGAAGTTGTTGTTACGCTTTAGTTCAGTGCCCGAGTGCGGCAAGCGCTCGCCGAGCGGCGCGGCCGTGACCGATGCGTGGAAATGTGTTTTAAGCGAACAGATGATTGGCGTGGTCGTTACATCTGGCATATCTTAAAGTGGAACAGCACCAACTCCAGGATATGAAATAACTGTTCGTGTGACACCGAGCAGCGCACCGTGCCCGGGCGCACACGGCCGAGACATCCGGTTAGACAGAGCAGCGTTCGCAACAATAAATAATGAGGATGATGAAATTCATCAACTTTAATATAACCGTATTCACATAAACATAACAATACCTTTCTTCCTAAATAAAACTGTTAGACAAGTGCAACATGAACTTGACACTGGGCGCGGTGGTGGCGATGTTGGTGGTGGTGGTGGTGGCGCAGCGCCGCACGCCGGCGAAATGACTATGAGATATTTAAAAAAATTGTTGACCATGAGGGTGTAGCAGCGCAGCCCTCTCCGGCCACCCCGCAGCCAGCGCGTGTGTAATCGAATGCAAATATCAAACAAACATACAAACAAACGAGCTCCGACGTCGGATAGCACTTTCATTAAATAAATATTTGCACTGGGGGTCGCAGCCCGATCGCGGGGTACGTTGTTATTAACAACAATATTAAAGGAAAAAATAACCGAACGTGTGCAGTGAAACGGACGAGCGAACGTTCGCGCGTCGGCTGGCGGCGGACGAACCGATGCGTTACCAGACTACTAGCTTTACTTATCTTATACGTTAAATGTAAATGTATCAGAGCGGGTGCAGCGGCGGCAGACCAGCTCGGCCAGCCGCTCCGCAGTCGCGACGCACGTGCAACATTTTTAGCGGGCTAGGTTAATGGAGCTAAGTAGATACCGCGTTATGTGTGCACTAAGTGATGACAGCTCGAGCTATGCGCTATACGGCTTGGAGAGGCTTGAATGCGATCTTGTTCCGAGTTCCAAAGAAGCGAAACATCGTGAGACGCAGGCGTTGCGAAGAGCTGACGCCTCCTCCAGGAGCCAGTGAGTGCAGCAGTCCGCAGTGCAGTCAGCCTGTTTGTTATGTCCCGAGCACACCGCGAAAGTGTTTCTGGAGATATATGTTTTGCTGCGCGCGGGGCTGAAGTAGCGGTTGGGCTGTTTTCACCCCCAAAGTACAACAGAGCAAACTTTTTATAATTAAATAGGTACGCCAAAGAGACGGCCCTCGAGCAGGTTTATCCGGAGTCGGCTGCGCGAGTTCGGCAGACGAGAGACAATATGTTATAATTTTGATTCAAGTTACGTCAAGTAAGGGCTGGATTTATCACATCGTTTCATTATTTTAATGATGTCAACTGGAGAGAGAATGTGTACAACTCATCCATCGCGCTGTGAATATGGAAATTACTTCTAGTTATTTTTAAAAATGTCAGTATGTCAGTACCATTAAAAATTCTAAAGTTTTTTTTATTACGCTCTGCGTCGTTACGAGTTGCCGTCGCATCGACAGACGCGATGTGCGGCGCGGCGGCTGCGGCGCGGCGGCTGCGGCGCGGCGGCTGCGGCGCGGCGGCTGCGGCGCGGCGGTTGCGGCGCGGCGGCTGCGGCGCGGCGGCTGCGGCGCGGCGGCTGCGGCGCGGCGGCTCCGTCGCTCGGCACCCATAGAGGAGGCGCAGTTAATATCGATAAGCAGCGGGCCGAGTGAGAAGCTGGCGCTGTTTGTAACAAATTGGGTTCAACTCGGACTCTGCTGACAGGTCGCGCTGCTGGTGATGACCACCGCGGCATACTCTCGACTGTTTACACAATGGTACTCTTGCCTTTGCGAATAAAGAAATCAAGCCACATTGTAACATTAAATTATTTGGGACGGTAATGATCGCGAGATGATGCTGCCCCTCGTTTATTACACTCGACTAATTTCTCATCAAGGTGGCACCCTCCACAGCATCAAGTAATGGCGTCCACGGACAACCGTAACAAAAAAATACCTTCATACAAAACAACATACAGGTACATTTTACTTTAATTGATCCATAAGCTTAAGAGATACTTGATTATAGTTTTAGAGCTTCTTCCGGCGGTGGGTCTCTGTTAGCAGAGACCATCTAAGAGTACAGGGTAGGTACAGTTGTAAGCGAACATTACTCTGTTTTGATTTGAAGGACGCTTTAGCTACTAAAACTGCTGGGGTAACAAAACTTAATATCTTGTATCAAGACGACGAGCGCAATGTGGTGTAGTCTGTAGCATCTTAACCTGCGCCACGTTACGAGCAAGCCTGTGAGTATCACTTGCCATTAGGTGAACGTCTGCCTCCATAGATAATTTTTTTTGATCCGTATAAAGTTTGATTGAACTCCATTAAAATAGTCTGCGCGCCAATTTTGAAGGAGATCGTTTGTATATGCACGTATATGTACGTACGCGTAGATATTGGACTTCAGTTTCATTCAATGTACATGACGTGTGTGCTCCAGACAAATTGTGAAGTTAATAATTTGAGTGTAAAGGCTGATGATGAGCACCACGGTTCGTTAGAGTGCAAAGGGACACATTTCCAGGTGGAGGTGGGGCCGTGAGCAGGGGGCGCTAACAAGGGCCGCGTGTGACGGGGGCTCCGGGCGGGCATCTGTCTGCGCCGCACATTTTAGTTACGCGCCGGCTCATTGTGGACCCCCGCACGGCAGCTAATTTGTTTATGTGCCCAAGATGGAACGTCCGTCAAGTCGGAGCACCGCATTGTTTGACGGTGCAATACCGCGTGACGGCAGGCGGTGAGCAGGTAGTGAGCAGGCGGTGAGCAGGCGGTCGCAAAGGAAAGCCTTTGTTATATCATAAACGGTTAATGGTTCACCTTGCGGGCCGCAGGTTAGCTGCACCGGCCGCGCGCCGCCCCCCAACTAACTACTGCGACAGATTCACAAAGAGGCGAATTGAATTTGTGGACTTACGGTTTCCTGCGGGCACGGACCGGAAGTTGTGAAAGCCGATAGAGGTAAACGACTCGGCGGACTGATTCTCTTGTAGTAGCGAACAATGTTGTGAGGTTTAATTTCAATTTTCAATCGTATATATGTGAGCCATGTGCAATTGCTATTTACATGTAAAATAGTTTTAACTCGTAGAAAAAGGATAGCTCTTATATATATCATATGTTTTTGTATCTGCGCTGGTCTGTCTATGGTTATGTGGTGCCCAAGCGACTACGCCGTTACTTTGTTCTTGTACTTTCTATGCAAAATTTTTTTCATAAAAAATAAAACTAGATCAAAAATAATAATAATAACCCTAACCGCTCCGTTCGAATATGCTGAGTCAAGGGGAGGCGAACAATAATAACTGAAGTTGTTAAATATATTTCAAAAATATCGCTAACGTCGTTTTCATTCTAATAATAAGCCGTGCATAATAATTTTCCTAGATGTAAGCATTAGCAACAAATTGTACCAATAACCAATAACAATGATTAATAAGTAAACTTAAAGCATTAGGTAATCACATTAATGTTATAAGGACTTTTCATCCTGCAGGCACGACGGGGCACGACTCGCGAACCCCGCCGACAGACGGAGCGGGCGCGTGCTCGCGGGCGCGTGCTCGCGGGCGCGCTCCCGGCCGCCCGGCTCACTGGAATAATGAGCGCTCCCGTAGAGGCGGCGAGCTACGCCGTAACCAGTCGTGACGGGGCAGCCGTAGCGCGCGGCCGGCTGCGCTACGCGAGCGCGCTACGCACGGCGCTGTCCCGCCGCTCGCGGTCACGTGCTACGAACAAGTGTTTTCGACTACTTGCTACACTCGTGTCGTGCTCTCAACGTGTCTCGATTTTCGTGCTGGAATTGCGATTTTCTCTCTCTCTCTAACACAAGTTGTAGTTTCAAAGTTGTTAAGAAAGTTTATAGATAGTTGAAGTGAATATACAATCATCCAGATGAAAAGGATTTGTCATCTCTTCGTGTTATCCCTGTGCCTGCTCGATGGTTAGTACCGACACTGTTCACTAATTATATTCACTAGGTATATCGTGAGGTCCGGCTTTAATGCATCTACAAATACATTAAAGAGACAAACTCGTTCCGAATATGATTGTTCTGCTTTAAGCAGTATATTCATATTAATTAATTTGAACAAATTAAAATGTAATTTTAATTAAAACCTATGTTAAAACAAGTGTTATGAATACATTCAACGAAGTACAGAATTTCGTTACAAATGTTAAATTCTTTAAATTTTGAGATAAAACTGCTCATAGAGCATGCGAACACGCGCTCGGGGGTATTATTTAAATGTAAAAGAAGTAAGATTTAAGAGTTGCAAAGTATGGAATAATTCATATGCAAATCCAGTGGCTTTAAGTAAAGTGGGTTAAAAATAATTAAAATATTATATAATATAATTAGCATACGTGTTGTCTGATTAAATTATTTATATTATTAAATTATTACAACACTTTATCTTGCTAGTTCCGTAGTTACCACAAAACGTGATACATACATCATTTATCATCAAGTAAACTCATCATCACCAGCCGATAAACACCTACCGGCGGACCGTGCCCCGCTCAATGATTCCCACAGTGGTCGCTACCGCAACATCACATCGGTCGCTGATCAAGTAGATTATTTTGTTGTAATTGAGGTCTAAAGGAGTGTAAGAGTTCCCGCATAACAACGAACGGCACAAGCCAACTGCACCTACTCGTGGTGTACTCTGCTATTCAACAGACTAGGCTCTGCTCTCAGACATCTCACTTTTGAGTCATGTCTACAAGTTGTTTTCCAGAATCATCACGAATCGTCTCACAATCAGGCTCGACGACTTCCAGCCTCCCGAACAAGCTGGATTCCGTAAAGGCTACAGCACCATAGACCACATTCATACGCTGCGGCAGGTTATACAGAAGTCCCATGTGTATAACCAGCCCCTATGCTTAGCGTTTGTGGACTATGAAAAAGCCTTCGATTCGATTGAGATATGGGCCGTGTTGCAGGCCCTCCAACGGTGCCAAATAGACCACCGGTACGTCGATGTTCTAAGGTGCTTGTACGAGAACGCCACCGTGTCAGTCCGTCTCGAAGACCAGAGCTCGAAACCGATCCGATTGCAGCGTGGAGTAAGACAGGGAGACATCATATCCCCGAAACTGTTCACCGCTGCATTGGAAGATGTCTTCAAGCTTCTGGATTGGGGAGGATATGGTATCAATATCAACGGCGAGTACATCACGCACCTTAGATTTGCCGACGTTATCGTGGTTTTAGCTGAGACCATGGAGAACCTCAACACAATGCTCGATGATCTTTGTAGAGTTTCACGAGTGGGTCTTAAAATGAATATGGACAAGACCAAAATCATGGCAAATGTCCATATTGTACCCACTCCAGAAACAGTTGGAAGCTCTACACTTGAAGTTGTTGACAGATATGTCTACCTCGGACATACTATCCAATTAGGTAGGTTCAACTTCAAGAAAATGATCTCTCGTTGAATCCAAACTCGGATGGGCAGCATTCGGAAAGCTAAGACATATCTTCTTGTCCAATATACCGCAGTGTCTCAAGACAAAAGTCTTTGACCAGTGTGTGTTGGCAGTGATGACATACGGAGCAGAGACGTGGCCGCTTACTGTGGGCCTTGTCCGCAAGCTTAAGATTGCTGAGAGGGCGATGGAGCGAGCTATGCTCGGAGTACCGACATAGCTCGTAGGGTCGCCGTCGCAAAGTGGCAATGGGCAGGGCACATAGCTCGCAGAACCGACGGCCGTTGGGGCAGAAAGGTTCTCGAGTGGCGGCCACGTACCGGAAGACGTAGCGTGGGCAGACCCCCCACAAGGTGGACCGACGACCTGGTCAAGGTCGCTGGCAACCATTGGATGCGGGTGGCCCAGGACCGGTCTAAGTGGAAATCTTTGGGGGAGGCCTTTGTCCAGCAGTGGACGTCTTCCGGCTGATTGGATGGATGAAGGCTCTGGCCCCATCCCGCATCGAGCCAGGGAGGTGGCAAGCGGCCCAAGTCCCACATGAACCCCTACAAACGACAGTCCCTGGTGCCCGGCGATGGCGTAACGTAGGACCGATCGATGTGGGGATCTTCGGGGGAGTCTATGTCCAACCGTGGACGTCTATTGGCTTATGATGATGATTAATTAAGATAATCACATGGTCTTATTTCTAAGATGGTTCTCCTAGCGACAAATGTAAATTTATTGTAATATATATATAACAGTAGTCAACTTTATTAGTAGATTCTAGTTTTACTTTAAATTATTTGTTGCCTTAAAAACTATTTTTATAATATGATTGTATTGTAACGGTAAAATATAGTGAAAACCCCGGTTGAAATGTGTAACAGTGTGTCCAAATATCGCGGGTGTGTTCATGAGCAACCAGCTCCCTCCACTGTAAGGGGAGCGTTCGCCTGGCCCGGCCCGCACGTGCTTGACGCCGTCCCCGGCCACTGGTGCGGGAGTGCTGGAGTGATTCATTCAATAACGAAAGTCGGGAGAGTGCCCGCGCCGCGCCCGGTGCCGCTGCCGCTGTTCCCTTTCGCAGTTCAAACAAACCGTAACAAGAGTGTTTTCTATTGTTTGTCAGCGAAATGCTGATCAGTGTATGTCTGAATGTCGCTGCTGCATAATTTTGTTTAAAACAATTCACGTAGTAAACAGCAGGGTGATATTTAAGAAATCCTTGCGACTGTGACCTCAAAGCATACAATTGAAATTAAAATCTAAGGGCGCGAATTTATTTCGTAGCTTTGGATCCCTCCGAGTTTCATCCAATGTTCAACACAAGAAGAGAATTCGTAACACAGAAGTGAGGAAACATCTTGGTGATATAAATAAAAATTCTTCCAATCGTCTTATACATATTTATATTACAACAAGAATACGAAAATAAGCAGTTACTTAAGAATAAAGAGAACTCCAAAGAGCTTTGAATAACTATGAAATATTGTGTCAGGAAATTTCAACTGTAGAAAAGATTCTTCTGAGTCATTGGACTACCCGTCGTCTCCAAGTGACGCGCTGGATAGCTGGAGAGTTGGAGTCCCACGTAGTTAGCGCGCATACATTACGTAGTCCACTGTTGGATAACTGGATCTCCAAGTATAGTTACTAGACATTGGGTTTCGGTGTGCCGCAGGAAAATATCGGACGTTACGATGGATAGTTCTCATCCGTAGCAATTTTCAGAACGCCGGAATTTACGAAGTCGCTCAAAAGGGCTGGATTAGATCAAGACCTAAATATAGCTGGATAAATATTTACAAACGCTTATTTTTAAAAAGACAGCACAAAGCCGTTTCCACGAAACAAAAGTTTCTTCTAATCTAATACTCTTTGCATAAATACGCGCCCAGGGGTAATTACCAATGCGATTCTGATGGTGTGTAACAGGTTGGCGCTGAGGAACATTTGCAAGCAATAACGGACAGACGAATGTCTCCCAAACTCCGCATACATACAGTATGCGGAGTAGCCGGATGACTAAAAAAGGAACAAACAATAAAGCAAATACGAAGTAGCTCCGGCAAAGCACGCTTTATTTAATGTGCACAGCTTCGTGTGAATCCATTCCCGGCTGCAGCGCGACGCCGCGCCGCTCCTGGACTGGTCTGTTCCGTTCACAGGCAGAGGTCCGCGCCGGCGACAGCTGTGTTATGCGAATGGTTTAAAAGCTCATAGGAAGCTTTTACATCGCTCCGGGTGCGATCACATAACAAAGGCTCGAATTGTCAGACGTTACCTCTTGCCGTGTAAAACATTTTCCATCTTTATGTTCAAACGTTTATTCCCCCCCCCCGCCCCCAACTCCTCTTAAACCTTCAGCTCTTATTCATCAGGCGGCCGGGTCTTCTGACTGTCTCATTCTCCACGCCAGCTCTAGCTACAACATATGCATATTGCATTCCTGCGTCTTTTTTTTCTTTGCTATTACTTCCTTGTGAAACCATGTTTTCTTTTAATTATATAAACTAGCACACGACTACGGGGTGTGGGGTAGTAACCGAATTATAAATTATCATGCAGTTGTTGATGGAAACGCGCATTAACATAGGAACACCCTATTCATAATTTTTTAAAGATAATCACAACTGGACTCACGAGCACGGTGACTTAGGACATAAAGTTCAGTACTAATCTGTTCATGGTTACCGACTAACTTTGTAGCGCATCTCTGTATTGTATCCAAAACAGCCAGTTGGTATTTGGCAGCACCTGCCCCGCGCGGCTGCCCGGCGCGAGCCGCCGCCGCGCCTCGGCCGCAACTCCAAGTGCCGCATTCGAATTAGACAGAATATCTGTAACTTTAGGACGCGTCGGGTGACAGGCGCGCCGCGCGCCGCGCGACACGTGACACGTGACACGTGACACGTCCTATAACAGATTGAATTCACGTTTCAAACTCCGCAGCGAACCCTCTGCGAATGCAATTCCGCCTCAGCAACTTGGCTATTGATGAATAGTTCTCTCTCTACTCAATTCTAAACTGTAACAAACTCTCGTTTGCTGCGGTTTGCTGCGGTCCGAGTTATTACTTTTAGCACAAAATTGCCTCTGACAAGATATGATTTCTATTTTATCTGTGCACGTGAAATAGAAATGAGGGGATTTGAAGTTACACACATATGACTAAATCTATCGTCTTGTTGTTCCGGTGAAAGACTGTTTCCTGGGGGACAGTTGGTGTCCTCTGATTGAGGATGGAAGTGTTGATGACTGATCTACTCGCGTGCCCTTTGCTATTCAAAATGTTCGGCGTTAGCACGTCGCTACACGAGTCCGTAACGCGAGCCTGTGCGCACCGTGCGCACCGTGCGCACCGTGTGCACCGTGCGCCGCGCAGATAGATCGCGCAGCTTGTTTTTCCTGTTAAACACGCCTCGGGGAAAACTTTCTGAGTACGCTCTTGCGTAAATAATAAACACATTGGACAACAATAATAATAAGACTTTTCAAGTGAGAATGGCGTCGTTGCTGTTCGTATTTCCCTGGCGGGAGGCCAGACGCGCACCCCCAGCCCGCCACCACCACCACCACCACCAGCAGCAGCGCTAACAGCGCTAACAGGCCGCGCAGCCGCCGGCAATACCAATACTAATTTGAGATGAAATTTGCACGCGCGGCCGGAAATGTTTGTGAAATTTTTGCAAATTTCTACTAAAAGGGTTTTTCACAAAATAATGTTTGTAAACAATTGTAAATATGTGTAAAATGTAAACAATAACACTCCTGAGTTTCAATCTGCTGAGATTACGTTTAAAACTGTGTTTATAACGTAACTATTGTAGTAGCGGTAGTTTAGTTTCCCGCGCCGTGGTAGTCCCTCGTGTATCCGGTGCTGCGCGCGCACGCGTCGCCGCAACCAGCCGGCGTGTGTTTGTGTTCATGTGTAAAATAAACAAATTATTGTGCACGAATAGATCATCCAAGGGTGAACACAAAAGTCAGTTCCGGATGTACACGTTGTGACACACGTGAGATATAGCAATAAAAGTTTATTTTGCTATTTAACAAGATATAGCGGCGCTTCCTGTTGACGGGCGGTAGAGTGCGCGCGGGCGGGCTGCGCACGCGCCGCCACCTAATTGCGCATTGCTTTAGGAACATTCAAGTGTACATTGCCCTTGTCGAATGCATCAACTATCTACGCACCTACACGTTTTACGATAAGAATATACTACAGTTAGCAGTTTAGCTTTTAGCAAAATTTAGGATGCGACACATTTAAGAGGGAGGAAGTTGTAAATTTCTATTTGCGCAAAATTTAGCTGCGTTACTGTAACTGTATACTGTGCTGTAGGTGTGCGTCAGTGTTGGTACGATGTGTTAGAATTATTGAATAATAGAGCTATACCGACACATATTAGATTAGTAATTTAACTTTGTGTAAGGTGTTTCAGGAACCACTATTGTGACTAAAGTTTTCGTTGAAGTAGAACATTGACTCGTGGCAGAAGGCTGCCGCGTGTCGTTGTTCCCAGCACTTTATTTAATATCAGGTCGACTTCGACGGTCACCTTGCTGTTGATAAAAAACACAACTATTTAGGGAATTATCCAGGCTCCGCCGCAATACTTTGTCTAGATCTATATCTCTGGAGAAATATACCTCCACTAAATATTACACCCGTCCGCAGCTGTCACAGCTGACGCTGCAGCTTCGCGCTCGCAGCCAGAGCACCAAGGAGGATGGCGTTGCCATGTGCTCACACGTATGTAATACTGTTTCTGATTACATCTATGAATATTTACTCTCAAATATAAATAAGTAATCTATTAATTTTCGATGTCTTTCAGCTGATACATGCCCATTCTTCGGCCGGGCCAATCCATTAGCGCTACCATGGGTTCCGTATGAGTCCGCAGCTATTCATTACCGTGTAATTAGAGGGGAGTAGTTAAAACGTGAAATGAACCGTTAGCCTTTGAAGGGCGCGCGGGCGTGCGTTCGCGTATCGCCTCTGCGTGGTCTGCGCGCGCTCCTTGTGTTTGTGTTACATTAACATTAGGTGTGAAAAAAGCGAGACGTCTGTCTGTGTGCAAGTAACAGGCGAGGTTACAAACACTACCACAATATGCATTGATACAATGCACAATAACTGATACACCATTAGGATTTCAATCAGGTGTGCGCGTGCGCGTGCGCGTGCGCGTGCGCGTATGCACTCAAATGCGCTTTGCATATTAAATCTGCCTTCACACCAAAACTACGCAAATAGCGATAACACGTTTATCTGCGTGTTTGTCCGTGGCATCAACACCAAATGGTAGAGCCGATTTAGGTCTAGCCTTTGAATTATTCAGTGACTCGATAGTTAAGAAGAAAAATATATTTGTGTACAGAGCATCGCCGCATCGCCGCATCGCCGCATCGCCGCATCGCCGCATCGCCGCATCGCCGCATCGCCGCATCGCCGCATCGCCGCATCGCCGCACGCCGCACGCCGCACGCCGCATCGCCGCATCGCCGCATCGCCGCATCGCCGCATCGCCGCATCGCCGCATCGCCGCATCGCCGCATCGCCGCATCGCCGCATCGCCGCATCGCCGCATCGCCGCATCGCCGCATCGCCGCATCGCCGCATCGCCGCATCGCCGCATCGCCGCACGCCGCACGCCGCATCGCCGCATCGCCGCATCGCCGCATCGCCGCACGCCGCACGCCGCATCGCCGCACGCCGCACGCCGCATCGCCGCATCGCCGCATCGCCGCACGCCGCACGCCGCATCGCCGCATCGCCGCATCGCCGCATCGCCGCATCGCCGCATCGCCGCATCGCCGCATCGCCGCATCGCCGCATCGCCGCATCGCCGCACGCCGCACGCCGCATCGCCGCATCGCCGCATCGCCGCACGCCGCACGCCGCATCGCCGCATCGCCGCATCGCCGCATCGCCGCATCGCCGCATCGCCGCACGCCGCACGCCGCACGCCGCATCGCCGCATCGCCGCACGCCGCACGCCGCACGCCGCACGCCGCACGCCGCACGCCGCATCGCCGCATCGCCGCACGCCGCACGCCGCACGCCGCACGCCGCATCGCCGCATCGCCGCATCGCCGCATCGCCGCATCGCCGCATCGCCGCATCGCCGCATCGCCGCATCGCCGCATCGCCGCATCGCCGCATCGCCGCATCGCCGCATCGCCGCATCGCCGCATCGCCGCATCGCCGCATCGCCGCATCGCCGCATCGCCGCACGCCGCACGCCGCATCGCCGCATCGCCGCACGCCGCACGCCGCATCGCCGCATCGCCGCATCGCCGCACGCCGCACGCCGCATCGCCGCATCGCCGCATCGCCGCATCGCCGCATCGCCGCACGCCGCACGCCGCATCGCCGCACGCCGCACGCCGCACGCCGCACGCCGCATCGCCGCATCGCCGCATCGCCGCATCGCCGCATCGCCGCACGCCGCACGCCGCATCGCCGCATCGCCGCATCGCCGCATCGCCGCATCGCCGCACGCCGCACGCCGCATCGCCGCATCGCCGCACGCCGCACGCCGCACGCCGCACGCCGCACGCCGCACGCCGCATCGCCGCATCGCCGCATCGCCGCATCGCCGCACGCCGCACGCCGCATCGCCGCATCGCCGCATCGCCGCATCGCCGCATCGCCGCACGCCGCACGCCGCACGCCGCATCGCCGCATCGCCGCACGCCGCACGCCGCATCGCCGCACGCCGCACGCCGCATCGCCGCATCGCCGCATCGCCGCATCGCCGCACGCCGCACGCCGCACGCCGCATCGCCGCATCGCCGCATCGCCGCATCGCCGCATCGCCGCATCGCCGCATCGCCGCATCGCCGCATCGCCGCATCGCCGCATCGCCGCATCGCCGCATCGCCGCATCGCCGCATCGCCGCATCGCCGCATCGCCGCACGCCGCACGCCGCATCGCCGCATCGCCGCATCGCCGCACGCCGCACGCCGCACGCCGCATCGCCGCACGCCGCACGCCGCATCGCCGCATCGCCGCACGCCGCACGCCGCACGCCGCATCGCCGCATCGCCGCATCGCCGCATCGCCGCATCGCCGCATCGCCGCATCGCCGCATCGCCGCATCGCCGCATCGCCGCATCGCCGCACGCCGCACGCCGCATCGCCGCATCGCCGCATCGCCGCACGCCGCACGCCGCATCGCCGCATCGCCGCATCGCCGCACGCCGCACGCCGCACGCCGCATCGCCGCATCGCCGCACGCCGCACGCCGCACGCCGCATCGCCGCATCGCCGCATCGCCGCATCGCCGCATCGCCGCATCGCCGCATCGCCGCATCGCCGCATCGCCGCATCGCCGCATCGCCGCATCGCCGCATCGCCGCATCGCCGCATCGCCGCATCGCCGCATCGCCGCATCGCCGCATCGCCGCATCGCCGCATCGCCGCATCGCCGCATCGCCGCATCGCCGCATCGCCGCATCGCCGCATCGCCGCTCGCCGCTCGCCGCTCGCCGCTCGCCGCTCGCCGCTCGCCGCTCGCCGCTCGCCGCTCGCCGCTCGCCGCTCGCCGCTCGCCGCTCGCCGCTCGCCGCTCGCCGCTCGCCGCTCGCCGCTCGCCGCTCGCCGCTCGCCGCTCGCCGCTCGCCGCTCGCCGCTCGCCGCTCGCCGCTCGCCGCTCGCCGCTCGCCGCTCGCCGCTCGCCGCTCGCCGCTCGCCGCTCGCCGCTCGCCGCTCGCCGCTCGCCGCTCGCCGCTCGCCGCTCGCCGCTCGCCGCTCGCCGCTCGCCGCTCGCCGCTCGCCGCTCGCCGCTCGCCGCTCGCCGCTCGCCGCTCGCCGCTCGCCGCTCGCCGCTCGCCGCTCGCCGCTCGCCGCTCGCCGCTCGCCGCTCGCCGCTCGCCGCTCGCCGCTCGCCGCTCGCCGCTCGCCGCTCGCCGCTCGCCGCTCGCCGCTCGCCGCTCGCCGCTCGCCGCTCGCCGCTCGCCGCTCGCCGCTCGCCGCTCGCCGCTCGCCGCTCGCCGCTCGCCGCTCGCCGCTCGCCGCTCGCCGCTCGCCGCTCGCCGCTCGCCGCTCGCCGCTCGCCGCTCGCCGCACGCCGCACGCCGCACGCCGCACGCCGCACGCCGCTCGCCGCTCGCCGCTCGCCGCACGCCGCACGCCGCACGCCGCTCGCCGCACTCAGTCGGGCCGGGCGCGCGCGCACGGCACACGTCGCCGCGTTTACGCTCTCGCTTCCGCCTCCGCCCGCGCGACCGCTGCAACTCCGACGCACGTAGTTAACTCCGATAACCCGCGAGTGTGTCGCTTCTAACTAATCAAAACGAATCCTCCTCTAAACTTTTAACTGTGCAGTTTATTTGATAGTGATAAGTAAATTCATCCCCATGAAAAGGATTTACCAGCTCTACTTCCTGTTCCAGTGTTTGCTGGACGGTAATTGTTAATTATATTTGAAGTCCAGCGCCCCGTCGCGCCTTCGCCCCTTCGCTACTCTCGCGTATGGTTTGATTCGTTTAAAAATAGTAAACAAATATTTCCTGTATAGATTTATTAATTTAATATTCATTATATATATATATATGTAGTACACAAGTACCGATAATTAATTTTCATGGAGTTTTTGTCAATATTAACATAAATAGTTATAGCCGGGCGACGTCGCCATGGCCGGAGCCCGTCGCGCGCTGAGGTACTCTTCTATTTCCTGCCAAGTCAAATAATATATACAAAGCTTCATGAAAGGAACCTGCCGTCTGTCTGTGTGTACACTAAAACATGTTTTGTTTTCGTTCATTTTATTAGCGGTATTGAAAGTGGATGCATTCACAAGTGAGCCGGGATGGGGTGGCGCGTCCCCGGCGGCAGGCTCGGTGTGTAAGTACCGGCGCGCGAGCGGTTGTAAAAACTTTATGCATTTCCGGGAGTGCCGCTGTACCTGCTGGAATTATTACCGTAGCAATGTATACCATTTTGTCTCTGTAGAAGATGCATGTTGCTAGTCATTGCTATAGTCAGATTAATATTTAAAACAACATCAGCAGAAATTCTTTTTCGCCACTTGTCTTCATTATGTTATTGAGTTCAATCCCACGGGTGGGGTCCTGCATAGGCTCGTTCTAACGGATACCGACAATGATGCCGCGAGCAGCTCGTGCAGCGCTCCACCGGACCCGGAGATGTAACGATGCATCAAGCTACCCTTCTTCTTTTATACTTATCCCACAAACAATGCGTTGCCGTCCCACGAAGCCCACGCTCTGCACGCCGTTCATTAGTTTACCTTATAACTTGTCCGTGTAAAACTAACTAATGAATCGAAATTCTTTCACAGTTTCGCCAAAAACTAATTTGCAGCGGGAAGTTTGTTCGTCTAATGTAAACACTGCCGCGTACGGAAATTCAAGTGTCAGGGTGCGGAAGTAATGGAGGTGGAGATGAGCCGGGCCCCGCGAGGCAGCAAGTTATGATTGAGTTACGCGATGTATTGCACCCTTCCCGACCCAACCCTGTTCCTTTCATCACATTTGTCGTAATTGGACTTATTATAAATTAACTAAATCGTCTTAAAACTCATTACCTTATGGGATTTGTTGGAATTTAGTTTAATTTTTTTAAGAAATTAATTTACAAAAGTAGCCGTACCATCGAGAACAAGGATTACGCAAGTCGTTAATGGGGCGGCTTTAAACTCGCTCCGTATAGTTTCAAAGTCGACAAGTTTTTGAAATTCACTACTTTGTTCTCGTTACCCAAAGCCCTTGACAAAGCTAAGGGCCTTTTAATTAGAGCCCGCTTTAACGAGGGATCACCTTTGTCTATTCCGCGCGAACGCGACACAATACACCCCCGAGCAGCCGCCCCCGGCGCGAGCCGGGCGCACGCGCACGGCTGGAGGCAGGGGAACTCCTTCACAACGCGCGTTATGGTTCAAATTATTTTCCGCAGTAAGTTTCAGTACGTGCACTACTTAACTTCACTTAGACCGTACTTGTTCATTTTTATTCGTAACAACCGAGAGACTGCCTTTAAAAATTCCATTACGTAGACCTCTACGCCGTAGAGGTCTACGCGGGCGTAACACACAAAGTAATAGTATTTGGGGGTGGCCGCTCCTCGAGCGACGTTTTATTTCACAACCACTTTATTGTTTCCGGAGAAAATATGTTACGGCTTTTAAGTAGCCACGCGCTACCACGAAATGCTTGGTTTACATTATTATATTGCAGTACATTATCTATCCTAGTTACACCGCCGAGGACAAATACTGCGCCGACCGCCGACGTTGGCCGCCTGCAAGTCAATCAATCGCACGAGGATCAGCTGTCGGTGCACTGCGACGTACTCGTGGGTGCAATGTATTTAAAGAGCTATTCCTATACTACACGGTTACTAGTTGTTGCTTAGACAAGTGTAGTGGCGCGGCCCGCGGGGCGCGCGCGAGGACGGAGGGCGGAGGGCGGAGGGCGGACGGTTTCCGGATCAATTTTCCACTCGATTAATTTTATTGGCGTTAAGAGCTCCGGTTGTACGGCGGGAAGTCGCGCCGACACTAGTTACCGTCGATAAGTCACCGCCGCGCGCCGCGAAGGAGTACAGAGTAACTTAATGTCTGTGTCATCTATCACCATTAAGATGTCATCGCCGCCCTGGTCCTCCGGCCCGCGATCTCGCTAAAATAAACATACAGACGCTGTAGTGAGGGTGTCGCGCGCCGTGCCCGCACTTACCGGGCATCACCTCCGACACCGGCTCCTCCGCGCGACACCCTCAGTGTACAGTAAGATTCAACAGTTAGCAGTGGGACGGTAAGCACAAATATAATTTTGAGACTTTGTTAATGTGTAATATAAATATATAACAAATATAATACAACTATCATATACCTATACGATAACTATCACATTAACTTTGATGACGCCCGATAACTACTCGTCGAGGTTAAGGCAATGAAGGGCACGTCGGGGGGGCGCGGACACGAGCCGAACTTGGTTTTCCTTGCTTCTTAATTGTTTTTTTTTACGATACTTCGCGATGAGTCGAGCGGGAAGTTCACTTGATTCTGATTGACGCCTGCCTATAGCACGAACAACGAGCCGCCAGCTACGATCATATACACAGCACCGCATTGTGCTCGCAGCCTCGAGACTGAAGTTAAATCTCATTATTCCAATAATTTTATAAGCTACAACATCCTTCAAACCGGATCATTTAAATTTCTATATGCTACTATTCGGCAGCAGAGTAACTGCGGTGGTACCTACCTATATGGTCTCCGCCAACAGAGACCTACCAGTATGTTATTTTTTTCACCACTTGTAGCATCTGACATTATGTGTGATGCGATAATGGTAAAGGAAACATCGATTCAATAAACATCCCCCATGAATTTTGTTCGCTAAGCTACGCGGGGAAAAGGGGTAGGTGGTGAGTCCCGTGAACGCGCCGGTGGGGAGCGGACAAGTGATTAAGCTTAAGTGAAGTGTCGAGAAGCGTTCCGCCCCGCGGCGGCTGCGGAGCCTTTCCGTTAAGTTTTATGGAGTAAGTAAATTAATTATAACCTGAATAAATAGAAAGCCGCTGGGGTGCGCACCCCCGCCGCCCTCCGCCCGCAGCCTGGATATATTTGCTTAGATCACAACGAGTGCATTTTTCCGAACTGCCCGAGGATCGCGAGCGTGTCGCCGCAGCAGTCGCAGCGCTCTCTTTTATTTCCAAGCAACACTTGTTCGCGACGCATCATACTTCTGCGTTAACGGCGTAGTCAGTTCATTGTACAGGTCGATTGTTGGAAGAAAAAGTTCCTTTAATTTCCTTCCTGTCCCAGTTGCTTTGAGCGATGAGACGACCGGACCGTTCACTGGACAGTAAGCGATACGCTCGCACATAACAACGTGGCGCTAGTTACGATGATATACACTGCACCGCGTTGCGCTCGTCGGCTTGAAACAAAAGATGTTACAGCGTATACAAAGCACTACAGCGTACTTCAAACCACAACACAGTAACGTTTGCACACAACCGTTCAGCGGCAGCAACAGGTGTTGCGGTGGTACCTACCTATATGGTCTCCGCCAACAGAGACCTACCAGTAGGTTATTTTTTCACCACTTGTAGCATCTGACATTATGTGTGATGCGATAATGGTAAAGGAAACATCGATTCAATAAACATCCCCCATGAATTTTGTTCGCTAAGCTA
Organism: Troides helena; assembly: GCA_029286815.1. Classification (NCBI taxonomy): domain Eukaryota; kingdom Metazoa; phylum Arthropoda; class Insecta; order Lepidoptera; family Papilionidae; genus Troides; species Troides helena. Next base: position 20,374,513 of record JAGSMV010000007.1, on the reverse strand, counting down.
CGCGGGGAAAAGGGGTAGGTGGTGAGTCCCGTGAACGCGCCGGTGGGGAGCGGACAAGTGATTAAGCTTAAGTGAAGTGTCGAGAAGCGTTCCGCCCCGCGGCGGCTGCGGAGCCTTTCCGTTAAGTTTTATGGAGTAAGTAAATTAATTATAACCTGAATAAATAGAAAGCCGCTGGGGTGCGCACCCCCGCCGCCCTCCGCCCGCAGCCTGGATATATTTGCTTAGATCACAACGAGTGCATTTTTCCGAACTGCCCGAGGATCGCGAGCGTGTCGCCGCAGCAGTCGCAGCAGCAGTCGCAGCAGCAGTCGCAGCAGCAGTCGCAGCAGCAGTCGCAGCAGCAGTCGCAGCAGCAGTCGCAGCAGCAGTCGCAGCAGCAGTCGCAGCAGCAGTCGCAGCAGCAGTCGCAGCGCTCTCTTGGTCGGTTGGCTCTTTCCAAGAATGTGTTAAAAAGGAATTAAAAAGCTTTTTCTTATGTCATATTAATTAGTGTTTAATTTTACAAAAAAAGTGTCCTGTACATGTCTCCAGCTCGCGCCGGGGCGGCGGCGAGGAGTACAGCGCCCCCCGCACCCGATCGGAGCGGAGAGCGGAGCCGCGCGCCGGTGCGCGGGCGCACACGGCGAGTCCCGTGAGACTAACGCTTTGTGCAACAGTTTTCGATTTGACTAATGCACTTTGCGTGCGCGTGTGCGTGTGTGTGTGCATGTGCGTGTGCGCGCGCACCTGTGCGTGTGCGTGAGCACACACGTTGCGCGGATGACACCCCCAACAGCAGCCTTTTATTGCGCGGTTCTGCTCTCGCTAACTGAATTGTTCGCCGCACTGCGCGGGCTGGCCGCGCCGGGAGTTGCAGGGTGGCAGGGTGGCGCGGTGGCGCGGTGGCGCGGTGGCGCGGTGGCAGGGTGACGCGGTGGCAGGAGGACTTCCCAACTCCTGGCTTAAGCGAGTGAATGTTTTATCGTAAAAAAGGTTTATGTCTTGGTACAGGTGAATTTATCTTAAATCTCGAAAAGTTTTCTTTTATATTTTTTCTTTTGTTCTCCGTCAGAAAATTGGCAATCCGGCGTCTTCTAATGAATTCTTGTTCTCGCTAACTTTTTAAATTGTCCAGTCTTTGCTGCGCCCTCGTTACTCTGTTGCCGTGAGGTCATTGACAGCGAGTGCCGTGTATTCTTTACACATCACACGGCATCAAGTCGCGTTGTCCGGATCGTCGTCGGCGTCGCAGAGATTTCGTGAGTAAATGTAAAGGTACGTACGGTGACGGGATGATTCGCTCGCGGATCTCCGGAGACCAAACTTTTGCGTTGCAAGAATTTAATTAAGGATCCGGGGAGGAAGGCCGCCGCAATTACAGCAGTGCCCGTCGATACCGCGGAGCTGCCGTCCAGATTTCCCATCATTATAATGAACGCAAAAAAGTTATTGGGAATATAAATTTTGATTAGGCAACTTCGAAAAGGCTCGTCAATCGTTCGGACGTGACGACGGGCACAAATTGGATCCTGCACAGGATTTCCCGTTTCGAATTGAAAAAGTGATATTTAATTCCATATTTTTATTTTACGCTTTGCGTGCGTGCTAGGACACACGCACGCACACGGGAACAAAAAGGTTTTTTTTACATGTTTTGGCATGTAGTGTGTGAAGATGGACTAAACTGTAAATAATTTTTTTCTCCGCACAAACCTGCGCGAAAGAAACACTTTAGTAACATAACTCGTTCATTTTACAAAAACTACGGCACACGTATTGTTTTGTACATTATTTATGAAATGTGTTACGTAGAGATGAAAATAAATACTTCTTTACTCGTCTCTTTAAAACAAATAAGGACTGCACGGATATGATGAGGGAATGCATTCTGTACTCAGGCGCAGGATCAAATTTCCGAATAAATTAAAAGTTAATTGAAAGCATAGTCGGACGTTTTTGAGAGGTCTTGTTTTTTAACTAACTTTTTTATCGCGTTAAGATAAAATGCAAAAGTGAAAGATATCATTGTGGAGACGTCGACGTCCGCGCGCAGGAACCGGATGGTGTACAGGACTTACAGACAGACTGCCTGCAGTGTCCTTTCGAAGTGACAACTGACAGGTGCATTGCCTCGATTTTCAAAACGGATTAGTTCAATGCGAATATTATCCTGTGCAGAAAACGGATTAAAATAATGTATTTTGTCTACAACACGTGAACACGCGAACATCACTGGGAAGGGACTGAATGCAAGCACAGTACAGCGCTGACCCGTGGCCGGGCTTCTGCTGCCGGCTCGCACTGCGGGCGCGGCGAATACTTCTTTTGGGGGACCTGTACTCACCCAGCAGAGGAAGGCAACAGACTGAAATTAAATGAACGAAGGAAATAATATAAAATTGCTTGCGCGTATTTAAATAAATTAGTTATAATCGTTGTAAATTGTCCTCCGCGACATATTATTATACGCCAGCAGCCCGCCGCCCGCCGCCCGCCGCCCGCCGCCCGCCGCCCGCCGCCCGCCGCCGGCCTCCCAAAAGGTTATTACCCCGCCTATGATTAGAAGCTGAGAGGAGATTAAGTTTAAATAACATTTTATTAACCGCTTACATTTGTCGGTGTAACGACCTTGCGTATCAATTTTTTTAATAACAATAGTGGGGGCGGTGTCGGCCGTTCACCCCGCGATAATATGTTTACACAGCGGCATATCGCGTTCATTGGCTGGCAACAGTACGTGATATGTTATTACTCTTCAACTGAGTAGTGACATCAGCAGCTCACATCCGGCACTCAAGATTTTTGTAGATCGCAGGTCTTTCTCGTCGAAGATCGAAATTATAAGTAACATGAGTAAAGTTCTTGGAATTACGTTGTAGCTGGTGAAAAAGATTTGAGTTGTACCTCGAAGTGATAAGTGCAAGTCGGTCACGTATCCCTCGTTGATGTGTGAAGTCCATCCACATCTCCATGTACGCGGCATGCATGAAGCAAGTGTAAATATGAATTCATTGGGTGGTGCCTAACGCAATACTGATCAATGGATCCGATTGCAGCAAATACTATGTGGATAATTAGCCTTCACTTACAAAGATTTTTAGACCAAAAATATATATTTTTTTTTAAATAAGAAGCTCGCCCGGATGATTCTACTGACTTATTCGTGAATTGAAGGAAAAACCAACCATAAAGTGCATCCAAAACAAGTTCAATGAACATACTATATCATGAAACATTTCAGCACGCCGGACACATCTCCGTCGTGACCTCCGTATGTACAATAGAAGGGATGACCCGCGCACCACCCCGCGAATATGAAATCAATAAATGTCGAAGTTGTAAGTTTGTTGTTGTTGTTCGATCCGAGCCCGCAGCAGGCGAAGCTCAACACTGTACCGCGCTGCGGGCGAGGCCGTCGCGAACCGTTTTAGATGTACATACATCGGAATTACAATGTTGGTTAATGATATGCTGCCCGACTCGACACCGGACGCGTTGGTGCAGCCTGCTTCTGTGTGACACGTCCTTGTAGTCGATATATCTCAAGCAGCGGGCTTTAGTGGAGATTTGTGAAGAAAGTAATATAATACAAGGACGTGTTCACACCGGCGCCGCGTGTGCTCGAGGTGCTCGCGAGAGGGTGGCCGCGGGGCTTGTCTTTCTGTTCCTGTGGAGCCTTACGTCGCCAACACGACCCCCTCCCCGTCAACCGGAAGCGCCGCCGACAATGCAGTAATAAAACTTTACGAACGCTCCGCCGCCGCCCGCGTCGGCGCGCCACCGTTCAGTGCGCGCACTCCACGTCGTTGTGTATCTGACCCTTTATCAAAATGTTCTATTGCCTCATGCAATCAATTTAAAAATGTCCTTCCACATTTAGCCGGATACCATCAAGCCAGTGATAAAGAATTAACTGTATGTAGCTCTTGCAATTTGGTGATTAGGATATACAAAAAGTAACGCATTACGTACAACACTATATTTTAAACACATGTGTGGTGGTGACACCAGCAGTCTGGTCGCAGAAGTGGTACAGGTGGCAGAGGTGGCAGGCCAGCGTGGGTATAAGTAAGCAGCAGTTCACTTCCACGATCCGTGGTGTTGCAGGAGGCGTGTGGTCACTTCGGAACCTGTCCATCTCGGTGCCGCGGGCGGTGCTCTCCGGCGAGGGCCAGGCGGCGGTGCTGCGATGCTCCTACGACCTGGAGGGCGCCGCTCTCTACTCCATCCGCTGGTACAGGGCGGAGGACGAGTTCTACCGTTACGTGCCACGGGAGATGCCGCCCACCATGGTGTTCCCGTTGCCGGGAGCTTCAGTCGATGTAAACATATATTAATTGATAAGGTGCTATTTCGCGTCGCAAAACTGAACGTTAACTGCTTTCACCCACTGGGCCGAGGTATTGTCTGTTAGTGCTGGGATTCTTTTGTATTTATGTAATATCGTATATTGTTTCTTTGTTAATAATTGCAGTAAAGTGCACATTGTGTATATATATATATCCCTTCACGATAATTTGCGGCCGTGCGTTAACAAGTGTGTGTGTGTGTGTGCACTGGTCGCGTCGCTGGACTAGTAAATTTAACGACTTGAATAATTAGAGCCCTCGCTTTATCGCATTAAACGCTCCACAGCGAGTTGAGTAATCATTTAATAAAGGTAGCCGGCGGGGCTCGCCGCCGCCGCCGCCGCCGCCGCCGCCTCCATAAACACGGCCACTCGACCGTCGGCTGTGAATTATGCTTCCGTGAATATGACGCCAAAGCGGAAGTTGATATGCAACTAAATGAAAAACTAGGAGAGTTAATTACATAAGGTTTGCTATGCAATGTGCTGTAGCGTACTTTGCTATCGTCATTTCAGCCCTTAGACGGCTACTGCTGACCCTTTGTTAAAGTGAGTAATTGCGGTATGTGGGTAAAATTTACAGGAATAAATGTTTCCTTAGAGTTCTCCCTTCATAATAGTCTTGTACGAGACGCCAAGTACAGAGAACACACACGGCCTCTGATATGTTTAAAAAAAATAGAATGTAATTGAACGTTTAAACCAGCTGGCGCAGTCGGACCACCAGCAGGTGCGCGTCGTGAACATGAACCGGCGGCTGAGCGGCGAGTACCAGTGCGAGGTGTCGGCGGACGCGCCGCTCTTCCACACGGACATCCGCTCCGCGCCGCTCACCGTAGTAGGTCAGCACTCGCATCTCTCCTCGTACATTCGCACTCATCCTCGCTCTACTCACTGGCCCAGCTGTTTGTCTGACTGACGGGCGCTTGTGTGCTTCGTGGGCGGCGTGGGCGGCGGGGCGCTGCCGGTGCCGGGACTCACTGCCTCGGCGAGTAACACCTATTGATTGATTTGCAACATGTTTAATTAGTTTAATTCTAGTCTTTGTTATAATCTTGGCATAGGTTGAAGAAGCAGCTTATTAAAAATTCTATTATAGAAAATAAAAAATATTCTAAGTTGTCAAGTAATAAACATTTCATTTCCATTTACATTTTCTTTGTTTCCGCAGCGCGCCCATGAAATAATGCAAAAGGAATTCTCATTTCCTTAGATCTTTGTATTAAAACGTTGCCGCGAACCGCCCGCCGCCCGCCGCCCGCCGCCCGCCGCCCTGCACCCTCAGCTTTAATGTTGTTAATCACTATCAGCGGCCCTTCGCTGCGATGGAAACTTTCCAACATTTCAGATAGAATTCTTCTCATTGACACGACGGCTGTATTTACAATGAATATATTCACGTAATATATCCGCCCCGGCCGGCGTTTCCGCGTCTCCTATGCGTTTATCCGGTCACATTTCCCGGATGACCTAAGTGGTTTAGTTGTGAAATGCAGGTTTTCAGTGTTGTCTGCTAATGTTTAGGTTGTATGTAACCAACTCTGTCCGGTGCAGACCCGCCGTTCCGCGCGCCGCGGCTGCTGCTGTCGCGGCTGAGCTACGCGCGCAGCGACATCCTGCGCGCGAACTGCTCCGTGGACGCGGCGTACCCCGCACCCAACATCACGTGGACCATCGACGGGCATAAGGTCAACAGCTTTACAAAACTTAATGTATAGCCAGTTGCACCGGGGGACTTTTCTTCCGCAACAACGTCACCGTGTTGCAGCAGTCGCAGATACATATGAAAACTCGAGCAGAGCAGGCGCGGCGTGTGCGCTCCGCTACCTGCCGCTTCCGGTGTGTCTCGGAATGTCATAAATAATTAGTGTGGTGCGGTGGCTGCAAACACTAAACGTTTCACGCGTTGTCACGAATTTTGTTAACTGATTTGTATTTAAATTGAAACAATGTTATTACATCTCGCCTCTTGTAGGTCTCTCTGATCTCTCGCGTAGCAGTTCCAATATTGTTCAGCTGGTATCGTGCTTTATAATTCTAAATTTCTTTTGACGTGCGCTCCCATCAGATAGCCGAAACCATCTCCTGGCAGCAGCCCGAACAGGACTTCAAAGAGCGGAGCGCGTTCAGCGAGCTGGAGCTGACGCTGCTGGAAGGTGGCCGCTATGGCGCGGAGGCCAGCTACACGGGGGAGAGCCCGGAGCACGACCACTACAACCACTTCAGTTACAGCGTCGAGAGCGAGGTGTCCAAGCGCGAGGTGCTTAGGTATGTATCCGCTCCACTTTCTACAACTCCGGCGGTCATTTGCATCTATTAGTTTACCACATTGTACAACAACATCATTGTAATCACCCTCTACAAAAGAGACCGCGCGAGGGCGACGCGCGCACGCAGCGGTATGTCTGTTCCTCTGTTCGCCTTGTTTATGAAGCTTTCTCTTTCAAATGTAGTCAAAGGAGACGTCGTTTCGTTACGTTCATATTAATGGCACAATGCTGATTAGTGTAATAATGCCATATAAGAGCTGCTGTAGCAACAGCATGAAATGTTCAATCATTAAGGTCTGTTACTGATTTGTTTTTAAACTTCAAGTCTGTCTTCAGGCCCACTTCCGGGCACCGATCAGCGCGCTCAGTTAATTTGAATTATAAAAACTGTTAGATAACATTTTTTATTATTAATCTTATTTAATAAATAAAAAAAATTAAATCGTCTATTCCGCGTCCCGCGACGGACTCCGGCCCAATATGAATCCGCGCAGCGCGAGCGCGCCGCCGGCCCCCGGCCCCGGCCCCCGGCCCCCGACCCCCGGCCCCCGGCCCCCGGCCCGCGCTAATCCGAGCAATTATACTAAACAAACGATCGAAAGAACATTACGTTCGCGTGTTTGCTCGGCGCAGACCCATCCTTGTGGCACAGGTTCAGGAATTTAATTACAAACACCAAGGATTTTGTGTTTATTATGAATATTTTTTTTATTCAATGCCGTTTGCTGTCGGGGCGCGGCTCGAACCATACGTTATGTATTTGTATATAAATATATATATATATATATATATATATATATGTAATGGATGAAGAGACCTGTTATTTTATTTACTATTACTACTCTGGAGGTTCATTGGAAGAGAATTTCAGCAGCATGTCCGATGTCCGCTTATTTTTCATATTTCACACCGTAACTTCTAATACGTTGCTTCATGGTTCTACACACGGTTTCTAACGTTTGGTGGTGCTTATGACTTGTCTCCAAGCATGGAATACAGCATTCACTATAACGTCTAAGCTTTTTGGCTATTTCATCTGTCGTAAGACTAGTTCCTTTTATGGCTAAATATTCAGCTATGTGAATAAAACTCAGATACACCCTGGTGCCGCCCGCCGGCGGACAGTTCGTGGTGGGCTGCGTGGCCACCATCTACGACATCTATGCGAGGTCGAGCGATCTGCTGCACGTGAAGGAGGACAACCCGCACCCGGCCTCCGTAACCGGAGAGGATTCCTCTGGTAATTGCTTTTAAGTAAAGTACGTAGGATTCTTAATAAATAAGCACACTGACAGTATAACTTGTTCACTCACGTACCCGTATCAACGCTCCCTTGTACTTGTATAAAACTACTTCCTAATAACATACAAGGGAGCGTTGCTACGAGCGGCGGTCACCTGGATGCAGTTTTACGTCAGGGTTTTAGCTGCACAACAGCTGCGACGTCAGGGATATTAAATGTGTATAATAAATTACCTGCCGGATATTGTTCACTGCTCAGCATAGGCCTCCCTCAAGGATTTGAAATTTCATTGACGGTTATAGGGCCTTAACCAACCACGCTGACCCATTGCGGGTTGGTTGGTTGTCAGAGCATCGTCTGATGTTCAACAGGGTGCACCGCGCGCAGGTGAAGTTGACTTGGGCTCCGTAAGACATTGAGGTGTAAGGTGTATAGTTTAGTTGTATATGCGCGTGTGTGTGTGTGTGCGCAGGCGCGGGCGCGGCGTGCGACGCGGCGCTGATCACGCTGTGCGCGTGCGCGGCGCTGCTGCGGCCCTTATGACCGGCGGCGGCCGCCCGCGCGCACCACTTAATGTTGTGATAGATAATAATAGTCGAGCTGTCGTCTGTCCGCGAGCCGCCGCCGAGCCGCCGCCGTGCCGCCGCCGTGCCGCCGCGATCCGCCGCGAGCCGACGAGCGCCCCCGCGGACTTGTTGTAAGAAACACTTATTAAATGTTACAGATTGCTATATGTAAATAAAGTCGTGAGTTATTCAAAATACATATTTTTATTTACTTCATCATCATCACCCTCCGATACACGTCCACTGTCAGACGTAGTCCTCCGCACCGATCGGTACTCCATTCTAATTCTTATTATGCATGTGCTCAAAACGTTTGCTATAACTCAAAAAAATCAGTAAATCACATATTCAATCCCAAAGACAAACAGGAGCTGAGAATCCGAGTTGAATACCCCTGTTACTTACAGACGGTGTAGTTGGACGGACCATCTTCTAATATCACATTTTTAACGAGGCGTCTCTGGTTCTGTCCTGGAACAATAAAGGAGTTTGGTGTTTTTTCCACTGACTGACTATCATTATGGATATTTAGTGTTTGACTACAACGATTAGGTCACGGTAGAAAATTTAAGCTACGAAACATCACAGTCGGGGCTGTTCCGGCACAGCAAGTGCCGCCCCCCAGCGACTATTGAACCTACAGCAACGCGATGTGAAACGTGCACCAGCGAGACTCGACCTCCGCCGGCACGAGACACTCTTGTGGATGACGGGTGGAACGGTTGAACCCTGTCCGCTGGGGGCTAGAAGTAACCAAGTGGTTTACTTGTGTGGGTTCGTCTGGAGCCAGTAAGTCCTGTAAGCTACGGAGATCACCGCCGCGTACCGCGTACCGCGTACCGCGTACCGCGTACCGCGTACCGCGTACCGCGTACCGCGTACCGCGTACCGCGTACAGCGTACCTCGTACCGCGTACCGCGTACCGCGTACCGCGTACCGCGTACCGCGTACCGCGTACCGCGTACCGCGTACCGCGTACCGGTGTAGGAAGCCCGCTTCACGTGCTCACTCTGTTTTTATTAATAAATCTTTCCCAAAATGTATTTTAATTTACGTGTTAAGCCTTAAAGGGTCCGACGGGGGACAGTTGTGTCCCCTAATTAACATATTTCCGTGAAGCCGCTCACCCCGGCCGGCGGGGGTGGCGGGGGTGGCGGGTGCGCCCAGCGGAAGACCATTAGGGACTTTGTCAACTATTATATTTAAATCCCTAACAAACCATTAAACTAATTTATAGTTTTTGAAGTAGTTTATACCGAAGTGATTGCAGGAGCTTGTATTAAATTGGTGCGCATGCGATGGGATACTATCAAATATATTCTGTATTATATTTAAATCCCTAACAAACCATTAAACTAATTTATAGTTTTGAAGTAGTTTATACCGAAGTGATTGCAGGAGCTTGTATTAAATTGGTGCGCATGCGATGGGATACTATCAAATATATTCTGTATTATATTTAAATCCCTAACAAACCATTAAACTAATTTATAGTTTTGAAGTAGTTTATACCGAAGTGATTGCAGGAGCTTGTATTAAATTGGTGCGCATGCGATGGGATACTATCAAATATATTCTGTATTATATTTAAATCCCTAACAAACCATTAAACTAATTTATAGTTTTGAAGTAGTTTATACCGAAGTGATTGCAGGAGCTTGTATTAAATTGGTGCGCATGCGATGGGATACTATCAAATATATTCTGTATTATATTTAAATCCCTAACAAACCATTAAACTAATTTATAGTTTTGAAGTAGTTTATACCGAAGTGATTGCAGGAGCTTGTATTAAATTGGTGCGCATGCGATGGGATACTATCAAATATATTCTGTATTATATTTAAATCCCTAACAAACCATTAAACTAATTTATAGTTTTGAAGTAGTTTATACCGAAGTGATTGCAGGAGCTTGTATTAAATTGGTGCGTGAAAGCCTCGTCGACATCTATGCTGAGGTCAGTCTGCGTGAAGGGAGGACAGCCGCGGCCTCCGTAACCGGAGAGGATTCTCTGGTAATTGCTTTTAAGTAAATTACGTGGGATTCTTAATAAATAAGCACACTGACAGTATAACTTCACTCACGTGTGCAGTATCAACGCTCCCTTGTACTTGTATAAAACTACTTCCTAATAACATACAAGGGAGCGTTGCTACGAGCGGCGGTCACCTGGATGCAGTTTTACGTCAGGGTTTTAGCTGCACAACAGCTGCGACGTCAGGGATATTAAATGTGTATAATAAATTACCTGCCGGATATTGTTCACTGCTCAGCATAGGCCTCCCTCAAGGATTTGAAATTTCATTGACGGTTATAGGGCCTTAACCAACCACGCTGACCCATTGCGGGTTGGTTGGTTGTCAGAGCATCGTCTGATGTTCAACAGGGTGCACCGCGCGCAGGTGAAGTTGACTTGGGCTCCGTAAGACATTGAGGTGTAAGGTGTATAGTTTAGTTGTATATGCGCGTGTGTGTGTGTGTGTGTGTGTGTGTGTGTGTGTGTGTGCGCAGGGTGCGCAGGGTGCGCAGGGTGCGCAGGGTGCGCAGGGTGCGCAGGGTGCGCAGGGTGCGCAGGGTGCGCAGGGTGCGCAGGGTGCGCAGGGTGCGCAGGGTGCGCAGGGTGCGCAGGGTGCGCAGGGTGCGCAGGGTGCGCAGGGTGCGCAGGGTGCGCAGGGTGCGCAGGGTGCGCAGGGTGCGCAGGGTGCGCAGGGTGCGCAGGGTGCGCAGGGTGCGCAGGGTGCGCAGGGTGCGCAGGGTGCGCAGGGTGCGCAGGGTGCGCAGGGTGCGCAGGGTGCGCAGGGTGCGCAGGGTGCGCAGGGTGCGCAGGGTGCGCAGGGTGCGCAGGGTGCGCAGGGTGCGCAGGGTGCGCAGGGTGCGCAGGGTGCGCAGGGTGCGCAGGGTGCGCAGGGTGCGCAGGGTGCGCAGGGTGCGCAGGGTGCGCAGGGTGCGCAGGGTGCGCAGGGTGCGCAGGGTGCGCAGGGTGCGCAGGGTGCGCAGGGTGCGCAGGGTGCGCAGGGTGCGCAGGGTGCGCAGGGTGCGCAGGGTGCGCAGGGTGCGCAGGGTGCGCAGGGTGCGCAGGGTGCGCAGGGTGCGCAGGGTGCGCAGGGTGCGCAGGGTGCGCAGGGTGCGCAGGGTGCGCAGGGTGCGCAGGGTGCGCAGGGTGCGCAGGGTGCGCAGGGTGCGCAGGGTGCGCAGGGTGCGCAGGGTGCGCAGGGTGCGCAGGGTGCGCAGGGTGCGCAGGGTGCGCAGGGTGCGCAGGGTGCGCAGGGTGCGCAGGGTGCGCAGGGTGCGCAGGGTGCGCAGGGTGCGCAGGGTGCGCAGGGTGCGCAGGGTGCGCAGGGTGCGCAGGGTGCGCAGGGTGCGCAGGGTGCGCAGGGTGCGCAGGGTGCGCAGGGTGCGCAGGGTGCGCAGGGTGCGCAGGGTGCGCAGGGTGCGCAGGGTGCGCAGGGTGCGCAGGGTGCGCAGGGTGCGCAGGGTGCGCAGGGTGCGCAGGGTGCGCAGGGTGCGCAGGGTGCGCAGGGTGCGCAGGGTGCGCAGGGTGCGCAGGGTGCGCAGGGTGCGCAGGGTGCGCAGGGTGCGCAGGGTGCGCAGGGTGCGCAGGGTGCGCAGGGTGCGCAGGGTGCGCAGGGTGCGCAGGGTGCGCAGGGTGCGCAGGGTGCGCAGGGTGCGCAGGGTGCGCAGGGTGCGCAGGGTGCGCAGGGTGCGCAGGGTGCGCAGGGTGCGCAGGGTGCGCAGGGTGCGCAGGGTGCGCAGGGTGCGCAGGGTGCGCAGGGTGCGCAGGGTGCGCAGGGTGCGCAGGGTGCGCAGGGTGCGCAGGGTGCGTAGGGTGTGGGGGTGCTGCGGGCGGATCCGCTTACACAAATAAAGCGTTATGTTTCACGCGCTATTACGCGCTCAACTCCGTACATTCATCGCTGAAACGATTACTTGAACGCGTTACCTTTACAATCAATCACTATTACCCGCAGCCGCGGCCGCGGCGGTGGAGGGATCGTAATGGCACGGGTAATGTGTGTGTGTGTGTTCTTTTACAAAGTTAGGTGATATTTTCAATTATTTATGAGCTACCCTACTACATGTTCCCACGGTAGACACCCAAGGTTTGCCACAGCCATGCAAGAGTAGATTTACGGAACCGCACGTCTCTCAAAAGCTGTTGTTCTTGGAAAGTATCGATTTCCTCACAATGTTTCGCGCGCCGATAACTCGTGGCCCGCATGGAAAGATCCCGCGCGCTTCCGGCCTTAGAGCAAAACTGTAAGGTGTGTCGTGTGAGCAGGCTGCCTATCATCTCAAAGTAATGCACCGACTTCTCATATATTACCGAGTCTTATTTAAAAGATTTAAACAAATTTTCTTCCGTCTACACTATGCAATATAACCGTACAGCCACGAGGCTGTAGTAATTCGGGCCGCGGCTGGAAATTTGTTTGAACTCTTTTAAGAAATAATTTTTATAAATGATTTAGTCATTTATCTCAAAGGTCATTTTGATAAAATATCCGCGCATTGTTCGCCGTTGCAGAACCACCCCGCCGGCGTACCGTCTACGCGTACACAACTGTAACGAGGCGCCGCGCCTGGGGTACGGTTCCCTTACATTTGTAGCGGGCTCGCGGTCCCTGGTGCCGGTTTCCGGTCGCGGTTTCCATCCGCGGCAGGTATCATTTCTCCTTACAGCGGTGTTTACAGACTTCCCGCCACTCGCTTGTTGGCCACCTCGTCCCATTCGCCTCCCCCACGCACCCCGCTGTCGGCCCGCTTAAGTGGCTTTAACAAAAAGCTCTAGATGAGCCGCCCTCTCGTCGAGATACGAAGTTCGATGGAGCTGGCGAGGTCTCGTCGCGAGGACTTTCCTAAAAACTTTGTCACTTTCCTTTGTGCTCGTAACGGGCACAACTTTAGACACTCATTCAGGGAGTGTATACGAACTAGTGTCGGAATGAGGACACCACAAAAGAATTCGGTCAATGATTTCGTTACAGGCTTTTGTTGGGGCGCGGGCGGGACCGTTCAGCCCCCGATGTGACGTTTATTGATGACCCGGCGACATGAGCTTATAGTTTTCATAAACAGTAATGCGGAGGAGACGGCGCCGTCACAAGCACTGCGCTTAATGAGTCGGCGCGCTGGTGACGGCCGGCCGGACATGCTCAGCGGTTCACTGAGCCCACTGCAGGCGCGCGCGGGGACCAGCCCGCCGAGCTCGGCATTGTACACGGTATTAACTAAACTGAAGCAATAACTACACCATTATGCAGGTTGATAATCTGTATGTGAATTTGATTATTTTTTTATTTAACTTCAGTACAAATGTATTAAACAATACTACTTGTACGTGAACACACGCACTACCTTCGCGCGGATTTCCGTTTCCGATGCAATGCCATGTATCGCCACAGATCACTTTAAAATCTACCAGCTTGGAACTAAAATTATTAAGTTCGAATTGTCTCAAACACTTGAAGCTCGCCGCTCCAATCCACCCGCCGTGCTACCGCCTGTGGCGGAGCTCTTTAATTTGATTTCGGAGCCACTTATGTGGTGGAGTACAGATTGTGGTCAGGTTTTCACAAATACACCCAGCTGTTTCCTTCTGCATACAAATTATTACTATATTCCATTAATTATTCACATGAGAGCCAGCGTCGACGAGTACGCTTGGCAGTCGTCAGTCATTGTACTTTAGTCGTGAATCAATGTCAGAGAACTTAACTTGACAAATAAGGGGATGCTCGGCGACATCATTATTACCGTTCCATTTCCGATCGTGCCTCTACTAAACATATAGCACATATTGCGAACAGCTCACCGATATGCAACGAGAACACATTCACGTTGCAGTACATAACGAATAAACAGAACTGTAAAGTTTCACAAAAGCTTCGATACCGAGCACAATCTACAGAGAAATCTATTCGGAACGTTTACTTACTTGCAACTTCCGGTGCGAACGGAGCTTGTTTGCGGATTGAAGAATAATTCTGTTTTTTTTCCTATACTTTTGAATAAATTGGAATAATTTTAAATAACTACGGCGATAGTCCGCCGCGTTGGCTGACCAGATCATGATTAGCACATAAAGTTATGAAATTAAGTAATAGTTGTGAACACGTGAACGGTGCACCACGCGGCGCACGCTGGCGACGTTACATGTTAAACATCGACTTCACAGTGAAACTGGAATACAGTATAATATTTTACAGCTAAAAGCATTATGTAACAGGAATACTGTTGCCTTCAGGCATTTGATATATTGTTCTGCTCCAATTTGCAAAGACCTATTGTGTTCGGTTGGCTGTTCACTTGTGCGCGGCCGATACATCGGAGGAAAATAATTGAAACCAAAGCACTTGGACAAATGTTCGTCGCCGAGCGATGATTCCTATTGATTTAGTAACAAAATTGGTGCGGGCCGCTGCCACTAAATCAGCGGAGACTTTACGTACGGTTCGAATCCCGACCCCCGTAAAAGTGATATATGAATAGCAGGGAGTTAGAGTCGAGTGGGAAACTTGCGGAGTTAGGCGAGCCGCCGCCACCCGCCGCCGTCATGGAGCCCACTCGGCAACTTCGAGTGAACATAACATTTTTCTGATTCAGTTAAGTTGGAATTAATTATTTTTTAACATTCGTGCGGCCATGAGGAGCGATTTGTGCCGAAACTAATAAATAATAAAAGATTTGTACTAAGTGTAAGTGCAAGTAAAAAAATGGTTACAAAAGCTATGCGTCCTGCTCATCTACGCCCTGAGGTCTTCAACTCTCGCATATAGTGTAGGTTTGGCTAAAGTGGCTATTGTACGTAGGCCCGAAGTGGTCTGCTTTGGGAGCGTACCTGAACTGCGTTTCGCAGAGCATTTTATCTCCCACAGCTAAGCAAACACCGGCGACGGAGTCAAAGATCAGATCGCCCAGAGGATGTAGATAGTTTCTTATCTTGGTCTCCATAATATCCGGACGACATATTCGGGGACCACCCGGAAATAACACAAACGAAATTTCAGTTACATGAAAATAAAACCGTTTTATTTCAGTATCCGGCCGCTCCGTCCTGACAACGGGACAACTGCGCGAATTGAAAATAAAGCCGTAAATCTGGTGAGGCCGTTCATCATGCCCAGCCAGCTCCCCCGCCAGTTCCCCGGCCAGCTCCCCGGCCAGCTCGGGGGCCCGGCGAGCGCTACGCGTTTGTTAATTCGGCGGCGGGCCCCGGCTCGCCACTTTTATGAATCTTTTATTGCTGATTATGCGTTCCCCTGCGGTGACCCCCCGATCCGTTTCTTAACTTACGGAGACTTTGTACAAAATTTAAATGAATATCAAGAATCATTTCATGCCGACATTAAACAATTGATTATCAAAAGACCTGTAAAGAAACGCTTGCAATAAAAATGGCAACCATTTTGTTGTATCTCATTGGTCTCTATTCCCGCCTGTCAGTCAGGTATCAGCTCCAGGCTTACTGTCATCTAACAGAAGTATATTGACATTAATATTGCGCCTCGACGGGCGGCGGGCGAGTGTATTTACACAGCTGATTAAATGTTTACGCAACAAACAAATGGTCGGACAATAAGTTAGGCTGTTATGCTGATAACCAGAAGTTCACATACATTATAGTACTTGGGGCGAGTGGAATTATTAGTATAGTGAGACCAAATGTATTATATCACAAAGTTACGAGTGCTTTCGTTGTAGTGTAAATATCCTACATACCACTTCTATGTTATGAGTAGGTTTGTGACCTACCGCCAGATGAAGGTCCAGCGCGACTCGTCGCTTTGTGGAATGAAAAGAATAAAGCGGTGAGACTTTCAAGTGAAGCGCCGGCCCGAGGCGCGGTTTAAAAAACGCTCGCACACAAAGACACACAGGCAGACACACCGCCGCCCGCGGTTGTCCCCATTCAAGTGTGAGCAGCTCCCGGCGGCGGGCCCGACGGCACCGGCGCGCGGCGCACCGCGCCCGCACGGAGCGGCCGCGCTACACGCTACGAGCTACGAGCTACGCGCTACGCCATTGTGCTAAGGAAACGATTGCGGAGAGCTAATGGGTACTTTTTTAACGGACACAGGGTAACATCCACAAGCAAGTTAATCCTCTTTATCCGCATCTTTGATGCTCATTTCAGATTACAAATGACTTACAAAATATACTCCTGTAGACAAGGGCGTCTAGCCCTTAGGGCAGGGTGTCAGAAACGTCTACGTGCATCACCGCAGCTGTGTCGAGCTGTGTGCTACAGACGGCTGATTCGTTTCTAAGCTACTCTTTATCTTATAATTTTAAGGGCGCCGATAATACTTTTAGCTATAACTAAAATACATCTACCAGTTGGTCGTTCTGTAGGTTATTAGTTCTACTTCAACCCTGCGAGTGGTGAATCTCCTTGCAAAATACTGATAACGAGCTCAGTCTGATACAAAGTACATGCGCATAATTTTCTCCCCCGCGGCCGCCCCGCCCGCGCCCGCTCGTAGGACATAAACAAATCATTTCTGATTAACAATAGATTGCTCTTTATGGTGAGGGTGACGAACTTGTCGGCAGTGTGCAGCGGACTCGGTGCACTACCACCCCACGAATCATGTCCGTATGTAATAATAATCTAATTAAATACTACTTAAAGCCGCACAGAGAACAACGCAACGAGCTGTGCTCGAGGTTTCACTTCGTGATCGAATCAGATGTGAGAACTTTTTTTTTATTCAACTAAGCAACGAGACCACTGGGATTTTCACTTGATGGTAAGTGATACACCCGCCGATAACAGGGTGGCGCTAGTTACAAAGATATGTGCTCGTACTGCCTGTACGAGCACATTGCGCTCTTCACACCGAGACGTAAGATGCTGAATCTCGTTAACCCAATAATTATAATAGCTACAGCATCTATCAAACAGGAACACAATAATGTTTGCACACAAATTTTTCGAGACATGTATAAACGCTGTAGCGCTGCCTACGGAGACAGGGTCCGACTACGAAACCACCGGTTACCTGTAATAGTTGTTATATTTATGTTAGTTATTATTTATGATATATGAATAATCTATTTTTATTGCACGATAACGGCACACGGCACACACCAGCTCACCGCGCCGGGCGGCCGCTGGTGTAGTGGGTGTAGTGGGTATAGTGGGTTCGTATAAATCGGCGGCTACGTCTTACACATGTGACATTTAGGTTCGGCCAATATTTGGCTGAGTGTAGTCAATATCATTTCCAATGCGATATCAATGTTTATCAATGAGACTCATATCGGAGCGGCGATGTCTCGGAGCGATGCTGGATGTGACCTTTCATATTTATCTTGGAATTTCTTCGATTCAATATTAAAAAACAACTCTGTAGTTGCGGAATCCACTAGAAAGGTCGTCATATAGACGGGGCAGAGCAGTGCAGTATAGATATTAGCGTATCCAGGTCTGATGAGCACTGCAGCACATGACATTCCCTGGTAATCGTAGCTACGACAAGAAGCGGCAGTGTTTGGATTCCAACCGCGATATTCATTTGGGGATGCACTTACCATAGCGTAGCCAGTGGATATGTGCGGCGTTCCGTAAAACAAAGATACCGGAAATGCGGGAAGTCTAAACAGTAGTAACACACCAGCTGAAAAAACGAGTTGGGATATTTACACTGTCTCATTACCTCAGAAATTTCAATAAGAAATGCTGTTATTGAAATTTCTGCTCTTTTTTTTATGATCGGTATTACTCAATGTTTGTTGGCCTTTAGCGAGCTGTTGAGGGTGCAGCGACGAATAAATTCTACCCCACGTCAATATCATTAACAGAAGTAAACCTTCAAGTAGTCACATTATTTCAAGTTACAGACAATGTGCCGTGTTGCTCTGGAACAGAAGCAGTTAAAGTGTACAGTGCCCGAGAGTGCTATTGGAAACAACAACGGAATCTATCTAAGCTTTTAGCTTTAATAAACGTTATTTGCTCCGCGGCGCGTTCCCCTGTAAGTTCTACGTGTACATGTACACGTGCACGTGCACGTGCATACATCAACGTACTAATTTAGATATATTGTTCGCGCAAATCTATCTGAAGAAAACAACAAGTGAACGTTGCGGCGGCTGTGTTTATTTGTTTCTATTCTGAACACCTACACGTAAATCGGACGTACAATTTGAATATGCTAATCGGCTGAAGGGTTGGCCTGATGCGGAACCGGTAACTCGAGACCTGACATCTTATTTCTGTGGTAGTGATGTGGTGCAGTATGAACACCACCACCACCAACACCACCTTGTTGCAGACAAATTTATTACTCACAATCTTGTGAACATCTCTCGTCGCTATACACAATATTCATTTTCGGAAAAATATATATATTCATATATATGTACATGTACGTATGTGTTAACTCACAACATGTACATATAACTATGTACGTACGTAAACCGGTGCCACATCTTGGTTCCCTATGCAGCGGTCGGCTGCCGGCCGGGCCGGGCCGGGTCGGGCCGGTGCGACAGCGACACGGCGACGTTCACCCACGAGATATACACGGCCGCCGGCATTACTCGGGCTGAGATATTACTGTGAAATGGCTGCTGTAATGAATATGCAAATGAGTGTATTTAAATCCCTCCCCCGCCGAGTGTCTGCACCCCCTTGCACCCCGTGCACCCCCGGCAAGTGTCCATCAGTCAGCCAGAGAAGTTATTATTAGCAGTTAAAGGAATTTATGGCACCATTAATTTGGGCATTCTTCTCCCTAAAGTGGGAAAATAAAGAATAATTAGTTGTGAGCGTGTGGGGGTGCGAGCTAGGGTGTGGGGGTGCGGGTGTGCGCGGGTGGTGACCGCACCGCGAGCGCTCGTTCGTTACTTTTCATGTGAATATTGTGTGTACTCTGGGATGTAGTTTGTCTCTATGGCTACATGCTAATGTTATTCCGGAGATGCACTTGAATGAGGCAAATTTAAGGGCTGTTTATTTATTATACAAGTCATTATTCATGCTGTAATTTTAGGGAGGCACTTGTTTTATTACCAATCAATATAAATTAGTACCATATGTGCAGCTCCGCTGTAACGTGAATTGTGTAAGAGATGCTGTGTGAATATCTTTAATAGCTTATCATTGTTATAGACAAGCCCATTGTTCGCTTGCGCACGGCCGGCCCGCCCTGCCCGCCCTGCCCGACTCCTCGCCCGCCGCAGCCGCGCCGCAGCCGCGCCGCAGCCGCGCCGCAGCCGCGCCGCAGCCGCGCCGCAGCCGCGCCGCAGCCGCGCCGCAGCCGCGCCGCAGCCGCGCCGCAGCCGCGCCGCAGCCGCGCCGCAGCCGCGCCGCAGCCGCGCCGCAGCCGCGCCGCAGCCGCGCCGCAGCCGCGCCGCAGCCGCGCCGCAGCCGCGCCGCAGCCGCGCCGCAGCCGCGCCGCAGCCGCGCCGCAGCCGCGCCGCAGCCGCGCCGCAGCCGCGCCGCAGCCGCGCCGCAGCCGCGCCGCAGCCGCGCCGCAGCCGCGCCGCAGCCGCGCCGCAGCCGCGCCGCAGCCGCGCCGCAGCCGCGCCGCAGCCGCGCCGCAGCCGCGCCGCAGCCGCGCCGCAGCCGCGCCGCAGCCGCGCCGCAGCCGCGCCGCAGCCGCGCCGCAGCCGCGCCGCAGCCGCGCCGCAGCCGCGCCGCAGCCGCGCCGCAGCCGCGCCGCAGCCGCGCCGCAGCCGCGCCGCAGCCGCGCCGCAGCCGCGCCGCAGCCGCGCCGCAGCCGCGCCGCAGCCGCGCCGCAGCCGCGCCGCAGCCGCGCCGCAGCCGCGCCGCAGCCGCGCCGCAGCCGCGCCGCAGCCGCGCCGCAGCCGCGCCGCAGCCGCGCCGCAGCCGCGCCGCAGCCGCGCCGCAGCCGCGCCGCAGCCGCGCCGCAGCCGCGCCGCAGCCGCGCCGCAGCCGCGCCGCAGCCGCGCCGCAGCCGCGCCGCAGCCGCGCCGCAGCCGCGCCGCAGCCGCGCCGCAGCCGCGCCGCAGCCGCGCCGCAGCCGCGCCGCAGCCGCGCCGCAGCCGCGCCGCAGCCGCGCCGCAGCCGCGCCGCAGCCGCGCCGCAGCCGCGCCGCAGCCGCGCCGCAGCCGCGCCGCAGCCGCGCCGCAGCCGCGCCGCAGCCGCGCCGCAGCCGCGCCGCAGCCGCGCCGCAGCCGCGCCGCAGCCGCGCCGCAGCCGCGCCGCAGCCGCGCCGCAGCCGCGCCGCAGCCGCGCCGCAGCCGCGCCGCAGCCGCGCCGCAGCCGCGCCGCAGCCGCGCCGCGGACACACACCGCCGCACGGAGCCCCGCGCGCCGCCGCTACTCTCATTGCAAATGCTTTTATATTATTTCGCTGGTGGCAGCTCTCTGTTGCTTCCAACCGCCTAGGTAGGTACCACCGCGGCTCCTATTGCAACCAATAAAAACCAGTGAACAACAATTACTGGATTCCGGTATGAAGAGCGCTGTAGTGAACGAAATTACTGGAGTAACGAGATTTTACGTGTTATGTATCAAGGCGACGAGCACATTGTAGTGCAGTATAAACATCATAACCAGCACTTCCTTTTTATCGGTACACGTGTCGCTGGACATCAGATGAACACCCCGACTGTGTCATCGCTTCGTTGTATAATGCAGTAGGTAGGATTCTGTTTGCAGTAACGCAGCGCCGCCGTACTACAATAATACTTAGGAAATATTTCGCTGCAGAAGGACAAAAAGCGATGACATTATTCTGTTCACGAGATAACCGGCGGGCGGCAGGCGGCGGGCGGCGGGCGGCCGGTCCGAACCAGCTTCAAATGAAAACTCCACTTCTCGATTGAGTTCCACTATCCGGATAGAATTCAATTAAAGCAGACAAAGGCAGCCTGCGCGCCGGGCGGGCGGCTTTCTTTTAAAGAATTTTAAATATGTTTTCAAACGATACTTTTGCTATTGGCTCTGGAAATGAGCTGCTGCCTCGCTATTGCACTATTTTATATCGGTGTCATTACTTTCGATAATTATAAGTTGGCAACATTTAAAATATGACAACACGGAAGGTACGGTCAAGCAGTGCGGCGGCGACCTGTCGCGAGGAAGGTACGCTCAAGCAGTGCGGCGGCGGCCTGTCGCGAGGAAGGTACGCTCAAGCAGTGCGTCGGCGGCCTGTCGCGAGGAAGGTACGCTCAAGCAGTGCGTCGGCGGCCTGTCGCGAGGAAGGTACGCTCAAGCAGTGCGGCGGCGGCCTGTCGCGAGGAAGGTACGCTCAAGCAGTGCGGCGGCGGCCTGACGCGAGGAAGGTACGCTCAAGCAGTGCGGCGGCGGCCTGACGCGAGGAAGGTACGCTCAAGCAGTGCGGCGGCGGCCTGACGCGAGGAAGGTACGCTCAAGCAGTGCGGCGGCGGCCTGACGCGAGGAAGGTACGCTCAAGCAGTGCGGCGGCGGCCTGTCGCGAGGCATCAGAACATCTGCTACAGAAAAGCGGGGATAGTTGTTATTAAAAG
Source organism: Troides helena (assembly GCA_029286815.1). Classification (NCBI taxonomy): domain Eukaryota; kingdom Metazoa; phylum Arthropoda; class Insecta; order Lepidoptera; family Papilionidae; genus Troides; species Troides helena. The sequence goes on along the minus strand of JAGSMV010000007.1, from coordinate 20,352,639 downwards.
GTTTCAAGAGTACAGTGTCAAATCAATTCCGGCACAGGTAAATTAGTGAATCCTTCGGTTAAAAAAATGTTTGTTCAGTTATTCAGCTATGTAAAGGTATCCCAAAGACGATCAGTTCTAAATACTACGATAACAACAAACTTGGGCAACCTCAACGGGAACTGCTCACTTCAAATGCAGTGAGGGGCCGCAGCGTCGCAACCTCCTCTTTGCATTTACCGCTCGCGTCAGTACAACTTATCTATTTATTCGAGTAACTTCCAATTTTCGAGAAAATTTAAGAGCACTCACGTTAAATTAAAATTGTAACGAGTATCGTGTACAATAATATGGAAAATAAATAAATACATAAAACGCATCGGACAGTCGGAAGGCCCGATTTAAAGTCCAGAACAAACAATGCTGAAGCGAAATTGATGTGGTGGGATTGGAGGGGGAATTACATGGAATAAGTTAAAAAGCTACTCTGGTAAAATATTTCACAAAAGACTGAGAAGTCGTTTAAGTTACATTCAAAACGAAGCTGCGGCCGTTTCAGGAAATTAGAGCTCGGTAAATCATTTTTGTTCAAGGTGGAACCGAGCGGTAAATCACGAGCGGCGCTTCCTGTTTACAGCCTTATCGCAAAACACATTACGATTCGAAATTTTCAAACAGAGTTCATTATATTAATAGTAACGAAAAGCGGTCAGGGAGAGATCCTTACATTCCTACTCACACGAAACGGAATGCATGTAAAGCAATGGCTCGGTCAAACAAACGGCTTTCGATAAAGCATTACCACCATTGTAGCTCTACAACTAGAGCCGCTGTCGCACCAGGGATCCCCGTGCAGTGAGGCGACAGCTTGGCCCCTGCGTCACGGAGCGCGTCAGTACGCAGACCTTTCCCGGCAGCGTACTAGTAAAACTCATTTCAGAAATTTATGACGCGTTTAAACGTGAAATATAAATATCCGGACAGAGTTCCCGCTCACCCCCGGCCCCTCGCGCCCCGCGTCAAGTGAAACGTAAAAAGTAAAAGTGATAACTCTCGGCGGCCGCGAGCCGACAGACAGAATTAGGAAATGAAAAAAGTTCACTCGTAAACGTCCCCCGTGCGAGATGCGCGGCGCGCGCGGGGCCGGTGCGCCGACTTCAGCTGTTTGTGTTGCAAAATTAATTTGTGAGGCGCGCGGACACGAGCGGCTGTGGCGCGGGGCGTTCCGCTCCACGCGCTCCACGCACACCACGCGCTCCACGCGCTCCACGCGCTCCACTCGATCCACTCGCTCCACGCGCTCCACTCGCTCCACGCGCTCCACTCGCTCCACGCGCTCCACGCGCTCCACTCGCTCCACTCGTTCCACTCGGTCCACGCGCTCCACGCGCTCCACGCGCTCCACGCGCTCCACGCGCTCCACGCGCTCCACGCGCTCCACGCGCTCCACTCGATCCACTTGCTCCACTCGCTCCACGCGCTCCACTCGCTCCACGCAATCCACTCGCGCCAGTTGACGTTTCCGTCAGAGAAAACTTCAAGCTGCAATGAAGCAAGCAAAAAGCAACCCAGCATGTACTTAAATATCAAAATCAATTTTAATAACCGTATGTATTTAGCGTGCAGCGTTAAACAACAGCTGCGCACTTTTGGTGCCGCGGCAACGTGCGGTGCGCGTGCGCGTGCGCGTGCGCACTACCCTCGCGACTTGCACATACATTATATGACAAAAATGTATACTCAGCATAAAAATAGATATAAGTAATTAAAGGTGATAATGTGACGTATGCACGGAGCGTGCCTGCACCGCGTCGCGCCGCACACGGGCGCCCGCCGGCGACACGCCGCCACCTTTGACGGCAAAGTGGAGCAAAAGTTAAAAAATAGTTTGTCGGATATCCGGTATTCCGTTTGATTAGTGCGCGGGCTAAGTGTCCGTGTGCACGTGTGTGTGTGCGCAGCGCGAGGCGGCCATTACTAGTATTACTCTAGAGTGCGTTTACTTTTTCCAATCGATGCCCGTCCCGCACCGCGACCGAGCCGGCGCAGCCCGCGCTCTAACTTTACTCTCTGACAAGGTTTTCGTCTAACACTTCAGGCGTTGTCGCGGAGCGCATTGAAAAGTCATATTTATTACAGTTACAAATGTTTCTATGACAAAACAATAAAGCAGGCAAAACGTTTATCTAATGGCCTTTAATGCGACTAGCTGTAACAATGTGGTTCTAGTTAAGGTTATATACACAGCACCACGATGTGGTCTGAAACTATGAGATGTTTAAGCTCACCGCATCAATGGGCACACTGCACCAGCTGCAGCACCCTTTAAATGGAAACGCAGTGGTGTTTGCTATTCACATTGTAACGCTAAACAGTGTCGAGAAGTCTCTGGAAGTTAGACAGGGGAGGGTTTATATTTATAGTACAATAAGCACATGTAAGTGAGACTGCAGCAGTGTCCGGTGCGGGTAAATGAATATTTAAAACTCTGCAGCGTTGCGATGCGATGCGATGCGATACGATGCGATGCAGTATTCAGCGCGTAGCGGCCGGCGCGCCCGCTGCTACAGAAGTGCTACGCGCTCGTAGCGCCCCGGTAAAATAAATAACCCGTTGTGTTACAGAACGAGGTCATGCAGGTTGGAGTCACTGACTATATCTGTACATCGTGTGAACATTAGACAACACGTGAAGATTTTGTACGAGGACTACTATTTTTCCTTTTTTTTTATTCCAGATTGCATTTACTTCTTCAATCTAGAAACGCCGCTTTCCATTTATCCAAATCAAAAAACATTTTATATTACTGAAAGGGTGTAATATTGTCTAAAAATCACAAAGCGATAAGCGAAACGAGCGTTACGAGGTGTTGTGTAAACATCCTAAATCATATTAAATTGTTTCAAGCGGGCGTATCACGTACCCCTTGAATGTCCCACAGGCGGCGATAAATAGTCCTGTAAAAAATATATCGAGTCCCACACCGACGGAGCTGAACAATGAGGAGGCATTAACAAATTGGCACGCTTAAGATAAAAAAACAAGATGGATTAACCGGGGCTGCGCCCTCGTGGATGTACCGGTTTAATTCCGCTGCAGCGCGGCGCCGCCGAGGAATTAGTCGCGCCGAGTGAGAAGTGAGAATAAAGAGAAATATCGCCCCGAGAACAGCAGCAACCCTCGCGCGCCCCGCGGACGCACGCTCGTTTCCGTGTCCTCGTGTAACGTAGTCCTCACTTGTCACGAGATGTTACGGTGACGGTATCAATAAAACCATTAAAAATAGAAAACATCCTTCCAATCATCGTCAATTGCACCACTCCCACCACCCGCTACTGCACCACTCCCATCACCCGCTACTGCACCACTCCCACCACCCGCTACTGCACCACTCCCACCACCCGCTACTGCACCACTCCCACCACCCGCTACTGCACCACTCCCACCACCCGCTACTGCACCACTCCCATCACCCGCTACTGCACCACTCCCACCACCCGCTACTGCACCACCCCATCACCCGCCACTGCACCACTCCCACCACCTGCCACTGCACCACTCCCACCACCCGCTACTGCACCACTCCCATCACCCGCTACTGCACCACTCCCAACACCCGCTACTGCACCACTCCCATCACCCGCTACTGCACCACTCCCACCACCCGCTACTGCACCACTCCCATCACCCGCTACTGCACCACTCCCATCACCCGCCACTGCACCACCCCACCACCCGCTACCGCACCACTCCCACCACCCGCCACTGCACCACTCCCATCACCCGCCACTGCACCACTCCCACCACCCGCTACTGCACCACTCCCACCACCCGCTACTGCACCACTCCCATCACCCGCCACTGCACCACCCCACCACCCGCTACTGCACCACTCCCACCACCCGCCACTGCACCACCTCCCACCACCCGCCACTGCACCACTCCCACCACCCGCTACTGCACCACCCCACCACCCGCTACTGCACCACCCCACCACCCGCTACTGCACCACTCCCACCACCCGCTACTGCACCACTCCCACCACCCGCTACTGCACCACTCCCACCACCCGCTACTGCACCACTCCCACCACCCGCTACTGCACCACTCCCACCACCCGCTACTGCACCACTCCCACCACCCGCTACTGCACCACCCCACCACCCGCTACTGCACCACTCCCATCACCTGCTACTGCACCACCCCACCACCCGCTACTGCACCACTCCCATCACCTGCTACTGCACCACTCCCACCACCCGCTACTGCACCACTCCCACCACCCGCTACTGCACCACTCCCACCACCCGCTACTGCACCACTCCCACCACCCGCTACTGCACCACTCCCACCACCCGCTACTGCACAAACTGCGCTCAGCACACGTTCACTTTATTCTGCTATCCGTAGTTATACTAAATATCTCTAATAAAACTGAAAACTCCGCAGCCACTCCCAGGTCAATTATGGCACCATATTTCTCTCTTCAAGCAAAGCGCACTGAGATATACAGCGAACCCTTACTATAACTAAGACAATAGATTCCTCCGAGTCCATCACCCAAAAGCCACCAAAGCTCTTCCAGCTGCCGACCACGGATATGACCTCTCATCATCATCTCCTCTCCTCCTCTATATCGGGATGTGTTCTGATGAACTATTTGACCTGATGCCTACGGCCACATGTCATCATCGCACTGCTCGCCATCGGCAGTAAATTCATCCTCATGTACAATCCGGTTCCAGAGATGTTCTCTCCTGAGAACACTTAAATTGTGGAACTAGTTACTTGTGGAGGTTTTCCCTAGCAGCTAAAATATGGAGTTGTTCAAAAACGGCGTGAAAAGGTTTCTGCAGGGTCGGCAGCACGTCCCGTGATACCTCTGGTGTTACTGGTGGTAACAGGCTGCGGTTACCGCTCACCATCAAGCGGGCCGCAAGCCCGTTTGCCATTTAAGTGGTATAAAGAAAAAATCTTTATCGTCAGCAAACAAACGCCCGGTGCTGACCCGTTACCAATAATAATCGTGTGTCGTTTCACTTACGATAGTTGCGCGAGTGCGCGCGCGCACGTGGTGCGGGAGCCGCGTCGCGCATCGAACGTGTCAACTGTTATATCTAGCAGCTGAGTACACTTGGTGTGCTTTTGACACAGAAACCCTCGAAATAATTTACACCCGGCTAAAGGAGGTGGCGGGTCGCGGGGTGGGGTGGGAGGTGAGTGGGGATTGTGTTGTTGGTGTTAGTGTTAGAGGCTACACGGGCGGGCACCTCCCGGCGGCGGGGCGCACGCGCGGCGGCGGGGCAGTTGTAGTTGCGACAATACAGAGATGGTGATTCATGCCCCTGAACTGACAGCGCTCACTCTGTAACTAATTTATGTGGTAACATGTACTACATTTTTAATTTTGACAAGTTAGTATACAAATGTAGATTAGATTACCCTTGTTTATATTTAATGTAAAACTTAAAATTAATGTAATACTTTCAGATTAAATAAAACCTCACTTTTATTTAATCTGAACGATATGATATTGAGTTAAGAACAGAAAGTGTCGGTAATGTGAGTGCACGAACTGACATGGCGGACACTAATAGCGGGGAACACGTGTTTAGAAAAAGTTCTAAAATATATTAATCATATCAGTAACAAATATCGAAGTAACAAGATTACTGTCTTGAACATACGGCTTGTTATACAGGAAAATAATTTTCATAATCTAAACTTGAATTGTTTCCGGTTTATCTTACAATTCAAAAGTAGTCAGACTGACAGATAATAAACGGAAATTTAATTCATTCTCAAAAACAGTTAAACTACTGCTATTGTTAAAATGCTGCGATCTTTCATTTCAAGTTAAGTAAGGTCACCAGGCAGGTGAACCGCCGCCGTTTTCCTGTATTAATTAAGTTATTATTTATGTTATATACGTTAATTTTTGACAACTTTAACACATTTTAAATTAAATTGCATTCCAGGTATGTAGCGGGTAGAAAAAAAATAGAACTCGTGCCGAAAGTTTTGTGAATTTTTATACAATGTGTCACACATTAGCCACTCGGCGTACCGCGGTAACTGTTCTGTTGTTTAGAGAGGTTACAAATGTCGTATACACTAAAGCGTCACTGATCTATGGTTACTTGTTAGGAAGTAAGTAGCCACGGCTTTCCGATACGTTTGGACATAACAGGACAAGGACCACCATTCGTCACCACTAACACCCGATCAGCGGACATCCATCACGGCGCGCGCCGTCTTCGGATCTACTGCGGAGTGATTGATTGCTCACCGCCCGCCCTATTCATACGATATTTTGCTTTGTTGCTTTATCCTCCTTCGCTGCATTGAAATTAACAAAAATAATCCCTATTCTATTTATTTGACTCGTCAGCAGATACATACTGACGTTTATGACATAGTAAGTAAATATATTACCTTATAAAGGTACACATTAAAGTACACGCAAGTGCACAATAACATACTTTACAACATTAATTAAATAGTATTCCCTCATACATTGTGTGCTGCAGTATATCTCTTAATTAAGCAACAGAGATGCTCTCATTGTTTATTGTACAGCCATTACACGACCCCTAACTGTACTTTGTCGGTATCAACGCATAACTTGCTCCTGCAATATTCCTGTATCGCTCGCCACGTCCGGAAACATCGCACCTGTAAACTTAAGGACTTATTGATTACCGCATAATACTTAAAGTCAATCACTGAATCAACGTTACTGCTTCAATTCTACTTCATTCTAATTCATGACCGTAGCACTCGTAGCGGGCCCCCGTACGTAGGCGCGGGCGCGCACCCCGCAATCAGCGCCCGTATTTGCGCACAGCTCGAGCTTTTTCAATCTTTTGTGGCGCGACCATTATCCGTGGAAACACTGAACGCTTACAACTCTACGCTTTACTTTAAGCGAGGAATTACTTTTAAAAAATTTAATTCAATTAAAATATAGAATTACAATTTAAAATAGTTTAAATGAGAACCGGTGCGGGCAGTCGTTGTCGCAGGACGACATTGGGAGAGTGCGGGGTGACACGCCACGTGTTTCCGGGGTGATCGCGCCGCGCGTTTAGCGCTACTCAAGTTCTCTGCTTTTAAAAACATTTGAGAATATTAACAGGAAAAATTTACATGAAAGATGTTAAAAGTAGAGAAGTTAAACAAGAGGCCGTAATGAAGCGAGTGTCGTGACAATAAAAGGCTAATTGCAATGTTTGCGCGGCGCCCCGCCGGAAGTGCAGCGCCCGCGCGGGCCCATTCACACCGTAACCCGGTTACGGTTAACTGCTGCACTCGGCTCACGCGCTTAATATTTTTATTTAATATTTTATAATTTAAGAAGAAAGAGTAATTTCAAAAATATGTTACCTGTAACAATAACGAAACAAGTTGTAACTATCACGTAATTATCTCAAACATTGCCCACCTACACACCCAACTACTGTTTGATTACTACGTTTTGATTGTTATAGTTTAACTTATATAATATTACCCATGCTATTGAGCATCTTTTGTATTATATTCAAAATAATATCAATAAATATTTCTTTTAATTGATCTACTTGTAAACATTTGTAGAACCGCCGCGAATAATATAATATATGTAAGTTTAAAATCACAAACCAGTTCCATTACCCTTCCGATCCCTTCAAATCGGATTACAGTTTTTATTACCTTACATGGTTCGTCGCCTTTGGAAATATGCAAAGTGAATATCGTTAAATGGAGCTGGTGACGGTAAAGAATAAAAATGAAAGTGCGGAATAAGAAATAAGTATAACCTCAGGCGCGGAGTGGAAGGGGCGCTGAGGAGGGGGGTAGGTGGGATTTGAATTAATTAAACATATATGCGAAGAACATATATAAAATTTAACTTTTTTTGAACCTTAAAAGCTATGAGTAAATTCGCGAGGAAATCCAATTAACGGTATACCCCCGGGCGCGCGCGCCCCTCCACTCGATGCCCCCTGTCGCGGGGCTAATATGTTACTGATCGCGATTGATTGCCTCCGGCCGGGCGGGGGGCCCGCGCGCCCCTACCCGCCTTCAATCAACTATTATCCGGGACAACAGCGTACCTTTTGTCGCATGGACTTTAAATTACATTACAGTATTATATGTTACTGTCTCCAGCAATGCACTTCTATATAAATATATGATTCCCTTGTGTCGCCGGATAACGCTGACAAAGGACACGCGGCCGCGCGCGCCGGCGCGACTCCACTAATTAATATTAAGATTGCATGCATCATATGTGTAATAAGTGAATATACACTGCAAATGAAGTACCAATTAAATGGATGAAATGTAACTTTGTATTAACAATTTAGGTTAAAGCATAAACAGAATGACTTATATTCCTGGTGTTGCTACTATTTTATTACGTAGGAAGCGCGAGGCGTTCACAACGTACATCTTGTTCTATTTGTATTTCAGATTTAAAAAGCCGATGAACAATTTCAATATTTACCTAGTCAGTATGAGTGTCTGCGCAAGCAGGAGAATAAATTAATTAATTATAATAATAATAAGTAGCCGGTAAGTCACCGCATGGAAGACACCGCCATGAACTATGCCAATCTAATGTCGACAAAGAGGCGTCTTACGCTTGGCTCAACCATAGCGAACTCTACCCGGAGACGGAAGGTTTCATAATGGCTATTCAAGACCAAGTAATAGAAACGAAGAACTATCAAAAATACATTATAAAAGCCCTCTCCGACATGTGCAGAAAATGTAATAGTAGCCCTGAAACTATCCAGCACATTACAGGAGCATGCAAAACAATATCCCTAACCGATTACAAGCATAGACATGACCAGATAGCGAACATAATCCACCAAAACCTTGCACACCTGTACGACTTCATCCCATCCACACAACCATATTATAAATATAAACCTGAAACAGTTCTACAGAATATCAAGACAAAGTTATACTACGACCGAGCAATTCTCACTGACCGAACAATCCACTGTGATAGAGCAGACATCACGTTAATAGATAAACTTAACAACGCCGGTCACCTGATTGATGATGCAGCAGTTGCTGTTCCAAACACACTTAATTTGCAATCAACAATAGCTGAAAAACTTTCAAAGTACGCTGAACTGAAACAAGAAAACACCCCACTTTGGCGTCTTAAAAAGTAATAATAGTTCCCATCGTTATTTCCACAACCGGTGTTACGGTACGTACGGCAGGTACGTACGGCAGGTACGTACGGCAGGTACGTACGGCAGGTACGTACGGCAGGTACGTACGGTAGGTACGGCAGGTGTACCTAAACAACTGCACGATTCGACCAAGTCTCTCAAACTACCAATAAATACATATAAAATGTTACAAAAAGCAGCCATTTTAAATACATTCCGAATAGTGAGGAAATGTTTACAAATTGAGCCATGCAAAGACCAACCACTTTTGGAATCCATAACTTCTGCATTAAGTACACACACACACTGACACCCTTCTGTAATCACATGCCCGCCCTCCTGTCATGAACCTTCTAGCTATTCCCGCCCGGATTTGCACTTGGCTTAGGCCCGTGCGTACCTGTAAACCGGTTGACATAAAACCGAGCCACAATAAATAAAAAAATAAATAATAATAATAATAAAATCTAACACCACGTCCAGCACGATCATCTGTCGCTACGTGGGGGCGGACACTGGCAACTTATAGTTATAATTACCCACCAGTGGCTAACGGTGCACTAGTACGTAGCATTATGCGATGCGACTACGAAGTAGACAAATTCCTCAGGCGGGTCCTCGTGAGAGGGAATCCCGCCCTGGGCCAGAAGACCCAGGCAGCCCCAACGTATCTGAGGGGGGCAACGCGTCGCTTAATACTGCCCAGTTTAGAACTGTTGCAGAAACAACACCAAATGCCGATACTTTATCCGGCAGTAGTAGACAATCGAAGAGACGAACCTTTAAAAGAACACCAGAAAACCTACACAACAGATACAAAACGGCAATAGAACCCCAAGCCCATTCTCAACAACCTCATCATCCTCAGAAATTTATAATCCAAGTTCAATATCTAATTCATCCACAGCTTCATCAGATTATAGTTTAAGACGTTTAGTAAGTCCATCCTCAGATGTTGCACGGGAGGCGAACGCCTTTTTACCCGTGTCCACTAAGGCGGGAAAACCTAGAGTACGCATGACATGGAGTAAAGATGTAAATATTTTTATAATGCGTACCTTTTACTACATAACTAAATTAGAAACAGATATGACATGCTATAGAAAAGTATTACACGAAAAATTTTCGAATCAATACCCAGATATTAAAGTTACAGAACAAAGGGTTGCAGATCAAAGGAGAGCTATAATTAGAAACAAATTTTATCACCAGAAATTTTAAATAATCTTATAGAAGAAACTAAAAGCCAATTACAAATAGATATTAACACTGAAGAACCACTACTAAACACTAACAGAATCGAAACACCATATTTAACTCCATTACTAAAACAACGACAATCTCAAATTCAAATATAACATGTACCGACTTCATTAGTAGCCAAAACATTAGTGTTGTGTCAGTAGAAGCTGAAAACATTTCCTTGTCAAATAAAAATCAAACAGAATCTTTGACAAACATATCGCAACAAATAGAACCTAAGCATGATTTAAATAAAAATTCGAAAGAGCTTTATATATTTATTCAGGTATGGATCCAACACAGCGCCCTAATTTACCTAAATTAAAATACAGTAAAAACTTGACAAACTTAGTAAATTTATTTAACATTGATATACTACCGCCATTTTAACAATCGACTCTCAGCTTACAGACATTCACACACTCGTTTATTGTACAGCAGTAGTAATATCAAAAGAATTAGGATACGTTATTAACACAAATACAGTTCACAGCAGAAGTAATAAAAATAAAGGCAAGCCTAAATGGCAAATAAGATTAGAAAAAAATATAGAACAACTGAGAATAGATATTGGTAGATTAACGCAATATATAAATAATAACAGATCAAAAGAATTGTAGACCATGTTGCAAACATATTTAAAAACGCTGCTATACATACGAAACACGAAGAGACTAATAGAAAACCAGAAGAGTATTTAGATACTTTGAAGCAGAAATTAGCTCTAAAAGCCCATAGACTAGCTAGGTACAAAAAAGGATTCGAGAGGAAAAGTGATAATAAATTATTTACAACTAATGAAAAATCTTTCTATCGCAAATTAACTGTACGAAATCAAAATTCCGCTAATACTGTCGATGAAACACCTTCCAAAGAAGAACTAGAACGATTTTGGGCAAATATTTGGGAAAAGAAGTTCAACACAATACAGAAGCTGAATGGATAAAACAGGAAAGGAGTAAGTGGATAGATATAGAAGAGATGAAATATGATGATATAACAGAAATGGATATTAAGGTAACAGTTGGTAGGTTGCACAATTGGAAATCACCCGGTATTGATAAAATACACAATTACTGGTTTAAATATTTGCATTCTATTCATAGGACATTAGCTAGAGAGTTAAATAAGATAGTGACAGGAAAACAAGCGATTCCATATTTTATTACCAAAGGTATAACATACATGCTCCCTAAGAGTGGACCTTCACAATTGCCTTCACAGTATAGACCAATAACATGCCTTCCAACCGTATACAAGATTTTAACATCTGTTATCACAAACAAAATAAACAAACATGTCGAATTTAATAATATAATTGCAGAGGAGCAGAAAGGATGCAGAAGAGGCCATATGGGATGTAAAGAACAACTTATAATTGATTCCACAATTCATAAACATGCAGCAAACAACAATAGAAATCTACACTGTTCGTATATAGATTATAAAAAAGCATTTGACAGCATTCCTCACTCTTGGTTAGTACATGTCTTGGAACTATATAAAGTAAATCCACTAATTATTAACTTCCTTCAAAATATTATGCAACACTGGAACACAACTCTACTTTTAAACACAAATAACACTACACTAAAACACGGGAGATATCAATAAAAATGGCATTTATCAAGGCGATTCCCTTAGCCCTTTATGGTTTTGCCTCGCCCTTAATCCACTTTCTAATATATTGAATTCACAAAAAGCTGGATATAGACTTAAACACGATAACACCGAGACCATTTTGTCACACTTATTATACATGGACGATATTAAACTATACTCAAAAACAGACAAAGAAATGAAAATACTAATAGACTCAACTATACAATTTAGTAAAGATATAAATATGAAATTTGGGTTAGATAAATGTAAAACAGTACATATTATCAAAGGTAAACTGCATCCCGGCGACTATCCTGTATCCGATTTAGATATAATAGAAGCTATGGAACCAGGTGATCTGTATAAATATTTAGGTTACAATCAACACAAAGGTTTAGATCATAAAGCTATACGAACCAGTTTAGAAAATGAATATAAACGAAGAATTGTCAATATTTGTAAAACACGTTTAACTAGTAAGAATTTAATAAAGGCTATAAATACATTTGCAATACCAGTACTTACTTACTCATTCGGGATCATCAAATGGACAAAACTGATTTACAAGCAATTGAACGGAAAACTAGGACAACTTTAACAAAATACCAGAACTTACACCCAAAATCTGCTATCGAAAGATTAACCATTAAAAGACAAAACGGTGGTAGAGGTCTTATAGATATAGAAAGCTTATGGAGAAAGCAGCTTAAGAACTTGCAACAGTTTTAACCAAAAGGCACTTACAAGTAATATACATAGAGCAATACAATGTAATGATGTAAAATGTACCCCTCTTAATTTAAAAGAAACCTGTGTTAATAACCCGGAAACAATAAACCATACTCAACAAGACCAGAAAATCGAAACTTGGAAAAGTAAATCCTTACATGGACGACATCCCCACGATTTGCAACAATCTTATGTAGATAGTGTGGCATCCAATAAATGGCTTAAAATAGGTTCACTTTACCCTGAAACTGAAGGTTTTATAATCGCTATTCAGGATCAGGTTATAAACACGAAAAATTACAGAAAACATATAATTAAAGATCCCACCGTTATTAATGATAAATGCCGTAGATGTCACGCACAATCAGAAACAATTCAGCATATAACCGGAGCATGCACTACGCTTACACAAACAGATTACACGCATAGACACAATCAAATAGTCAATATAATTCACCAAAAGCTTACACACAAATACCAACTAACCGTGGATGCCACATACTTACCATATTACAAATACACCCCTCAACCTATCTTAGAATCCAGCTCTCATAAAATGTACTACGATCGCGCTATACTTACCGATAAGACAATACATTATAATAGACCTGACATAACACTACAAGATAAATTACATAAAATTACATATTTAATAGACATCTCTGTACCCAATACACATAATTTAGTTAAAACGATATCAGACAAAATTCACAAATACACTGATTTAAAAGAGGAAATAAAAAGAATTTGGAGACAAGAAAAAGTATACATAGTACCTATTATAATATCTTCTACAGGGGTGGTTCCTAAACAGCTCTTCGCTGCACTGAAACTCTTAGGTCTCCCGGATAATACCTTTATTCAAATGCAAAAAGCAGCGATTTTAAATACGTGTAGGATTGTTCGTAAATTTTTACAAGATGACTCTCATTTACTTGGGGAAACCCCGTGAATGAGTAAATCTAACCGGCTATTAGCTGAGATTTTAGAAGAAAAAAAAAAATAACAATAATAATAAATAAATCTTTTATTTGCAAGGATACGGTTTACAATAAGATGTTCATATAACTAGAGTGTCACATATTCTGCTTAAAAGCGTGCAAATGTTACAGCTAGTGCCGGATGTTACAATTAGCTATTGCAGTTATATAGACAACAGCACGTTTCAGACACACCGCTGCAATGCCAACATTTTAACTTTCATAAAACTTACCATTTTTATTCTTCATTTATGTAATCATTTATATAATACATTTTTGAAATAAGCCAGGTATATAATTCGTGTTTGAAATTTCTCCCCGTTACATCTATAATGTGCTTTGGAAGTCTTATCACCGCCATACAGTGTGCGGTACTACCGCAGAGCTATATCCGCTGTTTTGGTATGCAGAGTTTATTTGGACATCTAGAAATTTTAGTGGCGATTTCGTTTTTTTTGTTAAAATACATTTGAGAGTTTTTTAAATACAAACATGCACATGTCACATATATTATATATCGGCACGGAAATGGAAGTATATTGTATTTTTTAAATAACGGGGCTCCACATATGGCTCTGATGCATTTTTTGGGCACGAAAAACATGAATAGAATTGACAGAATTTCCCCATATCATTATACCATACTTGATTATGGAAGCTACGTATCCGTGATACGCCAATAAGGCTGCACCTATAGACACCGTCTCTGCTATATTTCCGAGTACATATACAAATCGTTCCATTTTTAAACATAAACTATGCACGTGCTCTTCCCAATTACATTGTTGGTCTATAATTATACCCAGAAACTTAGCGCAGTATACTTCTTCTATAAAAGTGTGATTATATGATATTTTTATAGAGTCACGCGTGCTATTTTGTGCTTGGAATTGCATTATTTTTTCTTATTAGCATTTATTGTCAAATTTTACATTCTAGCCATTGTATAGTTCTTTCTAAGGTCTTATTTACTTCCGATTCATAGTCTTTTCTGTTTTATTATTTTCTATAAGTATGGTTGTATCATCCGCAAATAACCTACATTTGTGTTTTATTACATTTGAGATATCGTTTATATAGCTTAAAAAAAGTAACGTGCCTAGTATTTAACCTTGGGGTACACCGTAGGCGTTACATAAGAAAGACTATCTATGAATTTTTCTGAATCTACCTAAAGTTTCATAAGTTTCCACACATTGGTAACGATTAGAAAGATAACTCCTCATCCAATCCTGTGCAACGCCGCTGATGCTCTGCTACGTCGAGAAAGATATTACGTGAAACAAAATCAAATGCTTTTGTAAGATCTAAGGAAATTGCACTTATAGCAGTCTTATTTTTAAAAGATGCAGTTACTGTTTTGATGAGAGAGAAACATGCGTGAGTTGTTGATCTATTATCCTAAACCCAAATTGTTCATTTGTAAATACGTTAGTAGCGACAAAAAAATTATAAATCCGCTCGTACACGACTCTCTCAAATATTTTTGATAAGACTGGTATGAGAGTTACCGGCCTGTAGTTACCTAGATCAGTTTTATTGCCTTTCTTATATATCGGCTTAATAACCGAGTATTTAAGGGGTGTTGGGAACACTGCTTCGGTAAGGGATAAATTTATAATGTGAGTTAACGGCATTGCTATTAGTTTGGTTATAGTATAACATCGCGTGCGATACCCAGCCTTCTTTCAAAGTAATAGATGTGTGCTACGTGTGAGATGCAAGAGGTGGTCGCGGCGCGGGCGCAGCGGCAACAGCAACAGGTGCGCGGGGGCGTTAAATGTGTTGCGGTGGCGGTGCGGCGGGCTTGTGCGCGGCCCGACCTGCTGCTCACTGGATATGCAACGGAAACACGTGGGGGTGAGGGTGGGAGTGGGAGTGGGAAGAGAGGGAGTACCGGGTAAAAGATATGTGGCGTTGGGACGCACATCGACAATTATGTCCATTGATTTCGCAATTACAATCGAAAAATGAACATCAGCGAGTGAAGCTGAAAGAGAAATCCAAAGTGTGACCTGGCGGCTGTCTCTTCACGCGTCGCTCGGTAACGAGGGTAAGTAACGATACCTACCTGCGGGTTTTACCTGCAGCTAGTTAATGCAAGCTGCTACAATTAAGGTTTCTAAAACGACCGGACATTACAAAATAAGTTTAGAGTTAAATTTCGTTTAGATATTGAAATGATTATCCCGACCCTTATGTTACTTTAATACCTACAAATTTATAAAGTAAACAAATATTACAGTATTGTAGAAATTAAAAAAGTCATTCTTTGATACAAAAACATTTCTCTCACGCTCATGGAAATAAAACAAACAAACAAACAAAAACATTAAAACTGCTACAGCATTCTCATCTTTTCATCTCGCAACTCGAAATGACAAATTAAAACAGAAAATAGCGTTGGGGAGGCAAGCGGCCAATGCAAGAAATAAATAACACTGCTGCAAGGAAATTAGACGATTTCCGGGATAAACCTAGAGCTGCAGGAGACGCAAGGAACCGTCCGCGGAATGCAATGGAAAGTATCAAAAGACTTAATAAACAAGGTTTCGCCTCCTCTCCATCTAATGGCTGCGATATCTCTATTTCCGGATAAACCTAGAGCTGCAGGAGACGCAAGGAACCGTCCGCGGAATGCAATGGAAAGTATCAAAAGACTTAATAAACAAGGTTTCGCCTCCTCTCAATTTAATGGCTGCGATATCTCTATTTCCGGGATAAACCTAGAGCTGCAGGAGACGCAAGGAACCGTCCGCGGAATGCAATGGAAAGTATCAAAAGACTTAATAAACAAGGTTTCGCCTCCTCTCAATCTAATGGCTGCGATATCTCTATTTCCGGGATAAACCTAGAGCTGCAGGAGACGCAAGGAACCGTCCGCGGAATGCAATGGAAAGTATCAAAAGACTTAATAAACAAGGTTTCGCCTCCTCTCAATCTAATGGCTGCGATATCTCTATTTCCGGGATAAACCTAGAGCTGCAGGAGACGCAAGGAACCGTCCGCGGAATGCAATGGAAAGTATCAAAAGACTTAATAAACAAGGTTTCGCCTCCTCTCAATCTAATGGCTGCGATATCTCTATTTCCGGGATAAACCTAGAGCTGCAGGAGACGCAAGGAACCGTCCGCGGAATGCAATGGAAAGTATCAAAAGACTTAATAAACAAGGTTTCGCCTCCTCTCAATCTAATGGCTGCGATATCTCTATTTCCGGAATAATCGTTTTGAAATCGTTGTCGTAGTAGCGATGCATTGTAAAATGTTTAAAACGGAAATCATGAAGATGAATGAAGCTTTCAGTAATAAGTTCACGTTAAGTAACATTAGTCAATTTAACTCTGTGTACGTTTCGGCGCGCAGGTCGGGATCTGCGGACCTTATGTGACTCATTGTCACTCTTTACAGACTCGCGCGCTGTTGTTTTACTTGTTAATAATAAACGTAACAAGTGTAAGTTAAAACGACATCGCTTGACGGCCTGCCGTTGGCAGGGCTCGTCGTTACACCCTCGGATCGCAGTGGTCTCGCACGGTACGGTTCCGACGATCTATTATTCCGATAATACTTAACTTACAAAATCAGTTACTCGCTGAAATTTTCTTAAGTATCTGTAACATATTCTTCAAAATGTCAGTAAAACGTCCTTCCGGGGTTAGCATGATGCTGGGGATACCTCTGGTGTTACTAGAGTTCAAAGTCTATGGTGATCATTGAAAACAGTCGAGTCGCATGTTAGCCTTATCAGTTGTATAAAGAAGTTATCCTTGACGGTAAATAAAACATGAAAAAGAACAAAATGATGTTATTTCATTATTGTTTATTAAACACAACTGTAAACATTATTCGCGCTCCCGCCGCAGCGTGTTGCACAGTGCGAATGCAATGCACCGAGCGCAGGTGCGGTCGCGCGCTCACCGCTCACCGCTCACCGCTCACCGCTCACCGCTCACCGCTCACCGCTCACCGCTCACCGCTCACCGCTCACCGCTCACCGCTCACCGCTCACCGCTAACCGCTAACCGCTCACCACTCGGTAGTCACAGTTCACCGCTATCCACTCATAGCTCACCGCTCACCGCTGACCGCTAACCGCTAACTGCTAACCGCTAACTGCTAACCGCTAACCGTAACCGCTAACCGCTAACTGCTAACTGCTAACTGCTAACTGCTAACCGCTAACCGTAACCGCTAACCGCTAACTGCTAACCGCTAACTGCTAACCGCTAACCGCTAACTGCTAACCGCTCACCACTCACCACTCGATAGTCACAGTTCACCGTTATCCATTCATAGCTCACCGCTCACCGCTGACCGCTCACCGCTAACCGCTAACCGCTAACCGCTAACCGCTAACCGCTCACCGCTCACCGCTAACCGCTAACCGCTCACCACTCGGTAGTCACAGTTCACCGCTATCCACTCATAGCTCACCGCTCACCGCTGACCGCTCACCGCTCACCGCTAACCGCTAACCGCTAACCGCTCACCACTCGGTAGTCACAGTTCACCGCTATCCACTCATAGCTCACCACTCACCGCTGACCGCTCACCGCTCACCGCTCACCATTCATCGTTCACCGCTCACCGCTCATAACTCGGCGCTCAGCGCTCACGCGCTCGGGGCGCGTCGTGTCGCCTTAATCACCTCAAATCTCCAGTGATTCATTGAGCCGTATCGCAGAAAATCGCTTCACGTGCATGCACCGCTACGTGTGCGTGTGCGTGTCCGTGTGTCGCTCTGATGCTATCGGAGACGACACCGTGCAGTTGGCACGTCGCGCCACGTCACCGCGTGCACTCACAACCAAGGAACACATCGACCAACAACTCGGACACGATCTTGTGTAACACTTGTACTTTTTATCAAACAAACAAATTCACTACACGAGATATATATATATATATCAACGACCGAATGACCGAATCAACGCCTGCGATATGCTGCTGAAACGGAACGAACTCGACCCATTCTTGAAGCGGATGGTGACTGGCGACGAAAAATGGATCACATACGACAATATCAAGCGAAAACGGTCGTGGTCGAGCGGCCAAGCCGGGATTGACGGCCAGGAAGGTTTTGCTGTGTGTTTGGTGGGATTGGAAGGAATCATCCACTATGAGCTGCTCCCATATGGCCAGACGCTTAATTCTACCATCTACTGCGAACAACTGGACCGCTTGAAGCAGGCGATCGACCAGAAGCGTCCAGAATTGGCCAACAGGAAGGGTGTAGTGTTCCACCAGGACAACGCCAGACCTCACACTTCGTTGATGACTCGTCAGAAGCTACGGGAGCTCGGATGGGAGGTTTTATCGCATCCACCATATAGCCCAGACATAGCGCCAAGTGATTACCACCTGTTCCTGTCCATGGTGAACGCCCTTGGTGGTGTAAAGTTGAACTCAAAAGAGGCTTGTGAAAAGTGGCTGTCCGAGTTCTTCGCAAATAAGGAGGGGCTTCTACGAGGGAGGTATTATGAAGTTGCCGTCTAGATGGAAAAAGATTATCGAACAAAACGGCGCATATTTGAACTAAATCCGATCACTGTAACACTTTTATAAAGCATTGAATAAAGAGCAAAAAGCGGAAGGGAGATATTTGCCAAACTAATGTATATATATATATACATATGTGAAGCTTATTTAAATAAAATCATCTTTAAGTTCACCGTTTGCGTGCAGGACGGGCGACGGGGGCGGGCGTGGCCCAAGTTCTACGTATCCAGCAAATACGGGCGCTGATTGCGACGCAGTTACGTCGGCAGCAGCAGCGCCGCAGTAACTGTGTCACAATCGTCAGCAAATTTCGCGATTCTCAACTTTCTGTGACTGTCTATGAGCGGGAGTCTAAGATCACTTGCCATCAGGTGTACTGTTAGAAATAGAAAGAAAAGTTCTGTAATAGAGACGTTTAATTAACAACTAATTATTATCGCCCCGCCTGTAGACGACGAATTGTCGACAAGTGAAGACGCGAGGGGCAAAATATAGTTTGTTTTAATGGTATTCGTGTATGTGTGTGCGAGTGTGTGTGTGCGTGTTTGTATTCGGTGTGTACGCAATTCTCAGCAGCAGTCAGCTCGGGATCAGCCGATAAACTTTAACATAGATGATAATCCTGATAATTTGCCTGCCATTGAAATGAATCGCGCCCGGGCGGCTGCGGCGGCGGCGGCTGCGGCGGCGGCGGCTGCGGCGGCTGCGGCGGCGGCGGCGGCGGCTGCGGCGGCGGCGGCGGGCCCGAACGTCGCGCTAATACGAATTTAAAGTGAACATTACGTTAAAGGATTCCCGATAAGTGTGAACTTCCGGAGAGGAGTACATTAAGTAGAGCCTCGAGGAGACATCGTTGTCATAAAATAAATCTAGAATAATTAGGTATTTTATAAACAGACAAATAATTTAAAAAGTTTTTAAGTAACCAGATGAATAGAACAGAACAGTCGCAAGAGTTCAGGTCTGCTCTGGTCTGGTCAGGTGTGGTCAGGTCCGGCCGAGCAGTAGCGTTTAGTGTTACGTCATCCTTGTTTAGGTCCCGATGGGTTCAGCGAGCGTGCAGCTTCCGGCAAGTACGTGGCGGATTTATAGAAAACATTTGTAAGAATTCGCTAAAAAAGAAAAAATAACATAGCAACCACTCCGCAGAGAGCCTTATTAAATTTCCGGATGAGATGCTCACGTCAATATGAAGGTCGGCGTCCCTCTACACCCCTCTACAGCCCTCTACAGCGCTCTACATCCCACTACGCCTATCCCCCCGCGACGTGGCGGGCGTGTGCAGTGTCCGTGTGTGTGGCCGGCCACCCGACCCGATACAACCAGCGGGAACAGGAAGTGACTGAGACACGATTGTATGGTCTGTTTACATTAACACTTCCGTTAATTTTCTTCTTTGCGTGTAAATGTTAGTGGAGAACGTTTACACGCATTATTGAAATACAAATCGAGTGCACGGGTGCACGAGGAGAGCAGCAGGAGCAGCAGACCAGCGCGATGAGGGGGCGAGGGTGGGTGGGTGGGCTAGGTGGCCCGCAATATTATTCATGAAGTTATTAACTTAGGATTAGGAAGTACCGCCGCAGCTTATAATAATATTAACTGTGCGACACACGCGCAGCCTTTATTATAATATAACCATTAATTTATATTGCCGCTGTGTTTGTGTATCCGGCTGAACCGGGTAGACCGTTTCAAGGCAAATAACCGTTCCGATGTATCTGATAACGGATCCGTTAGTATGTACTAATTGACGTCGTGAAAATTGGTTCAATGATGAACTCCGCGCAGCGTCGCGCGTCGCTCGTCGCTCGTCGCTCGTCGCTCGTCGCTCGTCGCTCGTCGCTCGTCGCCGCGCGACTCATGACTTACATTTTTCATTGAATCGGACAAATAACACGCGAACCGATGTTGATGAGCAGTGCAATGTTGAGCAGAAGTAACAGGTCCTCCTTTTCATTTTTATACACTTAAAAAGATTAGTACAAATATATTTCTTTACTTACTGTCAATATTGTCAATTACATAAAACTATTACTGCTGTATCAAAGCGGTGACAACCACTCCATACTCCATCCCTCCGCAGGGAGTGCCCGGGGGACAGGAAGCCCTCCCGTCCCGGAACATAACCGGCTCGCGAACGCCGCGAACGATTGCTGCTGCAATTTACATATGGCTATATGCTGCTGGAGGATATTTTTTTTTAAAACACATATCATCTGTATCTTATATTCGGAGTGAGGCGCGTGCGTTGTAACACGGGAGTTTAGGTGAAATAGATGGGGTTGTTCGAGCAAACCTAGTTAGCTATTACCCTCGATTTAAGATTTAGGGTTTTAAATATAAAGACTGAGGTGCACCTGGGCGTAAGCTTTATCCGGCTCAGAAATTTTGATTCAAATTCCTCCCCTGGAGCACCGGTAAAAGTGGTGTGACTGTACCCCTCGTAATAAGGTATCAACTTTTATTGCATAGCTATTTAGGTCATTTAGGCAAATAACTTGACAGCCTGATACTTTTAACTTATCGAGATTTAGGTCTCTGGTTTACCCTCTTACCTCTGACTGTACCCCAAGCGATAGATCTAAACTGAAAGGTCTATTTGGTATTAGCTTGTACCAGATATCGAGGAGCAGTGAATTAGCGCGTCCCTGTCGACGATTGTCAAGTGAGGGGCGAGGGCGAGGGTGAGCCATCGAGCGGAGGGTATGGAGAGCCATCGAGCGGAGTGCTCGGCGTTGTTTGTTGTACACTTAAGCACCCTCAATCACATCTACACAGGTTACTCTCTTCATGGTATTGTATAAAAATATTTGTGAAGCTGATTGGACAATCTTTAGCCAATCTGAGAGCTATTTTTTTTCCACAAGAGAAAGAAGTCGCGCGGCGCGTCCACGTGCCCGTGGAGCTGACTTGTCAACTGTATAGCTTATTAAAAGGATACCGCTGAGCTTCCTTCCGTATATTGCCAGGCGAGCCCGCCCTGTCCAACCGGAAGTCAATTAAATCTTATTACTTCCAACAATGGAGCGTAGTTCGACAATATTGTAGCAACAGTTCACGAACTCTCTCCAATTATTTGTGCACACTCAATTTGTTTATTAAAAGTTTACATTCAATGTCACTCTTCAGCTGTTATTTAATGATCCTCCCCGCGTAGCCCGTCAGCTCGCCCGTCAGCTCGCCCGTCAGCTCGCCCGTCAGCTCGTCCGTCAGCTCGTCCGTCAGTCCGTCAGTCCGTCAGGTCGCGTAGTGACGAGGGTCCGGGGGCGCGCGTGCGGTTTCAAAATTAACTGTTACTCCCGTGTACGCGCGCTGTCTCGGGGAGCGCGCGCGCTGTGCGGGGACACCCCGTCAGCTCCGCGCAACCTTCCCTTGTCCCTGTCACGAAATTGTTAATGTTAATTGTTTTGACATGTTCAATATATTTTCCCACACATCCGCGGTGTGCGCACCCGACGAGCAGCCGAACGCCGCGACCGGTTCCCTGCAATGAAAGTTACTTGTTCTTCTTTATTTTTCTCTACTTAGACTTTTGTGAAAAGCTATTTATTTCTGTCGGAGTTACACAAACTTTTGATATAATTTTATTTAAACAATGGCCGGGCAAAAGTTTTATTACACAAAGTTTTAAATTTGTGATCCTCAAAAATCATTTGGATATAAATTTATTGCGATTTACTGTGAGAATTAATTTTTCCCTTGTTAAAGTTGGCCCAGCGCGGCCGGGCAGCGGGCCGAGGGCTGGCCGCCGGGGGGTCGTTGAGTGTACCTGAGTATGCTTTAATGTAAAATATGTGTTCAATAAACGCATCAAATTTACTATGACTAGATGAATTTAATAAAGTAATTATGAAACATTTAATAAGTTAGAAATATCTGTCGCAGCAATAAACAAAGCAGTTGCTCGAGTGCACGATGAAGATAACAATTATTGTAATGTAAAGTACGGTTTAAATGTTATTGCCTCGGCGCGGCCGCGGGCTGGCGCGGTTCGACTTCTACTGGCGACCGGCTCCAATTGAACCCTCGATATCGGAAACAGTAAAATTCAACTTAAATTTTATCACCGGACTGTGAGGCAGTAAAAAATTGCGCGATGGAAAAGTGTACTCATTGAAATGGTAA
This sequence comes from Troides helena, assembly GCA_029286815.1. NCBI lineage: Eukaryota > Metazoa > Arthropoda > Insecta > Lepidoptera > Papilionidae > Troides > Troides helena. Next base: position 20,329,305 of record JAGSMV010000007.1, on the reverse strand, counting down.
CAGCGGCGAGTTGGAACATTGAAACTCGAAGTGATGCCGTAGGCAGCAGCGAGTCCTGAAAAAGGATGTGGCACCAACGGCACCCGGCGACCGCGCCGCCGCAACTCGCGATATTTACACACACACACACACACAAACCCATCTTTTCATCGCATCGCTTAGCTGGCTGTGGGCTGGAGGACATTAGAAAACTTGAAAATCTGTTCGTTCATACATTAAAATATACTCCTCAAGTAATAATTGCTGTTAGTAATAAATTAGTTATCCGGCCTCAAGTTTGTTCATCCCCGCTCATTATTATTTCACTTATATTACACTCCGACTGGGATTCATCCTGAATTTCTCTCGCAACTACGTTTCGATATCATACAAACGTGTCAAACCGACGAGGTCGTTCCGGTGCGTGCCTGCTCCTGCGTGAACACGTGCGCGCTTGTTCTCTTTCTGAATTGTTCGCCGTGCGGCGACAGGGGCTCCTTCAGGTGATGAAACGGCGTGCGGCGTGCGGCGTGCGGCGTGCGGCGTGCGGCGTGCGGCGTGCGGCGTGCGGCGTGCGGCGTGCGGCGTGCGGCGTGCGGCGTTACTTCATCTATGGATTATTAAGATAAATTAACTTGTAATTTATAGGTGTCCAGCGGTCCCCGGGCGGGCGCGGGCCCGCGGTGCGCCTGAATTTATCTGAAAGATCTCGGGAATAAATTAATGAATTCCCTAAACTTTACAACTTTAACTTGTTTCGAAAACTTTGCCTTTTTGATGCCGCTAGATAGCTCCGCAAATACTTGTCTTGATGACAGTGAGTTCACGGCCGGTCAGTGCGGTTATAGACCTTAAACAAATCATCACCACGAGTGGCTGTTACCCTCCGCATTGCCATCGGTCGCCACAATTTGCGGGTGCGGCTGTCACGTGCATTTCAAAATTGATATTGTCTAGTTCTTCAACAGACAAAGACTATATCTACTACTCCCATCGTCTGTTTTATTTTTCCGGTTCAAATAAAGCTTTTTCGCTTTAGTTAGGTAATCGGCGAAATACTTATTCATTTATTTTTTGGAATACGACCTATTGACGTTAGGAAAATATTTTGGTAGGAGAAAACCTTGAAGGGCGGTAACAGAAACGCTTTTCAAAACGGTGGCAGTTGTGTGGTATTGGTTTGGAAAAATGCCAGAGTCTGGGAGAAATCCACTCGCATAAAATTTATGCAAACGGAACTAGATTCCGAGAATGTCTCCGAATTTGCACTGCGCTTGCGGTAGCCGGAAACGATGCCTCTAAAATATGAAATGATATAAGTAGACAGTTATAACAACTAGGCACCAACATGACAGTATGAACTGTTTGATTATCTCGTGTTAATGGGGGACTCGTTGCGAGCACGGCATACCTGTTTTATCAAACATTTCCCACACGGGAAGGTAGGAAATTAAATTAAAATGAATATCAATAAGCTTGCGCTCCGCCCCAGCGCTGCTTTGTACTTTGCTCAAAGAGGCGATCTCAAACACTACATCTCTTGCCTTGGAGTACAGTTTGCTCTCATTGATATGTCCTTTGTGCAGCATCGCACTCCCTCATCTCTTTATACAACTTCCTCGCTAAAAGCATTATCTACGATAGATACGAACTGCGCGCTGCAATCGCATGCTACATTTATTTTATTTTCCAAACTACCCGTCCGTCCCATAACTGATTAAATGAATTATATTAGTAATTAGTGGCGTGTAAAGGGTCTCGCACAAGCGGTGCACCCTGCTAAACAACAAAGCGTGCTGGGAAACAGCCCAAATCCTCCCCTATGAGCCACTACAAACTACGGCCTCTAGTATCCGGCGGTACCGGAAGTCACGCTGACTGCTACGGACGCTGGTGGTGCGCCGGAATCACGGCAGCGGAGCACCTGTCGAAGTGAAAATTTTTGGGGGAGGCCCGTCCGGCAGTGGATATCTATCGGCTGATGATGATGTTATTTGTTCACTTTAAGCTGCATCGCAATGAGTGAGCTCAACGCTACTAAGCATTATGTGTCAACCAGCCCGCTCGATGCTACAATAGAAGCTGAAATCAAGACAATATTTACGTATCCGTTACGTATAAGTTACCACTATGTACATGCATATTCAACTAAAATAACATTATAGAAACTCAAATTAACTCTCTCACGAGCCTTTTCGAGCTCGATGTATTGAAAGCTGTTCGATTACGCGGAAGGAAGAGTCGCGCTTTACAACTATTGAACTTGTGAAACGCGAATATTTATGGAAATGCTACAATTTCCGGTCGATCATACTGAACCGAATTATTATAACGATCTAATTTACTCTGTAAATATCATGTCAGAAGAAAAGAATGAAATATTAAACCGTATTCTTAAGGTATGGAGGTGGAACAGAATTATTTAAGATGTTTCCATCTTATTTCCATGTTGAGTCATAAAAGCTGCTTACGTGTTGCATAATGCGGTCCAACGTCTGCCAAACGAATGTAAATCTGAGGCAATTACTATGAAGATGCTCCAGCTCGTTAGAAGGATCGAGACTTAAATCCAGCTGACACACGCCAGCATAAACAGGGATTCGTATTACGTGGGACTGTACTTGTAATACCAATCCTTAATTTTTGTTACTTTTCTATTTTTCAGCAGATTTACTTGTTCGTTACCAAAATTACCAAAACACACTAAATGAAGTCCTTGCACGGCATTAAGCTGCGCGACTCAACTAGAGGCGAGTACTTCTAACTAATAATTGCAAAGTACAACCATTATCTACTGGTCTATGGGGCAGATAAAGCGGCGGTGCTGGACCCGGATATCTTCATTTATATTACTATGTGATATCTTACAAACTTACGCACGGTTTAAGTAAGTTCAATAGCTGCGCGCCGCCGCGCCGCCGCGCCCGTCGCGCCCGTCGCGCCTGTCGCGCCTGTCGCGCCTGTCGCGCCTGTCGCGCCCGTCGCGCCTGTCGCGCCTGTCGCGCCTGTCGCGCCTGTCGCGCCTGTCGCGCCTGTCGCGCCCGTCGCGCCTGTCGCGCCTGTCGCGCCTGTCGCGCCTGTCGCGCCCGTCGCGCCTGTCGCGCCTGTCGCGCCTGTCGCGCCTGTCGCGCCTGTCGCGCCTGTCGCGCCCGTCGCGCCTGTCGCGCCCGTCGCGCCCGTCGCGCCTGTCGCGCCTGTCGCGCCCGTCGCGCCTGTCGCGCCCGTCGCGCCCGTCGCGCCCGTCGCGCCCGTCGCGCCTGTCGCGCCCGTCGCGCCTGTCGCGCCCGTCGCGCCCGTCGCGCCCGTCGCGCCCGTCGCGCCCGTCGCGCCCGTCGCGCCCGGCCCGGCTCGTGCGGCCGTCTGGAAACTTTTCTCATCTAAAGTCTTCATCAACAGTATCTTTAATCTCGTTAATAAAACGTTAATTATAACTTAAATAACGATCCCCTACTATATTCGTTTAACTTACAAAATGTCTCTGAATATAAAGCTGTAGCTGTAGCTTACACCGTTTCCCTTTTATAAACTGCTGGATTTAAAAGTTAACATAAATTTCCATCAGGAGCGGGAGCCGGCGCTCCCTGATGCTGCAGCTCGTTACTGCCGGCGACTGCGCCCGGCCACCACTCAAATTATATTTAAATGCTCAATAGGACCACTTTGTACATAACATTAAAACGTGAACATTTATGCGGTTACTTTAAAGTTGACACTTAACAAGGCAAGGCAGTACAGTCATGAGTTTCTAATTTCCGCCCTTATTTTTTATGATTTCGTCGCTCCCGCGGTCCAGGCACACGTCGCAGCCCCCGTAGACATTAGTGCGACATAAACGTGCGGGAACTTCACCTGCTTCAGTTTTAACTGCCTCGTCACCTCACCGCGGGCCCTGTGAGACACGAATTCATACAAATGTGGTGGAGTTTCCACGAGGGGCGGTTTGTTAAACTCACCCGGCGCGCGAACCCCTCATATTGTATATGTTTCATTTTTCTTTTAATCTCATTTCATTACGGTTTTTATTTATGTTATTTATTGCTTGCCATTTAATATATTTAATAAATAGATAATTATTAACTAATTATTCCTACACAGGCTTACACGAGGCGTGCTCGCTGCGCGCTGCGCGTATATTTTAATCACAAATGCAGTAAACGTACGTAAACGTTACTTTGTCTCCGAGTGTCCATGTATAAGAATATTCTTCAGCATTATGTAAGATTTACATACTTCTAGCCTATTGAAGTTAAAGATATTTTCCCCGTTGCCGCAAATGTATCAAGTTGAGCGCTGTGCGGGCGCGCGCAGTAAGCTGCGAAGCCGCAACCCTAACTTACTTCGCGTAACGTACGCGTGCAGCTTCATAACATAACTAAGTTCGACCGCACGCGCACTGCTTACGGTAACTTACGAATACGACACCACATAAGTTTTTACTGCGAAATGGGGGAGGATTTTTCTACTAACAATATTCATTTGTATTCATTTTACACGCTCTTCGGCTCATTAGATAAAACTGTTTCTTTCTCGATATTTTTACTTATACAGTTATAGTAACCAAGAAGGATCAATGATTTGTCATATATCCAACGTTAGCGTGTTCCGAAAATTATTGTGATAAAAATATACTCTCTCAAGTAGTAGAGTATAGAGAATAGTTCAATTTCTGTAATACACCTGTTTATTTGGATCTAACTAAACTAGAGAATTTTTTTTTTTTTTTTTAATAGTATTTGTTATGGCGTCGGGAAGTGACGACCCCACCGCCCATTTGCTGAAGTGTATATGACGATTGAGTACATTTACACTTCATCAAATGCAATCAGTCAACCGAACGATGGCGGTATATCCATCCAAGGAAGCGGAGGGAAATCCCGGACGTGGGACGGGCAGCAGCGTTTCACGATAGGGCCTCCGTAACTGCGATCGCCAAGCCGCCTGCCAAGCGTGGCGATTACGGCAATTCCCCCCTAGATGAGATCCCAAAATAAAAACGGCCCCTAGTCCCCGGCGGCCCCGCTATTCCTGGCTACGGTAGCGGTCACGGTAACGGCGGGGCAAGGGGTGCGAAGAATCTCCGGAAGCGGCCAGGCTACCAAAACCAACAACATCTGGCCCTGGCAACACTCAACACGCGTACACTGCGGACCGACGAGAAGATAATTGAGCTGGAGGAGGAATTGAGCAGGTTAAGATGGGATATAGTAGGGTTATCCGAAGTCCGAAGAGAGGGGAGGACACGATAACTCTTAAATCAGGCAACCTGCTCTATTTCCGGGAGGGCGACCAGCAGTCCCAGGGTGGCGTCGGGTTTATCGTCCGCAAGTCTCTTGTGAATAACGTTGTCGACATCGTTAGTGTGTCAGCAAGGGTAGCGTACCTGATACTCAGAGTTACCAAGCGTTACTCGCTGAAGGTCATACAGGTATACGCACCGACTACGGCACACTCTGATGACGAGGTGGTAACTGTGTATGAGGATATTTCTAAAGCCATACACAGTTCCAAAACTCAGTACACCGTTGTCATGGGAGACTTCAATGCAAAACTAGGGCAGCGAGGTAGTGGAGAACTGAAAGTGGGGCAATTTGGATATGGACAGAGAAATCCACGAGGCCAAATGCTCGCCGACTTCATGGAGAAGGAGGGCCTCTATATAATGAACTCCTTCTTCAAGAAGCGGGCCAGCCGCAAGTGGACGTGGATTAGTCCTGATGGAGCTACTAAAAATGAGATAGACTTCATCATGTCGACGAAGAGGCAGATATTCAAGGATGTCTCAGTGATCAATGCTCTAAAATGGGCAGCGATCACCGAATCGTGAGAGGCATTTTGAATATCAACATAAAGCTCGAACGATTTCGACTGGTGAAGTCCACGCTCCGGCCAGCGCCCATCCAACTCCAAAACCCCGAGAGCTTTCAGCTTGAACTACGAAATCGCTTTGCATCCTTAGGCGAGTGCATTGATGTGGACGATTACAACACCAGGTTCGTAGATGCTGTCCGTACGGCAGGACTTAAGATTTTAAAGTCCCCGTACCAGAAAGAAGAAGCCGATCTCTGACCACACATTAAACCTCATGACCGAAAGACGAGAACTGGTCCTGAAGTCTCCTGAAGATGCCACCAAATATCGGCAGCTGAATAGGCAGGTCTCTAAGTCTCTGACTCGCGACATACGCCGATTTAATACTGACAGTGTTAAAGAGGCAATAGAGCGGAACAAAGGCTCTAAAGTATTCGCACGAGATCTGTCTATCGGGCAAAGCCGGTTGACGTGGCTGAAGACAGAGGACGGCAGGATCGTATCGTCAAGGGCCGAGGTTCTGGAGGAGATTGAGCGGTTCTATGGACAGCTGTACACGACTACATGTTCTCCTGGTGGACTAGCATCAGATCCAAGAGCTAGTCTAGCCCGACACTACTCTGAAGATATCCCGGTTGTCAGCCTACACGAGATTAGTGTGGCTCTGAATCAGCTTAAAGGCAACAGGGCACCTGGTGATGACGAAATAACAGCTGAACTTCTGAGAGCTGGTGGAAAGCCGATCCTCGAAGTCCTGCAGAAGTTGTTTAATTCCGTCATACTAGAAGGCCGATCGCCTCGGGCATGGCACGGAGGTGTGGTGGTGCTTTTCTTCAAGAAGGGAGATAAAACCCAGTTGAAGAATTATAGACCCATCTCACTTTTGAGTCATGTCTACAAGTTGTTTTCCAGAGTCATCACGAATCGTCTCACAATCAGGCTCGACGACTTCCAGCCTCCCGAACAAGCTGGATTCCGTAAAGGCTACAGCACCATAGACCACATTCATACGCTGCGGCAGGTTATACAGAAGTCCCATGAGTATAACCAGCCCCTATGCTTAGCGTTTGTGGACTATGAGAAAGCCTTCGATTCGATTGAGATATGGGCCGTGTTGCAGGCCCTCCAACGGTGCCAAATAGACCACCGGTACGTCGATGTTCTAAGGTGCTTGTACGAGAACGCCACCATGTCAGTCCGCCTCGAAGACCAGAGCTCGAAACCGATCCGATTGCAGCGTGGAGTAAGACAGGGAGACATCATATCTCCGAAACTGTTCACCGCTGCATTGGAAGATGTCTTCAAGCTTCTGGATTGGAGAGGATATGGCATCAATATCAACGGCGAGTACATCACGCACCTTAGATTTGCCGACGATATCGTGGTTTTGGCTAAGACCATGGAGGACATCAACACAATGCTCGATGATCTTTGTAGAGTTTCACAACGAGTGGGTCTTAAAATGAATATGGACAAGACCAAAATCATGGCAAATGTCCATATTGTACCCACTCCAGTAACAGTTGGAAGCTCTACACTTGAAGTTGTTGACAGATATGTCTACCTCGGACATACAATCCAACTAGGTAGGTCCAACTTCAAGAAAGAGATCTCTCGTCGAATCCAACTCGGATGGGCAGCATTCGGGAAGCTAAGACATATCTTCTCGTCCAATATACCGCAGTGTCTCAAGACAAAAGTCTTTGACCAGTGTGTGTTGCCAGCGATGACATACGGAGCAGAGACGTGGCCGCTTACTGTGGGCCTTGTCCGCAAGCTTAAGATTGCCGAGAGGGCGATGGAGCGAGCTATGCTCGGAGTTTCCCTGCGAGATCGAATCAGAAATGAGGAGATCCGCAGGAGAACCAAGGTCACCGACATAGCTCGAAGGGTCGCCGTCGCAAAGTGGCAATGGGCAGGGCACATAGCTCGCAGAACCGACGGCCGTTGGGGCAGAAAGGTTCTCGAGTGGCGGCCACGTACCGGAAGACGTAGCGTGGGCAGACCCCACAAGGTGGACCGACGACCTGGTCAAGGTCGCTGGCAACCATTGGATGCGGGTGGCCCAGGACCGGTCTAAGTGGAAATCTTTGGGGAGGCCTTTGTCCAGCAGTGGACGTCTTCCGGCTGATTGGATTGGATTGGAAAAATATACTTGTGATTACATTCTAGTATATTCAACTAACGTTCTAAGTGCCGAGCGCCCCACCCAGGGGGTCGCCAGGCAAATAGCGTTAAGGAGAAAATCAGTTATAAGTATTAGTGTCAACTTGTAGAAACGTTGTCGCAGCGCCTTTGCAAATAAATGGAGCGTGGACTTGTACAATAACTTGTGTTAAATAAACGATACGCATTAAAGAGTCGAACAGCATTAAGGAGCACTGGTGTTCGCGAGTCATCCTGCGAGCCATAATGTAACACTTGGGGCATGATCGCGGCAAGTTTTGCGGATTGTCATGCAAAGCAGTGGGGTGTTGGCGCGCGCGGCTCGTTTGCCTGCTCAGTGTTCGCATTGTTCGCTGAGCGGCGGAGCGGGTGCGCGGGCGTGCGGACGCGCGGGCGCACGGGCGCGGCTTCGCAGCCCGCCGTCGCCTCTCGACCCTCACCAGCCCTGGCGGCGAGCCAGGCTGCGAGGCGCGCTGTCACGCCGGCCTTAAAAATTACAGTTTTTGTTTTGAAAGTTTTATTTAAAGCTGAACCCCGCACGCAATGCGCTGCCAGGGCCGGCTCTTTTTATTCCTTTATATCCGGAAGCTCATGGATATAAATACCTAATACATAAACTACCCGTGAGATGAGAAATATTAATGAGCTGCAATTCGTAAAAACCCTCAGCGATATAATCATAGGAGATGAATCAGATATGAATCAAAATAAACAATATTAAAAGCGTTTATTAAGAAAGACTACATTTTCGTTCCTGTCGTTGTAGCCGTCGCCGGGTCAGTTTGGGGGTGGGCGTTCGTCAACAGTCCGTATGTACACGGAGGACCATTTTATTAATAATATTACTGATATGGCGAAGCCCTCCATCTACCTTATCTCTTGTCAACAGTAGGTTCTTGTTAGCTTATTATTATTATGTAAATGTATCGCTTACAATAAAATGTATTGTTTGTTTCAGCTGGCACGTCTGCGGCAGACGTCGCCGTCGCCAAAGGGGTTGAACACATCGCGCGGGCGCGACTCGATTAGTTAAATTTATTTACAACAAAGGGGTATTCTTAGAATCATAAACCTGCGGAACCAAAGAAATAATCTCGATTCAAAACACGAAGTAATTTTGCGCAAGTAAATGAGACGGCTTCCGGTCGCGCGCCGGCGACACTTCGTTAGCTCCCTCACCGAGCTAATTTTAATAACAATCCGCGGGGGTGCTGCGGGCGGCCGGATGCTGCACCCGCGGCTCCGCCCCGCGGCTTTGTGACTAGCTGGTCAGGTCGCTGGCAACCATTGGATGCGGGTGGCCCAGGACCGGTCTAAGTGGAAATCTTTGGGGAGGCCTTTGTCCAGCAGTGGACGTCTTCCGGCTGATTGGATTGGATTGGAAAAATATACTTGTGATTACATTCTAGTATATTCAACTAACGTTCTAAGTGCCGAGCGCCCCACCCAGGGGGTCGCCAGGCAAATAGCGTTAAGGAGAAAATCAGTTATAAGTATTAGTGTCAACTTGTAGAAACGTTGTCGCAGCGCCTTTGCAAATAAATGGAGCGTGGACTTGTACAATAACTTGTGTTAAATAAACGATACGCATTAAAGAGTCGAACAGCATTAAGGAGCACTGGTGTTCGCGAGTCATCCTGCGAGCCATAATGTAACACTTGGGGCATGATCGCGGCAAGTTTTGCGGATTGTCATGCAAAGCAGTGGGGTGTTGGCGCGCGCGGCTCGTTTGCCTGCTCAGTGTTCGCATTGTTCGCTGAGCGGCGGAGCGGGTGCGCGGGCGTGCGGACGCGCGGGCGCACGGGCGCGGCTTCGCAGCCCGCCGTCGCCTCTCGACCCTCACCAGCCCTGGCGGCGAGCCAGGCTGCGAAGCGCGCTGTCACGCCGGCCTTAAAAATTACAGTTTTTGTTTTGAAAGTTTTATTTAAAGCTGAACCCCGCACGCAATGCGCTGCCAGGGCCGGCTCTTTTTATTCCTTTATATCCGGAAGCTCATGGATATAAATACCTAATACATAAACTACCCGTGAGATGAGAAATATTAATGAGCTGCAATTCGTAAAAACCCTCAGCGATATAATCATAGGAGATGAATCAGATATGAATCAAAATAAACAATATTAAAAGCGTTTATTAAGAAAGACTACATTTTCGTTCCTGTCGTTGTAGCCGTCGCCGGGTCAGTTTGGGGGTGGGCGTTCGTCAACAGTCCGTATGTACACGGAGGACCATTTTATTAATAATATTACTGATATGGCGAAGCCCTCCATCTACCTTATCTCTTGTCAACAGTAGGTTCTTGTTAGCTTATTATTATTATGTAAATTATCGCTTACAATAAAATGTATTGTTTGTTTCAGCTGGCACGTCTGCGGCAGACGTCGCCGTCGCCAAAGGGGTTGAACACATCGCGCGGGCGCGACTCGATTAGTTAAATTTATTTACAACAAAGGGGTATTCTTAGAATCATAAACCTGCGGAACCAAAGAAATAATCTCGATTCAAAACACGAAGTAATTTTGCGCAAGTAAATGAGACGGCTTCCGGTCGCGCGCCGGCGACACTTCGTTAGCTTCCTCACCGAGCTAATTTTAATAACAATCCGCGGGGGTGCTGCGGGCGGCCGGATGCTGCACCCGCGGCTCCGCCCCGCGGCTTTGTGACTAGCTGGTCAGGTCGCAGTCAGGAAAATCTTTCATGTGATATAATTTTTTTCTCCCTCACTGTAATTTTATAGACTACAACACAGTTGAGACCGAATTTTTTTTTTTTTGCCGCACCTCATGCCATACAAACATCTGATACATTATTAATCGTTTTTATTTACATTGCGCGTTATTTAACTGAAAAAGGGATGGATTCTGCACCCCTTGAGTTTGCTCTTCTGATCAAATAAATATGGCGAGGCAACTGATAAGAATAACAGCTTTCGTTGTCACACCGCAAACATCCGCAAGCGCGCAACGCGCCAGCCCAGCGCACCAGCGCACCCGCGCACCCGCGCACCAGCGCACCCGCGCACCCGCGCACCCGCGCACCCGCGCACCCGCGCACCCGCGCACCCGCGCACCCGCGCACCCGCGCACCCGCGCACCCGCGCACCTGCGCACCCGCGCACCCGCGCACCCGCGCACCTGCGCACCTGCGCACCTCGCGCACCTGCGCGCACCTGCGCACCAGCGCACCTGCGCACCTGCGCACCCGCGCGCACCCGCGCACCCGCGCACCTGCGCACCTGCGCACTCCGCGCACCTGCGCACTCGCGCACCTGCGCAATCTGCGCACCTGCGCACTCGCGCACCTGCGCACTCCGCGCACCTGCGGCACCTGCGCACCCGCGCACTCCGCGCACCTGCGCGCACCTGCGCACCTCGCGCACCTGCGCACCTGCGCACTGCGCACCTGCGCACCAGCGCACCTGCGCACTGCGCACCTGCGCACCTGCGCACCAGCGCACCTGCGCACTCCGCGCACCTGCGCACTCCGCGCACCTGCGCACCTGCGCACCCGCGCATTCGCGCACCCGCGCACCTGCGCACCCGCGCACTGCGCACCTGCGCACTCCGCGCACCCGCGCGCACCTGCGCACCGCGCACCTGCGCACCAGCGCACCCGCGCACCCGCGCACCCGCGCACCCGCGCACCCGCGCACCAGCGCACCCGCGCACTGCACACACACGGATGTTTATACATTCTAGCGAGTTCAATAATGCGAACGTTACATAACTGTATAGAGAGTAATCATGTTCATAGTGTTTACGTTTAAGTAAGGATTTTTACACAAACGAGCGTGATCTTGACACTTTAAGTCTTCACTTCACTTTTTGTCTGTTTTCTTTTTCTCACATTGAACAGCGCTAACAATGTCTTGTATCTAAAACGTCCGAGTAATATCTTACCGCTAAGTGATATATAACGTCAGGTGGTGAGATTCCGCTGCAGGGGACAGTCCGGACAGCCAGCATCAGCTCACACACACGGCGCCTCTCCCTTACTTCACACAATACCGTGGCGCGGTTGAAAGGGCTGTAATTAGTAAAATTAATCCGCTAACGGGAGGGAGTTGACATTCGTGGGATCGTTACGGGTAGAGGTATCACTTACCGTCACGGGTACGTGCCGTCGGGTAACGGGCACTACCCGTGCTCCATTACAGCCAGCTAAACTACAGGGCATCAAGGATAGCGCGCGACGCCACGACGCGGTGCAGCATCCATCACCTTGTCGTACGTAGATGATGCCTACACCTAAATGTTATCCACACCGTGCACTAAAATCTAGAACTTGTTAAACTAGTCTAAATCAATGTATTCTCTAAATTAAATAAAGTACACGGTCGGGCGCCCAGCTAGGCAGTATTGACAGTATCGAGTCCCCAAGCGGGGCTGATCAATTAGCTAAGATAAATTGGGTAAGACGGAACTGTTTGTTGTTCCCCGCGCTCGTGTCGTGTCGTGTCGTGACGTGTCGTGTCGGGATCACGCAGACGTGGGTGTAGACGAGGTGGCGCCGGATTAACTAAAATTAGGATACGGTCGATGTATCAAGCCAAATACTTAACCGCTGAAATAAAATGTTATTGCGCATATTGTGTAAGGAACCCTAATTTGCAAGCGACTGTACGCATTAGGATCTATTTCTTTGCATCGGCGGTAACTCGATCAAGTTTTTTTTTATCATAATGATAATAACAATTTACATCATCATCATCATCTTTATTTAATTTTGCTGCAGTTTAATAAGTTGCCTTTGTGCGGTTCTTAAAACGTTGTTTTTAATATCGTTACCGGATCCCGCCGCATCCGAGCGAGAAGTTTGTAAAGGTAAAATATTCCTTTACGTGCGGTTACTCGCAAGAGACCTACTTACAACTTAATCTGCGCCAAGAAGCCAATATTCAAGTTAGCTAATAAACTGTAATATATTTAATATCCGCTATTAGTTACGACGTCACAAATCCGTATCCTTACGCCATCTACTAAATGAGGAATCCTTTTAGTATATAACGGAGTAAAAGAAAAAGCGAATCGACCGTCAGCTCGTCAGGAAGTTTGTCGAAACTTATTTTTATTAAGGAATCTTGTAAAGCTCTACATTTTCTATCTTTTACAAATGAAACAGTCGTTATCATCATTATTCCTTCTTGCTTTGCACCCTGCTGCATAAGAAGCCCTAAAAGGATTCCACTCGGCTAAATTGAAGCAGGAACTCGTTTTGAAAATTTGTCATCATCGCCGCATTTACAATACTGTTCGGCAGGACGGCTGCAGTGTGCAGGCGGAACACTGTCTGCTCGTTTCTGGATTCGGTTATTTTTTATACACCTGTGAGAGGTAGAGTGTCGTAGAGGTTCAGAAGAGGAGAGTTCAGGCAGAGTAGAGATATTTTCAACCACCTCCACCATGAAGGTAAAATAAACAGTATTACATCCGGTGGCAGATGTGCGTGTCCGGAGGCCCGCTCGGTGCCCACCCTTGCCGATGCGGGCGCGACGTGTCGGCGCGAGCTCGTCACGAGCGCACCCTCGTCACGGCGAGGGGTTGACGGGCGCGGGTCCCGCGGGGTGGCGGCGGCTACAAATGTTTTGACATGTAATATGTGTTACACTGATTTCAAATTACTCGCAGTTCGACCCCAACGCACTTCACATCCGTATACGCCGACTGGCAGACGAGCTGTTTTACCGAGGACCAGCTGCTGCTGTAGGCAACGTGTTCCCAATTGCTCACTAGCCTGTTCCGAGTTGTCTCGTTCATTTAAAAGATAAATTATATATATTACATCTTTGTATATTTTATTGTTTGTCTGTTGTAAAAATTGATTGAAACCATAGTTGTTTCGCTGCGTAAGCTGTAAAGAAGAGCAACTACTTTAACCAAATTTTTTCAATCTTTTTCATTGCATCTATTGCACTCACTGCACTCTGTGTGTATACAATTTCGACACTCCGGTGTCATTTCTCAACAGCAAAAAGCTGCCTAGCTGTGCTCGGTACTGTAGAAAGTCCGTCTCTGTCATAAATAAGTATAACTAAGTAATGTCTATCTGAAATATCAACGTAGAGGACTTCCCACGCTTCAAGCTCTATACTTAAGCCGGGACTTAAATATAATAATAAATGTTATTTCAGCTAGTCCGCAATAAATTTTACATAAAAATGCTTTCCAAATGTTTAGAGCACCTTCGTAATAACGGCGAATAAGTTATTGCGAGAGTTCTGTGTCGCGACTGGACCGACACCGGCTGCGTGCTGCCAATGTTTCCTCAATGGCTTCACAAACTCTATTTTATATACACTATAAACTTAACTATTGTGCGGAAAATGCAAAAGGATATACTTAATGCAATCTCAAGAGTATAGGAATTTAATTATCAGATTACGTAGCAAGGTAGCAAGGGGTGCAGCGCGCGATACACGAGACCTTCCTCCCCTCTAAGCAGCCGCGCCGCCACACCCCCTGATACTTTACTCTAGTTCTGACTAGCTTACCTCGTAAACGTCATCACCCGGAATTCAGGGATAATATTTGAAATTTTCTTTTGGCTGCCATTATTATTTTCTAAAAGTGTAATTTATATGTTTTGTTATAAATATTACAAACAGCCCGTTTACCGCGTTCAGTTTAAAGTTATTATTGTGTTAACTTCAGACGCACTCAGCGCTTGTTTCGGACGTGGAGGTGATTTCATTATGGTTTTGTTTGAAGGAATATATAGCTAGTTTACTTACAATTACTCTACTGTCGTTATTGTGTGTGACCTGTATAGGTTCTACCAATAAAAACAACGTTAAAAACTTAAAGTATAATAGTTAACGACAGTTCTTAGAATGAGAATGTGGTGTGGTACTAACATCCGCAGTAGCCCGTGTGTTGACATAACAGTTTTCCGGTAGGAATGTTGTCATGTAAATATACACGTACAATACGCATGCGGGCGATGTGATCCTGTGTAAGCATCTACTCGTAATATTAACGTTTTATAAGAAAACGTAGACATCAAAGGATGTGTTACGGCTTCCTGCGGCTGCTTGCTGCGCGGCAGAGGTCGCGGTGCGCGCGCGCGGCGTCTCGCAGTAAAAGCTAATGTTCCCGGCACTCGCGTTCACATTATATGAAATGTTGCCACTAAGCCGTGTAACGGCGGTGCGGGGCCGGTGCGGGGCCGGTGCGACACTCCCCGCCTGCTCACCACACTGTGCACGGATTTAAGGAATATGAAGGATGTTTCCAGTGCATAAGAGCTGGTTGCTTTTAATTTTGTAATTAAAACGTTTTTAATATAAATTTACAGTGTAGTACCGCAATAGACCAAATCATGCAAAAAAATTGACAATTACTGATATTGGATTGGATTAGATTTGCTGATACGTTCACTTCAGGGTAAATGTAATAGAGGTGGTGATACGTTCACTTCTGGGTAAATGTAATAGAGGTGGTGATACGTTCACTTCAGGGTAAATGTAATAGAGGTGCTGATACGTTCACTTCAGGGTAAATGTAATAGAGGTGGTGATACGTTCACTTCAGGGTAAATGTAATAGAGGTGGTGATACACGTTCACTTCGGGGTAAATGTAATAGAGGTGGTGATACACGTTCACTTCGGGGTAAATGTAATAGAGGTGGTGATACGTTCACTTCAGGGTAAATGTAATAGAGGTGGTGATACGTTCACTTCGGGGTAAATGTAATAGAGGTGGTGATACACGTTCACTTCGGGGTAAATGTAATAGAGGTGGTGATACGTTCACTCTGGGGTAAATGTAATAGAGGTGGTGATACGTTCACTTCAGGGTAAATGTAATAGAGGTGGTGATACGTTCACTTCGGGGTAAATGTAATGAGGTGGTGATACGTTCACTTCAGGGTAAATGTAATAGAGGTGCTGATACGTTCACTTCAGGGTAAATGTAATAGGGTGGTGATACGTTCACTTCTGGGTAAAATGTAATGAGGTGGTGATACGTTCACTTCAGGGTAAATGTAATAGAGGTGCTGATACGTTCACTTCAGGGTAAATGTAATAGAGGTGGTGATACGTTCACTTCAGGGTAAATGTAATAGAGGTGGTGATACGTTCACTTCGGGGTAAATGTAATAGAGGTGGTGATACGTTCACTTCGGGGTAAATGTAATAGAGGTGGTGATACGTTCACTTCAGGGTAAATGTAATAGAGGTGGTGATACGTTCACTTCGGGGTAAATGTAATAGAGGTGGTGATACGTTCACTTCGGGGTAAATGTAATAGAGGTGGTGATAAGTTCACTTTAGGGTAAATGATCCGCCTGCCTTTAACAATGACAACATGCTACTTATGTTGTTTTACCAAAACTACATTATGTTAAAATTTAGGATGATACGACTCGATAGCTTTGTAATATCACTTGTAGTGCATTCGACTGTTTCAGGCGAAAAAAAATGGCGACAGTAATATTTACAGGTAAAGACACCGTTACCGATTTAAACATTATTGGAATAAAGTTTGTCCAACTAAATATTCACACGAAACGCTTATAAAACAGTATCAACGTCTCCAGTGTGTGAATATTCCCTGCGCCGCTCTACCCTCGTCGAGTCGTAAAAAGCTATAATAAAGGAACAACTTCCGGAAATGTGCTGCAGCCATTCCTGTGACATTTACATACGTACTGCGCTCACACTACACGTGCCAGTGCGTCGGTCGGACCCGGATATTAGAGGATATACACTTTGCAGTGCACGTCAATAATACGTTGAAATAAAAATAAACAAAAAAATGAAACCATTTTATTGTCTTATAGCAACAAACCGTATAAATGTTTATTTATCAACAACAGCAACAAAAGTGGAAGGACACGGTTCAGACAATTCCGGTGCGCGCAGGAATTCCGATCAACGCTAGTTTTTAGCCCCAACTTACGTGCTAAGTGAACTTCCTCACGCGTTAAGCGGAAGGTTTGTATAAATAATGAATAAGTATGTGTATTAATATTATTAGAAAAATACTCGTTCCCTCCATAATGAGGTCCCGAAGTAATAACGAAGAGCGATAACAATTGAAACGGCAGGCGGAAGCGGAGGCGGAGGCGGAGGCGCGAGCGGGTGCCGCTCGGGGCCGCGCAACATTTCGCACGGTGTCGTAACTTAAAATGGCTTTGTTTTCGCCTGAAATTATACCGCGCCCGAAAAACTGATGACATACAAAAGCGCGGGGCAATAAAGCTGAACAAAATACGGGAATATTTCATTTCACACAACAAGCGGGGATATCGGATTGGTGGGCGCGCGATGAATTATTCATCGCGGGCTCGGGTTACCTTTAATAAGAAAATATTGGCTTGTTTAAATCGCAGTGTTTTTGTTCGGCCGAAGCGGAAGCGGCAGCGGCAGCGGAAGCGGCGCTGATGTCTACGTGCGGAGGCGCGTCCCGCTCAGGTGCTAGTGTATATACACTGTAACTTCCTGTAAAGAGTGCTCTACATTGCGTAGCAGCACTCCCGGCGCAGTTAACGGACGTCGCCAAGATAATGTTGTGCTCCAATCAATGAAATAGTTACCTAATTACTGCAGCAACCATCAATTAATAAGAATATTATAAATGGCTGAAACGAGATAAACTTTCATCGGTACGAGTGACACTGCGCCGCACCGAGTGCCGTGTGGTGGCCAACTAAGTACATTTTCTACAGCGGATTCACACCACGGCAAGGTAACTTTTACATACTAATAATTGTTAGGAAATATGGCTACTGCGATGATACCCACAGGCGTCAGCGAGCCAACATTCAAAATTACCGCGATAACGATTGCTAAAGAAGAGCAAACCGGGCACTTTCACAAGAAGCCGCACTTGCGAAAGTTTTGGCTGTCGTAATGATCGCCGGCCTGCGAAGGATGTTGGCGCTTTGAGAAGAAGACTGCCGTGAACACCGCCAGTGTTGTTTTCGTAACAATTACAATAAATCGATTCTTTCTAATGTTTGTTTGTTGCAGTTAAATGAGGCTGATATTAATGTACATGTTTTAGGGTCTTTATAAACAAAAATCCTAAAACATGTATATGTACAAAAGCATGTGCTGACACCAACGCGCTGTAACACATGTGTAGATTCCAAATGATACTTCCGTATGAAGCCAATGGCACAGTGCAGCAGACAGGTCGCACGTCGGCACGACGAGCCCCCACGCCCACCCCCACCACCCGACCGAACTCCACCCCGCCTCAGCTGACATTCGATTAACTACTCGACACCTGCTCCCGCAGCTACAGTTCAGGGAATCCTTTACATTTCCACTTCCGGCCGATATGCGAACTTTGGATGCGCTCACCGAAATAATTTGTACCTATTGACTAAAACATCACTTAGCCGTCAGTGATGAGAGCTGCAATCGCAACCGGCGACGCAAAGTGCACGCTGCACCGTGTCTGTCTCCTTCTCTTTAACCCTCTTATGTAAGATAGAGTTTCAGTTTGAGTTTGTGTCTGTGTTTATAGAGTTCACCTACATAAAGAGTGTCTGGCGGCAGATTTATATTTTAAAAAACGAACATCTCAATAAGTTATAAACAGTGCGGGGGGAAGGTGGTGGTGTGGTGTCATTAGAATCACCGATCGTGCGGATTTCTTGCAGTGGTGCAGTGGTGCAGTGGTCGGGTGAGCATACTCGCTCGCCGACAGTTTTATTCACATTTCAATATTCGACGGATAAGCGATGGGCCGAGTGTGAATTTAATTCGTTCGTGGGTGGAGAGGTTCCGCGCAACTGCTTCGGCTATGAACACACCACGGCCAGGACCTAGTCGATCGTCAAGGACCCCCGAAAACATTGAACTGGTTGAACGCAGTTTACGTGAAAATGCACGACTTTCGATACGGAAAAGGGCAGCTTCACTGGGACTTCAAGAGCATGCGTGCATGAAATTTTGAAAAAGGATATGAAGTTTCATCCTTTAAAATTCAAATAAATCAAGAATTGAAAAAATTACTTTGCGTCACGCAAATTTTTTGTGAAACCATGTTGGAGCGTGTTCGCACTGTGAATTCCATTTTTGGAGCGACGAGGCTCATTTTCATTTAAACAGACGGGCGACACGTAAACAAGCAAAATTGCCGTTACTGGGCTCTAAGAACTCGCAATCCTCGACTGAAGCACCAAAACCATTACATTGCCCAAGGGTAACTGTTTGGTGCGCTCTATCCACGAATGGGATAATCGGACCATTTCTTTTGAGAATGCACGGGGCCAAGCGACGAATGTCAATGGTGAGAATTATCGGCTCATGATTTCGAATTTCTTTTGCCAGAAAAAAGAGAGAGTTTACGCCAACAATCCGCGAACTGTTGTGGACTTAAAAGAAAATATTCGGCGAGAAATCAGCGCAATTAAACCAATTTTACTGCAGCGTGTGGCACGGAATACGAGGCTCCGTTTCGAACAGTGTGTGCAACAGGATGTAAGACATTTGGATGACATTATCTTTAAAAAATGAAATCCGCATTTGTACTCTATCTTTTAATACTTTTAGTAAAATTATATGTCAAACATATTATTTTTTATTTAAATTTGAAAACATAATTCTGTCACCAGACACCCTGTACATATTCAAACTAAAATTTATTGACTTTGAATTCAATACAAATCGTACACAATAGTTCATACTGGACAATAGATTTGGGGGGCAGAGGGGTGAGTTTGTATATTTTCTGTGATCGTATTCAATAATGGAGCGGTGCGGGTTGCGCTCTGCGTGCGTTATTACCTCCGTCGCACAGATGCAGCTCACAGCTCGACAAATAGAAATTCCATTTTCCAACTGAACGTTGACACTAACAGTTTAAGCCCGGGATACAAACTCCATCAGGCTGAAACTCGCCCCGGCGCCGACTGCCCCGCAGAGTGAACAGGCTTACAGTTCGGCGAGCCGTCGCCGCGCCGCCGCTGTCCGCGCGCCGCCGCGTAGGTGTCGATTGCTACGAAATATTAAACTTTGGTGTATCGCACCAAGTCGCAAAATTTCTAAGAGAATACTTCTCAACACAAAAGTCTTGTTCGCACTTATCGTAACTTTAACTTTAACAAAGTGCACGTGGCCGCATTGGTTGCCACGTTACGGACGTCACATGTCCGTAAGTGCTATTGTTCTTGGGACACGACGGTTTGCTTTGCAGCTCACGCTCAATCTCGGCTGAAATCAAACCTGCAACCCTTTGAATCGTATAGCTCATTCGAAAGTATTTACAATCTATCACCCCTTCTGCATCAATCTAAGTATTTCGATGGACAGCCTCTTCCTTTTAAAATGTGGCTCGGCTGGTGAGCGCGGCGATGAATCAGCGAGGAGGTGTTCCGGGCGGACATTTCAGTTGCCGCAGTTATTCTAATTGCTTGAAATTAATTTCGCTAGCGCTGCGCCGGAAGCACGGCGCTTCTAATGCCAAAGCGAAACTGTATTCCGGTTGGGAAATGCTATTAACGTTGTATGTAATAACTTTATGACGTGGCTGCCGAGAGTAATGGCGTTAGGCTTTGCTTGAGACCGTGCGGGCACAATGCACTGCGGCTGCAGCGACGGGGCCGCGCACTAATGCCATAAATATTGTGGGCTGGCTGCCGGCACGACTCCGACGGTTATCCAGCGCCAATTACCGAGGGCAAAGTAACGTATATTCCGTCCTTCCATTGTAAAGTGACAAAAGTAAAGAAGTTTATCTCTTTGTACACTATTGCCTAGAGGAGAAATGCACATTATCGCAGTGCCTAGTTGCAACTCTTGGAAACACAAAGTACATGTAACTAGCTCTAAGTCGCGTTATAACGACAGTGGTTGCATTAAGTCCGAAGCTCTGCGCATCCATTATTTATATTTTTAATTCCAATAATCAAATGTTGCAGCGCTGGGCAACGGAATTGATTGTCCGATAGCACAACAGCATTTGATATCTGCAGGACATTGAAACCAGCTGATCTAATCGATTTTAATCTGAATTAAAAAAATTACTACCTTATAAATTATCTGGGACTATTTAAAGTTCTCTGCTAATGCCAAAATATTTTTAGAGGTTGCAGTGGTACGAGTTAGTCGCACACGTCAGGACCGTCACTCGTCGGCAGCCGCTCCGCGTAATGAGCCGCGGATGCACTGCCAGCCTTTGAGGAAGGGGCAGACTCTTTCCTTGAAATTTTTCAAGTTCTATGATTCCGGAAATACCGATGAGGACTAATGGATCCGGAAGAACATAGCACTGGAAACAGTGCTGTAGATTCACTAACTTTAGCTAGTGTGGATGGGACTTGAAACCGAAACAACTGTTTTGGTAATAGCCATTGAACACCCATTTATCCAACCATTCGTATTAAAACAGTGTACGCGTGATAAAATGAAATGTAGGGAATTAACTTATCATCATCATCAGCCGATAGCCTTCCACTGCTGGACTTAAGTCTCTCCCAAAGAACCTATTAAGAATTAACTTGCAAGTAGTATTATAATATATCTTCACAGCAACCCGCACATCTGACCCGGCTGCTCTGCGTCCGGACCAATCAAGCGGCTAGAACACAACTATCCGGTTAGCGGTAATATGAAATTACTAATGCACTGATTCTGAATGAGCATTGATTAGTTCTCGATAATTCGAGAACTTGATTTCCGTCCGCAGCGCCGGCGCCACTGCATGCCCCGACTGCTGCACCTAACTGCAGTAAGTGCATAGGTATCGCAATTAGTTCAGCTCACAGTGCGGGCCGCACTCGGGCAGACCGCTCCCCGCATACAAATAGTCATAAGATATAAACCAACGGTGGGGGCCGTGTTATCGCGTGCTGCTAACTTAAGCAATGCAATTAATTTTAAGTAACTAAAATTGTTGTAACAAGTTTAGTTTTGATTATTGTTTGTTTGTGTGACTCTAGTAGAGGGTTCATGTATCGCGTCCTGCACAGTCCAGCACACAGGCACGTGCGCGGACACGTGCGCAGACACTCTGTGTCACTCGCACCGGACAAGGGAGGGAGGGCATTAATATAACGTGAAGACGTTGCGGTGCAGTGCGCTGCAGCGCGTTGAATCGCTTTTGGTAAAATTTAATAATTTCTGTGTATTAATAATGAAATGCAGTTCTGTTACTGCATGCTAAGATATCCACATAATGTGGTGAATATGCAGCGAGGAGAGTGTCGTCTGACAGGCTTTGCTGCATTATTGATCTACGGCCTGGAAAAGCTCAGTTAAATTCGTTTTTAATTTAATTTGCAAGCGCATCAATCCAATCGAATGAATGCTTCAATTGGAACGGCCAGCCCGGAGCCCGGAGCCCGGAGCCCGGAGCCCGGAGCCCGGAGCCCGGAGCCCGGAGCCCGGAGCCCGGAGCCCCGAGCCGGCCTAGCGCGGTGCCATACATTTTGTAGCAACCGATTATTTCGGTTCAGTGTTTTTTTCACAGCAGCGGTTATATTTCTTTTTTATAGAGAATTAGGAGTGTCTGAGAAGGCAGGGACTTCTTGCAGAAGGGAGCCAGATTCATACAAAAGCACAGCGCTGATGAGTAGCGACACATGAGATAGATTAGGGACACACGTGGCCTACTCCGTTATACAGTTAGAATAAGATACACAAGTTCTATCTATTTGTATTCTTGTAGATTATTATTATTATTAATTATATCTCGGGAGCACTGACACCGTCTTCCAAATCATCCCCAAACAGAAAGTATGCCGCAAGTGGTGCACGCGTGTCCGCTGCGTTTTATAACAAATCAAACTACCCCCGAGTTACTTTCGCTGCTCTCGAAATCAGTGTTGCTTCCCGAATACAGTTCGCATGCCGGCGAGCTTTCCTAGCACCGGAAGTACAATTTGCGAGGAGCTGCTCGTTTCGCCTTTTGTTACGTAGAACTATCATAAAGACTTTGCAAAGTTCTCATTTTTTGATACGTATTGTTTGAGCGCGCAAAGAGGAACTGCCGCTTCCGCTCTAGCGGTTTAGTTCCTTTAAACCGACACGAAGCAAGTAATGTTTTTGTCGAAAGCTGTTGCGCTGAAATTTTTATAATTATCCTCTTCCATCATCCCCCGCGGTCGAAAAACAATGTAATCTATATTTTTTTTTTGTTTCCTATTTTATTTCTTTTAATTAAGTTTAGAAAACGTCTTTAGCAGTAATATAAATTTATTAAAGATATTTGATTGTCCTGTCAGGATCTCTGACACCGGAAACCGTCTCACCGAGGTTCTACTTCTGCCGTGAAACAGTAGTGTGCTAAAATTACTCCGTTCCGGTTTAAAGGGCGCTGCAACTAGTGAAATTGCTGGGGTAACAGGACTAAACTTTTGTCACATTGTGGCTTTATGTAAAGCTTTACAGACGGCACTTTGTTACGGCAGAGTTGCGCGCTTGTACTTAAAGAGAAGAGGAAACTTAATCCTTCCGAAGTGACGCATAAAGAACACTTTGCATGCTTTTATAACACGTCGTGAACAAAATAAACTTTACGACCGTACTCTTTTTGATCATTGAATTAAAAAAAAACTGTTTTAACTTTGAATTTTCAATTACCATTTTAGAGAGCAACAGCCAGAACTTGAGCTAACAATCGGATCACAGACTAATTATACAAGTTTCATTATTTTCATACATGTCGTCTTTGTACAGTAGTCAAACTAGCCAGTAGATGAGAAGGCTATTAATCAGAGTATTAACTGGCGGCGTGCCCGCTCCGTGGGGGTGTTTCCCACCCTCGTGCCGCACGAGTGACGAGCTCTCGTAATACAATATAACTTGTTACAAATCACGGTTACACGGAGTGCTAGGGAGGCTCCTACAGTGTTACGAAAATATTTAAAAAACGACTTTTCATATGCATCATAACCTTCCTATTCTCATACATTATAGTGTTGTCATTCCGGATCCCGTTTATAAATACTACCCGCCTCATGTTCTACATCCGGCGGCACAACAGCATCGCAACATATGGGAGCCGGAGTAATCAGAGCACGCTTCATCATTTCCGTCTCATTTACCCTTAACACCATGACGAATTAAGGTTTAATGTTAATCTATTGATAAAAACATTGATGTCCATGGCGCGGGTTGATGTGCAACAAAAGCATATTATATCACCTCAGCGCAGAGCCGGCCGGCGTGCGCGTACGCAGCAGCTGAACGATTGACGCGCTAATCCATTTCATAATAACTTCAATTGACATTATCACACTACCCACGGTTACTCATTGAATACTCTATTAAGTTTTTTTATAAACTTTCTAACCTGGCTCCAAGTTCAGCCCTGGATTAGCAGCGATTGAGAAGGAACATTTTCATTTCGCACTCTCCAGTAAATTCATAGGCACATCGGCTTTGGTTTTTGTGCGGTACCATGTGGAATTTCGGGCCAATGAGCTGCTGGGTCGACGGCCTGCCGACAGACATCGGGTGAGACGTTGTAACATGTCGCGAGCCGCTAACACGTTCACATGGGTCGGATACACGTCGCCACGTTGAGTCGTTGGTAAAGCGTTTTGAAAGTTTTACGCAGCGTTTTGGCAGCGGTTCGGCGGCGACCGGGGATTACGGGTTTGCTTCGCTGCAATCCACTTTGCGGAACAAGCATTAAAGTTTATATCCTGTGCTTAAGTTACAGCTTAATAATGCATAACGTACACTACTGTACTAACGGACTATAACAAAGTTTTGTTTAATCTACGAATATTTACTTAACGTGATATTAAGTTCTCCTTCTGACTGTTTACCATACATTAAATTCAATTTCTCGTTGTATCTTTTGACAAGACCCTCGGTAGTTAGGTTTTATTATAAAGTTTGAGTAGGTCGAGGTGTAAGGGTTTTATGGAGTAACGAAAGATATGTAAGTAACGCTCCCTTGCCGTTCGCGTAGTCGCGCCGACCAGCAAGCATCTCGCCCCCACCCGCTTGGATGTAATAAAGAAAAACCTTTTATGGTTATTACACACCTCGTCTATGGCGTTTAAATTAAAAGTTAAATGATTAGAACCGGCGGGAGGAGGCTGTCGCGCGTCATTAACGGGATTACCGGGGGCAGGCGGAGCAACTCCTCGCGGAGCAGTTACCGGCGCCGGATAATTTGTTCTGAACTGAATAATGATGAGCTGTAATTATGAAGCGACGGGGGATAAATGTTTATACTGAAACACGCGCTGTTCGAAGTCAAAGATCTGCGAAGTAGCTTTAATTATATATAACAGAACGGCGACGTGCTCGCCTGCAGGTGTATCGGCGCCGTTCGCTGACTGAAGGTACATATACAGCATGAACGACTTGTAAATAACAGACGGTATTGTAAAAAGAAATTAAGAGATTGGAAACTGTAACAAGATAAGGTAACGAGCCCGGGGCAGGCAGGCGGGCAGGCGGGCAGGCGGGCAGGGCCCCCAACGAAATGTTTGCGTCGCCGGGGGCACAGCGCCCAAACACAAAAGAATTAATCAACTTCAAACAAGACTCCAGCACGAGATGATTATCTGCCGCCTGCGCGATGTGTATATCATATACGTCCAGATGAGATTTAAGTATTTTCGTGAAAATCTCCATTTATACTTTATCATCAACAACATCATTATTAGTTGGACTGGACTGGACTGGATGACACTGCTGGATATAGACCTTCCCTAATATCTTCCACCGATGCGATCCGCAGCTTTTCGCAACCAAGCATTATTTAATTTATTCAAATGTTTACATAACAGTAACACTAAAATAAGAAGAAATTTACTGGCGGTTGGTCCTTCTTGTTATAGACCGTCTAGGTTTTTCTTTTATATTAACATGTTTAACAAAATGTTAACGGAACGCACACCCCGGGACCAATAGTGGGCCGGTGCCGAGGTAGTGTCGGGCTCCTACCGACAAAAAAGGTTCACACGGTATTCCTGCCTCGTCCACATACTCGGGGGTCACGGTATAACGTATTTCAGTTCCGCCGCGACCCCTGATCGACGCCCGAATGAACGGGTCCACCCCGGGGAGACCGTCTAGGTAAGTATCACCGCAGCTCCTGTGGCAGCCGACAAACAGTACTGTGCAAACATTACTTAGCTCCGATTTGAAACTTTTAAGTATTATTTTTTTTTAAGAAAATTTATTTATTTGTCAGCACAAACCAAAAAACAAAATTCTTAAGTTACGTCCAACATTTAACAGTACGGCTGCGCGTCGCTGGTGCCTGTGATGGGTAATAAATACGTGTTACAGGTCACCAGGTGGCCGACTCTCGTACACTTAGTATTTCAGCGTAACTTAAGTAAATAAGAGGAAAAGAACTTAAGTAAATAAGAGGAAAAGAGATTATCTCTAGTGAAGTGTTCACACACACATACATTTACATTACACGTGAGTGTTGTGTACGAGTATATAATTATGAGCGCACGTAAATGTGTTTGCCTGTATGTGAGGGAGTGTGAGTGTGTGTATGTGTGTACGTGTGTATGCGTGCGGATTACAATTTTATAAATAAAAAGGATATAACACGTACTTTTTAATTATAAATGATTATGTACTTATGCCCTAAAGTTTTTCTGTCTCTGTGTTTGATTAAGTAAGAAGCCATTATTGCAAATGTATTTCTTAGGTTGGAGTGATTTATGCAATATGTATTTATCAATTTGTGTAATTTGTTATAAAGGTATGGGTCCTAGGAATACAAAAAACCTTTGTGAAAACGAGGATCTAAAGAAGTTAACTGGACATATGAATTTTCGTCGAGTATTGATGGAATTGTACTTCATTAGCGAATGTTGTTTTAAAGAGCTGTTGAAAGGTTTAAAATAAGAAACCATAAACAAAGCTCTTTGTGCCCGTTCAACCTGTATAAGGTGAGTTTTTGCAGCACCACCCCCTGAAATAATACAATTACTAAGTATCGATTGACAAAGTGCAAAATAAAGTATACGAATAACTTCCTTATCAGCTGAATAACGCAATTGATTAAATACATATATTAACTTACGTACTCTACTTGAGAGATGTTCAATATGTCTTTTGAAATTAAGCATACTATCTATTACTATGCCAAGATATTTTGTAGAATTCGTATTTTCATTGCATGATGGGGACCCGTCTGTGCATGCAGATTGATAGGCTGCTATATGAAATGTGTTAGTTATTTGGTCTTTGTTATTACGCATCTAAAAGTTCATAACCTTGGTACTGTAAAGTACATTAAGTGTTAGTGCATTATTGCTCGGCTATGTTTCAACTGCGTCAAAACCAGTTTGAGCAAGACCATAGGTAGATGTCCGTGAAAATGCGGCGAAAACAAGTGCTGTATTATCCGCGTAGGAAAAGATCGATCCTCCTTCAAGTTTGATGTTGCACAAGTCATTTATATAAACCAGAAATAAATTTGGACCAAGCACGCTTCCCTGAGGTACTCCGTATTCATTCCGTCATTTTGAACTTGTATAGGGATCTACTCTGACAAATTGCGATCTAATTGTTAAATAGCTGTGAAATAATGATAGCAAAATCCCACTCACACCCAGTAGGTTTAATTTATTAATTAATATAGGTTACGAGACCGTGTCAAATGTTTTGATCAAATCCAGGAATAACTCTTGTACATTTCTGCCTACTATCAAGACAACAAGCAATATGATTTACTAGGTTATGAACAGCATCAGTTGTAGATAATTTTTTCCTAAAGCCAAATTGGTTCTGTGAGAGCAGGTTCTGTGATTCCAAATATTTGATAAACTCAACACCGATATATAATGTCTCTAATTTTCAACACGATAAGATTCACCAGACTTAAATAAAGGGTAATGAATTTCTTTTTTTAATAAGTCAGGAAATACTCCTGTGTTAAGACTGAGATTATATAAGTATGTTAAGGGACGAATTAAAACGTTCTTGTGCTTCTTGAGACGCCTAGAAGATATGCCGTCCCATCCAACAGCAGTATTGTTTTCCAATGAGTTTATTATGCTTTCAACTTCTAATTCATCCGTGTCCAGCATTACAAAAGATTCAGTAACTAGGATAGTTGAAGGTGTTGAAAGTGAGCTGGTGAAATTACTGAGGAAATGAAACAATATACTATGTCTGGAGGCGACGACCACAATGTAGTGCAGTGTATGCCATATCACCACGTCGTTATGGGCACGTGTATCACTTACAATCAGGTAAAGGCTGCACTCGTCTTGTCGGTTGGTAGAATAAAAAGAAAATCGATGTAACAAATTACATTTTGTACGTGTTTGTTTGTACGAAACTCCTGAACGTGCAACTACTTCGTGATACCAATACTTTCACTTTACGAGCTGGTAGCTGATATTATGTTACCCATGTTTAAACAAATTTAATGAACAGTTTTGGTTAGTATGAATTTTATTCATAACATAATATTCATTAAAGTGTCAGTCCCCGTGAATAAAACCTCTTTGATGTATGCCCGCAATGTGTTTAATTTCGATACCGAACAGATGTGCCCTAATTTTATTTCGTTACGGTTGTAATCGGGGCGGTGCTAATTAATGAGATTATAAGGATAACGAAAGAACCATCTGATATATTAAGGTGATCACCTGAATATGGTGCTCTGTTAATATCTTAATTACCTCCTAGGCAAGCGCGTCGCCTATCGTCTGATGACTGCGGCGCCCGGTCTGTCGCTTTAGATTAAAATTCAGATAAAGGACTACCTCCTTCCACTTCCCCACAAATCATCCGCCACCCCCTTAAGCGGAGCTCTAATAAAAAAAGTATTTGTTTTCGTCCACACGTATCGAGATAGTCGGCTGCTGGCGACGGAACTAAACTTTCAATGTGCGATCGGAGATAAAACGGAAGTAAATTATGTTTATGGCTGTTTGCTCTGCTTGCCTTTAAATGAAAACGTATAAAACTGTGTGTGTGTGTGTGAGTGCATGTGTGTTTAGTGCGACGTCAACTGTATTGTCTTTTATTTACGTTTCTGTTCGCTAATTAAAGCTCAAACTGCAAATTAGATCTTTAGTGCAAGTAGCTCGGCGACGGCTGTGAAGTTCTCCAACAGACGGACCGCTCCGCGTGCGTCCGATGGTGGTACTTGTTTATTTATACCACGACACGGCAGAGTAATTAGTTCAAAATGTAGCAAGAAGAAGAAGTAAGAAAATATAAATAAATCAAGTAATATTTACGTGTTATCTATGTTAACTTTAGCTTTTTTAAGAATAGAGGTATATAATTACTTAAGGCGATAGTTTACTTCAACAATTCTGTGTACGGGCGTCTCTACATCCTGCGTTAATCTATTTAAGACTTCATCAGTTCCATCGCTTCAGGCTACGCAGATCCGGAACATGCGATTAGAGAATAAGGTATGCGGAGTGAAATTTGGACAACGTTTGTTTATATAAAACATAAGAAACTAAAATCTAAATAAAAAATATTATCTGTCAATCAGTTTGGTAAGTTTCATAAAGATTGGGCGTTTGACTTTGTAATTATGGTAAATCAAATAGAACGCCGTCGTCAAACGGTATCTTATTTCTACAGTACACATCTCTTATGGCCGAAACCAAAAGTAGTGGAACATTTTGTGCAAATGGGTGAGAGTCGGAGTACCATTTACAATATTTTGGCTTCCTTTGCCTTGAGGAAAACCACTGCTAGAAAGAATGACTGAGAATTATTCCAGCTTGAGCAAGTTTTCTGAGAGAGTTCGATCAAAAAATATTACGGCCGGCCGTGTCGCAAAATCTTATAGAGAACTCGGAAGAAAATTTAAGTGTGACGGCAAAACTATTAAAAAATATCTTAAAGACATGGGCATCGATAAGCGGTGAAGGAAAGTTAGTACGGCTGCGTAAATTAGTTAAAGAAATATTTTACGCTAAAAGCAATATCACTTGCGTTATGGATGACGAGTCATATTTCACGTTAGACGGAAACGAGTAGCAAGATAATTACCATTTTGAGAACAGCAATGGTCCAACCGATGAGAGGCTAAAATATGATGAGCATAAAAAATTTCCTAAAAAAAATTTGCTATGGCTTACCATCAGCCGACGCGGAATGTCTAAGCCTATATTCTTTGAGTCAGATTTAGCTGTGAACGCCGATCGCTACATAGAGCGTTGTGTGCGATTAGTGCGGGATTTCATAAATACGAGTCATAGACGAGAGAATTTAGTGTTTTGGCCAAACTTAGACTCGAGCCATTATTCCAAAAAAACCCTTAGCAAAATGGCGGAGTTAAACATCCCATACGTACGAAAAATAAAATTGGAGTTGAATAAACTGCCGATGTCCGTGTTTCCGACAGCGACGGATAGAGTACCACAGAGTTGCCGTAAAGTGGTTGCCGTCGCGCACGGGAGTTACCTATTTTTTACATTAAGCATTGATATATACGTTATTATAAAAACATAATTATTTTAAAAAAGAATGACGCTTTTTTATTTTAAACAACATTGAACTTTGTCCAAATTTTACTCCGCACACGTTACGTACACTATATAATTTTACTCCGCATACGTTACGTACACTATATAATTTTACTCCGCACACGTTACGTACACTATATAATTTTACTCCGCATACGTTACGTACACTATATAATTTTACTCCGCACACGTTACGTACACTATATAATTTTACTCCGCATACGTTACGTACACTATATAATTTTACTCCGCACACGTTACGTACACTATATAATTTTACTCCGCACACGTTACGTACGCTATATAATTTTACTCCGCATACGTTACGTACACTATATAATTTTACTCCGCACACGTTACGTACGCTATATAATTTTACTCCGCATACGTTACGTACACACTATATAATTTTACTCCGCACACGTTACGCACACTATATAATTTTACTCCGCACACGTTACGCACACTATATAATTTTACTCTGCATACGTTACGCACACTATATAATTTTACCCGCATACGTTACGTACACACTATATAATTTTACCCGCATACGTTACGCACACTATATAATTTTACTCCGCATACGTTACGTACACTATATAATTTTACTCTGCACACGTTACGTACACTATATAATTTTAATTCGCATACGTTACGTACACACTATATAATTTTACTCCGCACACGTTACGCAATAATTATATAATTTTACTCCGCATACGTTACGTACACTATATAATTTTACTCCGCATACGTTACGTACACTATATAATTTTACTCCGCATACGTTACGCAATAATTATATAATTTTACTCCGCATAATGTTACGTACACTATATATAATTTTACTCTGCATACGTTACGCAATAATTATATAATTTTACCCGCATACGTTACGTACACTATATAATTTTACTCCGCACACGTTACGCACACTATATAATTTTACTCCGCACACGTTACGCACACTATATAATTTTACCTGCATACGTTACGTACACTATATAATTTTATTCGCACACGTTACGTACACTATATATAATTTTACTCCGCATAATGTTACGTACACTATATAATTTTACTCCGCATACGTTACGCACACTATATAATTTTACTCTGCATACGTTACGCAATAATTATATAATTTTACTCCGCATACGTTACGTACACACTATATAATTTTACTCCGCACACGTTACGCAATAATTATATAATTTTACCCGCATACGTTACGCACACTATATAATTTTACTCCGCATACGTTACGCAATAATTATATAATTTTACTCTGCACACGTTACGTACACACTATATAATTTTACTCTGCATACGTTACGTACACTATATAATTTTACTCCGCACACGTTACGTACACTATATAATTTTATTCGCACACGTTACGTACACTATATAATTTTACTCCGCATAATGTTACGTACACTATATAATTTTACTCCGCATACGTTACGTACACTATATAATTTTACTCCGCACACGTTACGTACACTATATAATTTTACTCCGCATACGTTACGTACACTATATAATTTTACTCCGCATACGTTACGTACACTATATAATTTTACTCCGCATACGTTACGTACACTATATAATTTTACTCCGCATACGTTACGTACACTATATAATTTTACTCCGCATACGTTACGTACACTATATAATTTTACTCTGCATACGTTACATACACTATATAATTTTACTCCGCATAATGTTACGTACACTATATAATTTTATTCGCACACGTTACGTACACTATATAATTTTACTCCGCATACGTTACGTACACTATATAATTTTACTCCGCATACGTTACGTACACTATATAATTTTACTCCGCATACGTTACGCAATAATTATATAATTTTACTTCCGCATACGTTACGTACACTATATAATTTTACTCCGCACACGTTACGTACACTATATAATTTTACTCCGCACACGTTACGTACACTATATAATTTTACTCCGCACACGTTACGTACACTATATAATTTTTACGCAATTTCCGTACTTTTTAACTTGCACGATTGAATAAACCTATAGGTTTAATATTAAGTTAATATGTTTAAATAACCACCCTGTCAGACATTTGATAGTCAGTATCCGGTTGAATCGTTATATAATATTTATTTTCTATCAATACCGCTCGCGCTCGAGCGCTCCGTGCCCGCGGGGCGCCGCTATCGATCATGTTGCATGCGAAGTACTCACACTTCATAAATCCAAAGTTTATACATTACAAACTCAGTTTTGTACGAAATGCATAATATTTTAACACATTAGACGCAGAGAAAAGACATTTGGCAGTCACACAAAGAGACTTGGCAAACGTCGGCGGCGGATGTTTATAGATTTCGCATCATTAGCTGTATAGCCTCTAACTGAATAGAAACACGAAAATATAATGCTATTGTCGAGACTTTCCTATTCAAGCACGTCACGTTGTGTAAACATCTCAAGCAGTGGCACATTGTTGTGGGAATTTAAGATTATACTAACATGGTGCACATCGCGTCTATTTATAATGAAGCTATAAAAAAAAACGCAAAAAAAAACTCGTTTTATATTCAAATACATATACACTACAACTTAATGTTGCTTAAGTAACTTGCTTTATACAAAGCGATGTAAAGCTGTAAGTTAGTAATAGTTTAACAGTTTCTCCGATAGTGATACCTTAATATGAGTAAAGTTAGTCCGTTCAACTTGAAGCGGTTTGCGTTAGCTGTTTCCTATCTGCGCGGATTGACCAACTCAAGTGGTTTACTTAACTGCAGCTTGGAGCGGGCTCCGGTAACTTACGATCGTGTGGATTTTACATTCTACTTGTATATTAAAATTACAAATTTGTACAACATTTTTTTAAAGATTAATTGATATATGTATATACTCACACATAAACACACTTGCGATCACAAAAGTTATATAACTTTAGTATGTGATGTAATAGTTATTAAGTAACAGTTATTGTAGCTTACTTGCGAATTACTAATGAAACCCACAATGCCTGTCCAGCTCCTGAGCGAGAAGTTATATATTATACTTAATGTATAATATATAACTTTTATATATTTTAATTTCAGGCGTTATATTCAAATGTATTAAAAAACAGTTCATAATGTATAATATGTCAGCAGAAGAGAGATAAAGTTATAGATGCAACCGATTTATCGCAAGAAGATCAGAAGTTTTATACATAACGAAGAGAAGGAAGTAGAATGTTTAGGCCCGACGATGAGGAATACTGCAAGAGGAAACTGCAGCAGCTCATCTTACAAGGAAAACAAGGTGTGGTCCGAAAGAGGAATATTCCAGCTAAAGATCTAACGGCGGTGAATTGAAATAACTACTCCTTAGCATGCGTCCCGCGCTACGGCCGGGGCCGCGTGCTTACTGCTCTCGCTGCACTTCGCTGTACTTGGAACATCGCTTTACTTGAGATCGCAGCTCATCACATCCTTTGTCTTTTTGATGGATTGAAAGAACACCTCTTCAATTTTCAAAGCGACGGTGTCGAAGTATTATAGTTGTACAGCTCGCCGATCTCTGAATGGTGGAACTCTAAGAGGAGAAGATACTCTTAATTGAATAGAAAAATAATTAGCAGTGATAATTAAACTTCCGCGTGCGAGTGCGAGAGTGCGAGAGTGCGAGAGTGCGAACGAGTGCGAGAGTGCGAGAGTGCGAGAGTGCGAACGAGTGCGAGAGTGCGAGAGTGCGAGAGTGCGAGAGTGCGAGAGTGCGAGAGTGCGAGAGTGCGAGAGTGCGAGAGTGCGAGAGTGCGAGAGTGCGAGAGTGCGAGAGTGCGAGAGTGCGAGAGTGCGAACGAGTGCGCCGGGAGACACGACGAAAGTGTAATGTTTATTTAAAACACTTGCCCCTTTTAAAGCGGACAGTTTGCATTTGTACGGCGGCTACCTGCGCGCCGCTGGGAGCTCATTTATTTCCGTTGCCGGTATATTCGCCGATGTCATTTTATTACTGTTACTACCCCCTCCCTCTCGCCATTTATCCCCCACCCCCGTCACCGGCACTTTACGACTGCGTAAGTCCGAGTTTATCGCTCGAAAGTAAAAATTCGCATTGTACACGGCGCGGGTTTACTGCAAAGGACGCTTTTATTGCACGTGCCAATAATACATGAATTTTAACCAAATAAAGTCGAAAGTTCAAGCTGAAAAGCTTGTTTTCCTTTTGTCATTGGTGTGAGCCAGAGCCTCATTTGTTGATTGACAGGGTGCACCACAAACAAATGAGGTTAGGTTGGACCCCGTGAATTTTAGTTCGGAACCCTTTACACCCCTCTTAATATCTATAGTAGTTTGATAATTCCTCCAGTCACACGTACGAGGGCACCTCACACCGGATAATTCTGTTTAGGGACAGTTATCCGGGAGCTCTTCCAGCGGCGAAGGATGCGTCTGGATGGTTTCAGTCCGCCCGCAGATCGCTGCCCGCTAACAAACTCAAACATTCCCAAAAGTTTTCCCCTTTACAATTTGATTAGGGCGCAGGGGCGCGGGGCTAGTGATAACTTAAGGGGTGCGCCGCTGGACTTTAGTTCGTAAATTATGTAGGATTTAATTTAGCCTGCGAGCTTGAATCGCACGAATATTTGAGCAGGTTCCGGAAGTTTGTGCGCCGCGCCAGGCCCTCACGTTTCATAATGAGTTTACGGTTCCTATCACGAGTTATTGGTAACTTAAGTAATAATGTTTGGTTGATATTGCTTACTAAACGTTTTCTACAATAACTTTGCTTCCGGCAATGAAGAGAACATTGAACATTTGTTCAACCATCCACAAACAAAGGATTATGTTGAATTGTAATCCCATCCTTTGCTTTGGATTATGTAATACCTAGTGAGTAATGAACCCTGACAACCCCTCGAACTACACCAAAGAGCCCTGTAACTACAGGAACCCCGAGGAAGACATATATGACTACAACGTGTATAACATATAACTCTAGTAAACTGATTTTTTGTAGATATAATATATTATCGCAACCAAAATAAAGTTTTATTTGACCAAGTGACGAGACAGGCGAGACGTTCAATTGATCACGTGTTACAACGTGACGCCAGTTAGAGTGACATACATTGCACATTGCACATTGTGCTCGATGCCTTTAAACAAAAAATGTTGAATCTCTTTACACTAGTCGCGACACTAGATACAACTCCCTTCAAACCAGAACACAGTAATGTTGACATAGAACTGAATAGGCGCTGCGGCTACGGAACCTTTCCACTACTGTAAAGTTGAAAGTATTTATTGTTTTGTGATGGACATCCTAATTCGTGTCTCAATATATTTTTCCTCCACCCCTGCCGTTGCTTCTCACTCGCAGTCAAGAACACTGAGCGTGCGCTGCGTGCGCTGCGTGCGCTGCGTACACACGACACACAACTTTATTATATACAATAACACACACTACACATTCTTTCAATAACCTTGAGTCTTCGAAGCCAGTAACCAGTTCGCCAGCTCCAGCTTGTGTTGAACCGCGCAGTTGTAATTAATTTTCGTAATTAATATAGCAGCAGTAACTTGGATAGTAGTTATGTGAACGGCGACCTTTAATGTCGGTAATGTGACACGGATTGAATGGATCAGTTGACCCGAGAGTGCGTGGAGCGGGTTCATTACCTTGAGCGGGCTGGAGGAGCCCCGCCGCCCGCCGCCCGTCGCCCGCCGCCCAACTTAAGTAATAAAAGCTCCAGATCAAACGGACAATTATTCTGTCGTCAAGTTATCTTTACTGCTCAGTTTTGATAACTCGGGGCCAACTTGACGAATACATTACTCCCTAACATTGAGCAGCTCGTGCAGCAATGTCAGCTCGTAGCAAACTTAACAATAATGATGTATTCAATTGAGCTTACACTACAGCTAATCACAAAAGTTCCGCAACAACCGCACGCGGAGAAAGGTACCCGCGTGAGCTCTGCGCATCGCCCGTAGGCGCGCACGAGCCCGCGATACACGCGTGCTGGAGGGTTGTCACAGGAGTTTGTGAAGAGCTTCATTGTTGTATATTGCTGTTTGATGACAAATAGATTTGCACTGCTGCAATGATTTATTTCCAGCGGACCTCAACCAGCCTTCATCGGCACCAGTCACACTGTCCTCTCAGCGTATCAGTATTTCAATCATCATGTTATGGCACTCAGACTTAAAACTAGAAACAAATTTCTGTTCGATTAAAACGAAGTATGAAAAGAATTTAATTTTGTTATTTATTTACACGTATTTTCCTTATAATTGTTCTAATTATGCACTTACAGTTGCAGGTAGTTCAATAATGGAGTACATGTTGAGTGCTCCCGCGGCGGGACCTCCGCGCTCCCGAGCGGTTCAGTGTGTTCATTACATAAAAGTAAAAGAAAAGAAGAACACAACACAAACATTACGTATTCTTGAATTTCATTTATTGATTGATAGCTTTCGGTAAAAGCTTTCGTTAATAACTTCGCGAATATATCTCCGGGGTAATTTTGCGCGAGCTTTGAATTCTCTTGTTGCGGATGCTGCGGCAATTGTGCTTCTGTGTTATAAATGTGTTATGTTTGTTATCGCTACATTAAACTGTTTGTGGAGGATCAATGTTCGCTCTAATAGCATTACAAGGACTTCTATATTTATATTAATGTAACATAGCGATGGGAGGGGCGCTCCGGTCCGTTCACCCGATGGAAAGTGATACCCTGCGTGGAAACTAACAAGCAGAGGAAATCTCTCGGAGATACCGCTGGCGAATTACGTTACATTCATTTAGTCCTTATGAAGTTAAATATAGTAAATATCATTAGTATTCGTATCTTCACAAAAATACTTTCTCACGATCAATTATAACTTATGAAAGGTAACTTAAACACGCTTTAAATAGATATGAATACATGCAAATTTAGAAACTGCAGTTGAAGTTGAATTTGTTATTTTCAGCTTTAAGACTTGGATCGGGATCTGAGATAAAAATAAAGTGCTCCTAAATGCATGTATCGGTAAAGTAATTATTAATTTCAACAAAATGTGGTAATCGCTGACACTGTCGTGGTAGCTTATCACGTATCACAGTATCATTTAGGGAGCCGAGTCCTTAAGCTGTGCTATAAATAGATGAAATGTTTTTAATCTATCTCTCACTCTCGAAGTAGTTCTAAAGGCAAAGTTTCAGACGTCGAAGCGAACTTCTCCCGGTTCGTAGCTGATTTAAATTTTAAAACAGCGCGAATCAAGTAAAAGCTTAAATATTAAAAAGCGCAAACTTTCTGAACGGCGCCTGCGATAGTTGCACGTTACGTAGAGATCGCGGTACGCGTGTTCCGTGGCCCTCCACCGTCTGGTTCGGTTCTAGGGCTACAATGGATGAAGTCTAGATGATGGTAGAGTTTTTGCAAACCCGCTTGACCGACCACCACCTTAAAACCACTGTAACAACACTGCCAGGTATCGGTGCACGTACTTGAGAACGTCCAAAAATTAACTTCACATACAATTATTATACATTACAGTTTGTTAATGTTATAAGTATTTTCTGGGGATGTAGGGGTTGCCAAGAGACCAGCACAACAGCACACGAGACCCAATCCAAAGTCACCTTCTCGTGGTGCACCTTCAATATATATCAATTAATCAATCAGCCGGAAGACGTCCACTGCTGGACAAAGGCCTCCCCCAAAGATTTCCACTCAGACCGGTCCTGGGCCACCCGCATCCAATGGTTGCCAGCGACCTTGACCAGGTCGTCGGTCCACCTTGTGGGGGGTCTGCCCATGTCACGTCTTCCGGTGCACCTTGCTAATCAACAAACGAGGCCTTGGCTCCCACAAACCCGCATGGTGTCAGCATAGTGGGAAATGGCAGAAATCCCTTCATATGAACCCCTACAGACGACGGCCCCTGACGCCCGGCGGTACCGGATGCCATGCTGACCGCGTGAAGGTCGCGAGAGTCACTGGATGCGAGCAGCGCGGAACCGATCGGTGTAGAGATTTATGCTGGAGACCTACGTCCAGCTGATGAACGATAAGTGCTTTCTTAATTTATTACATTATTCAGGGCCGGCGGTGTACTTACCCTCGAGTGAACATCCTTTGACCAAGAATATAAAGAAAAATAACGGACGACGAGAATATAATTGTATGGAGACAAAGTCTCGGATAAAAGTTGTTATAAGATATCGTTATCCACGGACGAACTGTTTTCCACAATAACACCGTTTCATCCCCACCCTCGCCTCCCTCGCCACACTCGCCACCCTCGCCACCAGCCGCCAACCCGCTCCACTTGTCCGTGGTCCCGTTCTGTAATCTGTACTTATGGTATTGCCGCTGGAAGTGCGCGCCGCGGCTCATTGGCGGAAGTATGTACGACGTCTCGCAGCGAGTTGTTCGCAACTTCCGCCCGCCAACCCGAAGCGGAACTTAATCAAATGTGTTTTGGTTTCACATATTTATTCATAAAAATAAATATCCTAGCTCACTTGTATTGAGCACACGACTAAGGTCGGCCATCGACGCACCGCACGCGCCGCTCAGCAATGGCAATGGCAATAGATCTTTTTTAAATATTAGAGATGAAATAGTTAGGCTGAAGTTGAAATGTAGAATCGGAACTTCTACTTCTTCCAGTTACTTTTAGTTATTATCAGTACACCCTTAACTGTTTCTATTTTTCAACTCAAATAGTCTCCGCTAAAAACTTCCGCTTAAATAAAAAGCTCTCAAGAAGTATGATCAGTTATACCGCCGCGCGTGAAGTACATTTTCAAAAACGTGAAAACGCATACCGGTATGCGCACGACTGTTCCCAAGTGCCGGAAATGGGTATTTTATTGATAATAAATCGAATTTGATGAGGCTCTATTCACAAAGAGGAAATTTTCTTTCAACGCTGAATGCGAGGGATACGTCTCTGTCCCGGCGCTCGCCGGCCGGCCATTCCAAGCAGGCACAATAAAATTGCTTTTACGTATTCACATATATTATTATCTTTACATAAAAGGACAATATCTTGTTTGAATATTAAATAAAGCATAACCCCTCTATATTCGTTACAATTATCTAATATCTAATAGTTATCTTATTGTATAGCGCACAGCTCTGATGCCCGCCCCCGCGCTCTCAAGCAACAAGTTCAGCTTCACGTACGAGCGCCACCACCGCGCAGCTCCCTCCTACTCACCCACCAGTGGTGCGAGAGTTTGGGCCACCACTTATGTCACAGACAGAAATTAATGTGTTAAAACTCGTCTCTTTCTCTGCGTTTTCAAAAAGAAAGCTTTAATCTATTTCCACGTATATAACCAGACGATTGCAGAAATGATTTTAATCAGATCCCACTGTCGAAGCCGACACGCACTTGGCTATCACGAACCACCGCTTGCCAATCGACAAACGCATATATTACGAATACATTAGTCGTCAGTCCCTCACAAACGGATTGCCAGTAAGGAACAGCTCCAGCGCTTGAAATTTACAAACAGAAGTGTGCTATTTACTATGCAAAATATGCAGTAACTGGTAATATTACTGCTTAAGTGATGTACTGGTAAAATCATATCTATTTAATAATAAGAACCTAAGCAAACAGATGAGAGTAGCTGTGATGTGATGATATGGAATTATGCTAAGCAGGGAGGACGATACTTGGCACAGTATAACATCATCCGCTCGGTCCGGGAGACGATTGGAATATGTTTATCCCTTAACCCACTAAAAAGCGTTATAATTTGTGTTTTCGTATACCTGAATCTCAGCCTTGTTACCTCTCGTAGAGGCCAGATTGTAGCGGTTAAGATTTTATAGAGTTGAACAGAAATTCAATCGAGGCTAGGCCTAGGACTCACATATATCGTGCGCATTCAGCTGCGGCAGGTCTACAGTTGCGCTTCAGTATCTGTACACACGGCTACGGACGTGTAAGTACACGTAACTTGGATATATAGGAATAAACTAGAAAAAAAAAATATTGAAACGGCGAGGGTTGGTTTTTTAGTATTTGCCGCTGGTTCTCCGGTACAACTAATGACCGCACTCGGGCTCCGCCCCTGCAATTAGCGGACCCCCGGGAACCTAATTACACTGACAAACTAACGAACCGTGTGCCGTGAGTTTTTTATTTCATCTCGCTCGAGCCTCTACATATCCCTGCTGCTGGCTGTTTGTTCTAGAAGTTCATTTAGCAACGTAAACCAGCTCGCTGTTTAACTACGCGCCGGTGGTTTCAGTTCTTATACTTGTGACAACATTGTTTCAGTACGCACGGACCTGATGATACACAGGAAATGAAAAACTCGCAACAGCTGAATGAGAACTTCTGTTATATCACTCCTTGTGACAATGTTCCTTAATTTTCTATCGAATTTATGTTTACGCGTACTGTTAGCAAAATAAAAATATAATCGGATCGCCTTGTGGGAAAGCTGTGTGCTGCTGGAAATTAAAATAATAACAAGTAATTTTTTTGCGCGTTTTTAGTGGACTTCTTTCTAACGATAGTCATCCGTCCGTATATACAAAGATAAACAGCTTATTACACACCAAAGTAATACAACGTTTTCTCCGTGAGTAAGCAACTTCATTACTAAAGGGAATAAAGGAGCATGTAGATGCGCGGAATGCGGGTGGGGGGTAGTCAGAGGCGGGGGGGCAGTAAGGCTGAACAACTAATCAGCTCTATTTTCGGCATATAATATTGCGAGTATCCTTTGTGTGCCGTAAGTTGGATAGAAACATAAAGTGGGCCCCGGAGCCGGCTGCCACGTATTCTCATGTAAATGCGGGGCTCCAGCGACACCAGCTACACCAGCGGCACTGGCGACACCAGCGACACCGGCGACACCAGCGACACCAGCTACACCAGCGGCACTGGCGACACCAGCGACACCGGCGACACCAGCGCGCGGCACCGAGCACCTCCCTGCTGAGAGGAGACGTGAATAAATTAAGATTCCTCTGATTCTATCACGGCGGCCCGGGGTAAGTTTTACTGTTACGGCTCTCAGCGCTCTAATGGCGACATCGCATATGGCAACACCGCTACCTTTCCACGACGGGATGTTGCGGTTTTTTTTTTATACTCCCCTGCGTGTTGTGGCTCAGAGCCTTTATTTTTCAATTTCACTTATCATCTAGTTTGTCTTATTCCTATACAATTTTATTACTTCATACTCTTCTTTCATCTTTTATTTTCCTGCATCCCATACTTATTTTCCATACTTTTTATCTCCTTTTATGCATTCCATTTCCTTCTCTCAGGGGATATTGTAGTTATTGTCACAGAGGTTCAGGTGGCTCTGGCAAGAGTCTGCACATCCGCGCTTGGGAACGGAATAGGGTGAAGGGGACTTCGGCGACCTCCACCCGATGTACAATTCATTCACATTAGTACCGGTAGGTCTCTGTTGCTACCGACGGTCTAGGTAGGTACCACCGCAGCGCCTATTGCAGCCGACAAACATTTTGTGTTCCGGTATGAAAGGCGCTGTACCTAGTGTAATTACTGAGGTAACTTAAAATTTTATGTCTCAACGCGACGAGTACAATATGCTGCTGTGTATATCATTCTAGATAGCACCACATTGTTATGAGTAGGTGTATCGCTTACCATCAGATAAGCGCTTCGCTCGTTTGGTCGCTTAATGAAATAAAACAAAATCTTATTTGAATACATATCCAACTATTTATTTCAGTCTGTGCATACAGAGCCGGTTACCTACGACATGCCTACACTATGTATGCTTATGCCTACGAGGAACTGTAACAACGTGTCACTAAATAGAATAGACACACCCTGCACCACATTCACTCGGCATCCGATTTGATACTAAATAACGTGTACCGGCAGCACTCGTTGACGGTAGCGGCGTGCACGGCGCGGGTCGGATGGCCCCGGCGCGGCTCCGCTGCTCCAGTTAGTTGCTATCTGATACACGACTACCGACCAGCGCAGTGTCGTAGCCCTACGCGTTTATATAACAAATCCCGCCACAAACACTGCTACATGAAAACCTTTCCTTATTTCAACTGTTTAATTATTTTGAATTTGGAACACGTGCATTAGTTTAAAAACTTGTTTCGATTTTGCGGCATTTCACATATTTTCTCGTGTTCATTATCAAATTACAATATGGAATGGGGTGGGGGTACTAAAGATAATAGTATTGCAGTGACCGCCTCGCACAGAGTGGGTGTGGGCGTGGGCGTGGGTGTGGAGCCGGTCCGGTAGGTAATATTCCGGACACTTCAAACACTCTATGCTCTAGTATGCACGTATATCGCACTATCAACAACACTTCCAGTGTACAGAAGAAGACCAGAAAAGACCAGGACGGCCGCGTGCTGTTAGCTGTTAGAACTTCAAAGGCTGCTAATGCTGTTAAAGCCAGAACTCGTCGAAATCCCATCAGGTAGCAAAGAATCTTATCGCGAGAAATGAGGATTCCCGCTAGGACCCTGTCGCGCATTGCGTCATATAAAACAACACCTTATGCTCGGTGCTCGGTGCTCGGTGCTCCTCAGGTCACGGTCGATACACAGGACATGCCCTAAATCAATCTTTACAATTAAAGATTGATGGAGTGGATCGATCAAAATGAACAATATCCTCTTTACCAATGAAAAAAAATATCACCATTGAAGAGCACTACAATAAGTGGTCATTACACTGCGTCAGTGGCTTCGAATCGCGTGTGTTATCAAAAAGTCAACAACACAACAAATCTACATTTTTGTGAAATAGGAGGGAAAACTTCAGCCAAAGCGTATCAAGACACAGTGTTGGATGACGTCGTGAAACCTCTCAGCAGTACATTTTTTAAAAGTAAACCGTGGACTTAACGGCGGGAGTCCGTAACTCTCATACCGGTCACAAGCCACGAGCTACCCGAGCCCGGCTTGAAACCAACGCTCCGGACTTTATAAGAGC
Source organism: Troides helena (assembly GCA_029286815.1). Classification (NCBI taxonomy): domain Eukaryota; kingdom Metazoa; phylum Arthropoda; class Insecta; order Lepidoptera; family Papilionidae; genus Troides; species Troides helena. The sequence continues at coordinate 20,286,012 of JAGSMV010000007.1, read as the reverse complement.
TGAAGACTGGCCCTCATCTAGCCCAGACTTCAACCTCTTAGACTTAAAATTAAATCAGTTTTAGAGAAAATTGCCTACTGCTGCTTAAAAATCTTTAGAGCAAGCAGTGGCGGTGGCGGTGGCGGTGGCAGTGGCGGTGGCGGTGGTGGAAATTTGCCTTAGGAACAGTGCGTGAATCCATAGATTCGTGAGACGTGGCCAAACAGATTAAAGGCGTGTACAGAAGCCAAAGGTGGCCATTTCGAATAGAATAGTTTTTTTTTAATTTTTGCTGAGATTAATGAATATTTAGGTATGAATTTTAAATATAATTTGCATTATTTTAATAAAAATAAAAACAATGCATTTTGATGCAGTGACTGTAGTTATGGTCGGACTAGGTATTTGTCATTGCCGCGTTTGGTATAAACTCGATAAATAATAAGGGATAAGATATTTACTCTATGCAAGGGTTAGTTTGTACATATTAAAGCAAACATAAACGTAGCACAGTAGTCACAGGCAAGTCAAAGAGCTTCCGCAGTGATCCAGCTCTGCAAGCGGACGGCGGCTGCAGCCATCTCCCAAGAAGAGCAAACCTCAAAGCAAACATCCTGGAATGTGATCGAATAAAATTATTAATATTTTGTTAGGAAAGTACACCGCAGTTATGCAACAAAATTTCGGGACGAGCGGAAGCTGAGTTGAGATCAGCTCAGCGCCTCGTCTTAAGACGGAAGACGACTCATTATTAAAGTAACTACAACAGCTGCAGCGGCCCGTGCATTGCAGCACAGCGACGCGCGCGCGACTGTGCGGGGTCACCGGGTAGTAAATGACATCCCTGCCTGTTTACGATGGAAAACAAAGCACCACAATATGCTCATTTATTTGTGGCCGCGAGATATTTTGTCACCAGAACAACTTCAGCAGCTGCACCGCCTCTGTACTTGTATATACGCGTGAGAACGACCACACCGGGAAGACACACTCAAGTAGGTCGGCGCTTCCTAGAGAATGGTTGCAGGCGAAAATTGTTTAATAAAGTAATATTAAATTAATTATAAGCTCGCTGTAGTCTCCAAGCATCACTTAGTACATTATCGTAACCGGAAAGAACACTTAGATCAGACAAAGGTGGTTCCGTAGGCGGTGTTCCTGGCGGGAAACTGAACAAAATTTGTTCAGTTTCAGGATAACTGATCTTTTTCTTCCGCGGTAAAGTGTTGTTGTAATACTGTTAGTTGTTATACGAAACGAGTAAAGCGCGTTTGAATTTATCTTTGTTTAAAACGTCAGCATCAGCTCGGAGGCTGGGTGCGGTGGGTGCGGTGGGTGCGGTGGGTACCCGCTGCAGCTCTGCATAATGCGACGAGGCTGCCGGGCCGCAAGCGCCTCGTCGGAGCAATTCCCCGAATGACTTTGTACTGCGATATGCACGCTGCACTTTGCATAGATAATTTCACACTTTGAACCACACTGCAGTAGACGCTTTTCACGGCGCTAATTATAGCTGGCAGAGGTCAGGTTGTAGCGGTCACCAGCGCAGCTCCGAAGGATGCTGGTGATACACCGTGGACGCCACCATAAATAACAGGAAAACGTTTAAGCGATTTTAGTTCCTTAGAAAATTAACTAAATGCTTATTTTAAAAATGTTTGTTTATCAGCTCCGGTATCTCGCCGTTATCCGCGGCCCCTTTGTAAGTCAGGAGTTCCCCCCATAGATAACTTCGCTTTGAAACACTGAAAGTCGGTAACTAAGAAGAGAATCAAATTGCAGACGTTCTTAATCGCAGACGAGAACTAGCGTCAAGCAATAATAAGATGTATTGGGATCCCGATCGTATTGCTCAAAGACTCGTGCGGTTAGCATCCAGATAATGAAGCAGACATCAGCGAGGTAAAGCCGATTAAATATAAATTCACAGCTACAATGATCTCGGCGACCCCGGGGCCGGGGAACAGGGGGCTGGGCGCTGGGGGCTGGGGGCGATTCTTTTGTACGTCAAAGACTACGCAGGGGGCTCTCCTGAGATTCAGGACCATTATTTGAAACATCCTCTTTGTTAAACTTTCGCAGACAATTCTACAAGCGCTGATTGTTTAAATATTCATAGTTGCTCCTATTGCCGTACACCTCCCCTTAACGTACAAGAATCGAGTTAACTGGGTTTTTTTCTCATTACTTATGTTCAGACAGTTTTTTTTGGTCGAGAATTAAAGCGAACATCAATTACGTTCTGGTGTTTGCCCGCAGACCGATGGAGAGCTTTACAACTAAAACAAGTTGCGGGAAGGAATTAGAGCTGCTCGTCGGCGGCAGCGAGTGCTAACTAAATATTGGTTTTATTTGATTCCAGCTCCAGCTCTGCTGCAGCGGACCTATTTGTTGTTTTATACTCCAACAAGGAAATTATTTGTAAAGTGATTACTTATTTCAGCGCACCTCAGACTGGATGTCCCACCGTGTCACCGTGTGACTGAACCGATGCTATGTGCAACGTATTACATGCGTGATGTTGCTGTACTAGAGGAGGAGTAAGCTGAGTTGTTCTGTGTAACAGGATCAACAGACGACTACTCTCTCATGTCTCAGGTCACGTCGCGCACCAAACTGCAGATTGCACAATACTCAGTAAAGTATACACTTTACTACATGGATCTAAAAATGTGTTCATCGTGTGTGTGTTAGTGTAGCTGGTGGTGTACGCGGGCAGCTCCTGTCAGGTGGGTGTGGGGAGTAATTAGCGGTTCTCCTTCAACCGTCGCTGGTTACAGTAATCAATCTCATTGTGAAAACACGTCTCGTATCCACACACGCGTTAGCAATGTTTACACTTTACTAATGTATTACCATATTGTAAAGTCTAGACTTAGAACATCCCGAAAGTGACTGAGGTGGGAATACTTGTGATAGCAGTTTTCTCTGTGAAGGTAACCAACACGCGCCTGTCAACAAACCAACAGTGGACAAGCAGAGACTGGAACAAAACGGTTGATAAACTGCCAAAGAGGATTGCCAAGACAGTAAGTATAGCTAACTGCACGAAGCGACGTGACGGACGAGTTCATCTGATGGTAAATGATACGCCTGTCCTCAACAACGTTAATTATATGACGTTCACAGCACCATGTTGTGCTCGTCGCTCTAAAGCATAAGATGCCAAGTCTAATATTCCAGTAATTATATTAGGAATAGTGTCCTTTAAACCGGAACTCAACAATGTTTGCACACACACACGACTGTTCCGATGAGAATGGCAGCTGCGATGGTAACTGCTCACATGGTCTGAAACAACAGAGACTTACCACTAGTGAATATACATTATACATTAGGTATATAGGATAGGGGTATACACACGGCTAGTTACATTACATTACATACATATGTATACACACGGCTAGTTGCTTATGTGAATTATATAAAAGTCATTATTTTTCTGCGCAATGAAATAAATACATCTAGAAATTAAAAAATGCGAATGAAAATAATAGGAAGAGTTTCGTCAGCGGCAGCTTCCCAGCGACGCTTCATTAGGAAGCAAAGCGGCACTCCGGGGAAATGTACCGGAGACGGAGAGCTGCCGCCGACTCTACTTATATTTTTTTTTAATATCTGCGTAACTTGTTATTTTTCTCGTTAATTAAAATGCTAAAGGTGGTGGTATAGGTCGGCGCAGGCAACCCGCCCTGATATTAAACCGGCGCGATAAACATCCGCCAGCTATGCGCGCACGCGCACGCGCACGCGCACGCGGACCGGCCGCGCCGCCGCACGGATATTACGAACGCGTCTACGAATAAATCTTCTCGATTTTCTCGCCCTTTTTTGTTACGGGGGAGGAGACTCTTTGAAAATCAACCTTTAAAGATGTCAGCTTTACGCGGGTAGTTTACCCCCCAAAATCCCCTACTATAAGCAGAAGTTAGGCAAATCCGATTGTTGTGAAACCGAAACTAAAGGGCTACGAATTACTCACTTCTAGTGGAAACACTTTACTTTAACGCAACAAACTCGTGGTGCTTGAAATAGAAAAGTATTGTCGTATCCGGATTATTAAAAACGATCTAATGATAGTTCCGATGTCACCCGATGAGAACGACTTGAAGAGCAGGTTCAATACTTACTACTTCCGGTGAAGGATACCATCATAAGGAAACATGCATGATCTAAGAAAGACAAGATTTGGAAATATGCGACATCCGCCAACGCGGCGGAGAATGGTCTTGATTCTCTCCCTGTAAGTGGAGGCCCGGAACTTAAAAGTGGGAGCGTCAGCAGGCTGTTGATAGTTGAGGACATATTTATTTCATGAATGTTACAAAACTGGGGAGCGGCCGGTGGGGGGAGCTCGCCGTACGGAACCAAATTTCAATGTTAAAAATTTTTGATAAGTAAAAATTTTGATAAACATTTTCTCCTTATTGCAAACGATCTGTTTGTAGCCGTTTTAAAATAAAATAAATTTCTAGAAGAGAAGAGAAGAGAAGTTCCGGAGTTTGCAGCGTAGCTCTTAAATCACCCGGCAGGACACCGAGCGCTCCAAAATGCACAAGGATACTGAAATTGGAATCGTCTTCGCGCGTCGCCGCCGGCGCTTGATTTATTGCTGTTGTTTATGGTCGCCAACGAGGACAGCCCTGATGCCTGCATCCGCCTCCTTCTGTTGCTCAAGCTTTTTGGAATACCGCATGTGGAGCACAACGACGGGCTGGTGCAGGTACATGTGTCCCGGTTCTTCCCGGAAGTTTAGATTACTGCGTGGTTATGTTATACGATTATAGATTGTTCACAGCTAACGTCTGCATTGGGTGTAACCACCGCACCTGGTCCTTCGCAAGGTGATGGTGATGCACCTCACCACTATTACTCACCACTGCAGACAGACAATTTTCCTACAAACAAACTCCGACTTTATTGTACGGGTACAAATGGGAGTAAGCAGCAGTACAACACTTGCCCGGTGCCGTTTGCCGGTGCTTATTTAAATCGGAACATTCCGCATCACCGGGATTGAAGTGGGCCGCGTCCCGGAATACATTGCGAATAAATTTTTTGTAGTTTTATAGCATTCGTTGGAGCTGGAGAGCTGATGCGAGAGAGAATGGGTGGGGGGTGGAGGGTGGGGGCAGTAATTAATTCCGTTTAAATTGCAAGTACCTTTTCTGCTTTTTGTTATTAATGCGGTATTAACGGATACGAATGGATTTCGTTACAATTTCAGTTTAATTTTATTTTCAATGACCTTCCACTACACCGTAATCCCACGTGAAACAGCAGAACCAGGCACAATAAGATTGCTCGCTCGGAACATTCCAGCGGTATGACAGCCCGAGTAGAGAAATGCGATTGTTACAGAAAAATTATGATTTCCATAGTGATAGCTATAAAGGCGAGTCCAAAATACCCCGCACTATGCGATGGATGAATTAGAACCGTAGCCACAGCTAACCGCTGCAACACGGGCCACCCTTAATAATATTAAGCCTTTTTTTTCTGCAAATGACCTCAGCAGCGGCCACTTTGTTACATCACAGCCGTCCAGATGTTACAGTTAACATGTAATATGTTTTAGTTTAGAGGGCGCTGTTAGCACTGAAACTATCCGTAAACGGGACTTAAGTATTTTAGTGGTGATGACAAGAGGATTGGAACTGAAACACTTAACTTTGTGTGCGGGTGTTCCGAGAAGCAAAGACAGTCAGTGTAAGTGGCAAAGATATAAACATTTGGAATATTTATTTATTATGTCACACTATTCCTTATTTATAACTAACCCCTTGCTGATACTCCTGTCGCGTCTTCCCCCGCCGCTATTAGATATTTGAATGCCAGTTTAATAGCGAAAACATAGATGGAAAGCAATTGAAACGGAAAGTAAAGTCAGCGGAAATGATCATTTTTGGTTAGTAAATGAGTTTAAGCGGTGTTCTGGTCCCGCTGTGTGCGGAGTGCGGAGTGCGGAGTGCGGAGTGCGGAGTGCGGAGTGCGGAGTGCGGAGTGCGGAGTGCGGAGTGCGCTGCAGCTGGGAAAGAGTTCAGAACTAATGCGGAAACGAAGAAGAGAAACGGCAACCGTTTCTTTTCATGAGCTGAAATGACGTCGAAAGATAGGAAAAATAACATTTCCATTTGAATAATTTGCAAAGTTATTAAAAAATATGAGAAATCTTCAGCGGAAGAATTGCCAAGTCTTTACATATAAAAATGGCGCACAGGAAGCTTTTTAATTGTACCAATGTTTTAAAAAGTTTGTTTGCATAACTTGACAAGGACTTTCCCACTTTCACGTTTACTGTATACGAGGTATTATTTATCCTATTGGTGTATGATATACAACCGTACGAGGCTAGCGATATCACTGGAGCTACCAGATATATCTCTCACTGGAGTCTCAAGGCGACTGGGACAATTTGATTATCATCAACTGCGCCTAAAGGACATTAATATTAAAAAAAACACACACACACACGTATACGTATATATAAAGTGACGAATAATGAGATTTTAGTTTTTTGTTAAATCACAGTAATTGTGTATCTCCAACTGATTCAGACAGAGGATCTCACAAATATGCTGCCTGCACAGTAAAGGAAGCATGCATACATTGAGTAGCGCGGGACGAAACTTGTACTAAAGATTTTCCTAAAATCTCATGACTCAAGTGCGGGAATCGAGTAGAAAATAAAACGTTGAAGAGGAGAGTACTCTGCACGCAGCGTGCCGGCGGAGACGTGCGGCCAGCCACTCGACCTTACTGGGATAAGATAGAAATATAAAATTTGCGAAGACCGAATATGAATCTTATGCAAAAACGTTTGAGTCGCTAGAGCTTACCGATCTGAGCTTTACTAAGTCAGCTTTAGAGATAAGCTCACGTTGGAATCTGGAGAGATTGAGCATGAGCAATTTTAATAGCAGTAGAAAGAAAATTGCGCAACCTTCGAAGGAATTCTACGCACGAATTCATCTTCCGGCTGCGGCTGCAGTTGTGGACCCCATTATTTTTTTTTCCCCGAACTCTCCACATAAGTAATGCGCATTTTGGTGCATTCAAATGCAAACAACGGAAGTCGATTCACAGCGCATTGAGCTAACAGTTTTAATGCCAATGATTATTATATGGGACAACATGTGGTGTTGGAGCGTACACCATCCCAACAAGCTACAAGTCGAGCCGGCATATCTCCTAATATCTTATCTTTGTATCAGTTGTATTAAATACGTAATACAATACAAAAACGGTTTGTTTGTATCCAATATATAATTAACAACCAATTAACCTGTTCGTCGCGTCGCGCATGGGTCGCTAAACGCCGAACACTTCCGGCGCGCCGCCGCTCGCAGCGGAAGCTTTAAGCGCCGAGTCTGCGACTACAAAGTGGGGAAGAGAAAAACACTCTTTTTAAAGACAGAAAGCTTCACTAATTGCGTCAACTTCATTAAAAGCGTCGATTCGTGAAGCTTTTCAGGATTCGTGAAAAGGATTTATTCTTTCAGCGGGGCACAATCCCCCCGCTAACGAGCGACGCCACCTGTCTGTGTCCACCCCCTACCCCGGCACCCTCTCCATCCGGTCCTTACAACTTTTGTGAACTTTTCAAAAGATATTTTTTCCTTGATTCTTCCTTGAAGATATTTTTACAGATTTTTTTTCTCTATAACGTTATTTTACGTCATTAGTGTAGCGCCTAAGATATATACACAGGTGCAACGTTCACATCGATTTCATTAATTATAATCGGTTCAAGTTGGCAGGGCTAACCGGTAAGCGCTAAGCTGGGCGGAGAGGGCATCTGCACAGCCACCGAGCGATACATTCGCTTGAAGTAACAATAAATTCTCTTTGTCTGACAACAACAAAGGGTTTGGGTGCTCGCGGCAAGTTCATGGTCAGTAAACTCGTCCAGACAAAATGAGGCGCTGGTCAGGTTGTTTACACAGCACTAGATTATCGCCTTGAGACATAAGATATAAAGTTATAGCACCACAGTAATATTACTGGTACATCGATACCACCCACTTGCATAAAGAGATGCTTCACAATGTTACTCCACGCGATATTTTGTACTGCGACTCGTTAAGTTGATTCTTATAATATATCGGTTGTACTTCATACTCGTAGTTTACCCGCTACATTTCTCATTCACTGTTATTTAAGCGTTTGCTCAGTGGGTCCGTCGGACCTCAAGCGGTATTTTATCATCGGGTGTTTTTACAGCGCCAGTAAAACTACAAAATACTGATAGAAGATATCTTCCGTTACCCGAGAATAAGTATTAGTTGTAATAAAATAGTTTAGTGGCAGGGCAGGGCCAAGAAAAGGTCCACACTGGGGGGGACAATGTGTTTCATCATCAACATCACCGTCGTACACTGTCGGACATTATTCGACAACCAGATTAACGAACTATGCGATGTCCTCGTGTTGAAAGTACATCTTGTGCTATGTTTGCTACTTGCTCTTACTCATGATGCGTTCATTACAATATCCACATTGCACGTTGAGCTCATCGTCTTACACGTAACGCGATACAACTCGTTACCTCGGTAATTGCTTCGCTAGGTCGCCCCATGAGCCGCAACCTGAGCACACTTATATTTTGCAGGAATAGCTGCTCCGGCGCTATTTTCTCCGATGGTCTTCAGCAAGAGCTTCAGCATTCGCTTACACTGGCTTCAGCAAGCAGGGACATGTCATCACCGTGTATTGGCAGGTAGTGTTATCTACGAGTAAGTAAATGAATCGCAGCTTTACTTTAAGTGAATCCCCCACCCCCGGCACCCCCGGCACCCCCGGCTCCCCTACACTTTCGCGGCGCCCCCGGCGACGGCGAGCATCAAACGATATTTATATAAATCGAGTTTCAATATTGAAGGATGACACCGCGGTGCCAGTGTATAAAGTGTGGCCCCCTGCCCCAGCCGCGGCCACCCTGCGCGCGCCCCCGACCCCCAACCCCGTTCAATGTAACGTGAAAAATCAAATTCCGTTCAGATATTTCATGGCAGTAGTAAAAGCGTCCAGATCACTGATAGGTGCGCTGTAAAAAATCTAAGTTATAAACTGAAAGGTTACTACTCGCGCGCCCCGCACGCCGTGTGATATCCACGTATCTCCTACCCTTACAAATTGTCTATGACCAAATTTTTTTTATAAACACTCGCACACCCGCATACACTGTTACACGAACACTAAGTTTAAGTAGTAACTTCTACCTGACACATACTGCGGAGAGGAGTCATAAAGTGTTCACTAAGTTTTAAACATAAACCGCACTGCCGTAAGTTAATAATAATTAGTAAGTTAAAGCTTGACTTAGAAGAAACCCATCAAAGAATTTTCAGCACCCTTGAATTATTGTCTCTATCCATAATGAACCCCTAAGCCCCCGTCCTGCTGCTTCTCTCCTCGTTCCTCGCCGCGGAACCGTTTAATGTTATATACTAGTCATCTTCTTTAAACTATTCATAGTTTTCTCCCCGCTTCCGCTTCCGCATCAAAGGACACTTTAAAAAGATTTCGCTGTGAACTTTTTTAAAAGGAAAACGTCAACGTTTAACTTGAGAGCAGTTCCAGCCCCTTGCATCCGTTTTACATTCGCTAACACCAGCATAACAAAATTAAACGAACCGCTTTCGAACGGCGCGAGAGAGGACTTGTTGAAACGTTATTGTATTCAATTATTATTAATATTTACAATATTAAATTAATATTTAAAAATAAATTAAATTATTAATTATATTCCGCCTGTCGTCTGTCGGATGATGATGATATATTATATTTGTACGTACATACATATATTTCACGTCTCGTTCCCAGTGAGGTAGGCAGAGACCAGCTCTCTTCTCTTGCTACGATTCTGGCACACCTCTCTCGCTTCCTCCACTTTCATGAGTGTCTTCATGCATGCTCGTCGGTTGCGAGTACTCTTAACCCGGCCTTTCTTTAGGCCATTTCCGATTTGTCCGATAAGAATATGTCCGCCTACGTCGACCTGCATCGATTTTTCCAATCATTCTTACATTGTACCTCATCGTTCATCAATCTTTATTCATCCATTCTTTTAACATCCAAGCATCCCTTTCTCTATCTTTGTCATTACATCTTCAACCACGCCGCACCGATTCATTATCACACTATTCCTCACTTTGTCCATCAGCTTCACTCCAGTTGTACTTCTCAGGCTTCTCATCTCTACAGCAATAATCCTACTTTCATGTTTCTACTGACATACCCAACATACACTAACATACATCAGTGTGGGGATCGACACGCCTCTATACACAGCCAGTCGTGCTCTTTGTGATACGTTCCGGCTATTCATAAAATTATGAAGTGCCCCATTCACTTGATTCCCTTTCAATACACTTCTTTCAATATCACCAACACACTTGCTATCTGTCGTAAACTGTGAACCCAGATATACAAATTCTTTCACTTGTTCCACTTTTTGTCCCTCAATCAAAATGTCACAGTTTGTCATACATCCTTCTCTTTCAAAAACCATTACTTCCGTCTTTCGTTCGTCACTTTCATTCCTTTGCTTGTTAAAGCACTATGCAGCATGTCTACCATCGCTTGCAACTCCTACTCCGATTATGATAATAAAACTTGATCATCGACGTATAGAAGGCTCTTGTCGGTTAACTCATTCATTCTTAGTCCATCGTGGTCATGGCAGAGACCATGGAAGACCTTGACAACATGCTCGATGACCTCTGTAGAGAGTCCAGACACGTGGGTCTTAAAATGAGTATGGAGAAGACAACAATTATGTCTAATGCCCATATTGTACCCACGCCAACAATGGACGAGGGTTCTACACTGGAAGTTGTCGACGAATACATTTACCTGGGACAAACAGTCCAGCTAGGTAAGTCCAACTACTCCCCGGGGGCTGCCACCTTGTCGTGGTGGGGGGCTTGCGTCCCCAGTGACCCTCGAGGCTATAGCGGCAGAGTCTCTCACATCGGAAGGCTCGTGGGGAGGGGCAGACTAAGAGCAGCCGGCAAGGGAGCTCACCCCTGAAAAAAGAGACGACGATGTGGAGCATCGATGAGGAATATGTAAAGGGCCAGTTGTGAAAGTGTTCTGCAGGCAGGTACCCGAATGGGAGAATCCTGCCCTCCTGCTGCACCAGCATCTGCGGATGCTACTGCAGCAGGAGGCTGCCCTCCGTACTCTGCAGTGGGCGACAACTGCCTCGTAGGTCGGCGTCACGTCGGCCTTCGTAAATACGACCCAAGCATACCCATACCGGACGATGATTTATTTAGTGAAACGAAATCAAGGCAAATGTCAACGGACAGAACTCAAAATTTGGAATTGTTGGGGACCTCAACAGAATGAGAAGACTCGGATAGCTCCCTCAGGACGGCAACTTCGAGGCGGTCGAGGACATCATTGGCTGCTTCGCGAAAGCGACCACCACAAACGAGGAGCGGAAGCAGTGACGGTGATCGGCTCATAGCAAAAGCCGCCAGGACTCAGGATGCGTGTTTCATGGTACCTCTCGACCCTCCTAAAACGACACGGACAAAGGCGGTGCTTCCTAGAGTCGAGGAACTCGCGAGGGAAATGGCTGAGCAGCCAACTGGCGATCTCGGTTCTCGACTCACAGAGAGTCGTGCCACTATCGAGGCACTGACGAAGGAAGTGAGTCAGTTACGCCGACAAAATAAGGTGGAACTCAGAACAGTAACACATCTTAGTGGAGATGATCTCAAGGCGGACGAAAGCCAACTGATGTCTAGGTTGGGGGCTATGATCGACAGAAAGTTGAATGACTTCAAAGTAGAATTGTTCCCCGACAGGGCTCTGAGGCCGCTTCTAGGGAGAAAAACTAAAATAGTCGACAAGACGCCTGCACAGCTGCCAGAACCGAGCTGGAGCGAAGTGACCAGGCGCAAAGATAAGGCAAAGCGAGTTGGCACTCAAATGGAACCTGTACAAAAACAAGGGCAGGGAGCAAACAGAACCAGGTCAACCCAGGCCTCGTAAAGGCAAGAAAAAGAAGTGAAAGAAAAAAGCCAAGGGTCCTAAAGTCGGTGACGGTCACAGTCCCTGAGGAGGCCGCTATGACGTACGCTCAGGCTACGGCGATGGCTAAACAAAAGGTGAGCTTGACCGAACTGGGAATCTCCGGGTTAAGCAAAAGAAAGCCCTAAACGGTGGTTTACTGCTGGAGGTGGAAGGCGAGCAGTGAGCTGATAAAGCAAACGCGCTCGCTGCAAAGTTGCAGGAAGCCCTATACGAAACTGGTGTCAGTGTAACGCGGCCCCACAAAACGGGTGAGATCCGGATCAAGGACCTAGACGACTCTGTCACCTAGGAGGATGTCGCCGAGGCCATTGCTGAAACTAGAGGTTGCTTAATCGACACTGTGAAAGTGAGTCAAATCCACAGGTGATCCACGAGACCCGGGACTGCATGGGTTCGATGCCCGCTCATGGCAGTACATAGACTTGCCGTAGAGAAACGGGTCAAGGTGGGAGAGTGGTCGCCAGAGTTCAAGTACTCAGTGCCCGACCATTGCAGTGCTTTCAATGTCTGGAAATAGGGCATTCTAGCTACCAGTGCACCAGCACCAAAGACAGAAACACACTGTGCTACATATGCGGGGATCCAGGCCATAAAGCCAGAGAATGCCAAGCGAAGGCACCGAAATGTGCCCTATGCGCGGACCGTGGTCAAAACTCAGACCATCGCCTGGGCAGTAGAAAGTGCTCCCCTCCAAACACAAGGAGGGGTCACAGAGGAGACGAAAGGTCGACATCGGGCACCCGTGCGAAACGAGTAGATAGGCCTGCGCAAAATCCAGTTTGCGCTTTGTCCTATTACCCTTCCGAGGAAACAATGGAGATTGGTCATGGCTAGGTCTCTATACAGGATGGAACAGAGCAACGTGAACCACTGCCGGACAGCACAAGATCTGCTCTTGCAAAGTCTGTCTGAGTGTTCTGCATCGCTGGCAGTGGTGGCGGAGCCCTACTTCATCCCAAACCATCGACGGTAGTTCGGTGACAAAGTTGGCTCGGTCGCTGTCTACTGGGGAGGAAGTAGTGGAGACCCTCCGCGCTCCAGAATTTGTTACGGACAGGGTATCGTCGCGGTGGAATGGGGCCAATTAGCCATTATAGGTTGCTACGTCTCACCCAACTGCTGCCTGACTGAATTCGAGAGGTTACCAGCTGTGTTCGCAGGTGCCTTCCACGCCCAGTGCTCGTGCTGGGCGACTTCAATGCCCACTCTAGGGCTTGGGGAAGCAGACGAGATAGCGTAAGGGGTGACACAGTTCTTGAATGATGGGCGACACCCTCCGCCGAACGTTCAGTGGTAGGATAGAGAGTTGCAGAGGAGATGGAGACCCTCTCCGACCATCGGTATATTATTATTGACGTGGAGTCCACGCTGACAGCTATAAATAGTCGTCCCGATAGATGTTCACTACGGCGATGGGCACTTAAGCACTGCAACCAAGACCTGCTTATGGCAGCTGCCCATGTGGAGGAGTGGTCATGCCCCAGCGGGGACGAAAGCCTGAATAATGCAGTTGCTCAACTCCGCGAGGATATGAAAACCATATGTGATATGGCAATGCCACGACGCAAAACAAGCAGGAAGGGTCCGGCATATTGGTGGTCACAAGAAATCTCCGATCTTCGCACGGTCTGCCTGAGATTACGACAAAGATACACGCGATCTCGGCGACATCGAAACTGCTCGATAGAGGAGAGAGAGGGCAAATACAGAGAGTATTGTACTGTGACCAAGGCGTTGCAAGATGCCATCGCCAAAAGCAAAACCAGGAGCTGGAGAGACCTAAACTTGCTGATGCTTGATGAGCTAAACAAAGATCCGTGGGGTCGTCCCTATAAAACGGTGCTCGGCAAGTTGCGGCTTTGGGTTCCACCCCTCACGGAAACCCTGGATCCTGGTTTTGTGTCTATCGTACTGAATGCGCTTTTCCCAGGACTCTGGGATGAAGAGGAGAAACGAACGGCGCTGATGGTTTTCTCCGAATGGTCGGAGGAGCACTCTGTCACGGAAACAGAACTGCGAGAGGCGGTGCAAACCATCGGAGCTCGGAACACGGCCACAAGGCCAGATAGAGTCCCAGGTAGGGCCTGGAAACTCCTAACACCAATTCTTGGTGCGAGATTGCGGCGCCTGTTCACCGACTGCTTTCGAGACCGTTACTATCCCGCAGATTAGAAACAAGCGAAGCTGGTGCTCCTACACAAGTGGGGCAAACGAATGGATGAACCGGCAGCCTACCGACCAATTTGTCTTTTCGATGATGTAGGTAAATTATTCGGACGGATAATAACCACTCGAATAAACACACATCTCGGGAATAGAAGCCCGGACTTGGCGGACCATCAATATGGATTTTGACGGCGGCGCTCCACGCTGGATGCCATCCTCCACGTGAGAACCTTGACGCACCAGGCGATAGCCAAAAGGAGAGTTGTCTTAGCAGTCAGCCTCGACGTTGTCAATGCATTCAATTCCCTTCCCTGGTGTGTCATACATGAGGCTCTGGTCTACCACCGAGTTCCGGCATACCTGAGGAACGTATTGAAGGCGTACCTCTCAAATAGAAGCATTTGTTACCCCGGTAGATACGGAAGCTTACAAGTGAGGGCCGTAGTGCGCGGGGTTCCGTAGGGGTCAGTTTTAGGACCGCTCTTGTGGAACATCGGGTACGATGCGGTACTACGGACGATGCTTCCACCGGCCGTAAACATGGTGTGTTATGCAGATGACACGCTAATACTAGCTGAGGGGGATTCTTTCCAAGGGACCGCAAAGCTAGCCGAGTTCGGGGTTGCCATGATTATCGGCAGAATACGGAGACTCCGACTGCAAGTGGCACCGCAAAAGACCAGAGCGATGTGGTTTCACGGCCCGAGACTGAAGGAGAAAGCCTCGATACATTTTTATGTGTCGGGGACGTAAGTATCCAAATTAGCGACCACCTCAAGTACCTGGGACTGGAGCTAGATAGCCGATGGAACTTCGTCGAGCACTTCGATCGTCTCGTCCCCCGGATTCAAAAGGTAGCGGGTGCTTTGCACCGACTGCTACCGAATCTAGGAGGGCCGAGGGAAGAAGTCCGCCATCTCTATGCAGGCGTGGTGCGCTCTGTCGCACTCTGGGGATCTCCTGTGTGGGCCGACATACTCTCGCGTAGACCGCGTCGGGCAGCGAAGCTTAACGCTACGCAACGCACTATTGCAATTAGAGTAGCCAGGACGATTTCGTACGAGGCGGCCACACTCTTAGTGCGGTTCCCACCTCTGGACATCCTGGCGGATATGGACGCAGAGATCTTTCATAAGATCCGCATCCTCCGCCAAACCGATGATCCAGAAGAGACGGTCGAAGAGCTTCGACGAGGAGCCAGAAGGCGAGCACTGGGGCGTTGGCGAAAAAGGTTAATGGAACCTCGCAATACTCATTAGTGCGCGGTTAGTGCGATTCTGACCAGCTTAACAGCTTGGCTGAAGAACAGTGGACGGGTGACCAACCATTTAACGCAGATACTCACGGGGAGTATTTGCACAGGATAGGCAGGGAAGAGTCGGCACAATGCCATCATTGTGGAGCGGCCGAGGATTCCGCGCAGCACACGCTCGAACACTGCCCTGCTTGGGAGTCGGAGCAACGGATCCTCGTCCAAAACATCGGACAAGACCTTTCCCCGGCGGCCGTAGTAGCGGCGATGACGAGAAGCCGAGAAGCGTGGCACAGTGTCCTTTCTTTTTGCGACACAGTAATGCTCGCAAAGGAAGATGCTGAGCGAGCCAGGCAACGCGCAGATCCCACTCGTCGGAGGAGCCGTAGAGGCAGACGAAGGTAGCTGGCCCGTTATGGCCGCCGCGCTGGAGGGCACTGGTGCGTTCTTTTAGAGATCCCAGAGCCCTTCACAAGCGCGGAGGACGGGAGTCGATGTGGTTTTAGTGGGTATTCCGGCAGTGCGTCGGCGAGTCCCACATACCCGCCCATTACGCGGCGGGATGCATAAATGTATTTCCCATCGTTAAAAAAAAAAGAGATTAATGCTGTAGATATGAGAAGCCTGAGGAGTACAACTGAAGTGAAGCTGGTGGACAAAGTGAAGAACGGTATGATAAAGAAGCAGTGCGGCGTGGTTGAAGATGTAGTGACAAAGATAGAGAAATGCATTCTTGGGTGCTTCGGCCATGTTGAAACAATGGATGAAAGAAGATTAACGAAAGAGGTATACAAGGTAAAAATGATTGGAAAAATCGGTACAAGTCGATGTAGACGGACATATTTCGATCTAATCGAAGATGTCGTAAAGAAAGGCTGGGGTCAACAGTACTCGCAACCGACGAGCGTGCATGAAGACGCTCATGAAAGTGGAGGAAACGAGAGAGGTGTGCCAGGATCGTAGCAGGTGGAGAGAGCTGGTTTCTGCCTACCCCACTGGGAACGAGACGTGATATATATGTATGTATGTATGTTGGATATATCGAAATATATCCAACTTCTTTTGGAATCGGAATGAAATATTAATAAGATGTTCTACATATCTTTAACTTCTAGGTATAACTTCACTTTAAATATTCTATATTGACGTTGAGGCCGTGACAAGAATCATAAATTTTATATAAAAATATTAGCAGATACAAAAGCGATGTCTATTGATACATTCCTACGCAGCAACTGGACAAGTAGGTTTAACGGCACCGGTGGCTCGTGTACGGAGCGGCGCGGTGGTGCAGAGCTCGCGGGAGCAGGGGTGGGTTCACTTGAACGTGACCGCGTGTACCCGCCAGCCGGGTGTCACGGCACGAGCGTGACGGTGCGCGTTGCGCGGTGCGGGGTGTAAACTAATATCATATGAAAGCGATTCGCGCCGCGCGCGCGCCGCCGACAATTGATTAGCTCACATCCGTGTGACAAGGCACCGCGCCGCTATTACATTACAACACGGTTACCCCGGCGGCGCAGCGGCCAGCCGCCCGCCCTGCCGCGCGGAGCGACACGGTTTGATGCCGGGGCAACGTAGTTATCAAGTTTGGTTTGGTTTATACATATCCGTCTTTCTACCGTCCACTATCGCAGTGCAAACACGTTGCCGTAACAGCGCGGGTGTACACGGCAACCGATACAAAAACGGAGTAGTCATTTACATACAGATAGACTATACTCCGTGTTACCGCCATGGAAGCGTATGACTATACATCACAAACTGTATTACGGAAGTCTTC
Source organism: Troides helena (assembly GCA_029286815.1). NCBI lineage: Eukaryota > Metazoa > Arthropoda > Insecta > Lepidoptera > Papilionidae > Troides > Troides helena. The sequence continues at coordinate 20,268,784 of JAGSMV010000007.1, read as the reverse complement.
ACTCCTATATACTGATGGATACCGGGATCTGAACACGTGACTCGCCGCGGGTCCGCCGGGCGCGCGGTGCACCGCCGGAGCCGCCGCCGGCAGTTTTTTAAGCGCTGAGCTGGCAGCGGTCCAGGCTCTATCGCGACGCTTCCTCCACTAAATCTCCGCGCCGAGGATTTGCAAACAGTAGGCGCGTGACACATGTTCCAGCGAACGACAATACAACAATGAACTAACGGACAAAGGGTACACACACGATAATATATGATATTGCGGAGCGCCGCGCGCGCCGGAACTAAATTGGATTGGATTTACTTTTTCTTTTTGTTGTGGAGCTCGTTTATTATTCCTGGTTGTGATCAACTTACGAGTCAACATTAATAGAATATTGTTTCTCCATTGGCACGAAGCGAACGAGTGACAGGTTGTTTACACAATGCCACAAGGATTAACTGCTTGAGATTTCCGACCGAGCTAGAATACCGCCGCGTTTACAAAGTAGCGGTGGGCAGCGCCAGGGCACGCTGTGGCGGAACCTGACCGCACGGCTTCCGTCAATTGTGTCCAACCACATTCATAAGTAAGCACTAAAACATATACCGCTTCGCTGGTATAGTACGTCCGTCTACAAAAGGTTCATCTCTGCCCCGCGTGCGCCTAGTTTATACGTAGAGTTTATTATAGTTACAGTTAACTGCATTAAAATAATGTGCTAAGGAAACTTAATTGTTAGAAGCTTAATTAAAACCAAAAAGTAGTCAAATATATGTGTAAAAACCAGAACAGTTAGATGGTAGGTGGAGTGTGGTGGGTGAACTTAGTGTTCGTGTAGTCGATGCTTAAACTTTAATTAGGGCCGAGCTGGTAGCGTGCAGTTTCAGATCAGCCATGCATATTTATATGTCGGAGTTGCGTCAGGGCTGGACAAATAAAGTTTTTTATCAAACTTAATGCCGTCGCAAAGTAATCTGTGTGTTTTTTTTTTTATTTTATTGTTGTAGAATTGTAAGAGAAAATGTCGATGTCTACACTATGAGTAAGCTTCTTAACAATGATCTAATTAAACCTTTAACTTAATACATCTACCTAATATCAGTGTCATTAATCATCTACGCCTTGAGCCGCACTCCGCGAACTGTTGTGTTGAAATTTGTTTGCTTCTCATGATTAATTACTGTTCATTTATGTTAATACATAACACACACAATGTCTCAGCTTGCTGATTGCTACCTTCCGTCGCGATTTTAATGTTTAAAAAGGCTGTTAAAGACAATCCTAAAATCAGTGATTGTAGTTACTGAGTCCAATTGGACCAACAGAACTAATGTTAAAACCAATGTCGCGGCTCCGCTCGCAGCACGCTGAAGCCCCGGCTGTGCCAGTCTCAATAACGGCTAACAGAACAAATGAATCCAGCAAAGAACTGACCTTACACTATTCTTCTTGTTCTCCTCGTGCCCCTCCAATTAATGAGTATTGAACAGCAATTCTGGGAATCAATTCCCGTCGCGCGCTAAGTGGATCAGCTGCGCGGCGCTTTTCATCTTGGTCTACTCCTTGATGTTTTCCAGCCACGCCTTGTTTCTGCGACTGATCTTTCTCTTTCCGGCTACTTTACCCATTATTCGTATATGTGGAAGACTGTATTTAACATTTCGGACCTCATATCCTAGATTTTCTGTCTCCGCTTTTATGGTAAGGAAAAGCTGCCGTTCCGCGTTCACTCGCCGAAGAATATTAGATCTGACTCTGTCCGAGTGCTCGGCGCACACGGTGCCACAGGCGGGCGTGCGCGCGTTGCTGTTGTAGCAGCCCTAGTGTTTGTTTGGTGGCTAACTGTTGCGGCGGATACTGGCGCGGGTGAGGCGCCGCAGCGAGCTGTCGGCTCGGTTGCAGCGCCGGTGAGGCTGCGCGTGCAACACAAGCAAACTGTAAACGGAGCAGTCCGGTCGCGGGGCCGCGAGCCGTCGGCCATGCGCGTACACTGCTGCCTGCTGGCTGCCTGTTTGTTCGCAAGTGCGCTCGGTGAACAGAATGGTGGGTGTCCGTTCCTTACTACCTCGCAGTAAATATTTTGTAAAGCAGAGTGTGTTAAGTGCAACGATGCGCTAATGTTACGCACGTGTGTGAGGCCGTTATCAGCACAACGCCTCGCCCGCGGAGCTTGACGAGGACATGGTGAATGTCATTCTCGTGCAGATCCTCCGCGCCGGATACTTCTGCCGCGGAGTAATAGTGTACAAACATTGCCGTGTCGCCGTATAAACTAAGCTATCGATAATAATATCAACAAGGCGCCGATACGATAACATCTTATAACTTATATTCAAACGATTTGCATTCTATATATATATATATATATACATATATATATAGTAATTACGAGCCACTACTTCTTAAAGCATAAGGCGTCACGTGAACGCTAGTTACAGAATACAGAGGCCTGCTCACGGCGGAGTGCGCGCGGGCCTACTTCCGCATGCTGGTGACGAGGAGGGTGCCGCCGCGGAACTACTTCTACCTGCACGAGACGATGCACCGGCCGCCGCAGGCTGGGGGCGGTGCCGCTGCGAACGGCACAGACGTGAACGTGAGTTGTGCAGCGCGCCCCGGCGTGAAAACAATTGTTAGAAAAGGTGGGGCTACATGTACGGGGGGAAATGTAATGGTAGTTTAAGAGTGTGTCTTGTGTTGTATGTTAGTTCCGGATAGTGGGCGGTGACGTGGTGTCCATAACGGAGGTGCCGTACCAGGTGCTGTACGGGCGGTACTGCGGCGGCAGCCTCATCGCGCCGCAGTGGGTGATCACCGCGGCGCATTGTAAGTAAGTACCGCGGGCCTGGCGCACCGGAAGCGGCGGCACGGGAACGCTTCTAGGTGATGAACTATTCATCCTTCTCCATAAACTGTTTGAAGAACTTTAAAAATGTAGGTAGTATGAGTTTTAGACGCGTGGTGCTTCACATACGAGTCTTCATCGATGCCCCGAGCGTCCATCATGCAAAAATAAAAAAAAATAATTTAGTGTAATAACATTTGCAATAAAGTGAACAGCATTACACACACACACACACACACACACACAGGAACTAATATAGAAATACGGAACTAATTGCGACTTGGATAACAGGCAGCCGCGACCTGCTCTGACTTAAAGCAAGATAAAGGAAAAAACAATTACTTTTAAGTACACAAGTTACACAGTAAATAAGTCTACAGCATTATTGTTATTACTTATTTATCTATTAACTAAATATTAATATGATGAGAACGTTATACGACATCGATGGTTTGCGGAACAGCTCGTTAGAATGAGGGTAAAGGATCGTGACTTTCGTAAAGAGGTGGTGGCAGAGAGATGACAGTCGAGGGTTGGAGGAGTCCTTTCCTGTATTGGTGCGACACTGTCGGACTAAGTACAGGACGCTGTTGGCGGTGAGGGTGTATGTACGCTTAATTTTGGTAATAAATTGGAGCAGTCATAAACATTGTTTAAGAATTGATGTACATGCACCAGCTGAGCGCATCACGTCCAGCTTTCGGAGACTTCACATTCAACACCGTTTACCTTAATGTCCAGTTCCGGAGGGGTGTAACTATGATATGCCTCCAATTAACTTAATTATATTTATGACTTAGCGATCAAAATTCAAACTAATAAGAGAACGGGGCTCCTTTTCAGGGATAAAGAAAACTTTGTGTACGCGGGCTCCACGCAGCGCAGCCGCGCGAAGCGGTACCGGATATGCGCCCACTTCATCCACCCGCTGTGGAACGCAACTAGTGCCTCTCACGACTACGACTACCAGCTGGTTCTGCTGGAAACGCCGGTGCCGGTCACACCGAGCACCCGGCCCGTGGCCATCGGGAGTGTCGAAGACATTAAACCTGGCGCCATGGTCGCCATCAGCGGATGGGGCCATTTGCAATTTAAGGTATTGTACATTATAAACAAATATTTTTGTCCAATGACCAGTACACTTCCGCCACTGAACATAGAATTTAGTTTATATACGTCAGTTCAACCACTGTCGCTCACTAACTGCTGCTCAGCTCGTGTACTCCGTGTGTGCCGTGCAAGTAAACTGTTCGTGTAAACTTTAAGTAATAACTACACCAAGATATTTATTTTCCAAACATGGATACAGGACAGCTGAGGCTGAGCTCGCATCACATTGTTAGGTATCATCATATTTAACAGCATTGTGTTATTCAAAATTATCAAGTATCAAGCCTTAATGAAGTGTGGATTAAATTAAACTTCAATATTATCATTATTGGCACTGCGCACCGCGCATGCGCCGTGGGTAAACGTTGATTTATTTTTTAATACCTTGACTGAGTCTGTAACTAGATTTCCTTATCATAATAAACTTATTTTACTTAGTGATTTTAATATCGAGTTGTTAGACGGCAACAATGCAATAAAGGAAAACTGGAATATTTTCTTAATATTCTCCATTTATCTCAAGTAGTAAAATCGCCTACTCATTTTACTGAACACAGTGAAACACTTATCGATTTAATATGTACAGATGCACGAGTAAAACATATAGATATAGATATTATAACATCTAAACAAACAAATCATGCCTTTGAAATATGCTGCGTGGACATAATGGAGAGGAAAAAAGTATGTTCAAACATCTCTTATCGTCCACTTAAACATATAGATATTACTCAATTAGGAAACGATACACAGTGTATGCCATGGCATAAAATACAAACACTAAATAATGTTAATGAAATGGTTAACAATTTCACTGATTTCTGCTTAAGCTTATTTGATCTCCACGCTCCTATGAAATCCATTATAATTAAACAACAAACTCCTCCATGGTTGACTAGTAATATTAAATTTATGTTGCACTTAAAGAACAAAGCGCATACAAGGTACATTAAAACTAAAAAGCTTTGTCATCAAAAATATTACAAAGACTTAAAAAATTATGTTAACATACATATACATACACATATATCACGCCTCGTTCCCAGTGGGGTAGGCAGAGACCAGCTCTCTCCACCTGCTACGATCCTGGCACACCTCTCTCGCTTCCTCCACTTTCATAAACGTTTTCATGCATGGTCGTCGGTTGCGAGTGCTTTCGACCCGGTCTTTCTTTTTTTTTCTTTTTTTTATTAACGAGTGTAACAAAATGCTAACAGAAATGCACACCCCGTCGCTAAATTGGGCCGGCACCCGGCCCTTCTTTAGGACATCTCCGATTTGATCGGAATATGTCTGCCTAGGTCGGCCTGCACCGATTTTTCCAATTATTCTTACCTTGTATATTTCTTTCGTTAATCTTCTTTCATCCATTCTTTCGACATGGCCGAACCAACTAAGCATCCCTTTCTCTATCCTTGTCACTACATCTTCAACCACGCCGCACCGCTTCCTTATCACACTGTTCCTCACTTTGTCCATCCGTTTCACTCCAGTTATACTTCTCAGGCTTCTCATCTCCACAGCATTAATCCTACTTTCATGTTTCTTCAGCCATACCCAACATTCACTAACATGCATCAGTGTCGGGACCAACACGTCTCTATGCACAGCCAGTCGTGCTCTTTGTGAAACGTTCCAGCTATTCATAAAGTTATGAAGTGCCCCATTTACTTGATTCCCTTTTAAACTCTTCTTTCAATATCACCATCACACTTGCTATCTCTCGTAAACTGCGAACCCAGATATACAAATTCTTTCACTTATTCCACTTTTCACAGTTTGTCATACATTCTTCTCTTTCAAAAACCATTACTTTCGTCTTGCTAACATTCACTTTCATTCCTTTGCTTGTTAAAGCTCCATGCACCATGTCGACCATCGCTTGCAACTCCCTCTCTCCGATGATGATAATAAAACTTGATCATAGGCGTATAGGAGGCACTTGACGGTCAACTCATTCATTCTTAGTCCATACTTACTATCTTTCAAATCTTTCAAGCAATTGTCTAAAAATAGGTTAAACAGCCACGGCGAGGCCACACATCCCTATCTAACACCCTTCTGGATGCTAAACCAATCTGAGTAAACTTTTATCCTAACACAAGCACTAGAACCCTCGTAAAGTGATTTCAATGCTCGTATCAGCGTGCTGTTTACTCCGTAAGCAGACAATATGGACCACAATTCATTCCTCACCACTCTGTCACAGGCTTTTTCCAAATCTACGAACGCGCAATAGACCTTTTGGCTATGTGCCAAACATTTTTCGGTAATGCTACGTAAGGAAAAGACCTGGTCCATGCATCCCATTCCACTTCTAAATCCTGCTTGTACATCCCAAATTTTCTCTTCAGTTTCATCCATCACTCTTTTAATCAGTATCGTTGCATACAGTTTGCCGACGACGCTCAGTAAGCTAATGCCACAATAGTTTTTAGTCTTGTGACCCTTTTTCTCTTTATACTGTAACTATTACGGCTTTGCACCAGTCATCTGGCACTTTACCGTTCCTCCAACAAAGGTTGAAAAGGTTGTACAGCTGACTGGCTACCACGCCCTGTCCAGCTCTCAGCATCTCGACCGTAGTCCTATCATATCCTGCAGCCTTACCCAACTTCATACTATTCATTGCATCTAAATTCTCTTTCATATTAATATTACTTTCATCCCCTCTCAGTTTGACCCCTGCCGGGGTTTGGCACGTGCATATCCTCTTTCTCTAATAAACTTTCAAAATATTCCTTCCACCTCTTTAGGATACATTCTTCACCTGCCACAAAGCTTCCATCCTAGTTCCTGATTTTGCCATGTGAGATTGTATTATTAGCTCTGGCTATTCTTATAGACTTCCAGAAGAACTTAATGTTCGTCCGGAAGTCCTCAGATAACCTTCTTTCAAATTCATCTCTATCATTCATTTTCTTTCTTTCCACCACTTCCTTTGTTACGGTCTTACGTCTTTTATACTCATTCTTCGTATTTTGTACATCCTCTATCGTTGCCTTGTCCATTCTATGATTGGCTTTTGCTGTCAAACTGTTATGTTAACATCGCTATTTATAATGAAAAAAAGGCTTATTTAGCAAAATACATTAATACAAATATAAATCAACCAAAGAAACTATGGAAATATCTAAAGAAAGATATTCTTCCTCAGAAATCAGATTATAACATACCTCACTATCTCTGTTAACCAGATGAATTAAATAAACACTTCGTAGATGTTCCCGGTGGCAACAATACAGATGAATTAGACTTAAAATTCTACAGATCGCATAGATATGCAAGTGAACAGTTTATTCTAAAACTTGTTGATGTGGTTGATATTCTGAAGGTTATAGATAATATAAATTCTAATGCAAAAGTCGCGGATACCTTATTACTAGATATGATGAAAATGATACTACCTCATACCCTAGAGCTTATTACCTATATAATTAATAAAAGTATAGCACTTTCAACATTTCCTGAAGCTTGGAAAGTTTCGGTCATCAAACCGCTGCCAAAAAATACCTTTCCTTCGAGTTATCAAAATTTACAACCCATCAGCTTATTACCATGTCTATCTAAAGTACTTGAAAGGGTCGTCAGTGAACAGCTGGTACGTTTTCTGGAAGATAAATCTTACTTCCTCATACTTCTCTTCGCCTTCGCCTCATACTTCTCAAGATGCAGTCTGGTTTTCGCAAAAGACGGAGTACTCCTACGTCTTTACTTCATGTTACATCTAACATACTTGCAGCACAAGATTTAGGTATGGGTACTATATTTTTTTTACTTGATTTCTCCAGGGCATTCGATACCCTGAATATTGGGATGCTAATCTCCAAAATTATATACTATATTATATTATATTAGAATTTTGCCCCAGAAGTAATAAAATGGTTTGAAAGCTACCTACATGGTAGATTCCAAATTGTCAATATTGAAAACGATAACTTAACGCTAACTTCAGCATCTAGTCAAATTAAAAGCGGAGTCGCCCAAGGTTCAATTCTGGGTCCCATTCTTTTCTCGCTCTATACTGCTGATGTTATCAGTAACATTAAAAATTGTAAATACCGCATTTATGCAAATGATATACAATTATATATGTCCTTTAATCCAAATGAAACAAAACAAAGTGTTAATAAAATTAATGAAGATTTGGAAAGAATACAAAAATAGGCTTCACGTAATGCACTAATAATTAATCCCTGTAAGTCAAAATTTATGGTACTTGGAACAGTTAAGTAAATAACAAAAATATTATCATGTCAGCCTCAACTTTTTGTGTCAGATAAAGCTATAGATAGAATTGTTGAAGCACGTAATCTTGGCCTTATTGTAGACCCTGGACTGCGATTTGAACCACACATAGAAGAAACGGTGCGCAACTGTTTCCATCGTTTAAAAATTTTGAATAAATATCGAAGTTTTCTGAATATTCCGTTACGTATCAAGTTAACAGATTCTTTGGTTATATAAAAAGTTTAATTATTGCAACACGGTGCACGGTGCACGGTGCATGGTGCACGGTGCACGGTCCGCGTCTACTAGTCAAAACACAGCATTTAATTCAACGCGTACAAAACGCTTGCGCTAGGTTTTGCTTCAACATCCCTCCGCGGCGACGTGTCCCTCCGCGCCCCGACAGAGGACGTGTCTTAAAGATGTCTCACAGGCGTCATGTTCACTATTGTACCCTTCTGTTTGGCATTGTTAAATACTGTCAGCCACAATATTTATATGATAAGCTAATATGGTCCAGCAGAGTTCGTTAAAATAACTATGTGTTGGCAGTGCCCAAACATAAAACCGCTGCGATCCAGGGGAGCTTTAAGTATGCGTCTGCAAAAATATGCAACACCCCGCCGCCACCCCTACGCGACATACCTACCGTCATATCATTTAAATTGGAGGTTAGGCAATATGCATTCGACCTACAAAAGATTAATGTAAAGGTGTAGTCTCCTTTGTGTTATGTTTGTGAATTATTATTTTTTCTCTCTTTTCTTTAGTGTAGTTATAGCTCCCCGCTTATCATGTACATATATATTATATATATATTAGTTTGGCAAATATCTCCCTTCCGTTTTTTTGCTCTTTATTCAATGCTTTATAAAAAGTGTTACAGTAATCGGATTTTGTTCAAATATGCGCCGTTTTGTTCGATAATCTGTTTCCATCTAGACGGCAACTTCAAAATATCTCCCTCGTAGAAGCCCCCCTCCTTATTTGCGAAGAACTCGGACAGCCACTTTTCACAAGCCTCTTTTGAGTTCAACTTTACACCACCAAGGGCGTTCACCATGGACAGGAACAGGTGGTAATCACTTGGCGCTATGTCCGGGCTATATGGTGGATGCGATAAAACCTCCCATCCGAGCTCCCGTAGCTTCTGACGAGTCATCAACGAAGTGTGTGGTCTGGCGTTGTCCTGGTGGAACACTACACCCTTCCTGTTGGCCAATTCTGGACGCTTCTGGTCGATCGCCTGCTTCAAGCGGTCCAGTTATTCGCAGTAGATGGTAGAATTAAGCGTCTGGCCATATGGGAGCAGCTCATAGTGGATGAATCCTCCAATCCCACCAAACACACAGCAAAACCTTCCTGGCCGTCAATCCCAGCTTGGCCGCTCGACCACGACCGTTTTCGCTTGATATTATCGTATGTGATCCATTGTTCGTCGCCAGTCACCATCCGCTTCAAGAATGGGTCGAGTTCGTTCCGTTTCAGCAGCATATCGCAGGCGTTGATTCGGTCCAGAAGGTTTTGCGTCAAATCATGCGGCACCCAAACATCAAGTTTTTTTTGTATCCAGCCTTCTGCAGATGGTTTAAAATGGTTTGGTGACTAACTCCCATCTCCTGGGCGATGTCACGAGATGCCACATGCCGGTCTAACTCGATGTAGTCCATGATTTGATCGGTATTTGTCGTCACAGGTCTTCCGCCGGCTGGCTTATCCGTGGTGTCGTTTTCACCGGCTCTGAATCGTCGAAACCATTCCTCCGCGGTTCGAAGTGATAGAGTACCATCCCCCAAAACACCATTAATCTCACGGAACGTTTTTCTAGCGGATTTGCCTTTAACGAAGGAAAACTTTAAAATAGCGCGTTTTAGGCGTTAGTGAACTCAATGTTTACACGTCTATAACTGTTGAACGCAATATCCAAACTACTTATGCATAGCGTCGTTTTGTAGGTTATGTCAAGACCTTTCAAATTATGTATAGTATTGCCAGATACGAGTTCTGTAGCGCTTTGTACATAGCCGCGAAATTCAAAAGACAAAAAGGCGGAAGGGAGATATTTTCCAATCTTATATATACACTTTTAGTAACATATATTGTATTTTTATATCTAAGACTGTCACGGAATCTAAATTTTATTCTGGCTTGTGTCCGCTCTCAGTGTAAATTGTCTTTTCAATATTTTTACTTTTTTTTTCTTGTTTTGTCGTTACTGGCACCAACTGGAAATCAGCGCTGCAGCTTTTTAGTTGCAGCATATAGCTGAGCTGGATGCCATTTCGGTGTGTGTAATTTAATGTGTGTATGTTAAACTGTTATGTACCGAATAAAAAAAAATCTTTCTTTCTTTCTTTCTAATATCTTATCTAGGCGACGAGAGCAATGCGGTGCAATGTATACATCCTAACTAGACCGATGTTATTTTAGGCGGGCGTATCACTTAGCATCAGGCGAACGTCCCGCTCGTCTCCCCACTTTGGAGAATAGAGAAAAAAACTGTCTTTGTATATCTTTCTAAACAAGTTGTAAAGTTAGAGATTTGGGAGTTAAAGTTACGAGGAGTGGGGGAAAGTTACAAAACGTGCGCCTGTGTGTGTGTATACTGTTTACACGTTCACTATTCACACAGCCGCGCCCAGCACAGGCAGTTAACGAGGCATTTGTGGTTAAATTTGAACCGCCGAAGAAATAACTGCCTTAAATTTAACTTCCGTACCACTATTTGTACCGCGATGATAACTGTCAATGCTGGGCCTATTGACTCTGAATAAAATTGAGTTCATTGAACTCTTTAAACAATGTAAAGTAATATTTTAAACTTTTAATTTTTACTACCAATTTATTTTGGTTTATGAGTTATCGCCATCACCGCGACCAAGCGTCATCTGTTAGATATCAACTGGACCGTAAGGTGTTATAAGTAACAAGAGAAATGTTCTAATTGTGTTTTGTTAACTTAAGAAAAGCCGAATGCAAGACCTGGTGCGCCGGGTGTACGTGCCGGTGATGGCGAGCGACGTCTGCAAAGCGCTGCCGAAAGGCTACTTTAAGAACATCACGGCAAGAATGTTCTGCGCCGGATTCACCGAAGGGCACAAGGACTCCTGTCAGGTAACATTAGTTCATTTAACGATCATTCCGTCATGACCGGCACGGCCACCGGTCCCGCCGGGCACTTGGGGCCGTCTTTTGTTGGAGTTCGTGGAGGGAAATTGGGCCGTGGGAATTGGTGAAGGTTGCGGGAAGCAGATGAATGCGGGCAGCGCACAATCGAACGATGTCGAGATATTTGGGAGAGGCCTATGTCCAGCAGTGGACGTCTATCGGCTGATAATGATGATGATCATTACTTCAGTCTATTCTTGCCCACCGCTGGAAGCGGGTTTCCTCAATCGAGGAATAGTTGCTGTATTCACCGCTCTAGGCAGTATTCTGGAAGCGCAGTGTGAAGTTTCTGCTCCCGTTTCCAGTCTGACAGACTGACACGTGGAGAGTAAAGTATGTGTTACACTGGTAGTGATACATGTGTGAATGTGTGTATGTGTGTGCAGGGCGACTCCGGCGGTCCGGCGGTCGCGAACGGCAAGCTGGTGGGGATAGTCTCGTTCGGGGTGAGCTGCGCCATGCCCAACCAGCCCGGCGTGTACAGCATCGTGCCCGCCGCGAGGGATTGGATCAGATCTGTGACTTCCTTGCCGCTCTGACCTGTTCACGATCTTCATAACACTCTTAATTTATTTCAATAAAAAAAATTAAGTTAACGAGCTGGTTACCACGCCATGGTCCTGGTCTACTCTTCTCATCTAAGCATGCGATAGGTTCAGCAGCAAGTTGATGTAGTGATTGCCGCGCTCTTGTCACTGTGAAACTAGCTTCTGTTACCTCAGTAATCTTACTAGCTCCTTCAAACCGGAACACCACAGACATTAGAGCAGAAATTGCGTTGTTTGTGCTTCATCATCATCAACATCAGCCGATAGACGTTCATTGCTGAAAAAAGGCTTCCACCAGTGATTCCCACATTGATAGATCCCTACGCTGCTCTGAACGCCGGACACCAGGGGCCATCGTTTGTAGGAGTTCATTTGAGGGGGTTTGAGCAATTTCCCACCACGCTGGTCCAATGCGGATTGGTGGAAGCCAGAGCCTCGTTTGTTGATTAGCAGGTTGCACCAAGAGCAAGTGAAGTTGGTTTCGGACCCGTGACTTGTTGTGTGGAATCGCTTCCAAAATACTTTGGAATTCGTTGCCATCAGCGGTCTTCCCCAACAACTGCGACATTGGGTTATTCAAGAAAAGAGCATATTCTTACCTGAAGGGTGGGCAACGCACTGGCATCACTGGTGACCGTGGGCGGCGGTGACTCACTTACCATCAGGTGACCCGTCTTGCTCGTTTGCCTCTTAGATGTTATAAATAAAAAAAAAAAACACCCCTTGTGTTTGTGCTTACCTACACAGTTCCGGTAACAGAAACTCCCCGAGTTATGTAAATGATCTCATGAGTGAGGAGATGTGTCCCAACGTCATTTGTATGGGCGCGGAGCACTCGGAGGCTGTATACAAATCCCCTCTGAAGGATGCTCAGGAAATGCGCCGATGTACTTTGGATGGCTGCCAAGGATTAAGTTAGAGGCGGGCGCGGCGCGAGATGTAAGGTTTCGAGAGTTAGGTGGTATTCTCGCGGGATGAGCAGCCCCGCGCGGCGGCGGTCTCATGAGGCACGGTCTTTAAATACTTGATCCATGTCAGAATTTGCTCTTTAGTTGCTCGTCGTTGCAGCGGCACGCAACCGACAAGTGTAGTAATAGTTGGGAGAGCACTGTGTCTAGTTATGGACGTCGCTCGGTTGATGATGATCACGGTGATGATTACCTAAATCATACTATTCTCACACTCGTTAATGTAGGAACGCATCACACTCAGCAGATCACGTCGACCTGATTATTTCACTATGTATAACCTCGTTCATACCCGACAGTGCCCCGGAAAGTGATGCCCGCCTGTCTCCGTCTCCTGAACCACATGCGCCTCGTTTTTCAAGTTCACTCGGGTGTCGGGTGTCGGGTGTCGCGGACGTCGTGATTAAGGATTTCACTCTCGTACCGGCAGTAGCAGTGTTGGAGCCAATTTGCAGCAAGCATTCCGGGCTCGCGGGCCGCGGCCGGGACCCCGTGTGAATTATTTATAGCGGGGGTTGGCGCGGGGTGGTAGTGGGGACAGTGGGGTGGTGACTCGCCGAGCGCGGCTTCTGTTTCAATTATTCTAACCTAATGGATTTGTTCGCGATATTGATTCAAGGGTTCCTTTTTTCAAGAGTGATCTGTCTACGTGGATTTTCTTTTCGCTTTATTTGGAATAAGGCATCATTAGTGGTCCTTCGGCATTAATCCTCTGCTACACAGAAGATGTGAAGTAATGTCAGCATCGTCATGGCAATAGCGTGCTGTCGGTACGCTCTACTCGTAACAATATAAATAAGTTTGAAACAGAAATCTCTCCGCGAGCCGGCGGCGGTGCGCGTTGCGGCGGTGCGCGTCGCGGCGGTGCGCGTCGCGGCGGTGCGCGTCGCGGCGGTGCGCGTCGCGGCGGTATTGCCATTCCGGCTAAGCCGATGGTTTCCGTTATTTAAATTTAAACCAGAACTGGCTATTGTTTCCACACAATTGTTTAGCGACATGAAACTGACTGATTTTGGTTTGCATCTGATGCAAACCCACCCTTATAGCCAACAATGTACACCAACATTTGAATAGTAAAAGTATAAAGTAACATGAGATACAATTTTACTTGTCTCCAACACAACCTGCCGCGCGCTACGGTGCAGCTCTGCGATGAATATGCAATAACTCAGGGCCGGCTCGAGCACACTGTAGAGCCGGTCACCCTCCACCTCACCATCGTTATCCATTCACATCCCTCACCTCGTACGAAAAATAAGGAGTTTATCTCGTAAAACAATTTTTAAAGGAGTCCTCGGACCTGGGCAATTTAACGGTGCCCGCCTAAATCAACAGCTCGGCAAATTGGCCGACTAACAAAAGAAAAACAAACGGCCGCACCGCCCCACCCCGCGCACCCCCGCGCGCTCCTGCACCCCCGGCGGGGCGGTGCGGGCCGGGACGGGGCGAGCGGGCGGGGTCCACGCAAATTTATAAGTTAAACGCGAACTGTGGGGCCTCAAAATATTTGCGGAGGAGAATCTTGAAGAATATAATTCGTCAATATTTTGCTTTCGCACGGCGCCAAAGAATATTTACCCAGACGCGAATGTTTCGAACAAGAATAATATTATTGAATATCACAACAACAACAACAACAACCTGAAGCACCGGTACGCTAACGTATAGAAAGTAAGAATATATTTTGTGTTGAAATGAAAACACAGCCGTGAGCGCGTCACAACAGCGCGCGTCACTTCCGGCGCGACACGGGCACGTGCTCAAGGATACACTGTCTACTCTTTAAATATTAACATCAAACGAAGCCGGCGTCCACTGTACGGGCGCCACGCCCCGTGACAACGTTTGTACAGGTGTCCTAGCAGCGCACAAGTTATTCTAATAACTTAGCGCGTTACGGACACAGTCTCCCGCTGCGGGCCGTGCGGACATGTTCGAACAGCGTGTAACGTGACGCAGTATGTGTCATCCTGACTGGCGACGCGTTGTTACGGGCGAGCGTATCACTTACCATCCGGTTAACGATCAGCCCGCCGCGTCGCTTCAGTGAATAAAAAAAATGTTTACGGAAGAGCGGCACAGACGAACAAAATTACCTTCCATAGACTAATTGTGAAATTTTAGTTATCAGTGTTCAGTAAACAGATATCTTAAGAGGATGGTAAACCCAACGCGTCTTTCCCGACCCTATAATGAGTATATATAAATAGCAATATAGTTTTGTAATAAAACTTCAATATTAAACGATATAACCTAAAACAGTTACTGAATAAAACGTAACCGTAAAGAAAATATTACATTTCTTTATACAATTGCTACAACCCGTACAAAAATCGCATTAAGGTAACGTTTCCTTCAGGAGATTAGGGTTTGTTTATATTTTCAGAACTGACGGGGCGGGGGCGGGGGCGGTTTAAGCGTAGAATCTACTGAACAGAGCAATACACATTACATATTGCATTAGGACTACAGATGGTAACCGCCCTCGGACAGACTGCCGCGGCTTCCGTATGTTGGCAGCCGGAACAATCCAAATTGCAAGTAACCGCTTTACCGTATCGGAACTTATCAATAACATTAAAAATTATATAAAAATTTAACTATCTGTCGTTTTTGTAGTCTGTAGCCGGTTGTTAGGGGATGGGGCAGAGGGTTGTTTGAACAAGATTTGCCTGATTTGAACGGGTTCGTGTTGATCTTCTGCGTTTAGATGTTTGCTTTGTTCGATTTAATATTTTCTTTCGCTTGCTGCGGCGGCCGCGCCCGCTCACCTCATAATAAAGCCTTAAGTGTTTTCGGAACTTTTGTGCTCTGGAGGCGTTTATACACATATATAAGAAAACAACTCACTTTTCCGTTAGATATTGTAAATTGAATTTCCCTAATCCTCACCCCACCACGGCGAAAAATAAGTACCGCCAAATATGAAGTCTATTTTAGGTGTAATTTTCTAATTTCGCACCAATTGCAGCAACATGTAGTAATAAATAAACCTTCAAAATTAAACTATTAGCTGTATGGTCGTTGCTATACCTACATATCCTTTAAGAGTTCACCACGTTATATCCTGGACGGCAAAATCCCTGGAAAACGTGATCTGGTTGACAGCGGAAGAAACTGTTTGACGACATGAGCAATTGAACCGGACCTAAATAAAGGGTGTCTGACGGCAGATTTATATTTTAAAAAACGAATATCTCAATAAGTTATAAATAGTGCGGGGGAAGGTGGTGGTGTGGTGTCATTAAAATCACCGATCGTGCGGATTTCTTAGTCACGATGTCGCAGTGGTGCAGTGGTCGGGTGAGCATCGCGCGTTCGCTATTGAAGCATCTTCAAGAGTAACGATTCTTACGTACTCGCTCGCCGACAGTTTTGTTCACGTTTCAATATTCGACGGATAGGCGATGGGCCGAGTGTAAATTTAATTCGTTTGTGGGTGGAAAGGTTCCGCGCAACTGCTTCGGCTATGAACACACCACGGCCAGGACTTAGTCGATCGTCAAGGACCCCGAAACCATTGAACTGGCTGAACGCAGTTTACGTGAAAATGCACGACTTTCGATACGGAAAAGGGCAGCTTCACTGGGACTTCCAAGAGCAATTGTGCATGAAATTTTGAAAAAAGATATGAAGTTTCATCCTTTTAAAATTCAAATAATTCAAGAATTGAAAAAAAATGACTTTGCGTCACGCAAATTTTTTTGTGAAACCATGTTGGAGCGTGTTCGCACTGTGAATTCCATTTTTTGGAGCGACGAGGCTCATTTTCATTTAAACGGACACGTAAACAAGAACAACACACAAAATTGCCGTTACTGGGCTCTAAGAACTCGCAATCCTCGACTGAAGCACCAAAAACCATTACATTGCCCAAGGGTAACTGTTTGGTGCGCTTTATCCACGAATGGGATAATCGGACCATTTTTTTTTTTGAAAATGCACGGGGCCAAGCGACGAATGTCAATGGTGAGAATTATCGGCTCATGATTTCGAATTTCTTTTTGCCGAACCTGCGAGCTCATTCATCATTCTCATCACACACGTGGTTTCAACAGGATGCGGTACAGGTGCGACCGCACACACGGCCAGAGCTTCGATGGATTTGTTGCGAGAAAATCTCCCTCAAAAACTGATTAGTCGCTTTGGGGACATCCCGTGGCCACCGAGGTCACCCGACCTAACTCAATGGATTTTTTTTTTTTGTGGGGCTACCTCAAAGAGAGAGTTTACGCCAACAATCCGCAAACTGTTGTGGACTTAAAAGAAAATATTCGGCGAGAAATGAGCGCAATTGAACCAAGTTTACTGCAGCGTGTGGCACAGAATACGAGGCTCCGTTTCGAACAGTGTGTGTGTGTGTGTGTGCAACAGGATGTAAGACATTTGGATGACATTATCTTTAAAAAATGAAATCCGCATTTGTACTCTATCTTTTAATACTTTTAGTAAAACTATATGTCAAACATATTATTTTTTATTTAAATTTGAAAACATAAATCTGCCACCAGACACCCTGTACATTAGTTAATAAGAATAGCTGAGAGCCGGTTACTGATGGTAGGCTCCCCAGTCTGCCGCAACACAGCCTTCGATACACACAACGCAGGCGCCGCGCAGTAGTGTTGTTGCATTGTCGCTGTTTGTATCAATGCTTTTACAATTTACTTTAAACAGGTTTACCTTCCACCAACTTGCATTGGGCCCGCGTCGTGGGAATTGGCCAAATCCCCATATACGCCCGGCAACACGGATAACGCAAGACCGATCGATGTGGGGATTTTTGGGGGAGGCCTATGTCCAGCCGTGGACGTCTATAGACTGATGATAATGGGTTTACCTGCCAGTCTTCCTGGCTAACTTTCCTGATTTATTTCCCGAATCGAGTATTGTAGAAGGCGAAGCACGTCCGGCGGCAATCACTCGAGCAACGCTCGCGCACCAGAAGTGGGATGATGTAGTATTTGTATGTTGTATGAATTCCAGTGCTTTAGATTGAGATGATGGTAGAAATAAAAAAACGTGACGTATAAAATAGTTTATTTCGAATGATTTAATATCAGAGGCAACTTAACGTTAGAAATATAACACATATTCATTACTCTGATGCTGTGAACTGTATGGTTGTGGACCTTATTGTGTCTGAGATGCCGTCGGTTGCAATCGTAACAATATCATTTCAAAAATATTTTTAACATTATTCCATTCATTTATAATAAATATCGTATAAACAAACGAGACATTTCATACATTAAATTATTGCAATAACAGAGACATTCCACTCCGTAAGGAGTAATTAAAATAGACGGTATATGGGGGATGGGGGGTACTAGCACAGAAATCGATGTAGATCCCGGGGACTCGCTTAGGACAAGAATGGGAGAAGTTTGCAAAGTTTGTACATCCCCCACCAACAATGTAACCAAAGGAGTTGCGAAATTCAGTAGCCCAAAAAGGAACTTAAAAAATTTTGTTTCCCATTCTCATCCACTTAACATTTCAAAGTCATCCGGGAAAACCTCCGACCAAGGAGTTGGATGAGGACGAATAATAAAAACATAGAGATCGATAACCATTTGAAATATATAACGTAAAAGCATTTGAACTAGCAACAGTTAAACAATAATTTTATATTAAAGTCGGCGGTGTTGCCAGTGTCGCAGGTATCAGTCAGTCGTGAGCCGGTTCCTGTGCAGCTGCTGCTTTGCCAGCGGCAGCAATATTTTACAAGTTTTATTTCATATTTAATGATCAAATATTTTTAAAACAGCTTCTGCAATTTTCATTTGTTCTTATTACTCGAGTTTAATTTTTAAAACAGACTTAAAGTCCAAATTCTCTTAAGGCTAGGCAAATAGACGGATTTTGTATAATATAGGAGTTATACACTAACAATATCAAATATATACCTGTATAATATAAAGACTAGGTTCAATCAGAGGCTATTTTATATCCTCTACATATTTTTGTTTCATTTGAGAAGCAGTTTTTCTTTAAGAGTCGTAATATCGATTTACATTTTGTGATGTGTAATGTTTGCCTTTGCTATGCTTATATACTTTTAATTGGTCATTCGGACCTAGAAGAGACGCGCGCAGAGCGAACCGAGACTGTCTCTACAGAGCGTTTGCGTCAAATTATATTTTTGGCGCGAACTCTAACAACAATTTTTTTTTATAGAATACATTTCACAGCAACACATCAAGATTCATTAGTTTGCAAACGCCATTACTACAACTAACAGTTAAAACTACTAACATTGTAATTTATTGTAGTCTTGCCATTGTATTTCCAGCATTGTAATATGATTAGTGAAATATCACATCACAGATTCGTTACGTGAACTCGCTCATCGGACCATACCCTTACTGTTGACGATTCGGAGCTGGACGTCCCATTCAATCGTCCTCCCGGATGCCCGTCATGTGCAGGCTGTCTTCGTCCGAGGCGTTGAGCACCATTTGCCGAGCGACGCCGAACTCGTCGCTTCGCTCTCTGAGGGCACGCTCCAAGATTCGCTCGAGCTTGGGCTGCACGTCTCCTAGCAGTGCCCTGTGCGCTGGCTCCGACGCCCAGCATGACTCCATCACCTCCCAACATTCGTCCGTGAAATGCGGCAACCGCTCCGGGCGTACCCCTGAACGTAATCAAGTGTTTTTTATTATCAAGCAATTGGCATTATAACAGTGATTGTGATTAAGACCCCTATATAATATACTGATATACTTATATATATATATATATAGCACTTTGAGAACAAGGGACAAAATCATATCACGGCTTACAATTAGTACAAATATAAACACATAAATACCTCGCTTCACCTTGCTCCAAAGCTGCTCCTTGTTCTGGAAGGCCTCGAAGGTGGCTGGCAGTTTAGTGTTGCCCGCGCACACATACCTACAAACAGTCAGGCGTGGAATGAAACGCGGGGAACGAAGAAATGCCACCAAGGCTGCAATGAATAGCAACCGATTCCACAGTTGGATTCAATAAATACGACACAAACACAAACACACCTTTTTAATTAGAAATACTAACTCACCAGAAAAGTATGCCGAACGCGTACACGTCCACAGCACCGTCGTATTCGCCGTCGAGCAACTCGGGCGCCATGTGAACCGGGGTTCCCACCACCGAGCCAGAGATGAGCGCCTCAGCCGCGCAGAAACCCAAATCGGACAGCGCAGCCCTCTCGTGCGCGTCCAGGAGCACGTTTTTCATCTTCACATCGCGGTGCACAAGCCCCAGCGAGTGAAGGTAGCGAATGCCTGGAAATAGTGCGCTTTAAGAGGATCATCCTTGACGATGACGGATTCAAATATCTTTACCGCGTTTCTCTATGCACGGCGTATCGTCAAAGACGAAAATGAAGGAACAACTCACAAAAAAAGGAAAGCATTATTCCTGTGACTTTCATACCCAAACTCCATGCCAAGTGTGTCATGTACCGCAATTATTAAAGTCTATATACAGCAATGCTCATTAAAGAGCAGAAATGGTTATGAGCGAGACGATATAGGCAAATGTAAAATACATTTCTAGGAATAATACATGCAGGTACCACCGCAGGGTCAAATTTTTCAGCAAAGCTGTATGGTATAAATATAACTTGTTCATTTTGAAGTCTTGTATAATTTTTAGGCTAGCGTGGTGCTGGTATAAAACGTACGTTGAATAACAAAGCGCTACCAACTAACCATCGACGATGTCGCACGCGATCCTCATCCTGGTGGCGAATGCGAGGCCGGCGCGCACGGCGGCGTGTAGGTCGCGTGCGTACCGCGCCGACATCAGTAGCACGCCCGGAGCACCCGCCGCGCCCGACGCGCCCATCGCGCCGCGCTGCACCAGCGAGCCCAGCAGGCGCACCACGCGCGGATGCGGCGGGATACTCCTGCGGCATCGGGCATACGTACAATACTTCAACTTCAACAGTTTCATAGAAGGATTAATTTTACTAGAAGCCTTCTTTTAACGTACCTTGTATAGAAAAATTCCATTGCAAGTTCATGGTAGTGCCGCTCGTCTGCCGGCAGCACCGATTTGACCGCAATCGGGCTGTGCCCCGCCCAGCCGCCGCGCGCCGCGTACACCACGCCGTACTGCCCACGCCCTAACAATGTTAAACCTGTTCACACTATGCACTGTATGGAACATGGGTTATAATATCTCTACTGCTGCTACGAACGAAATTTCTCGAGCTACATCATCTTAAAAACCAGAATACAGAAATGTAAATATGCTACTGTTTGGTGACAGAAAAGTGGCTGCAGCAGTATCTACTATTTATCTGGAAATATAAAACTATTATCAGTAAACTTCCTTCCGCTAAATATCGATGTATCGTACAAGAGTATTTTTTGGATCTTCTACTAACATTTCGCACCCAGTGACCCGCATGTCAAGTCTGTATGGATACTGCCAAAGAAATATATTTGACGAATATTGTTTGTAACAAGATATTGGTATTATATATATTAAAGTTTAATCACTACATAGTTTCCTTCAAAATTATTTATGTTATGAAAATAGATAATAAACTGGTTTACCAATCTCTCTGGCCAGTTCCGGCGTGCCGTAAGTGAGCAGGTCGCACATGGAGGTACTCTCGAGGCACAACCGCGCGAACGTCGGCGCGTACCTAACCACATGTAAACACTTCAACGGGCATACCCAAGTCGCTCCCCATGATTCGTGATCAAATTAAATCACCACTTCTTCTTTATGAAATAAAGAAACTTTCGTAAGTGGAAACAACTACCCACAATAACTAAATAAAAGCTTTTATGTAACACAAATAAATTTTTATGATTACAGAGATTTTTGCTCTCTAGCGACAGCAAGGTACGCCACATTAACTATGAGAATAACGTTTGCATACCTTCGCTCAACGTCAACATAAATCATCATTCTTATCCGGGGTGTAAAGAGTCCCGCACAACAACTCACGGGACCAAAGCCAACCTCACCTGCTCGTAGTCCACCCTGCTAATCAACAAACGAGGCTTTGGCTCCCACTAACTCGCATTGGTCCAGCGTGATAAGGAATCGCCCAAACTCCCCCATATGAACCCCTACAAGCGAAAGCCTCTAGTACCCAGCGGTAACGGAGGCCAAGCTAACTGTAAGGTCGCGTGGAGCCGCCGGGGTCGAGCAGCGAAGGATCGATCGATGTGGAAATATTTGTGGAAGGCCTATGCCAAGCAGCGAACGTCTATCGGCTGATGATGATTATAATTAAATCTACCGATAATATAACATATAATAATTGGAGAACACAAACTGACTTCTTTCTGATTGCCAGCTTGACGTCCTCGGTGTGGTGCAGACGACTGGCCAGCGCGCTCTCCAGGGAGCTGAGGGCAGATTGGTATGTCTCATGGGCTACGCTTATTCTTTCCAGGATCTGAAAACAAATTAATCTTTATTGCACCACTAGTAGGAATTGCACAATAAAATGAAGTAAAAAATAATAATTAACAGGTTGTAATCTACCTGATCTAATCTAATCTCCAGCTGGGAGCAATGAAATCGCGAAAATTTCTTTGCTCTGATTTGAAGAGCGCTTTACCGTAGAAATTACTGATAGCAAGACTTCATTTAATCATATTACTATGTGACTACCACATTTCTTTGCCGTTTGAATAATTCCAAATGCAGCTTTACATTACGCTATTAATCACTTATTTGTTGGACTTGAAGCTATCTTATAAAAGAAGTTAGAAAACGAGGTATAGTTGGAAAAAGAGTAACAAGCCGTCACCTGTCCGCTTATGATCCTTGCGAGGCGCTGCGGGCTGAGTGAGTGTATCGTATGCAGCGCCACCTGCCGCCGCCACACCGGGCTCAGCACGCAACACGCGTCTTCTCCCTCGCCGCCCGTCAGCCGCAATCTATTGCACGACGAAAGAGGGTATTGTGAGAGGGTTGAGCGTTGAAGCGTGTCTGCTTAAAATCGGATGTCTCTCGTAAATAACTCTTACATTTGGTTGGTACCTGGCAAGGAAGGTACAAAAAAAATTCCTACCAAGATGTGCATTTTGGTAGGAATTTTTTTCTCCTTTAAAGTGGTTACGGAAAAGATAATCTAAAGTTTAAAACATTTTTATATTAAGAGTGCGCTACAGAGCCAATGCTTACTTATAGAAAAACCGGCGCAGCGACTCGAGCAGGCTCCGCATCAACGAGAAGGAGGCACACGGCTGCAGGTCCACGCGGCGCGCCACGCACACCAGCCGCCGCATCGCCTCGCTAGCGGGCCGCCCACCCAGCTCCTGCTTGCACGACGCCTCCAGCGACTGCAAGCATCTGCAAAATTATATACATATACAAAAAACTGGGTTCAATACATAAAGGAAAATAACGTTTCCATACATTGTTCATGATAGTGGGGTGAGATATATTTTTTTTTCGTTAAAGTTATACCATAGAAAATTCCTAATCGATCAATGTAGTAACTGCCTCGTAACCGCTTGCTTTATAACAAGTTCTTTGCTTTGCACGAGGGGCTACATACTGTAAAGTTTGGGCCATAGAATTTTTTTCTAAACATCCAGGCCAGGTTACAACATACAAACTTTATATTGCAAATCTACCGACGTAACAGCATCGCTGTATTTCCGACGTCAGTACATTAGAACCAGAGTATTCTAAGCGAGCATGCACAACACGTTCGTTGCAGGGCACTGCAGTGTGGACTAAACATTAATACGACTCATTTTGAAATATAAAGATTAACCATCAGGACTATGTCTGTGGATTATTGGAAGTTAAATATTTTTGTGATTATCATTACCTTTGCAAAGTTCCGAAATAGGTATCCTTCAAACAGTCCACAAATTTGACGAGCTTCAGGCTGATCATACGGCTCAGCTTGGATAGAACTGCAACAGATTTAAACACCATTTGTATAGGAACCAGACATTTAGTTTGGGTAAGTGATGAAGTCTAGTCCAAAGAATCATCTTGTTTTGGAATATGTCGGTGACCTTAATTCTCCTGTGGAGCATATTACACATTCACATTGACAACGTATCTTTAAACAAAGTAATTGTTAATGTAATTTTTTCAGCACTGTCAATTAAGTATTATAAATTTGTTGCTCTAAGAAGTAACGCCTACCGGTCTGCTGAACGTCGAGGGAGGCTTGTTTTATGGACATGTTCGCATTATTGGTGCACGTGGTGGTGGTAGTAGTGGTGGCGCTGGTGGCAGTGGTGCCGGTACTGCCCCAGCCGTGTCCACTGCCTGACATCGAGAACGCCTCCGACTCATTCTCCACCCGTATCATACCGATCTGCGTTATGAGTGAGGATGCGTCGTCTGCTCGTGACTGGAAGTGAGTCGAATTCATTAGTTCCTTATAATATGTGCGTATACATTGTTGACGCCTGGTAGGTAGAGGATACAAAAAATAATAATTAAAAGGCTCTCATAGATTGTACAGCAGTATGTAACACTGATCATTTTGGGACAATCACAACAGTAGATAATCTTTCACATGGGAAAACCGTAATGCGTGTACAGAATATATTATTTTACGGAAAGCCGTTGCCACGCACTAGTTACATTTACTGTTCTAAACACTACCAGTGTAACGAGAAGTTTTATATTTTAAAAACCATGAACACAATGTGGCAGTGAACAGATTATGTCTTGAAGCGCTTCATTATCAATTGTCATCAGATGAACAACCTACTGTTTCTGTTGTAGAAGTAGGTAACTTTCGCAGGATTTTATTATATATGTAAAGCGTAATGGGAATCTCTCAGTCCCCTCCGCCTTACATCGTATTCTTAATGTTTTAAGTTCACGATTACCTACGTCCATCACGTTTATCGTTAGAAAAAAGGTACATTAAAAGTTATATTATATAACCCCACCTTAACTCTACTGTAACATTCGCTGACGCTGAAACTTTCATCATTCGAGTGAATGATCTCGTAGTCGTCGAAGTTGTAGCTATCGTAGGAGACGGCCTCCTCCACGTCGGACGGCGACGATAGCTCCGACGAGTCAAACGGGTGCGTCGTGTCGCACGGTGCCGGTGCTGGTGCTGCTGCTGGTGCTGGTCTGTCGGGGTTCGTGTGGCGCAGCGACACGGTGGGACTGCTGCGCGACGAGTAGAACACGGAGTTCGACAGAATGAATCGTTTGTCCTGGTGACACGGTAAATCTGAAAACAATTGACAGTATGTTTTTCGTTATCGACATTTTTTAATTCAAAAATAAATAGTATAGAACTTCCTGCAGGAATATTTATATACCTATGTGGAGGATAGGTGGATAAAACATCAAAAATTACGTTCACGGATATCTATAGAGAAACATTAGAAGGTTTAATATTTCCTAATGTAATTATTGTACTCACCGCCTGTACACTTGTAAATCCTAACAAAAAGATGAACTTTAGTATAAAGTTATTATCTTTAATAATAAGCAAAAGCACAAATAAATTACTATAATTTTTGCAGTATATCATATTATACAACAAAAAAAAAATTATGAAGTTTAATCCGCGCTTGACCTTGAGTTTGAATTGATAGAATTATCGTTTACTACTATTAAAAGGCTGGTCACGCTCGCATTTTCGGATCACCAAATCCATGCAAGTGAGATTATTCAAACAAGTTGTACTAGCCACAGTAGAGTGCCGAAGGCTCCAGTACTTGTTCTGTTACGATAATTCATATTTTCTAAATTATATACTGAACATAGTGTATGATGATATAACAGAAACTTCATTTTGATAATGTGTACCGAACACCACCTGGTTACCTACGTACCACTGCATCTTCTATTATTGTAACCAAACAGCAGTGTACAAACAACATTGTGTTCCAGTTTAGTGCGACAGGCCAGTTAGAATGATCTACATTGCGATGCTATGTAGATCATTCTAACTGGCTTCTCGTTGTCACGAGAAAGCGTTTGCCCGCTTCGTTGCCTAAAAATAAGTGCTACCAACCGACGACTATTCGCTTTGTTTGCAAAGAATGACTAGATTTTCTCACCGTCAACGCTCCAGTCCATGCTGTCGATCTCGCAACGCATCTCCTGAAGAACTTCCTGCATTATTTGCAAAAGCTCCTGCTTCTTGTCCCCATCCGAAAATTTCGCGCTTATCACCTGCCATCATTTAACTGGTATATTGAATCAATTTTACACCACGACACAAAAGGTTTATTAAATTGTGGACTGTTTAAATTTGATATTAGATACGGTGAACAATAATATTCCTGACATGACATGCCATCTAGGCTGTTTATCATCTACCTCAGGCAAATCCTAGAATAGTTCTTCTAATACATTATCAGAAAAGACGAAGATAATCGTGAAAAACTGAGAAAGTCGGAGGTAGAATGCCGCTGCAGCTGTGATCCGCGATACATACGATTCCATTATCTATGATGCCCTCCGAGTGAGAGAAGTTGGAGTGAGTTCGTAAAGACAAAAATTATAGATGAAGATAATCACGACCATCAGATATGTCGAATTCGATTTGAGGAGGAGGATTATTAAAAAAAGGAGAATTATTTCACCCTCACATGAACGTATTGCTAGTTCGGTTTCATAAATATAACGAAACGATACTAGTCAATCTTTCTCAGTAGTATAAATGTGTAAGTAGCTCGCTGGCCTAATGGTTAGATTTGCATTCCGAAGGTCGCGGGTTCGAATCTCGGCATGTACCGATGACTTTACTATTTAAGTTATGTACATTTGTGGACTTTAGTTACAACAGCGAAATACAAACGGTGAAGGAAAACATCGTGAAGAAACCTGCACATTACTTAGAAATTATTCTAAGGTAAGTGTGAAGTCACCAACCCGCATTATGGCCCAATAGCCCTCACCTTGAGGGTAGGCCTGTGCCCCAGCAGTGGGGACATAAATTGGCTGTTATGATATGATGATTCTCAGTAGTGTACTGCGTCTCACCTGGTATAGCTGGTGCTCTTGGCGCGCTACGTACTGTATCTTCTTTGGTACGAGCTGCAGCTCACGCGCAAGGTCGAACGATGCGAGAATAAGTTGCTGCAGCAGCTTCACGTGCACCTGCAGTATAAAGCTAAATAACTTAACCGGTTTTGGAGGTAAATGGGCGTGATCTGAGCGTGCGCATCGTATCAAAGTATAGGTGTTGAAATTGTATTACTATAAATTTCTAGTAGGAGCAACAGTGTCACCTCGCCGAGTCTTGTGCAGTAATGCAGCAAGTGAGTCTGAGCGCAGTCGGTGGTGAACTTGAGAATTGCATTTAGGAGGGTGGGGCGCGTGCGCAACGCGCGGTCCCCCTCACCCCTTCGAAGTCGGGGCATGCTCTCTCCCGGTGCCACTTCTCCTACATTGTTCCCTCCTCCTTCGGCCCCCAACAAAGCCGTACGCATTAACTCCGCATCGTCCAATACCGCCCACTGGCTATTCGCTTGGTGCTTCGGAGGTGGTCTGACTGGGAAGTAAAAAGTATTGTAAAAAGATAAAAAATATGAATCTGTTAGCCTGTTTATTGCTGAAAGTAAACAAAAGATGAAAATAGTATTTGCGAACAACGTTTAAAAAGGACAATAATTGAAATATTTAACGGTCGTTAGTAAAACAAAGCTTGTAGAATGGATATTATATACGTAGAAAATTCGGCAAATTATAAGCTATGCAACTCACACATCAGTTCCCACTGGTCCATCAGCTCGTTCATGAACGCGATCTGCGCCTCCTGCTGCCGCCTGTCCAGCGCGCCCAGCCCGGCAACGCGCTCCGGCGACACCTGCTCGCGTCTACAGGCGACAACAACCACATTGTATTTATTGTACACAATCGTGGTGTGGATGGATAAAATTAAGAATGAGTATATTAGAGGTGGTCTAAAAATTGCTCCAGTAACAGAGAAATCGAGGAGCAAGAGGTTAGCGTGGTACGGGTATGTTGTACGAAGGGACGAAGAACATATAACAGAGAAAGTAATGAGGATGAACGTGGATGGTTATAAGGGTAGAGAGAGACCGATGAAAGTGTGAATGGATTGTGTGAAAGATGACATGTGTAAGAAGAGTGTGAATTCAGATATGACGGCTGATAGAGGGATATGGAAGAGAAGTACATACTGTGCCGAATAGTTGGGAAAAGGGCAGGAAGGAAGAATCGCAGCGTGGTAACGTAGCTGATGTACGAGTAACGATAGTAAATGTAATCAATATTAATTTGATGTAACAAATTTTAGAGTTTTAATGAAATAGTAAGTGCAATTTCCGGTTAAGCAAGCAATTCTTCAATAATTGCGTACAAAATATATTTGTTTTCCACAATAGATACGCATAAAGTACGCGCTCACTGCTACTACAACCTCGCCATATAAGCACCCAGGACATATAGCATCCCTAAACTATACCAAATTGCTGTCGTCGACCTGAAATATACTAGTGCATGAATTAGAAGCTGTAACCCCATATTATCAGAGATTTTCATGTATGGTGCATATACAAGGACTATTATATAACTAAAAAACTTCTTAGTAAGATTTTTAATTGAGGTTTAAGAATCTTTATTTCTCACAAGAATATATACAATGCACTTATGCGAGAAGACAATAAGCAATAGATTAAGCTAAAATTACAGGCGTACAAAGAAAGACATACAGTAAATCCATAAACTTAATATATAGAACAACTGACACTACAATCGGCCAAAAGGAAGGTAGTCCACGGTAGTCACCAGTGAGACAGGATTTTAAAATAAGCAAACATCGTAAGGTAGTCGCTAAATTTTTTTAAGTCGACTACATAGAGTGAGTCCAACTAGAATAGTCATGCATTTTAGGGTGCTTTAGGTTTGTTTGTTTGTTTATTTATTTTTCTGTTATATTAAATAAAGGTTTTGTGTGAATGTGTGAATTTAAGACATATTTTAATAATAGTTTTTTGAAAGCTTGATATTATTTAGAATTTTTTTATCATCGGGAAGACTGTTATATAATTTAGCTCTTTCGTATAGTAGACTTTTTTTCCCCATAGTTACAAACTCAATTCAAATAAGTTTATTTGCGAAAATGTGGTTACAAAATACAAGATGGTTATAGCAGAACAGAGAGCGCACATTCCACTTATTGTAAAACATGCAAATGGTTATGTATAGACTAAGTTTATTACCCACTGTGTACAGTACTGACCCAATGATAAAAATAAAGGAACTCGACAAAGCAAACATAAAAAATAATATTTCTTTATAACATCTAAGAGGCAAACGAGCAAGACGGGTCACCTGATGGTAAGTGATTCACCGCCGCCCACGGTCACCAGCGATGCCAGTGCGTTGCCTACCCATAATAATATATAATTAATGTTAAGCAATTATCAAGGATCAGCGATATTTAAGAAATCATCTACCGCATAGTACATTTTATTTAGGAGTTAGTTTGTTAGGGTAGTATTCAATTTATACGTAGGCAATATTTTTAATTCGTTCGGTATCGCGTTGTGGATCGTAATGGCCATGAAGTAGGCACTGCGTCTGAACACTTCTAGGTAGCACGTTGGGTACATAAGTTTATTAGGGTACCGAGGACACGTATCCACGGTACGCGCTCAGCGCCGCTCCCTTCGACGCAGTCAGTTGAAGCCGCCTCGGCACGTACACGTACTGGTCTAATTTAGCACACAACATATCTACGTGTGCCTTCCAGTTGCAATGTTGTTCAGTTAGTTCGCGGAGGACGTAAATATAAATTGTTCATTCGATTAGAAATCTTTCTACAAGGAAAATGAGTCACTTATTTAGCAAATGTTATTTTAGTATGTATTTCTTTATTTAGTATGTTATGTACTACCATGCAAGTGCGGAAGTAGTACGTTTGAGAGATGTTTATAAGTTTGGTTTTTTTTGGTTTCTTTATATATCTTTTCGGTAGATGTTAAATTATCGTAGTGGAAAAGAACTTTTATTAAATTATTTTGACATACATTAAAGTTATTTAAATAACTTTTTGCTGCGGTGCCTCAAATTTCAATCAGATATTCTATGTAGGGGGTTTTGCTAAACAATTATATATTGTATATTTCACTTGACTTGGTAAATATCGAGTTATACGTCCTAATGATCCTGTCAGGGAAATAATTTTGGTTGTGATTTTATTTTATTTTAATTTGCGGTTTCCATTTTAATTGATGATCTAATAGAAGTCCTAAATATTTTCTTGAATTTTCTTATTTATAGTTATTTTTAAATGTAAATCATTATTAATTTTTTTGTTTTTAGCGGAGAAAATTACATAATTTGGTTTTTTTTAATATTGATGGTTGCATTTGCGCATCTTCCGTTAGGACATCTATAGAATGCCCTTAGTAAAAGAGACTAGTATCATCTGCATATAATGTTATATCACCCGAGAGGCCTGTCTTTAATGCTATTAATATAAATAAGAAAAAGCAGCGATCCCACCACCGATCCTTGGGGTACGCCATAGGTTATAGGCATGAGATCACTTTTGTACTGTCCAATCTGTACAAGTTGATACCAGTTTGATAGATAGGACTCAAACATGATATACGCAGTTTTAGTGACTCCGATGTCATTTAACTTATTGAGAAGTAAGCGATGACTAACCGTATCAAATGCCCTTTTCAGGTCTATAAATGTTCCGAGAGCCACCTTTCTTTGATCGATATGTATTTTGATTTTTGTAACTATATCGACTACTGCCGAGAGGGTGTTTGATTTTAGCCTTTAGGCCGTATTGTTTTTCATATATGTAACTTATTGATGTTAGATATTTTTCAAGTCTGTTAACTTTTTTGAAAACCTTTGATAGTACAGGCAGGACCGAGATTAGGCGATAATTGCTTGGGTCATTTTAGTGTCCAGATTTATATATTGGTGAGACTTTTGCTAGTTTCAGAGTCGGGGAATACTCCAATTTCGAGACATTTGTTTATACATGCGATAAGTTCATGCAATATAAGTGATTTTACATACTATAAGGTTTTAGTGTTAATACCATCAATACCGGCACTAGCGTTGACCTTAAGATTGTCAATTAATGTATTTATTTTGTTAACCGATGTCGGTGATAATACCAAAAGATTTTTATTAGCCATCGTGTGAGTCATTCCGGTGTAATAATGATTATAGTCATATTTTTTAGGTATTTCTTCAGCCAGGATTGTACCGATAGTCGAAAAAAACATATTAAAACAATTACATATTTAGGTGAGATCACTAATTATACCTATTTCATTCTGCAGTTTTGACAAGGATATTTCTTTTTTAACATTGTTCTTTGTAAGGTCATTAACTAAGTTCCACATATTTTTTTGGTCATTGCTATATGCTTCAAAAACTTTATTGTAATATTGTTTCTTATTATTTTTAATAGTTCGCAACACTTTATTTCTTTCTTTAGTACTTTTTAAAGTCTTGTTTTATTTTGGTTTCGTAGTATATCGATATAGATCTTTTGTAATTTTCCATAGTAAATTTCGTTTATTTATCTCATCCAATCTCTTTTGTTATCCAGTCAAGTTTAAGGTCGTGTTAATTTTTTCTATATCAATCTTTAGTCGCTCTTGTTTCTGAACAACAATCTTAACGTTGATCTTCAACCTCTGGGTTGGACGATCAACGTTAAGATTGATATTATTCACCTGATCCTTGATTAACGCAATATCTGAGCAGATCTTCATATTCTCAGCCTGGGTACTGTTTAATGTTATAAGAAGAGCCATCATTTCTCCCATTTGTTTTCTTATTTCAGCTAATTCGTCTTTAATAAATTTTTCTTCATCATTATGTTTACGTTTATTTCTAAAGGTAATTTGTCGTGTTTCATTAATTTCTGACTGATTTGGTTGCGAGCCGCTACGCTCTTTTAGGCCACTTCTAGATGAAGAGCGTAGGACGTTCATTGGTGATCCGTGTAAATATTTCTTACCGTTATCTGGTTAAGTGTAGTCGTCATTAGAAAGAGAACAAAAAATATGCAACCTGTTTTTTTTCACCCGAAAAGGTGAAGAGCGGTTACCGCGTAGATTTTACGTTGCTAAATGTTTGGTGTGGCGGGAAAGACGTATGTAACACTTGATTAAGCAAAATCGCTTTGAACTTAATTTCGCCTGTTTATTAGGTTTAAATTTAAATGAGGAATATATTAAAAATTTTAATTATTTTTCAACACGATTACTTCGTACGCTCGCCCGTTTGCTACTTCCACACGCAATTCATGCATTTAATAATGATTATTGTATACCTTAAAACTCCATCCTGCAACAAAACTTGATCCGACTCTGGCAATTCCTCGGCAGTAAACCAGTCCTCTGTTGATTCAGTTGCCTCCACATAAATGTGTAGCCTCTCCTCCACCTTTTGGTTTTTCCTGTTTTCTTCTGCAAGCACGTCCACGCTATCCGAGAAGAGAACGAAGAAGACTTGCGAGTTCGGGTCCAATTCTTTTATTTGGCGGAGGTCTAAGCAATTCTGGAGCAATGAAACAGTTTAATCAAATTTACTAGCGAGTTTTTTTTTTAAATTTAAAACGTGGTTTAAATATAGACGTTATGGAGGTAAAGCTCCTTTTTTTGTTTCACGTGGGAGAAATGCCTTTACATACTTGATCTCGCGGGGGCACAGGCAGATTATGTCGGACTTATGCCGACAAAAACCCCACAACGTTCCACCTGCATCGCTTTACCGCGCGGCCACGGGAACGCTTTCGCACACATCCGCGATCCCGCTAGCGCCGGCTGCACCACGCAGTCACATCCCGGGGGGAGAACCCTCTCTGTTTTCCACCACTGTAGGGGCGCACTGAAACATACAGTGCACCCTCCTCGCAGGCTCTTACCGTCACCTAAGCAAGGGATCTCCCCGAATCTGTCACCCAGAGGCCATGGGAGTCACCAAGAGAAAATTCTCTAGACTCCTTACGGCGGATCTGGTGTTTGGATCCGCTGCTAACCATCATACGGGTGGGGAGGATAGAGAGAGCGGCAAACCCCAATACCAACGCTCCACTTTCCCCGCAGCCCACGGCCGGTGCATCAGCAGTGTGGTACTGGTTGAGCTCGGAGTGTAGGGAGAGCGGCAAATCATGATATCGACACTCCTCTCCCTATCCGTTTCCACTACAGATACGAAGAGTATTGCATACTTGCTCCCGAAGCCAACCGGCACACATCCCAGGTGAGCTCGAGGAGCTCACCTGGAGTGGCCACCTAAGGCCGCCCGGGTTGGTACATAGCTTCACCGTGGGTGACCAAGCTCCTGAGCTCCATCGCCACGACAAAGCGGAAGCCTGATCGAGGAGTCGCGAAGCACCCTATCCGAGAATACTTTGGCACTCATTTTTGCCTCTCTCTATATGAAGAAGTATGCATTATCTCCTTGGATGTAAATATCGAAGAGGTGCTGGCAATTTACTCCCAAAAAGTATGTCTAATATGTCTGTTATTAATTAGACAAACTATTTACTCACTTCTGCTGTAAAGACTGCGGCCTCCCCACTTCCTACGCTCTCCCTCACTTCGTCACTGCACTGATCAACGTCGCCGTTACCACTTTCACCAATATCGATACTTTCACCACGAGTCATATAGTAAAGATTGAATGTCGACCAGAAATCTTCTTCAGTCCTCGCAACTATCCTATTTGCACTTATGTTATCGCTGAATATAGTCCGTCCTGTTCTATCTATTGCGTATAGGTAAATAGGGATGTAATTTTGGAGTATTGCCTCCCTCTTGCCGTAGAGCTCAGAGTGGATCTGCTTCAGTTGAAGGTGATGGTCGTCACCCGGCTGGGCGCCGATGTCTGGGGGCACTATGATACGTAGACCATCCTTTAGGAATGAATTGTTTATTTCTACTTCCATCATAGTAACCTGGTCTTCCTGGTCTTCGTGGAGTAAATCCTGAAACGTGGTATTTTGAGCATCGCTTAGTGTTAGCAAAAGTTTCCGTCGCTATTTATAGAATAAGTGCATGAACATCATTAGGATATGACGATTCGATTTTTTATTAATGACACAAATACTAGAAGACTAACTACTCTCAGGTGGTAGTTTACAGAGCAGAAAGAACAGGCTGTTAGAAAACTGATGAACTACTCTATTGCAAACTTCATCACTACCAGATGATTTATTCCCTGGCTGACGAGCACAGCTGAGTACAGCCATTTTTTTAAACTTTTTTTGCAGGCTACGGAACGTACGTATTAATCAAGATTTTGTTAATTAAGGTAATGGAAATCCATATTCTTCCATATCCATCCATATTCTTTCAGTACCAAAAACTACGAACCACATGTGAAATAGGATACCTGCAATGGCAGCGTCTCCCACGGCCGCCGGTTGCATTCTAGGTCTTCGACCAGTTCGAACTCCGAGTTACCAAAGGTGAGGTGCACTTGGGTACTGCTGCCATATTGAACGCGCAACTGTAACGTTAAAACAATCTTTCCATATCACATTAATTAAATAAAAAAGACGAGGAAGAGATCAAGTGACCCTCCAACCCTCTTTCCAAATCAACTCCTAATTATTACTTTGCTGGTCCTTACCCATCGGCAGCCTCTTGGCAGGGGCTCCGGCAGAAGCCGTCTGCCTAACAGACAATGCAGCAGACGAGCTTTAGCCGTAGGAGTTGTGCCAAATATCACTAGCGCCGTTGGCCTGGATGATTGGCTTCTAATATCTTGTACTGCTACTGCTATTTCGGAGTCTGAAAATCATTTAAGAGATCATTTAAATACATGATAATCAGAAAATCATTTAAATACATCATCAGGTCACTTTTATAACTCAGGTGTGCATTTATGTATATACATTAGATGTGCATGTATATATATTAGATAAGGAATAGCACCAGTGTGGACATGTCGGTTTGTACCGTGTCCCGGTAGCTCACAGTGCCTACTGCAACTTCTAACCGGGACACAGTAACGTTGGCGCGCGACGCGGTGTCCGTTACCGTATGAGAGCACGTCAGCCACGTCGTGCAGCGCCTTCTCCGTGTCCCGCAGCAGGCCGCGCAGCAGCCGCGAGCGGGCCGCGACGCGCCGCCACGGGCCCGCCATCCTGCGGCCCTCCACCGCCACCTGCTGGCGGAGTACACCACCGACATTAGACACACATCTACAGTACAACTGTAATATATCACGGATCAGTAAAGAAAATATTTTGTAGGATTGTATATAAAAATGTGTCTAGTAGAGAGCTCCTATACAATAATGCTTTGAGGAGCATTCTTGAACATTGGTCTACAGTGTGGCACCTTCACAGCACCTTCACAGCCGCACGCAGCTTGAGGCTGCAGCGGGTTCAATATTGTTCTTTAGCACTTTGCTAGAAACATCGGCAGAGGTGATAATTTTCGTATGCTGATAGACTAACCACATTAGAATACTTTCTTTAGGTAATCATAGATTATATAAATTGCTTAACAATACAATTAACTGTCTCTCTTGTCTTTCCAGTGTCTACATTAGGGTTGCTACTAGAGTTCCTAGATGTGCAGTTACTCCTATTACGCCTTCACTGCGGAAATCTGTGTTTTTTTCCGACATCCAGGTTTTAGCCTATGCAAGCTCTTGAACTGCTGCAGTAAATCTGACGACATCCTCACGCTGCGCTCTTGTAAAACATTTACATTTACTACCTTTTGTTGTTTACCCTAGCCGATGGTATTCATACGAGTATATAAGCGAATATAACTCGTGAATTGCTGCGTCTTCTTCCTAGAGATCGTGTACTGAGACTTCTTGTTTTGCTTTTAAATTCTTTGTATATTTTATTTATGTATAATTGTTTGTAAAACTAACAAATAATATAAAATAAAAATGATGTCCGGAACCAGTTTTAAAGCGTTAGTCCGTCAACTGGTATTGGTTTTGCATCAAATTACCGTATGCAAATTTATAATAGCATATTCTCGTACATAACATCGTACATTAAGGTAAACTTAGGCATTAATTAATCCGGCTGATTGGATTTGATAGGCATTACAGGTAAATAAAACATGATAGTTGTATACATTTTTTATGGCGAGACTTAGTTCCACGTATGTAACAAAGCCTCCGATCGGCTGCGGCTGTCGCCTGCCTCGCGACGCGAACATCTCTAGTTCCTTTTCGGAGCCATATCTCCTGGAGTTCGAACGGTGGTGTTTTTCTTACTTCTTTGGATAGCTACTACCCAACATTGCAAATCGATTACAATTTACACCCAAAATTTGCTGTAAAATACAAGAAGCAGACTACTCCAAGCGACCACAATTTTGGCATGGCCCAATGACAATAAAATCGTATTTAAAAAGACATTTTTTTGGAAATTGTTTATAATTGTGCACGAAGTTACGTAATCTGCCTTGCATCAGGTCATACATAGGGCCGAGGCGTCATTTTTGTCAGTCGCAGGCAGTCGGCAGACAGATAACACTTTAGCGGCCGCGGCGGCTCGGATAATAAGTAGGGACAGTACTCGTGTCTATCGAGAGATAAAGAGAGAGAGAGACTGTAAGTTGGTAGTTAGTAGTACAGTTGTTAAGCTCAGCAGTTTGTAGAGTTAAGCTAGTCTGTGGGACGTCGACATTAGATACAACTTTATATAATTAATGACGAATAATATTAAATGTTTTTAAACAGCTCTTCCATATCTCCATATAATTTCACTACGTACTAATTAGCATCGATAAAATGTATACAAACCGCTGTCTTGGAGCTAAATATAATTTTCATTCCTTCAAAACATGTACTGCCATCTGATATTGACCGATATATCAATGGCATAGCAAAGATTAGTACGTCTCTCATAACATAACAAATACTGTTTATATTCAACAATACACATTGTTAAGACCGCGATAGAATAAAGTAACAAACAAAATAATTAATAGAATTTGTTTACATGTAAACAAATAACAAATGTTGTTATTAGAAATTGGTAAACTATCGTGTGATCATTACAAATTACCATAAACTTAAAGCTGAAGTATTCTTAATCACTTAGGGTATTCACATTTGTTTTTATCTGTAAACGTACACTTCCCATTTACATACAAATAAGCGACATAGTAACTGTCTTTATTCCGCGGTGCAATGAAATTACTTCACTGTACACGCAAAATTGATAGCTGGCCACAGCGGTCTTTGAACCGGAAGACAGCACTGATGACCTCCGATTATTTTACAAACGTTTTCTAAACGGAGCTTAAACAGGAAGCTCTTGACTCAATAATTTTAAAACACTGCCCAATACAAACCGCAATGATATCCAATTTGAATTTCCTTCTGATAAGCGTAGTATATTAAAATCATTATCAAAACCACAGGCGGTGGGTGCGGTGGGTGCGGCTGGTGCGCGGTGCTTCGGCCGGCGCAGCGCGTGAACAGCAAGCACACGTCCAGATAACTTTAACTTTGTGAAAGTTTTGTGTACACATTTCCGAATAAAATTAACCGGAGCCCGCCTCTGTGAAAGCTCCGCGCCGCCCGCCGCTCACCGCTCGCCGCTCGCCGTACGCGACCACGGAGTCACCACAGAGTCACCACATCACTACGGGCATCAGTTCCGCACATTCTATTGTAATTACATACAACAGAAATTTCTATTGTCTTTTGATAAACTCGTTGCAACGTTATCATGATTACTAACTGGAAATTTTAATGGGCTGTCCTGC
Source organism: Troides helena (assembly GCA_029286815.1). Classification (NCBI taxonomy): domain Eukaryota; kingdom Metazoa; phylum Arthropoda; class Insecta; order Lepidoptera; family Papilionidae; genus Troides; species Troides helena. The sequence goes on along the minus strand of JAGSMV010000007.1, from coordinate 20,231,268 downwards.
AGAACCAAAATATAAATAAACAGGCAGACGATTGTTTACATTTTGTTTCAGTTAATAATATAGTTCATATCAAAAAAACGGATTGATCCTTCTCTTGAAACTATGATGCTGCGGGTAGATTAGATTATTTCGATTCCAGAACTTAAATATATTTACATACTGATGTTTGGTAGCAGCGATCAGCACCGCAAATGCTACCTGCTGATGCATTATCATGCAAACCAATGAAATAAAATAAAATTAATAAATTACATTTGCCGAGACTATGGTGTAAGGGTTCCCGCACAAAAACTCGCAGCATCCAAGTCAACCTCACCTGCTTGTGGTGCAGCCTGGCAATAAGCAAACGAGGCTCTGGCTCCCACCAACCAGCATTGGGCTAACGTGCTAGCTAATGGACCCGAATCCCCTCATATGAACCCCAACAAATGTGAAGATCTTCGGGAGAGGCTTATGTCCAGCAGTGGACATCTATAGGCTGATGATGATGATAGTGATTTGCCGAGACTTATTTTAAGTATATATAACTAAGTTATTTGACAAGTTCTCGTTACGGGCCGTGTCAAAAGCATTACACAATGCTATTGGTGAGCCCCGAGGCAAACGCAGGAATGACGCCCCGTGTAAATAATCGAGCGTTGTTAAGCGATACGGAACGTCAGCGAAAGCCGACTTAATTTGGTACTGCGCAGTCGCGTGGGACAACTTGAAACCTCTAACACATTGTATGAGTATTGTTTTCACGGGGAACCGCGAATGAGAAATTTGCATTAACTCGAGCGCTTGCACCCGCGGGTCCTACAGCAGACGGAAAGCGATACGCCATAACAAAGTAACGCCAGTCACCGGATGCGTACAATGTATATTATACTCGTAGCCTTGAGATGTTTTATCTAGTTACCTCAGTAATTTAGTACTGCAACCCAGTGACGTCTGTACCGTACTGTTCACTTTCGTGACTTGTTTTGTATTGCGACGTTAGGTGGCGCTGCACCGTAACAGCTATCCCCGTCCAATAACATTTCAAACAATTTGACAATTGTCACAGTATTTACTTGTCATACATTTTCGATAATATGAAATAAATGTATTGCAGCTGGAACACTTGCGAGGAATTCAGTTACTCGTTTATAACAGTTTGATTTTAAAACAGTAAACCATTACGTTCTCCTTACTTAGTATCGAGAGCCCGTTGGACATGCTGCACTTTGCTCGTGCGTGGAAGGAGGGAGGTGGGTCAGTTATCAGGCAACTTTGTAAACAAGGCTGCTCGTAAAATAAAGCGCAAGGAGATTGTCCTGGGGTTATCTGCCTGTCGAACCTTGCGCTGCAGTGGGGGCAATTAATATAGATACATGTTATTCAATCCAATATTTCCTTCTTCCGCTACATTTACAAGATTCTCGCATTCCCTCATCTCCTCCGGTTTTTATTGGCAGATTATTGGTTAGATGAGGCGTTGGTAGGATAAAGCTATTACATTATCGGTTAATTTCAATTGAAACGTTATAATTTTTTTTTTGCTATTGATTAAAAAATTAAACATTAGTTTTAACTTAATCAATACTTTTAGTAAAGGAAGTGTTTACATATTAACGACTGATATAAACTAATGATAATGATGAGTAGCGTAACTGTTTTGAGCACAGCCTGAGAATTTATAAATGCAGATACGAACGTATTTGGTCTTCGTGTAAAACTAAAACTTAATGAAGGCTTATAGATAACACTAACCAGAAGAGATAACTGCCCACAACGAGACGCTCTGAAGATGAAGGGAGCTCTCTTCACTATAATTTAAGGTCACAATCGATGACTCGATAGCTTGTAGAACTTTGTATGTTCTTGCAGTAATTTCACGCTCTTGTTATGGCTATGGGTTTTTATTCGTAAGTACTTTGGGCAATTATGTTCAAGGTCGATACAGTTTAAAATATATAGTAATAAGAACTTTTAAGTTACATTAACATGCCTTTAACGCAACGCACCGGTAATACGGTCAAGTGAAAGGGGAACGGAATGAAAGAAAGTAGCATTAAAGTACTTTCAGAGCGAAGGTTTCAAGCTGAATACTTAACCGCATGATCCTAATTAGGGTAAGCAGTGTTTAAATATAATTAACTTAACACAATTTTCAACTGGTAATTGAAACAATAACAGAGGACCCAGTTGCAACGGCTGAGCCACATACCGACACCCGCCGCGTGCGTGGTTCACTTCCAGAGCTACACGCGGGATTTAGTAACGAATAAGCCGTTCTGCTGCACATATCTGTACCATACCACATTACACTCGTTTAGACACATTAATCATTATTTCCAGTTACCGCAGTAGTTTCATTTGCTAAGTTATACAGTAAAAGCTCCTTATTCGCGCTTCCTTCATTCGCGTTTTCATTATTGGCCGATTAAAAATGTCCCAATTCCTACATTCGCTGCTAAAATTTCTTTATTCGCGGATCTAATAAGTACATACATAATAATAAAATGTATCCAACCCAATACACTTTGCAAATGCTGTCACTGTCAAATCGTCAAATGGACTAACAAATGAAGTATACTGCGCAGTCACGGTTTGTGTATTCGCGGCATATTTATAGAACATATACCCAGCGAATAAAGTGCTGATTTCAACCTTTCCACATCCAATATCTTCTCATCTTTCTCCTCCCCCTCATACATATTACTTTATCTACATATATATGTATATATCAAATTTATTTAGTTTAGCTCGCGGATACCGGATCCGCGAGCCCTGAGTCCGATGAAGCCGCTATAGTTGTCAAAAAAACTGCGGCGAGAACATCACTATAAAAAAAAAAGAGAGAATAAAGTGCTTTTAATGTATATTGTATGAAAATTCAAATAAAGCATATCTTTCTTCCTACTAAGAATATAACAGTTCATACATTCTAGATTTTATCGTTACTCTCAATTTTTATAGAGTTAATCCGAGTAACATGATTAACTTTGTCCAAATCTAAACTCTGACTACAGCTCACACGACAGCATCGCGTTCATCAGAACACTCAACAGTTCGTTTCATAAAAAAATATTTAAATCAAGATGGTAGTGGGGTTATTGCGCAACAGAGTCGGCGCATTACTCACAAACCAACCACACAAGGAATGAACACAACCATACCTCCCAGTTATTCATTTAGATGATTGCTTCTGTTCTCAGGCAGGGCATCAATAACATGCTTTTAGTTTTACTCCTGCAGATTTTTTATCTTGCTAAAATGTTTGCCACATTCTAATTGAGCTATTTTTATTTTAATGTATATAATTTATTATCCACTTGAAATATCTAAGTAACTTATAATAACCTTATTCCTAAAAATTTGTACATGTACTAAGATACAACCTTAAGTATTTTTGCTTAGATAATAGAGATAGCAGCGGCCTGCTCCTTTCTTGGAGTTACTCCACCTTAGTCTCTTTGTTAACCACCATAGATAAAATAGTTTTTTTTTAATATTATCACGCCTTTTTCCCAGTAGGGGTAGGCAGAGGTGAATAAACAGCCACTATTCGCCAGATAGAAATTTTGCCAAATAGTTCAGTAGCAAACCTCTAAGCAGGTATACTTGTTAATCAATGATAACTTGAATATGATATTAAGTTAAGAAACTAATTAATAATTTAGACCAGAGCTTACATTTTTCTTAATTTAAGCTACTTCTCCATTAGGAACACTATATTTTATTTATTATTAAACAAGAAATGGATATTTGTGACGGGTTGGTTACACTGTCACTTTCGACCTGTTGATCTATTCATTTTCTACTATAATTTGAACTATTAATATTTTGTGGATATCCATTATAGTATACAATCATGCCTTGATAATTGACAATATCCAAAAATAAATATAGTACTTGATTCTAGTTATTTTTTAAAAAGGAAAGGTACTTACACAACACTTTGTTTATTTATTAAAAGGGCACAACAAATGCTTAATTAATAAGAAATTTAAATTTATTAATGATAGCTGTTTCTGCCTCACAATTAAGTAAAATTGTGATGAGGTGTCAATGTCCATTCTATTCTAACAAGAAGGTATTATATCCATTATAATAATGTTATCAAATATTACAGACAAAGGCTAGGGATTCCCTAACTATATTCGTATCAACTCTAAGATGAGTCACCATTAGTTATTTACTTATGTTACTATAAATTTCCGCGTAATTTATATATAATATTTTTGTTCAATATAGTAGTGTAAATTACCCCTTTAATTAAGCAAATGGCATGTCACTAATGCTGCAGATAGTAAAATTACAGGACCAATTTAATAAACCATTTCATACCTCATTGTGATAAAGGCAACATCCAACATTTCCCAACAACACGGAGCATCATATTACTTGTCACCAATAATAAATTGTAAATATTTATTACTAGATTTAAAAATTTCATCATTCATTTTAAAGTTACCATCTATATAAACTAAATCCTGTGTATTATTTAGAATATTTTTTTGTCTCTATGATATATACAGGAAATAGCTACAATCATTTACAACACAATTAAGTAGTGTAGCATACCCATTTTTTATTATTACTTTATTATTATGTAATATGATCAAAATTGAATAAGTGAAAGAGATTTAGGAAATGCCAGACACATTACTACTACATTTTTAGAAAAGTTTACAAACTTAGCATTTTGTTATGGAATTGTTGGAGACTTCACTAAGTGTTTATATGGTTAATACATATTTTGTGAAAGGTAAATGGATCAGCATGTTTATAAAATAATTGAGTATTCCATTTTTACTGATCTACTTTAACCCAAAAGATGTTTAGACCAAAACTCTATTCATGAGCACAACTCGCAGGCGGTGAAGATATACACCGACGGCAGTAAGCTTGAGGGGAAGGTTGGAGCCTCACTTTCCATATGGAAAGGCGAGGCCTAGATCCATAACCGGAAGTTATGTCTGTCCCGCGTACTGCACAGTCTACCAGGCCGAACTTCTGGCCATATGTGAGGCAACTAAAATGGTTATCAGGAGGACAGAAGTGAGCTATGGTTTGTACAGTGACTGTAAAGCCGCGCTCGATACTGTTACGAATCATGGCTCCCTCCATCCTCTTGCCGTAGTGGTCAGGGAGAATCTGCAGTGGGCTTCTACGCAGAGCAAAGACGTGTCTTTGTTCTCGGTCGAGCGTGCTGATGAATTAGCCAAGCTGACTGCTCTTAACAGCCGAAGGAAGCCAGATTACGATCAGTGCCCGGTATCGTATGTTAAACGTTTGCTTCGAGATGCCTCAGTTGCGAGATGGAGCGCCCGATGTAGCGAGGGTAGCGCCGCGTCCGTCACTAAGTTATTTTTTCCGAACGCAGCAAAGGCATATCAGTTAATAAGGAAGGTCCGGCCAATGGTGCAGTCAACCTAGATATTCACCGATCACGGTGGATTCTCGCCTTACTTGTACCGTTTCAAGTGTCGGGAGACCCCGCGGTGCAAATGCAATGACGCCGTGGAAGAAACGGTTTTTCATTTACTGGCAGAGTGTCCTATACATAGATGCCTGAGTTATGATATTGAGCAGGAGACAGGCTTAATAATAGATACAGCCAGTCTACCGCAAATAGTAAAAAATAAATTATTTAGAAGTAAGTTTATAAATTATTGCATAAATATATGTAAGATAGTAAATAATAGAAATAAGGATAAGTAAATGTCACTTTACGCATATGTGCACAATAATGTCCTGTGTATTTTGTGAATACTGTATAATTAGATAGCATAAGTGTAGATATAACATATAAAAAAATATATTTCGGTATATAAGAAAAAGTATATATAACCTATAGTAGTGTAGATGTTATAAATGTAAATGTTGTAATAGGATAACGTAAAGCCCTGAATAATAATATCAGGGATAACTGGAAATAAATAAAAAAAAAATCCAAAAGATGTTTTATATTGTTAACCAAATTATCGAAGTGGTAAAATATGTAAAACAAGGTGTGCCAGGATCACAGCAAGTGGAGAGATATGGTCTCTGCCTACCCCACTGGGAACGAGGTGTAATATATATCTATATATATAAAACATGATGCAATACAAAATACAACAATGTCTAACTATAGCCTAGTTGCTATACCATGCAGGGGACATAGGATATCCTTGATTCTATTTTACATTCTGTGTATATAAAATATCTCAGAAGACAAAAATTTCAGGAACAGGGTAGCATACCTGTGCAAACCTTACTAGGATAAAACACTCAACCACCCACTGAACCTATAAGCACAACAATACAGTCAATTCCCATAACATTGATTAGCTGCTTAAGTACAACATTACATCCATCTACCACACTATTTAGATTCCATATATTGTAACTACACAATTTAAATATCTTAGTATTAGTGTTGACAAATAGTTGTTCAAGACATTTCTACAGCAGTGTGTTTGTTCCAGCATTTAATTAGTATTATAATCATCTAACTAGTGCAGCAAAAATTTATTCTTTAATACATAGATAGATATTTAGATTATTATAACAGACAGAAATAGTTGCTAATCCTTTGCTTTCATGTGTTACTTTAAATACAGAAGTCCCAGGTTATGATTATTGTAAACAGACAAAATATATTCTTAAAAACTGTTAACCAAGCTACTTCTATGATATCTAAACAGTATTATTAACAAATTTATCTGCATATTTTATCTAACTTATTAGATGTCTAATTATTTTCTTTAACAATAACCTACTATACAGATCGCGTTTTTACTTTCGGCAAGAATCCGGACGAACTCATATAAAAAAAATATTGCAAAAGTGAGGCTTTAAGCTTTAAATTTAAAATGTTCTAGGAGGTAGGACAGAAATCTACCTAAAAATAATTCTCGCATCAATAAATTGAAAGTTTAACAAGCGGAAAAAGAACTGAACGGTCTAATAACTGCAATGAATACAGTGCAATAGGTATACATAAGCGGTAGCGTAGTACTCACAACTAATAGAGTAGAATCCCCGTGCAATCCAGTTAACACCGATATTTTGCTTCTTCTTATCGAATATAAGTATTATAGTTCAATTAGATAACACACGACCATGTTAAATGCAAATTGAGCGGTTAAAAAGTTTCTAAATAAGACACATTAAAGCGGTCAATGCAGAAAATATAACAATAACAAATAAAATCAAGTAGCGATGTCTACACCGCACGAGTACAGTACACAAACAGTTCTTCAACAATCTTCATTCATTCAACAGTCTTTGACGTTTGTTAGTATTGCCAACTTATGTCATTTTGTTACAGCACAAAAACTTGTAAGGTATGAAATGCAACAAAATTTAATTATTATTCGAAGTCCAATTATTAATTATTCAAGAAGAAATAATTAAAAACTGTTAAAAATGTATGAGATATTTTTTTTTTTTTTCATTATATTTAACATTTAAACTTCCACTTTATTTTGTATCGTTAATAATATAACAATACAAAGTACAAAATAATGCAATGCAATATTATAGAGTTTTGTATTAATCCATGAGATGGAATATATATTTTATTGTTTATAGATAAATAATTAACTTATTTAAGAAGTACACTTTATAGTACATTTTATAACTTATTTGTAGTACAACAATTTAGTGTTAAAAATATTTCATTCACATTATTTTTTTACGACAGCATTTTATTACAAGCATAATTTTTTATTTGTTTGGTTTTTAAATTCTTTCACAAATATTAATTAAAAGGATTTAGTTATTAAAATAATCTCTCCCGAATGTATGAAAAAAAAAGTAATTTGAAATTATATTTTCTATAAATAAACCTAATTCAACAATCGTTATTTATATAAAATAAATTGCTTCTAACAAACATCCAAAACATACAAAAATCTATTCTATATAAATTTAATAAATATAATATAATTGTAAAAAATATTACTATTTTTCAAAATTAACTTTTATATAAATTGAGATTTGACTTAGAAAAGAACCGTACTTACCATTGTTGACAAAAAAGTAACTCGCATGACTTGATCATTTCGATGTATCTCGTGAATATCCTTACATTTCTGGATCAGTTAGCGATAAACATTGATAATTACATCTACAACAATTTATCTTGAGCGTATGTTATATTGTAAGAGTAGATGTATAAAAATACCGGTTTTCCGATATTATGTGATTGACATTCGCGTAATGATATTTAAAGTATAAAGCTTAATTTTAAAAATGTGGTTGTCGTGTATACTTTGCAAACAAAGAAGCCACACGTACCGCCATCTATGCGCGCCAAATTGAAATCGAGCAACTGAGATAAGAACCACTCCGAGCATGCACTACGTATAAGCCGCCGACCTAGTTACCTCGACCAGTAAAAATAGCGAGCGACAATAGCTCAAACACTATTTTTAGTGCGTATCTCTAAAATCTCCATCTACACACCCTTATCTCTCGCATTGTTGTCTTGCCGAGGTGAGGATCTGTCAGGTCGGGCGGTTAGAGCGCAAGGCATAAAACCTACCTATAGCGGCACTGTACCCCCAAAATCGATACTACGTCGCGTAAAGCCAGTCCGAGTTGTTTTTTCGTCTGAACATTAGTGCTCGTTTAGTTAACGCTAGAGTTTATTAGTTTAGTAAACAAGGGAACATGTTTTAAAGAAAGACTGTAAAATGGAAGGCACCGCTAAAAGGTATATACGGAGTGAATCGGCGAGTTGTGCACACATGGTCGAAGAGAGTGCGGCGAACAATAGAAAAAGCACAGATCCACACGAGAAGCTGAAGGCTTTGTTGAACTCGCCCGAAGAAGACACGGACGACAGCCTGCCGCCTTCGGACGCCCCCAAGTTTGGGACCGTCATTCACAACAGGATCTTCGTGGGCGGTTTCTCATTGACAACGACCGATGAAGATCTCTGGAAATTCTTCTCCGGCTTCGCAACCGTCACAGCGGCGAGAGTGATCTACGACCGGGCCGGGGTCTCGAAGTGCTACGGGTTTGTCACATTCGCCAGCCCCAGGGTCGCAAGACTTATTGTCAAACAGGTTAGTTCCTTCGTATTACTTTTTGTCAAATATAAAATTCTACATACATTGAAAATTATTTAAGGCTGTTTATATGTTAAACATTTATAATTTTGCCTTGTCGAATAATGTGAAGTTCTTATTGCAATGATGGCTGGTTACAACGCGGCATTGAACTTGTTAAACGAGAGCAGATCTCTTTGTATCTAATCGTTATATTTATAGGCCGCGATAAGCAATGATTACGAGAGAGATTGCTTCATGTAAAAAGAGTTAAGTTTATGAAGGTATGAAAAATATTCAATACAGGCACGTTATTAATAAACAATTGATTTGCAGCGTATTGTAAATGTTATTATTTAATTCAAAAAACCTCGGACAGAAACTAAAACCTGTAAGAAGTGCGTCTAGAAATGACGCGGTGAATACTAAACGTTATGGATTTTTTGAATTATAACAAAGTGCCAAAGGAAGCTTAGTTTTACTCTCAAAAATATAATTGCTTGTAACGTTGCTGATGGGACGTACTATTGGTACATCTTACCCGACACTATATCGATGTTTACTCCAAGTATCTTGTAGCCTGAAATTTAATCAGATGGAGACAGTGGAGGTATCACCATAGACACAGAGTAGCCCGGCACGTAAAATCTTTAGCAGAATATCTTAATATTACACCGTATACAGAAAAGGTTTAAAATCACACGGTATCACGTTATTTTATGTATGTAGGTTTGTATTGATGTGTTCGGTGTGGGACTATATGCACGCGACTGTGTACCGGAGTCGTTTATGGTAAAAACAAGGTCAGATGTGGTCTAGACCAAATGCTCTGTCTAGACAGATTTACGTCGTCCAACTCCCGTTTCCGCAGACAAATCCTATTTATGAGTGATTAGGCGTCTCCTGTTACCTTCGGGAATGTGCGGGAATAATGAACTTAGTACAATAGACTTTTCAAGTTGATACCTAACCTAAAATTATTGAAAGAAAATAAGACCTAATGAAATCGATAAAAGCAATGCGGTGCTGCCTAATTCCTCTGTTTTACTTGTTGTAGCCGTTGTATACCAGTCGTTGATTGTATCAAAGGTTTCCCTGAGAGAGTTGGTCCATATCCCTCTTTGAAGAGAAACCAGCGATTACGTTGTGCTCTCACGGAGGATATTATTATCTTTGTGAGTAAAGAGCGTTAGTACCTCTCGCGGAAGTGTTGTGGTGTAAGCACTGAGAAACTTTTACTGGTGACAAGTCCCTGTTGCCAAAGATCGTTTAGGTGGGTACCACACAATTCCTATTGCAGCCGACAAACAGAACTGTGCAAATAGTAATGTGTACTAGTTTGAAGGGCGCTGTAGCTAGTGTAATTACTGGGCTAACGAGACTCGATGTCTCTAGGCGACGAGTACAATGCGGTGCAGTGTAAAATATCCTAACTAGCACCACGTTGTTATAGGCAGGTCTATCACTTACTATCAGGTGATGGTCTTGCTCGTCTCGTCGTTTCGTTGAATAAAAAAAGAAGAGTAAACTATGAAAAGTTTGTAGTGTATAAGAAAACTACATGGCCCTGCCTGTTCTGCAAAGATTGATTCTTTATAGACTTACCTAGCAGTAAAGTAGTAAACTGACGTCTAATAACGGATTTAGGTTCTATGCACGTCAATTTTTTTTTTATATAACGAAGTGACGTTACGAGCGGGAGGTTCACCTGATGGTACGTGATACGCTTGCTCATAATAACGTGACGCTAATTAATACGGTATTCATAACACCACATTGCGCTCGTCGACTTGAGACATAAGATGTCAAGTCTAGTTACCCAAGTAATTACACTAGCTACAGCGGCCTTCAAACAGGAACATAGTAATGCTTGCACATTACTGTTTAGCGGCCGCAATAAGTATTGCGGCGCCACCTATCTAGACGATCTTTGGCAACAGAGACCAACCAGCAGCAGATAATAGTAGGAGTTCCTTGGAGGTCTAAGTCTACCATCAGAGATTTTTTTTTTCATCGGAGGGTAGGGGGAATATTATAAACACACTGCTCTACTACTCTCTACTCTGCTTGTTGGGAAAGGATAAGGTTATAAGAGATTTTCACTCGCTAAAACCCCCTTTGGTTGTCACCTTTAGTGCGCTGCGGTAGGCTCCGAGATCTTCTACGTGTTGCACCGGTGCCTCTTAGAACTACGGCTAAAGCACGCCCCAGGGTGAGCTGTATATATCCTCGACACCCTCATACTTGTCGTTCATCCCGGGCTCTCTTAGTGGTCCCTATTTACAAAGCCCACGAACCCGGAAACCCTTTAAATCGCTTTCAACGACAGGCAGAGCTTACAATAGTCCAATACTTATTAGCCCGAGACTACAGGGAAAACTTGAGAGCATCCACCATTCTCTTTTGAACTATTAATTCACTGGATTAACTCATAATATGACCAGCGAATTAAAGTGTCGTGTAAATATCCCAATTAGTGTTTACCTTACTGTTATACCACAAAGTGCGCGTGCTGCTCTCCTCGTTGTGTGAATTAAAGTAAAAGATATATGCAGATTGATAATATATTTTTACAGCGTTAAAAGTTAAGTTTACAGAGATAAAGTTGTTACAGAGCAGGACTGTTAGACTATTAGATTAGTTCTCGTGAAAAAATACTTCAAATTCAATGTCTATGAACAGCACAATTTATTATTTAATTTTTAAAACTCATTATTGTATCTAGATCCCATTAGGTGGTCGAAGGAATCTGGTGAAGGTTGCAGGAAGCAGCTGCGTGTGGGAAGCAGTTGGTTGCGGTAACGCAAGATCAAACGATATAGAGATGTTTAGGGGAGGCCCATTTCAAGGAGTGAATGTCTGTCGGTTGATGGTAATGATGATAATGATGATACGTAATCACAAATCTTTGTCACGAGCTTATAAATCCCTTTGATTTCCTCGTCTTGCCTAAAAAGGTATAATATCGGAAAAGATATTAAATTCTTGTGTAAATATCTTCTCTGACATCCGAGATGGTTCAGTTTAAATGTAAGAGGATAGATGTAAAGACCTAGAGTGGAAGTATTGTGCAGTCCCGAATTCTGTGCAATTGTTGTGCGCTGACCTTTCACAGTGGTGCAATCTGCATCATTTTCTTTTGGTTGGCTGAGAGCTGCTCCTCATTTAGTCGTTTTATGTTCGAGGTTCAACGTTCAAAAGTACATTCTTTAGTAAGTAATCTTGAACGTTTCTTTATAAAATGAATATTTAGAACTTCAAGCGACGGCTAAATTATTCCGTTAACGAGACGTGCAAAAGTAGCTCCGTTTCCGGGCTGTATCCACAGCAACAGGCATATATAAAACTTTATATGAAATGTACAAAACTAAAAGATTTTTAAATAACTCTAACCGTTAATATATAGAACTAATTTTGTTTAATTTATAGAAATAAACAAACGGATGTCCGCTTTTGCTATTTTATTATACTTTATTCATATAAATCATAAAAAAATACTTGGTAGGTTCCTGTTGCCGGAGACCATCTAGGTAAGTCTCACTGCAACACCTATTCCTGCCGCTAGATAGCAGTGTGCAAATATTACTTTGTTTCGGTTTGAAGCGCGCTGTAACTAGTGAAAAGTAACGAGACTTAACATCTCTGTCTTAGGCGGCGAAAAAATTTTTTTTCATCTTTTTTAATTATTGGATGAGACACGAATACGATTTTCAACGGCATCGCCATAACAGCATCCGTTACTAGTTAGGTTATCATACACTGCAACATACTGCGAGACTAATGTTGTCTCGTAAGCTCAGTAATTTCACTAGCTCTATCGACTTTCGCACCGGAACACAATCACCTTTGTCCGTTATCGTGTGCTTGAAATAAGTGCTGCGGTTGCCTGTTCATATCTAGATACCAGAGTTTACTGGTTACTGGCGCCAGAAACCTGCCACTAGCACAGCTTAGTCTGTTTGTTGCGGCTGCTTTAGACAGATAAAAATTGAGTCCGTCCTTTGAGGGTTAGGTTATAACTGTCAGTAATCTAAAAATGCTTTTCATCCGATGTTATGATTTAAAAGCTATGTTTACGAATATAGTAAAATACACCTAATTATAACTTCCAGCGCTTCGAAGGGAGTGCAGCACTATTCTTATTCACGAGAAAGAGAATACGACTGAAGTAGATAATAGAAATGTTAGCGAATCCGCCAGATCTGGGAGAGCTCTTTTAAAATGTGCATCGAGCGGAGACGTCCTCGCTCCGTTTAAATTACTCTAGCTTACCTATTGAAAAACTATGGAAAAATAAACATTAAACAATGCCTAGGTACACTCTACTACTTGCTCCATCGGCGCAGCGATCTAAAGTAGGTGTCCGATACAAGGGACAACGACCGTTTCCTTGCATTGTCTCCTGCCAGTTAACTGCATGTAGCTCGCACTCAAGCTCTAAACAAAGACTTTCCTTTGATATTTGGGCCTTAGAGTTTAGATAGCGAACCTCAAATTTCTTTGTTAAAGTTACGGAACTTTATGCAAAAAATTACATATACTTATAGTCACAGCGTTATCGCGTGCGTAATTGTGTTGTGCGATATCGGCGCGGTTATTATATATATATATATATGTATACATATATATATATATATATATCGTGAACGAGTAGCGATAACGAGAACTACTTCAAGTCCTGATGAAAGTATTTGCCTTACTGCCTTATATGGAATTAGAGTAAGACAATGCTTCAACAATCACTAGAACCGCTGCGGTTTACTGGGAATACTTTCGCTTTAGTTTCTTTGTCGGACATACTGAGGAAATGTTGGTGACAGAGATATTTTAAGAATGTCGCCATATATATATATATTTTTTTTATAACATCTAAGAGGCAAACGAGCAAGACGGGTCACCTGATGGTAAGTGATTCACCGCCGCCCACGGTCACCAGCGATGCCAGTGCGTTGCCTACCCTTCAGGTAAGAATATGCTCTTTTCTTGAATAACTCAATGTCGCAGTTGTTGGGGAAGACCGCTGATGGCAACGAATTCCAAAGATTTACTGTGCGTGGCAGAAAACTGTTTTTAAAACGCATTGTAGTGGAACGCCAACCATCCAGATGGTGCGGATGATAGTTCCGGCGAGACGATCGGTTGCGAAAATCAGCGGCTTCTATTAAATTGAACAACTCCTCAGAACACTCCCCATTGTAAATTCTGTAAAGTATGTATAAGGAAGATGGATCCCTACACAGTGCCAAAGGATCTAGCCGATCGGCAAGTTCAAGATCGTCGACAATCCGAGATGCCCTACGTTGAATTCGGTCAAATGGAGATAGCTGATAACCTGGAGCCCCGGCCCAAAGGTGGCAACAATACTCCATATAGGCCGCACCTGCGCCTTATACAGTTTAAGGCGGTGAGCCGGCTTGAAGTACTGTTTGGCCCTGTTGAGTACTCAGAGTTTTTTGGAGGCCGTTTTAGCCTTGCTCACCAAATGACCGCCAAACTGGACAACACTCGAAATGTCGACGCCCAGAATGCCAATGTTCGGCTTGGCACAAAGGTGTGTTTCCGAAGAGTGGCGATGCAACAAAGGGGGCTTTTTTTGCGATGAACGCGCAAACTTGAGTCTTAGAAGGGTTAAACTGGACTAGATTTAGTCCCACCCAATCGGAAATCTTCACAAGGGATGATTTGATTTCAGACACAAGTTTGTTCCGACACTCATCGACGTGATCCCGAGAGATATTGCTGCGGCCGAAATACAGTGCATCCACGGTACTGTCATCCGCATAGCAATGAATGCCACTGGTATGCAAGAAATCATTGATATGCAGAATAAACAATGTCGGGGTTAACACGCAGCCTTGGGGAACACCAGCATTTACGGTCCGGGGATCCGAGGATGAGCCGTCTACGACGACTTTAACTCTCCGTTCTGCAAGGAAACTACCGATCCACCTACAAAGTCTCTCAGGAAGCCCATAGGAAGGAAGCTTCGATAGTAACGCTTTATGCCAAACCCGATCGAAGGCTTTCGCTATGTCCAAACTAACGCCTAGTGCCTCACCCCTACTTCCGACCGCCTGCGCCCAACGGTGAGTTAGTAAAGCCAGAAGATCACCAGCTAATCGGCCTTTGCGAAAGCCATATTGGCGATCGCTGATCAGCTGGTGCTCTTCCAGGTAGCCCATGAGCTGGCGGTTGATTATGGATTCCATAATTTTGGAGAGCAAGGAGGTGATAGCGATAGGCCTGTAGTTGGACGGATCTGAGCGATCGCCTTTTTTAGGGATCGGGTGTACTAGAGCCGTCTTCCATGAATGTGGGACAACGCCGAGGACATAAGAGTGTCTGAATAAGCGCGTTAAAACCGGTGCCAGTTCTGGAGCACACACTTTCAGCACAATAGAAGATACTCCATCGGGCCCTCACGACTTGTTGACATCCAGGGAGAATAGTGCTTTTCGCACAGCACACTGTGTGAAGCGGACGTCCGTCATTGTGGTTTCACACCACGGGATGGTAGGAGGAGTGTTCCCCCTGTCGCCAAGAGTCGAGTTTTCCGCAAAGATAGAGCCAAGAAGATCGGCTTTTTCCTTGCGGAATAGGCCAATGAACCATCCTCCCCGCGCAAAGGTGGAAGTGTCGACCGACAGAAATTACCCTGGACAGCCTTGGCGTGAGACCAGAACGCACGAGAGCCAGATGTCAGCCGTGCTAGTCTCTCGCCAATTCTCCCAACGTACTTCGACTTTGCCAATGCAATTTGCCTCTTAAAGAACCTGGAAGCAGAGTTGTACTTCTTCTTGAGTGAGTCAGAGTTTACATCCTTAGCGGCCTTTGCCCTAGCCCAAGATTGGTAGCATTCCCGCTTGCGACGATGTGCGTCACGGCACCCACCAAACCAGGGCCGAGATCTACTACCGACGGGCACCGCTGAGCTAGTAACAAACAATTCCATGCCCTGCAGCACGACGCCGGCAACCGAATCAGCGCAGGTGCTAGGATCCTCTGACTTGAAGCAAATCTGCCCCCATGGGTAGGATGCAAAGAGAGAGCGCATCCTGTCCCAGTCTGCCGACCTGTAGTGCTAAACACGGCGTCTACCAGATGGAAGTGGTTGCGACGAGACGGTGAGAGGCACCACGCTCCGAATTAGGCAATGGTCGATGACCCGAGAGGAGCATCGACCCATACCCAAATGGGTTCGGGGCGAGAAGTCAGCAGAAGGTCCAATAAGGAAGGCGAATGGTGTTCCACATCCGGCACACGTGTGGGAGAAAGTACCATCTGCGTCAGACCATTGGCAATGGCAAAATCGTGAGCAGACCTTCCCGCATGGTCAGTACGTGTTGACCCAAGCCAGTCAGAGTGGTGGACATTAAAGTCGCCCAAAACCACAAGTTCTGCGGTAGGAATCTGCTCAAGTATTCAGTCAGTGGACACCTGCAGGTGCTCGAAGAGCCGGTCACTTTCCGAATTTCCGCTATGAGATCTGAAAAGACACGCGTAGACGCGAATGTGATCCTCACAATCGACGCGCACCCAAAGGATTGACAGGTCTCTGCCTTCTCAGGTCTCGCTTGATGTGCCCCCAGAATACGATGGGCAGCCTGAGCGAGAGCGAGAGGATAGCATCTCTCGCTCTCGCTCACAGAGGGATTCTCCAGTCTCTAAGAGACTGGTACCCTCCTGGAGTATTTTTTTGGTATCACTCGTCGCCATCACAATAAGAGCATAAGGGGTGGGGAAGGAAAGGGAATTGTGGGAGAGGGACTAAAAAGACAGGAAAGGGCCAACTGATACTCATTCCCACACGCAACGCAACAGTCCCTAGAAAATCTGTTGCGGTACGTGTAGTATAATGAAAGTGCCAGTTGCTATTTGGGCCCCGAGGTAGAGGGATAAGGGCGCCGGGACTCTCACTCACCAGTCCAAACGCGGTGGCCTCTAGGAGGCCCCCACTTCACGCTGATTTTCTGTGAGAGGGCAGTGTTTCACCGGTCGATCCTGCCCACCTACGTGCTACAGCGAACTGCAGACTTGGATCTACTACCGTATGTTGTTATCAAATGAAACTTAATTATAATGTCTCCGGTAAAAGTAAAAAGTTAGTAATGATTAAATAGGTTACTGCTCCCTACTGCATATAATGTAGAGTTAGATGTAAAACAAAGTCGCGAATCAAAGGTATTTATTCAATAACGTTACTAGAAACGTTTAACCTATCTTCGCCAAGTTGTAGTTATAATATAACTGGTACTCGCAAGTCATTAAACTCGAAGCTTTATTTTGAAAGCTTTTGATTACACAAACACGTGGGCTGAAGGGTACCCGGCAATAGTTTGGTAATCAAGTAATTAATTAGTGAAGAGGAATCGCGCGGCGCCCGGAGCCCGGAGCCCGGAGCCGTTCACTCACTGCTGCGACTGCCTGAGTACATTAATTCAGGTTCTTATTAATCTTGAAACGCATTGTGTACTGGTGCTGCAGTAACAATAAACACCCGTCTTCTTCATTATGTAGAGGGCGCACTCCACACAATGCTGACAATTGCTACTTGTGTAAAGTGAGTGCGGGGAGATAGAGGAGCAATCCTATTTCCGGTAAGCTTCATTAAATATAGTTGAAATTTACGAATGATTGATAATAAAATTAAAGAAAATCTAAGCCCTAACAAAAACGTCTGATTATTTTCTTTGTAAAATAGCGTATTAACCCGACAAACTGTAAAGCTACAGCTTTAAAGCTGTATATAACTTTACAGTATGTGCATAAGTTCATACCTTAGATAAAGTTGGACAAGATTTAACCTAATGAAAACGTTTCGCAATTAGAAAAGTCAGTTCGTATGTTTGAAAATTGACCGTCTTCTCGAATCTTAGAAGATTATGTTAATATATAATGACAGGTGAAGTGTGTGTGTGTGTGTAATGTTCTGATTTTCAATATCAATAATTAAATCGGTGTACTCTGACGGCTACCTCGTGCCGCCCGCGAGCAAACAATGGGAGCGTTTCGCCGCGTCACCACGTGACCACGTGACCACGTCACCAAGTAGCTGTGAAATTTTAACGACCGCCAATTTGCCGGCGCTCGAGAGGGGAGGGCGAGGAGGTGGAGCACCGACCCCAGCGCTGGTGGAGGAGCAATTAGTTTCGAATACTAAAATTTCATTAAAGCACCGGACAAAAGCTGTCTGCAAGCTCCGCCGCAAAATTGTTCGTAGCCAGATACCTGTAAATGGGGTGGAAAGTAGATCGAGATTAAAAAAATATGTGTTTGTACATTTTTTATTGCTCTGCAAGTGAATGTTGCGATAAAAACAAGCTTTGGATTCGTTTGAAGCCGGTTTGGTGATTTTGAATCACAATGAAGCTTATGAGATAAACGGAAAGCAGTGGACGTTTGTGAAACATGTTATCACGCAAACAGTATCGGAAGAGATTACTTTTTATCACGATATAAGTTAAAAATGATATTATACAGAAATACAGATAGAGTTAGATATATACTGTAGATATTCCTATTGTTATTTAACTGAGAGATTAAAGGAGAGACGTTTCGTTAAATATAGGAATTACTTCCAGTGCACGGGCGGACACTTTCCTTGTGTTAAGCCACGAGTACCGGCCGGCCACGGCAAGGGCGGTACACTTCGAACATCCATGTTCAGCAGCGGGCTGCGGGCTGCGGGCTGCCGGCTGAAATGAATGAGCATTCAATTCAGGCTGACCCGCATTTATTAAATGTCTAACATGTTGCTGTATACGTAACGTTATCCCATATCGATTTTCAATTCTATTAGATCTTTATCGTATATCGGATGCTGTACGTAAAGTTTATTTTATATTAATTCTTAAATCTAAAATTGTTACCTGTAATACTCCGGCTGTCATATGTTAAGTGCTGGATGACAGCGATGCTGTGGTACAAGCTAATTTAAAACAAGGGGTAGTGGCTAAGCCTACTATCATTCAAAATCCTCCACATATGTCCATAGAATTGAACCAAAGAATTTTATATGGTAGAAGGCAAGCGGTTACTCGTCGACCCACACCTTTCCACTTTAATCAACATTAGTATAGAACACATACACGTTTGTACATAGGAGATGGCTGAGAGCGGCGCGTTGGCTTCGCGTTCGTATCTACCCATCTTTCAGCGGTTATTCAGTGTTTGCGGGCAAGTTAACGGTAAAAGTTACCGCCGCTATCACGACCAAGTTTAAGTAAGTAGGCCGTAACTTACATCAGATAACTGCCCGCTGGTGACACGTTAATGTATGGCAGTGCTCTTTATTAGCTACTTACATGATGTTTTATGGGGATACTTCACACGAATATAATCAACCGAATACAAGTGTTCAATTGTTGCTTAATTGAGGCCGTAATGCAGCCGCCCTGTGCTATTAAGATGACCATCACTTTCACGTGGATGCAAGTGACACGCTCGCCTATAACAATGAGATGATTGCAAAGTCCGTACAGCGTTTCGCACATCGCCTCTAGGTATCTATAGAGATCGATATAAAAGCTAAGTTTCAACGTCTAAAAATCTCAGTTGCTTACTTCTGGTACGGTTAGTACTTTTACACGAATTCCACCAAATGATATACCAAATCTCCAAACACAACACTACTTCTTTCATATGTTTTCATTACTTAGTATAAAATATGATACAATAATATTTTTGTAAAGCAAACGTCCGCATGCTACTTACTAGTCACAGCTAATTCAGCACCAACCTGTTGAAGTAACGCAAGAAGTTGTATCTTCTCCGTTCTTATAAAAGTTTGCTTCGTTTAAACAACACTTTAAACACTTAATTACATGGGTGTAAACGGTATTAATAATATCTTAATTATTCAAAGCGCAATGGTAGTTTGTTTCCCAATAAAGTATTCACGATTAGATTACACACACCACGGTGTAGTTGCACCGGAATCGTCGTCAGCCTTTGTTCATGCACTGCCGGGTATAATAGGCCTGCCCCTATGTCTTCCACACAGTGCAGCCCCCAGCTTGTGCAATACACCTACCCAATTTACAAATACTTAAAATTTAACTAAGTAGAATTGTTTTTGTTACTTTTTATAATCCCGATAATGAAATGTTGCGAAACTGTTCCAACTCCGTTGACATTTTCGAAAGAACTCTCGAAGATAAAAGAATTATCTGAATACCGCTGCATTTTATAAAAAAAAAGCTTTCATAATTAACGAACAGAAAGTCAGTAAGCGTAGCTTTGAACTTTACTCCCACGTAGTTATCCAGCGGCGTGGGCGTGGGCGTGGGCGGGCGGGGCTGTGCTGAGAAGTTAAAAATGTTTAGATCTTTCGAATGAACTCTGCAAATGTACGTTTTGCTCAAGTATGCAACCGCTCGCTGAAACGCGGCCTTTTTATACGTTTCAACAATTATATGTATTTACAGGTATTTATAATAGAAATATACTTTTCTAAGTGTAGTAAGTATTTATAAAGCATCCTGGATTTTAAATTATTTTTAACAATGATTGAACTAAAGCGAACCGTTCATTGAGATGTCTTCATTGTGTCATTTGCATTATCTTTGTCTCTCTCTGCGGTTGGTTTCTCATATCATTTTATAAAAATTATTCAACTAAAAATGCCCAAGATCACTGTTGTAAAAGAGCTTTATAAAATTTAATCTAAGCCTGATCTTCTAATCCCCGACCCCGTGACCTTGGCAAAGGAGCGAACGTTATAAAATAGGCAATGAAACCTGAGGCAATATCTCTTTTAATATTACAAACGAGAGTACTTAGCTCCGTAATACGATGGCTGCGCGGCGAAATGTATACAATCTATACATTTTTGTACAAATTGCTGCGACTAGATATTTTTTACCAGAACGTTTTGACTTTGGCAAAGAGATATCATGTTTTAGAAAATAAATTAAATGATGTGTCTGATAAGAAGTGCGCCTCAGCCGCACGTGCACACGTGCACACGGGCACACAGGCACACAGGCACACAGGCAATAAACGCGTTGTGTGGGCATATCATCTGGCGCCTATTTTTATCGGGCAAATTGTCTTCAATTTGGTTTGAAAATAAATAATATTATATTACTATCGAGTAGTACTATAATGATTGAATACAAACAAACGAACAGTTGCCGCCAGTCATATATCGGTATTGTGTTTTCAAATCGGCAACATTTACCTTATTAAAGCTGAAGCTACTATACATTTATCCGGCGACAGCGCCACGTCCACAAAACGACACAGAGCCTTTGGTCTTCGTTTCATTTTCTCCTTTTCACTGCATATGTGATCTAGTATACCTTTTTTTACTGACTCGGTAACTATAATGTTTATTTCTTCAAATATATGAGTATATAAAACAATTGATGTCGCAACATTTAATACATGTTCATACCTGTATGATTTCACTTTCTATTTATATTTGGCAATGATATACACATACAGCTTATTTGCTATATGATAAAACATAAATGGCTAGTACGCTTTCGTAATGGATATTGAAAACGTTTGTTAAGGGTTAGACATACACTATTACCGCCGGATAAATACGGGTATAATAAAGGTGACAGGGTTTAATATAAAAAGGGTTCAATTTTTTCCGGTCGCCAGGCAAAGGTATCTAGAAAATATATTTTCTTGTTTAAATACTCGTACATACGATAAGATTGGTATACATGTATAGCAATGCAATTGTTCGCTTTGTGGACGAAACTATAGACGATTAATACTTTCAATGTCTTATTGTAATTATAGTACATGTAATAACATTTGATAATAATAAAATAATAACTATTAAGTAAAATTAATAAAGAGTATCATTAAAAAATCAGATTATTGTTAAACTTCAACTTTATTACTGTTGTAATACAGATAGAGAATAAAAGTGTAACAGAATTCCGTCCGCTAAGTAAGTACGTCTCTGTGCTGCCATTAAAGAAATATCAAATTCCGTTTCGAAGCCGAACGCCGCCATTGTTGTGCGAATAAACGAACTTTTTATAACTCGACCTCTTTTCTCTGTTAGAAAAAAGAGAATGAAAAAGAGTGAAATCGAAAGCATCGCGGGAATCGCGGAAGATAAAAGACGCGAAAACAAAAGGTTCTGTATCGAGAGGCCGCTTTTAGTGTTAGCACTCGATCTCGTGCGGAGTGCGCGCCCTCCGGCGGCCCTCGCCGACAACAAGTGGCCCCAGCCGTGCCTACCTACTCTCTTTGTTCCGCCGCAGGGCCGCTCGCCGCCTGCCACAGCTCCCGCAGCCGCCTCACTGTTCTCTACTGTTGCTGCAATCGACGTAATACAACACAACACGCACTCGTGCTTCACGACAACAGCAACAATAACTTTAGATCAGGAAGGGCTTCATTTAACTGCTGATGTAAAACTAACTAACATTAGGGGTTGGCTTTCGAGGAAATAACCTTGCGCGAGTACAAATATAAGATCAATTTGATTTAGTCATTACAAGAAACCACGCAACAGACAGCTCTCAAGAATGATGGTTAAAAAGACAGACAAGCACTCAGGCACGTTACGTAACTACGCTAGTTATGCGTGTGTGTGTGTGTGTTTTGTGTGTGCAGGTTAAAAGAGTAATAAGCAAGGTTCCATTTCCGTTGCGGTCATAAAGCTGCAAGTGCCACGAGCAGTGCGTGCGTTATTAATATTCCCGTTTAATTATATAAATCAGCGGGCGAGTACGTTTTCCGCCTTTTGTTGGTGCTCTCATTGTGCACCGGACTTGTGCTGTGTGTTAGTGTGTGTGTGTGCGTGTGTGTGCAGCACGGCTAAATTCGCACTCGGTATAAACTCCGTCCATTGTTTGCTGCAGCAGCAGAACGGCAAATATCCGAAGCCTGCTAATGAGTGCGCGTTTTAAAAACTTCCCTTTGTGCTTGTTTTTAAACCGTTTTTTTTCGTTTCAAATGTTTTCCATATTGATTTGAGTACATTGAGACTATGTATTAACACATAAAGGAATATGTCTTTTGTAAGCACACAGCATCCTTCACACTCGTCCCTTTGAATAAGAGTTTAAGCTCCGTTTTTGATACTACAGACACGCTAAATATCTTCTAGGTAGGTACCACCGCACATTACTCTGTTTCAGTTTGAAGGGCACTGCACCAAGTGTGCGAGCGCAATGCGGTGTTGTGTATACCATCCTGACTAGAGCCACGCTGTAAAGGGCAGGCGTATCGCTTAACATATGGTCTTCCCGTTCGGTCATCGCTTAATTGAATAAAAAAGAAACACGATACAACAATACTAACACCATATCGTCACAAACAACCGGTGGAAGCAGATCATCAGCTCCAGACAGTAAACCTAACTGACCACGATTCTCAGACATGAGGGAACAACTCTAAAGAGCGATATCATCACAAATGAACTGTCGCCCAAATAAACTATCGGTTCCAGTTGTACAGACATAACCCCACTCGGTGCTCGTCGTGACGACGTATGAGATTCCAAGTTTCGTTACCCTAATAATCTGACTGCGAATAACAATTCATAAAAACTTGTATTGTACAGCAAGCACAACGCAGCGCCGCAGCGTGTGTCAACCCTCACGCGAGCTTTGATAAATGTATTTCATTTGTAGCCGGCGTATCGGCTACAGAATCTACGTTACACCGGATGTTTAGTGCGGAAATTTGTGTGGAGTTATTTTTTTTTTTTACACCCTTATTTCTCGCGTACATAATTGTGGCTGCGTACGAAGCCTTCCATAGCAGTGTACAGCTTTCAGAGCGTAGCTATAACGAATACATTCATAGTATTCCTAGCGATAGTGTGCTATTCAATTCTGATAGACTTAATGTAGTAAGGAGTTTGGAAATAAAAAGATTATATATTAAAATTTACGTTAAAATGAATTGTCGATATGTCTGTTTCATTATTCAACTTTACCTGTCACAGTCTTTTGCTGGATAGAGGCATCAAATAATGTCTCTTCATTTTAAAACCTTCGAATACGCATTACTCTCTCTTCTTCTATCTGATCTCTACTTTAGAGTAAACTTTAACCACATAGTTTTCTACTTAGTTAAGCAACACTGACGTATACTATAAAATTGAGAATAATAACGATGAGACCCCTAACGGCATCTACGTACCCGAGCGGGGCGCCTCACAAAGGGGACGATAACCGACCTCCCCATTGTTGTGTACCTGTTTCGTATTTTTTTTCCACCCGTCTGTGAAAAACGAAAAGAAAAATGATTTTATCAAACTGTCATGTTCTTTATTTATTAATGTAAGATAGAGTTCGGAGCGGAGGACTTTTGTTAAAGGATGCGAAGAATTATAGCGACCTATATAATGAACAATGAAATGAAGACGGTAAGTTGTACGACCGACTACAACTATGACGTACTTGTAAGTATATTTACACAACAACGTTGTATTATATTACCCTAGTTATTTCTCTAGCCACAACCCCTACAACATAATTAAATTCATGTTTGGACCCTACTACTTATCATCTTGTCCAAATCGTTTTTGCAAATGAGGTGTGATACTAATTCTACTCCCGCACATTTCAAGTATCGTCCAATGATCTAGCGCAGCGGCCTCACGTATCATTTATTGCGCTGATAAATGCCGTACTGCAAAATATTTGAAACGCACACACACTCATGTTTAAGTGCTACCCGCCGAGCTCCGCGCGATGCTCGCAATGCCTCAAGCTGTCACTGCTTCACGATATATCACCGCCGTGTTCATGTCACACGGAGTCACATAAATCTTCTCATTCGGATGTGAGGATCGGTGTTAATGCGATGCCATGTTAAAATCTTGCTTACGTATTGTATAAACTGCACGGTGACTGCAAAACATGTCTGTCCTACACATACACAGCCACCACGATGCTCCCACTGCTGCCTTACAGTCCAGCTTTCAGAAGAAGAGGCTGATGCTTGTCGGATGTCACAAGGCCACGAAAGCAGTTGTTCTTTTATGTCTATCTCCTCACGGTGTTCACCTTTATTTTGATTGTTTTATCATACATATTTGTATTAATTACTATCTGAACTTCCATTTCGTTCTTCTTGCCTTTTCAGTGATAACGGTATTACCTTACAGACCTGCAATAGTTACGGCTGGACCTTATTTATAAAATTGTATATGTTGTAATTACTTGGTGCTAGTAGCTGAAAAGTGCGTGATCTAGGTATATACCTAACCAGCATCTCTTTTAAGTGCTATGGTTTGTTTAAGAAATTGTTAGAGAAAGCAGATTATTTCTCATAGTATACGTATATTATGAATGGGTTTATTTACCACAATTTATCCGTCTTGTTCGTCCATCAGGGTTTGTTAATGGTATATAAGAGGGTAACATGCGTTGGTTCCGCCATGCAGATTACATTTGCCACCGCTTCGGAGATCGGGAATGCTGCACTAAGCGTTGCAAATGAAATTCTAGACGTACCTTCACACGAATGAGAAAATCGACAAACATTTCTAGATTTACGATTTCCTCCAGAAAATAACTTTTCACTGTAATGCAGCGCCGTATATGTTTACTTATTTCCGTGATACGACGTAAACATTTACTTTACTTAACACGCAAGCCCCAGAGTAAACTTAAACTTAATGCGATTTCACTTGGTTATTTGAACGATTCCTTTTATATTATATTTCTGTACTCGGTATTAAAGGTAAAGAGTTCATCCTCAGCCGATAGACGTCCACTGTTGGACCTAGGTCTCCTCCAAAGATCTCCATGTCAATAAGAGTATGCCCTCAAAGGTAATAGTAATAGTTATAAATTATTTGGAGACCTGTTAGTTTTTCGAATTACCTTTTGTGACCATAAGTTTCGATCGTAAGTATAACATTACTATAGTAGTAGACATATTACGAGAATGAAATAGAGGTAAAAGGATTTCTAATACTTTTTTTTGTAAATTTATCAATAAAAACGGTACTATTGTAAAAAGGTTTTAAATCGAAACGTAAACACATGTTAAGTTGCTATTATATTTATAAATACATACCGCAGCAGCAGGTTAAAACTAATTCATACAAAAATATGAATGTTAAGAACGTAAGAGAACACTACAGCCGCAAAAGAAGTTTAAAGCGCGAGCCAAACAAGTGAATAAAGCTCGGAGCCCACTCGGCGCGGGCGGCGCAAAGCGAGCAAAGCTCCGCCGCTGCTCCAACCTTTACTGAAGAAAAAAACCACTTAAGCTATTTACGTACCTAACGTAAACGAAGAGAAAAATGTTGAGACAATTTTCAGTCCACGAGCATCGCCAGGAAAGCTTTTTATTTAACTGCGAAAAGTCAATATAATCTGTAGATTTTGTAGCGTAGTAGTAGTAGTAGTAGTAGCAGTAGTAGTAGTAGATGCCGATTTTAATTTATGAGCCCGTTTATTGTACAAGTTGTGTTTGTACTTTGTGTTCTATAACTCTTAATAGTGAGAAGAAAGGGAACGCTTTTGCATACCGTCGCACAACTGCACGAGGTGGGGTGTGATGTTAAAGTGCACGCCATTGTTTAAATCAATGCGTTCACCGCCATGATACAAAACAAAATTAAGTTACCATCGTCACATATTTTTAAGATTTTTTTTCTGGAAAGTGCGTATGTCATTAAACTTTGTATTACTAGCACATTACCAGCTGATTAATACTTCGTCATTACTACTTCTACACGTCTACTTCTACTCGTTCTACACGTCACTACTACTACACGTACTGAACAAACAATACGTTTATTTAGTACGTATTACGTCGATATCACGATCGAGTGGTAACTTAACATCAAGCGATATTAAGGTGAAGTTAGTTACTGCAGGTTAAATACTTAATAAATTGTTAATTTCGCTACTTTATCATTAAAAATATAGCAATATATATATATATATATATGTATATATATCAAAGTAGTTAACCAAGTCCAAGTTTTATTTCCAACCGAGTGCACGTTCCAAAATAAATAGTCAGTAGTTGCGTCTCTGGTCCGATCCTTTCATTTCCGTCGTCCGGGGCGCGCGCTGGAGACAGGGGCGCGCGCTGGTGACAGGGGCGCGAGTTGGAGACAGTGGCGCGCGCTGGCGTCACTTCAAATCTGTTTTAAGAGTAAAAGACAAGTTTACAGTGACGGACCCGCGACGGAATTTACAGAAAGGAAGTACCACTCCCTACCTCAATTTGCAGAGGGACGCAGCACCGTCTCCGCCGGCGGCCATTAAGGGTTTATCTTTTTATTTCGTTTAAACTGGTGACGTGCGCTGATGTACATAAAAGGGTACGGTTTTTTATAAAGTTTCGCAGCGGCCGGGGATCGCTTTGAAACACTTACATTCACGTACGAGTTGAGTGGATCGCGTTTGATATTAAAACCCTTTTAACCCCGACCCAAATTAAGGTACATTAAAAGTTACCGTGAGTATCTATATGTGTGTGCGTGTGTGTGTGTGTGCATCTTTTTATTTAAAAATTTCTTTGTTTCTGTTTCCTTTACTGGTGGTAGGTACCACCGCAGCTCCTATTTCTGCCATGAAACAGTAGTGTGCAAACATTATTGTGCTCCGGATTGAATGGCGCTGTAGCTAGTAAAATTACTAGGATAATGATGTTCATACAGATGTAATGTCTCAAGACCACAAGCAATAGGTATGTCAAGTATAGCAATAGTACATGTCATAACTCCACGTGGTCATGAACGTATTACCACCAGGCGAAAGTATCGTTTCATTTATTTTTACTTGTTTTATTAATACTTGTTCGCTAATTTCCAGATTTTTTTGTTTTTGTTGACATAACTAATGAGAAGGAGACATCTATTCTATGACGATGTGTAGTGGTCGGTAGTCGCGACTTTTGCAGCTCCCCTGGTGCTGGACACGCGGGCCCGGCTCCACGGCCTGTTTTATTTCTAGTGTACACTAGTATACTACTCCTAGTGTAGTTATCCGACGGTAGATTTTCTGTTTATGTCTGGATTTCTGGTGAACCTACTCGGTCAACGAAGACAAGCTCGGGGTCGTTCTCCGACCACCGCCCGCCCCTGATCGAAGGAAAGGCACAGTTTAGATCGCACTAGTGATAGACTTTCATATAAATAGTATGTTTGTATGTTATACTATTTATTATTATATATATTTATTATTTAATTAACATAATATAAGGTTCATTTGTACACGTTTTGTAAATGATTCATGCAATAACAAATAGTATTTCAGAATAAACATGTTCCGGTTGAAGGAGCTAATTGCTTGGTTAACGACCAGCATAGCCAGACCTACCGTCTTGACGAACGCAGAGATGGGAAGTACAATTTGTAAAGGCCTTACTTTTTAAACTAAAAGAAGTATTAATTACTGTTTTTTTTCTTCTAAAATCTCAGCTAAAAGCCGGTTAGATTTACTCATTCACGGGGTTTCCCCAAGTAAATGAGAGTCATCTTGTAAAATTTACGAACAATCCTACACGTATTTAAAATCGCTGCTTTTTGCATTTGAATAAAGGTATTATCCGGGAGACCTAAGAGTTTCATTGCAGTGAAGAGCTGTTTAGGAACCACCCTGTAGAAGATATTATAATAGGTACTATGTATACTTTTCTTGTCTCCAAATTCTTTTTATTTCCTCTTTTAAATCAGTGTATTTGTGAATTTTGTCTGATATCGTTTTAACTAAATTATGTGTATTGGGTACAGAGATGTCTATTAAATATGTAATTTTATGTAATTTATCTTGTAGTGTTATGTCAGGTCTATTATAATGTATTGTCTTATCGGTAAGTATAGCGCGATCGTAGTACATTTTATGAGAGCTGGATTCTAAGATAGGTTGAGGGGTGTATTTGTAATATGGTAAGTATGTGGCATCCACGGTTAGTTGGTATTTGTGTGTAAGCTTTTGGTGAATTATATTGACTATTTGATTGTGTCTATGCGTGTAATCTGTTTGTGTAAGCGTAGTGCATGCTCCGGTTATATGCTGAATTGTTTCTGATTGTGCGTGACATCTACGGCATTTATCATTAATAACGGTGGGATCTTTAATTATATGTTTTCTGTAATTTTTCGTGTTTATAACCTGATCCTGAATAGCGATTATAAAACCTTCAGTTTCAGGGTAAAGTGAACCTATTTTAAGCCATTTATTGGATGCCACACTATCTACATAAGATTGTTGCAAATCGTGGGGATGTCGTCCATGTAAGGATTTACTTTTCCAAGTTTCGATTTTCTGGTCTTGTTGAGTATGGTTTATTGTTTCCGGGTTATTAACACAGGTTTCTTTTAAATTAAGAGGGGTACATTTTACATCATTACATTGTATTGCTCTATGTATATTACTTGTAAGTGCCTTTTGGTTAAAAACTGTTGCAAGTTCTTAAGCTGCTTTCTCCATAAGCTTTCTATATCTATAAGACCTCTACCACCGTTTTGTCTTTTAATGGTTAATCTTTCGATAGCAGATTTTGGGTGTAAGTTCTGGTATTTTGTTAAAGTTGTCCTAGTTTTCCGTTCAATTACTTGTAAATCAGTTTTGTCCATTTGATGATCCCGAATGAGTAAGTAAGTACTGGTATTGCAAATGTATTTATAGCCTTTATTAAATTCTTACTAGTTAAACGTGTTTTACAAATATTGACAATTCTTCGTTTATATT
Organism: Troides helena; assembly: GCA_029286815.1. Classification (NCBI taxonomy): domain Eukaryota; kingdom Metazoa; phylum Arthropoda; class Insecta; order Lepidoptera; family Papilionidae; genus Troides; species Troides helena. The sequence goes on along the minus strand of JAGSMV010000007.1, from coordinate 20,201,615 downwards.
CATTTTCTAAACTGGTTCGTATAGCTTTATGATCTAAACCTTTGTGTTGATTGTAACCTAAATACTTATACAGATCACCTGGTTCCATAGCTTTTATTATATCTAAATCGGATACAGGATAGTCGCCGGGATGCAGTTTACCTTTGATAATATGTACTGTTTTACATTTATCTAACCCAAATTTCATATTTATATCTTTACTAAATTGTATAGTTGAGTCTATTAGTATTTTCATTTCTTTGTCTGTTTTGAGTATAGTTTAATATCGTCCATGTATAATAAGTGTGACAAAATGGTCTCGGTGTTATCGTGTTTAAGTCTATATCCAGCTTTTGTGAATTCAATATATTAGAAAGTGGATTAAGGGCGAGGCAAAACCATAAAGGGCTAAGGGAATCGCCTTGATAAATGCCATTTTTTATTGATATCTCCCGTGTTTTAGTGTAGTGTTATTTGTGTTTAAAAGTAGAGTTGTGTTCAGTGTTGCATAATATTTTGAAGGAAGTTAATAATTAGTGGATTTACTTTATATAGTTCCAAGACATGTACTAACCAAGAGTGAGGAATGCTGTCAAATGCTTTTTATAATCTATATACGAACAGTGTAGATTTCTATTGTTGTTTGCTGCATGTTTATGAATTGTGGAATCAATTATAAGTTGTTCTTTACACCCCATATGGCCTCTCCTGCATCCTTTCTGCTCCTCTGCAATTATATTATTAAATTCGACATGTTTGTTTATTTTGTTTGTGATAACAGATGTTAAGATCTTGTATACGGTTGGAAGGCATGTTATTGGTCTATACTGTGAAGGCAATTGTGAAGGTCCACTCTTAGGGAGCATGTATGTTATACCTTTGGTAATAAAATATGGAATCGCTTGTTTTCCTGTCACTATCTTATTTAACTCTCTAGCTAATGTCCTATGAATAGAATGCAAATATTTAAACCAGTAATTGTGTATTTTATCAATACCGGGTGATTTCCAATTGTGCAACCTACCAACTGTTACCTTAATATCCATTTCTGTTATATCATCATATTTCATCTCTTCTATATCTATCCACTTACTCCTTTCCTGTTTTATCCATTCAGCTTCTGTATTGTGTTGAACTTCTTTTCCCAAATATTTGCCCAAAATCGTTCTAGTTCTTCTTTGGAAGGTGTTTCATCGACAGTATTAGCGGAATTTTGATTTCGTACAGTTAATTTGCGATAGAAAGATTTTTCATTAGTTGTAAATAATTTATTATCACTTTTCCTCTCGAATCCTTTTTGTACCTAGCTAGTCTATGGGCTTTTAGAGCTAATTTCTGCTTCAAAGTATCTAAATATTCTTCTGGTTTTCTATTAGTCTCTTCGTGTTTCGTATGTATAGCAGCGTTTTTAAATATGTTTGCAACATGGTCTACAATTCTTTTGATCTGTTATTATTTATATATTGCGTTAATCTACCAATATCTATTCTCAGTTGTTCTATATTTTTTTCTAATCTTATTTGCCATTTAGGCTTGCCTTTATTTTTATTACTTCTGCTATGAACTGTATTTGTGTTAATAACGTATCCTAATTCTTTTGATATTACTACTGCTGTACAATAAACGAGTGTGTGAATGTCTGTAAGCTGAGAGTCGATTGTTAAAATGGCGGTAGTATATCAATGTTAAATAAATTTACTAAGTTTGTCAAGTTTTTACTGAATTTTAATTTAGGTAAATTAGGGCGCTGTGTTGGATCCATACCTGAATAAATATATAAAGCTCTTTCGAATTTTTTATTTAAATCATGCTTAGGTTCTATTTGTTGCGATGTGTTTGTCAAAGATTCTGTTTGATTTTTATTTGACAAGGAAATGTTTTCAGCTTCTACTGACACAACACTAATGTTTTGGCTACTAATGAAGTCGGTACATGTTATATTTGAATTTGTGATTGTCGTTGTTTTTAGTAATGGAGTTAAATGTGGTGTTTCGATTCTGTTAGTGTTTAGTAGTGGTTCTTCAGTGTTAATATCTATTTGTAATTGGCTTTTAGTTTCTTCTATAAGATTATTTAAAATTTCTGGTGATAAAAATTTGTTTCTAATTATAGCTCTCCTTTGATCTGCAACCCTTTGTTCTGTAACTTTAATATCTGGGTATTGATTCGAAAATTTTTCGTGTAATACTTTTCTATAGCATGTCATATCTGTTTCTAATTTAGTTATGTAGTAAAAGGTACGCATTATAAAATATTGACATCTTTACTCCATGTCATGCGTACTCTAGGTTTTCCCGCCTTAGTGGACACGGGTAAAAGGCGTTCGCCTCCCGTGCAACATCTGAGGATGGACTTACTAAACGTCTTAAACTATAATCTGATGAAGCTGTGGATGAATTAGATATTGAACTTGGATTATAAATTTCTGAGGATGATGAGGTTGTTGAGAATGGGCTTGGGGTTCTATTGCCGTTTTGTATCTGTTGTGTAGGTTTTCTGGTGTTCTTTTAAAGGTTCGTTTCTTCGATTGTCTACTACTGCCGGATAAAGTATCGACACAGGTGGATAAGATAGTTACCTGCTCAATCTGCACCAAGTAGGAATATTCATCGTCATCAGTCACATCTGTGTTGTTCATGGGCCTCTCCTAACAAATCTCCACACCGGTCAGTCGTCCCCTGCACGATACTATTGCTTTTCAAAGATCGCCACCATCCCACTAGACTGTTGATCCAGTTTGTGGAGGGTCTACCAAAATATGTCTGCCTGTACGCGATTGCCAACCCCAACACCTCATTGCATCAACGAGACTGCCAGTCATTCGAGCAATTTGCTCCGCTCTTTACTACTTAAGTCTAGCATTATTTTGGGCTATGTCAGTGACCTTAGTGCCTTTACGACTTCTCCCCTTTCAGATTCAATTGCGTAGAGAAACTTCGAGTATAGAACGTGGTATAAGTATTAATAAGGCTCTATTTCCAGAACCTTCCCAGCTATATACTTCCACTATATCATCCACAATGTCTATATTACATACAACCGTATTATTATTTTTCGATTGATGTTTATGCCCATACATTTAGGGATGGTGAAGTCTGAGAGTAGTATAAATTGGAGAGGAAAAGAGAAAAGTAAATGAATATATATATAGATATATAAATGAGTAATAACATTATCGTATTGAAATGATATATATTTGGAAGTATCAGTATGCTAGTCATCCTTTTAGCTACATAATAATTCTTATAAACGTCCATTTAAAGATCTAAGTGGTTCCTTGTTCAGACTGTTTTATGTGTGTTAGTAAGTGTTTGTCCAAATTAAATATTTCACAATACCTTCGTGGAAACAGTCCATGGACCTGCAAAATCAGAAAGTATAGTTTTAAGCATATTGAAGAGGAACATGAATAGCGGCGCGCCCAGCAGTGGGCAGAGAGAACGATTATATAAATACATACATACATACATATATATCACGCCTCGTTCCCAGCGGGGTAGGCAGAGACCACCTCTAATATATAATGATTGAGAAAATCTGTAACCACAACAGCGGGTGACCATTGGCTTAAGATGATGTGAACTGTTTACTGTCTATTTCTGTGTTTATTTATTTTTTTATTCTACGAAGCGACGAGAAGAGCGAGTCGTTCACCTGACGATTAGCGATACATTTACCCATAACGACGTGGCGCTATTGGGGATGATGACTGTACCGCTTTGTGCTCGTCGCCTTGATGTTGAGTATCATTACTCCAGTAATTACACCAGCTACCGCCCTCTTCAAACCGGAACACAGTAACGTTTGCACAGTACTGTTAGTAACAATACAGACCTACCACCAGTTATATTTATTCATTCTAGTTAGTCATCATCATTCTAGCAAGGGAAGCCAAGCTCCTCCTTCTATGCTATACCAGCTGATTATAATGATGACTTTCTTGACCTAAATACCCTGGCATAACCGGAAGTATAGCTGTTTGCTGCTTACACTTTAGTGTTTTATAGTTGTTGAATATGAAAGCCTTTAAAGTAATTCTCTTACGACTCCGCTTAAGAGCCAAGATCTACAGCTGCAGTCGGCGCTGCACACTGCAACAGGCGACGGGCGGACAGATCTAAAGCTATTTAACGATTAAACTAATGCGAGACATATACTGCAAAGAAATACGTTAAAATGAAGATATATTCCTACTTCAGTAGCAGTGTATATCTACCTTACTAGTGGTAGGGTCTCTGTTACTGGTGACTGCAGCCGACAAACGTTACTGTATTCCGGTTAGAAGGTCGCTGTAGGCAGGTAACGAGATTTAACATTTTAAGTCTCAAGGCGACGGGCACAATGTGGTGCAGTGTATATCATCCTACCTACCAAATTTAATAAAAAAGGACACACTCTTTATTCAATTAAGACGTAAGTTTTACTTGTACGGTAAGTAATGTGTTCATAATTAGGATATTTATACTGTATCACTTTACGCCAATCGCTTTGATAAATAATGTACATCATTTTAATATCTTTAATTGAATGTTCTGTTCTGTTCTATTCGCTGAAAAGTTAACACTTTCCTGTTATTTAACCGGAAATATGAATCTCCGTCTGGAAACCGTTCATTTAGTTATCACAGTAAAACTTATTACTGCTGTTAAGCAGTAGTGTGAAAATATTATATTGCTGCGTAGTGTATATCTACATAAGACGTGGGTCCCAATTTATCGGAACAACAATTCGGATTTCGAGTGGGGCGTTCTACCATCGACGCTATTAAATGCGTCAAAACCCACTCGGACGAGGCCATCGCTCAGGGTGGGGTCCTGTTGGCAGTATCTTTAGATATTGCTAATGCTTTCAACAGTCTTCCCTGGGCATGCATTAGGGAGTCATTGAAATTCCACAAAGTGCCTCTCTATCTTCGCCGAATTTTAGACGATTACCTCTCCGAGCGGTACATCTTCTATTATGGACAGCAAGGGAACAATGTGCAGAGGAAAATGACGTGCGGTGTTCCACAGGGGTATTAGGACCACTACTTTGGAACATTGGGTACGACTGGGTTTTGAGAGGCAAATTACCCACGGGTATGAATGTAATCTGTTATGCAGATGACATTCTGGTTACAGCCCAGGGAAATACTTATGAGGAGGCTGCCCGTCTTGCCACTGTTTCGGTGGCACAAGTTGTCGGCAAAATACGAATGTTAGGACTAGAGGTGGCGCTCTGTAAATCTGAGGCTATGTGCTTCTGTAGACCACGAAAGACGCCACCTCAAGATAGCTATATCGTAGTCAGTGACACGCGTATCAAGATTGGACCTAACATGAAGTACCTTGGTCTTATACTTGATAGCCGCTGGAACTTCCGCGAACACTTCGTACGTCTGGCTCCTCGATTAATGGGAACGGTGGCTGCTCTAAAGCGGTTGCTACCCAATTTGGGAGGGCCTGATACAAACAGCCGTCGTTTGTATTTGGGAGTGGTGCGATCCATGGCTCTTTATGGAGCACCTATCTGGGCAGAGAATTTAAGAACTCGGACTATAGTCTATTTGAAACGTCCGCAAAGAGCCATGGCCATTAGTGTTATCCGGGGATGCTGTACAATCTCCTTCGAGGCGGCATGTGTCTTGGCGGGATCTCCTCCTTGGGATCTGGAGGCAGAGTGCCTCTCATCCATATATCGATGGAGATCCGAGCTCCGATCCCGAGGAAAACAGATTCTGTCAAGAGAATGGAAACTGCGGAAATTCGAATTTCGAGAGTCTGTGCTTGCAAAGTGGAAAGAGCGTCTAACCAACCCTAGAGCAGGTAGCAGGACTGTAGAAGCTATACGTCCCCTCTTGGATGAGTGGATAGACAGGCGGTACGGGTCACTGACCTTCCGGTTGGTGCAGGTACTTTCAGGTCATGGGTGCTTTGGTAAGTACCTGTGCCGCATAGCCAGAAAAGAGCCGACAACTGAGTGTCATCATTGTGTATGCGACGAAGACACTGCGCAGCACACTCTGGTGCTTTGTTCAGCTTGGGTTGCTCAGCGCCAAGACCTCGTCGCTGTTGTAGGGGATGACCTCACGCTGCTTGGTCTTATTAAAGCCATGATCAGTAGTGAGTCGTCGTGGGACGCTAGCTTGACCTTCTGCGAGAAAGTAATATCGCAGAAGGAGATTACAGAGAGAGAGCGAGAGAAAAACACCCATCTCTCAATCCGTAGGAGGGTACCTAGGCGTCGTAGGAGGATGTTCCACGCCTTACAACTTCCATAACGGAGACCATGGTAGCGGATTTGGGGAACCCGTTACCAAGTACGTTAGGCCTCGAGAAGGAGCGCGCGGTACTTCCGCCTATTACTGATAAATGGGGTGGAGAGTTCCAGTTTCACCCCGAGATGCGGCCTCATTGTGGCCTTTCGCCGTCGAGACCACAGTTGTGTGCGAAAGCGTTCCTGTTGTTTTGGCTAAAGCGTTGAGACGTACACCGTGGGGTTTCAGCCGGTACGAGTCCGGCATAACCCCTCTGTTGCCCTCACAGCAGAAGGGTATCCAATGTAGGATTTCCCCATTATAAAAAAAAAAAAAAGGTATATCTACATATAGGTTATCATTTATATGAGACTTATGTATTGCCACATGAATGTATTTATCAACAATCAAGCTGTACAAAGATACTTAAGAATAGATCTGTGATGTAGCTGAAGCAGCTCTACGCATCAATTTTGATATTATAAAGTGTAGACACAATATTCATTACGCAACCTAATCATAAGCCTTCGACGGCGGCGGAAGTGGAGGGGATTTGAGAGAGGAGTATAGGGAGGGGCAGTGGGAGGATTCCTTGACCCGAATAACTGCAAGTACTTACTCAGTAAGCAGGCGGCGGCGGCGGCGGCGGCGGCGGCGGCGGCGGGTGGGAGATGAACAAATCGTTACACGAATTTAATGTTACTGACGCTTTATTTTATGATTAAGATTATTAACTTTTTTAAACATCGAGGCGACATAACGAGCCAGACGACCTGATGGTACTGTTACCAATCAATCTGCCAATAGCACTGTTGATTTCAAGTTTTCTGAACTGAACTTATGCTGAGCTGAGCTGAACTTATGAGCAGGATTAAAAGGATCATTCCGGTCTTCACCCGGAGTCGACGATGCTCATTCAAATTTATAAAGATCTATTTATCTTTTATAGATAATACAAGAACGAGGTCCTCAATTCGATGCGCATAGATTTTTACTTCATTCCTGTTTCCTCGTATAGTGTTGATATAAAAATAGTGATACTCTCCTCAAAGAAGCATTCCATAAGTTTTTGCCGTTAGGGTGAAAATTTAAGATGACTTTAACCCTGCTCATTGCTGTTGATACTTCACACTTTAATCAGTAACATTTTTAATTATTTTATATATTTAAAAACGGACATCTTTTGTACATCACAGGTTTGTTAGCAATGCAAATAGTTCACTTTTATGGTAGTACTTAATGTCCAACAATACCTGCTAATTAAAGTTCACATAGGAAGGTACTTTAAAGCACCAAACACATATCTAGATCATAATAAATTATTTGTTAACAAGTATTATGTTATAGCGAAATATAGTGTCTGTTGCGTGAAAACTGATTGGTGGTACCGCGTCGTTCGCATGATCAATGTCCCGTCGCAGACGTGCGCCGCGTGAAGGCGGCGGGCAGGTGGTGTCGGTGGTGTGGTTGAGGGGTTTGTTTGGTTGGAGGGTTATTTGAATACTTGAAATGTTACAAATAATTTGTGCGTTCAAATTTAATATGATTGCCGGCGCGCGGTGAACCGCCGCCGAACAACCCGCGCGGGAGCGTCGCCGGAATGCGATCACGAGTTTCGTTCGGAGACTATTTTATTGTAACGAACGACAGAATGTCTCCTAACGCTAACAGATATATCTATCAATATTTCAAAATTTAGTACTCTTATATTCTAGATTGTGGCATTAAACATAATAATCTGGTATTTGTGTATAATGAACATTAAGTATTACTTCCGGCGCAATTAGTTCGTCACCTATCCAAACATGAACAGCTCAGTTTAATGTTTTCACTGTACATTAAGTGCAGACGATAATCTACCTTGATAATACGAATTAATATATAAAATGTCAAGCTCTGCGAGAACGGAACCCGCATATTTACTAGTGGTTGTAGCGCATAGTGCGACCACACTTGTAACTGAAATAAAATCTTACGAGCTAGCTTATTCGGCTGCAATCAGTAATGATTGTAATAGGATTAAATGCAAACAGGCAAATATCAGTTCCCAGTGTTGGGCAAAATGCGTCAGATTTCACTCTCGGCGGATTATGATTGTTATCAGATTAGGATTTCAGCCATATTGCAAATCTTATCATTGCTTTGTTTCAAATAACATTTCCGATATTGTATCTGTCACAGATTTCAAGTATAATACTTAGCGTAGATGATATTTTTTGAATTGAATTGTTATAATAAGAGAATTCAAAAAATAATTCAAATGTTTTAGTAGCGCATAGGCATATAGCAATATATGTACATGTATATATATATATATTATATATACATGAAAACTGTTGCCTATGCGCCACTAAAACTTGAATTATATTACAAATGATTGTGCTCCCGTTCCAAGGCCTTATAAGTTATGAAATGTGTATAATTAGTGTTTTTTCAATTTAGCCTGGATAACTAACATCTTCCGATAGTCGTATCGCCATCGGAAGACTTAGTATTTTAAACTAAAGCATGACTTATGTTTCATGAGCAAGTTAAGTTCACGGAACGTAGGATTGAGGCCGAGCCGTATTCAATAGTACGTATAACGAGTTCTCTTTCAGCAGACGATCCTTTCACAACAATATTTCATTACGAGGAACATTCCTCGATGTTTACTGAGCCGCGCGAGATATATTGTGGCCCGCTGTGGTTGGAATTAGGGATTCCGTAATGTTGATGAGTCAGCGGCCTCCGGCAGCCGGCAGCCGGTCCCGAGTCCCGGGTCTCGGGTCCCGAGTTCGTCGCCGGATCGATACGCACCCGTAGCCGGGTATTCTCACAGCGTAAGCACAATGTATCTGGCACGATAAATACATTATAATGGTAGTTCCACATTCGGATCGCGGACACGCTGCCGCTTACATTCATTGGTAGGAAACATCGCGAGGAAGCTGGTATCTTCCAAGAACACGACCTCTCGTGAACATGTGACAGCCTGCACTTGGCCAGTCTAGTAGATATATGAGCCCTTGATTATGAAAGTGGTATAAGTCATATATTTTTTGTCAATTATGTTATAATAAAATAACCGTTAAATAAGATTTTAATTTTTTTACTTATACCACATTCGTAAGCAAGGGCTCACATTGCCTTGACTCTTTATTAGAGAGTCCTCGAGTCCTGTCAGTGAAAGTATTGAGAAGATTGTTGTAAAAATGATCGCTTTCATATATATATTTATCCCTTAACAACTTTACATAAGAAACTACTCAATATCATCATCATCATTATATGTACTCTTCAAACTGAACTTTGGCGATCTAAGTGAAAACCAATTCGATCCTCAGCTATATATCATATAGTATATACTAAATTAATCTCGCGTGTCTGCGCTCGGAGAGTTAAAAAAGAATCTGTTAAGCCGTTTGTTACTTATTACCACGGATACCTTTCAAAATTAATTAAGTTTAAATTTTTTTAATTAATGATACGTGTTAAAAGCTAGATGATATCACGAAACATTTGTAATTATGGTCGGTATCGCGCAGCCTCCGCACCGAGAGCTGTGCGCTGTAGGTGTATCATACATTCAACTGGTGCTACCCCAAGCGAAACGTTTCATAATGGGACGGAAGTTAAGTAAACGTCGGTGCGGACTCCGGAGCGGAAATTTGTTCCCTGCAAAATATTACTTTACACTTTGGGGCACATTGAAAAAATATGCCTCATAATAAATAACTCAGCGGTACTTTGAAGTGCCGTTATTCATTATAATTTCTCCAGAGATTCCCTCCGTACCCTCCTCGGCCGGGAGGGCCCGTCCTTGTCGACGCAAAGATGAGAATGGTTTCCAAGTTACTACTTTTAATATTCCAAAATTCCTTTTCGCATATTCACATACAGAGTTCTTTTGTTAAGCGCGACCTTTTGTTACTGCTTCATAGCAATGTTTGATTTATTACAGATCTTCCTCAAACTTTGTCTGCGCCTTACTAAATCTCGATGCTTTGTTGGAATCGAAAGGTTTGGTCATATAGACCATACTGGTAATTTTACAAAAGATTACGGTCAGATAACTTAATGGTAGTAGGATTTCCTCACTTGTCTGTCGTCTACTTGTATGTAGATGTAAGCAAATATAGCTTTTTCTGTTTGAAAAGCGCTGTGGCTAGTGAAGTTAATAAGCCTAGGGGATCTTTGTTCTGCATTCTCGGGCTATTAACAATAAGCTCTGTCTGTCGTACGACTAAACGAGGCGATTAAATGTGGGGGTACGTAGGCTTTGAAGGTGGGGTTCTTCCTTGCCCACTTAGCGAGCTTGCTGGGGAGGGAGCTAGGAAGTCTTTAAGCGTAGTACAGAGGCACTGAATCGTTCCTTAAGAGATCCCGTAGTTCTCTGAAACGTACTGAAAATTACAACCGAAGAGGTTTTGGTGAATATCAACCCTAGATAACCTTATTTTACCCCCAGAAGAAGGGTCTATGAAGATTATCGTTCCGATAATAAGAAAAGGCCTAGAATGCCTAACATCCGAACGAGTTTTGACGATAAGTGAAATAAATTATTTTGTTATGACTAAGTGAAGCTCGTGAAGGACGTGGAGATAGACGAGGAGTAGGTGCAAGTAATGACGGCACCGTGTCACTCGATGCAGCGTGTGTGTGTGTGTGTGTGTGTGTGTGTGCGTGTGTGCCGTGTGACGCGCGCGGGGAACAGTGTACAGCGGAAGCGCATTTACCGGGAGACGTTAAGCGGAGGCGCGCTGCGGAGGAGCACTTGAGATGTCGGGACGGAGCTCGACCCAGTTCCTCTCATTGTGAATAATATGAATTTATTCCACTTGGCACATTGCGCCGTATCGTAATTTTGCACTTAGGCGTGCTACTTATTAATAAGGTAGAAAAAGTAGCCACTCTACGCTAAACTTATGTACCTCCAGCTAATTATAATGTTGACGTTACTGTTAATAGTAAGCAGCAGGAGAAACGGCACACAGCAGGTCTAGCCATTACATAATGCTTCTCACGAAGCATTTAAAATATAGACATACGAATAAAAATATGACAGACGTCCATTGCTAGAGTTGCTGGATCAGTCCTGCGCCGCTCGCATCAAATACTTGCTGCGACGTGCAACGGTTAGCTTGGCCTTCGGTACCGCGGGCACCGGGGACCGTAGCTTCTAGGAGTTCATACGGGGGATTCAGACCATTTCGCACCACGCTAGCTCTCTCTATGCAGGTTGATGGGAACCTGAATCCCGTTTGTTGATTACCAGGATGCACTACGAGCACGTGAGATTGGCTTGGGTCCCGTGTGATATTATACGGGATCCCTTACAATCCAATTTGTGTTTTACCTAAAAGAAATGTTTGTCCGTTTCTTTGCGCCAGCTAAACTCTTAAACAGTCGAACCAATATTTAGGAACTTAAATAATAATGGGATATATAAAAATTAGTGCAATAGCTCAATCTCTCACTCAACGCTCTAACCATTAGGCCAGCTCGCTGGCCAGGCGTGCGGCCTTCATTCCGAAAGTCGCGGGTTCGAACTTCAGCATGTACCAATAACTTAATATTTAAGTTATGTACATTTGTGAACTTTAGTTACACCAGCGAGATACAAACGGTGAAGGAAAACATCGTGAGGAAATCCGCACACTGACATCATCTTTGTGTGTGTGTGTGCGTGTGGTGGTCCTAATAAAGTGGCAACAGGCTCGCCCCCTGTTACATGGGACCTAATTTGACCACATCCGGCGAAACGTGGGTGTTGTTTATTAACCTCTGCCTACCCCTACTGGGAAAAAGGCGTGATAATATAAAAAAAAATAGCTCAATCTGTAAACATAGAAGAACTGAGCACCCGAAGATTTGCAGGTTTGATCCGTAATGAGTTTAAACTTCAGGTGAAATGAAACGTTGTGGCTTAACCGACATGCATCAAAAACTCTCATCAACATCATTATCAGCCGAAGGACGTCCATAGCTTGACATAGGTCTCCCTCAAAGATCCCCACATCGATCGATCCTGGGCTACCCACGTCCAGCTGCTTCCCGCAACCTGCACCAAATCGTCGGAAAACTCTCATACACCTGTAGAATTCTCCAATTCGCACTGAGGCAGCCTTAAACAGAGATACTTTTGAATATCTCTTTCTGAGAAAGACTACCACATCCCAACTGTGGGAACATAGATGTGAAATACTTCTGCCGGGTTTGATCTGTATATAAAAAGACTGTGGTCTAAAGTTTTAGGTCAATGTTCAAGTTTATGACCAGTTCCGAATTTAACTACAGCTTATGTACCCTTTGCTTTTGTTTACAGAGCGGCGGTGTCATGTTCTCGCCGCTGGGCCGTCTGCGCGTAGCGCAAGCAGTCAGGAAGCAGGTGGGTACCGATCACAAAAACAAGGTTTTTTAATAGCTTCCTACTTTTAAATATTCCCTTGTACTTCTAATATATTTCGTATATACTCGTAAAGTTAAATCGGTTTTCTTTGCGCTTAAGTGCAGCCGTTTGAAGATAACCTATTGTTGTGCTCACAGACCAGCCAGTTGCCGGTGCTGAGTCCTGAAGTGGCACCGCTGCAGGCGCCTCTCTGCTACCAGCTGCTCTGCGCGCCGCCCCTCGCGCCGCTGCCGGCCTGCGCCCCGTGCGAGCTGCCGCCGCCGCCCTACGCTGTCTACCCGCTACCGTTCGACAGTACGCACTAGCCACTCATCTCTACCATCAATTAACATCTAATGAATATACTTAACGATGTTAAAGTTTAATTAAATTAATGTGCGTTTAATCTACCTTCAGGAGGTAGTGCGCAAACATTGCTGCATTTTGTTCGTAAGTGGTTTGCGGCAAGTGTAATTACGACTTAAATAAGATATGTATGTGAGATGTGTATTTACAACGTCAAGTTGTTAAGATCATTGATAAGCATAAGAGATAAAAAAGAGCAAATGTTATGTAAGTATTTGGCGGTGTGGTGTACCTCCGAAACGGCTGAATCAAGTTTGATTTAGTTTCATTTGAAAATTGATGTCGCCCTGACGCGGCTGCTGTACGGCTGCCTTGCAACGCAGAGGTGTAGATTTTAAGTTCACTATTGGTAAAATGTTTATGCTGGCGGGGTTATTTGTATATTAGTTTAATAAATACACCGCCAAAACGACCCTATAAAGTTTTCGCTTTAAATGCATAAAGAACTAGCCGGTGAGCACGTTCTGCTCTTTTCGATGCCATCGCCAATTAGTACTATGCGAAGTTATGTGGCAACTATTGCGTGAGAAACAACATGTGATCATTTGTATTTATTTATTGATTTTACTGCTTTAAACATACACGGTTACATGGAAATGGAGTAGAGCAGGTAGAGCTTAACTCACACCGAGTTTTCTACTAGCTAACCTTAGTGAAAGATTAAGTCTATATAACGAGATAAAAATATAAAACTGAGAAAAAAAACTGACGTATAAATACATATTTATTATGATAATAATGATAAAGAGTGCTCCTTAATGCGTATTGTAAATATGTGAAGCGAAGGACATTCGCGTGTTGTTGTACTGTAGCTTTTCGTTTTACTTGGGAAGTTTATTGTGATTTGTTATGGTTTGATGTCGTGGTGGTTGCAGCGACGCCGGCCATATACGGGCACCCGGCGCAGTACGCGCTGGTGCCGGCCGCGGCTGCCGCGGCTGCGGCGGCGGCGTACGGCGCGGCGTGCTGCGAGCCCGCCTGCTGCGCGCCGCTCGACAAGCAGCCGCGCGCGCACCTGCCGCCCGCGCCCGCGCAGCTCCATCCGGCATTCATCTACTGAGCCAGGCCGCCGCGGATCGTAAACACCAGCTTCATCATACTCAAACCCTTTCATTTTCGAAGCTAAATTAATACGCACTTCGATCAACAGCACTCCTAAACTTCGGAGCAAGGGCGAAGAAAAACCGCTGAATCCTGCACCGGTATAGAGTATTCGTTCATTTACAAGTTCAGTTTTCAAGTGAAGAGTGAATATTTTTCTTATTGTAATCCCAAACTAGAGCGCATTACGACCTAGATAACACCTGTGCTTACCATCAGATGAGATCGTTGTCCAGCACTATATAAAAAAAAAGTAAGCTATCACAAGAAAGGTATGATATTTTTGAAACAATTACCGGACTTAACATATAACAGTCAAGAATTAAGAGACGTTTCTATTTCATCATCAAAAATAGTAAGACGATTACAAACATCAGGAATCCGGGTCATTTCCTGTCCGTATCGAGGGATTGAATATCACCTTTAATTTATATGTATTAAAATGTAGCATCTAAATAAAATCCTAGACGATTCAATGTTAATGCTTCACGATTAAGCTGCAGGTGAGGATTGTATATGACTGATTTAAATGGTCGATGTCCAGCTGAACCTCGGAGGATGTCTATTTGCAATAGCGGAACGTTTGTAACCATCTGCAGCTCCTGTGCGACATCTACTGGTGTTGTTGATCGAAAAGTATCCACTGCTAGATTCTGTAGGTACCTGTATCCCGCTTGGCTAACCTGGGTCGTTTCCTGTGAGCCGCCGTCTAGATATTTTTGGATGGGTTTATTTATCCGCGCTGCAACAACTCGAGGGAGAGCTATACATACAGATGTTATTTAATATAAATATATCTATATAGTTATAAAGATGATAGCTAAGTTTCTATTTATAGTCGACTAGCGCTATTGTTTCTCGTTGATTTCGCTCGAGTCTTCCATATTTCTCATCAATAGATTCCATGATGAAGTGACTACGATCAGCTTCCTGGTGCCGATGATGCAAAAGAGAGATTTCATAGTGATGCAACAAGTGTTCATGTATTTAGACTCTGTACGCGCGTATTTTTGACGTTTTTGTCTAATCCTGTGCTCTTAACTATCTCTCGTTTACTATTATAACTATTATACTAGGAGTACGCTTCGAGGGGCGCCCGGTCCCGGAGACGGGTGCCGCGCATCGCCATCACCAGCTCTCCGGTACAGACGTTTGCACTCGTTTCCTTTCACAGCTAAACGTGTAACTAATAAACTAATCGCTATCATTATCTTCGTCTAGTATAATACATGCTCCGTGTGCATTGAATCCAATATATCTATTTTGAGAAAGTTAAGGTAGGTCGTGTGAGAGGCATAGTTCATTATCTATAGAATAGTTATTGTTAATCTTAATTCCGTGCACCGGAAGCACAACGAATAACGGCACAAGACGGTTAAATCGCTAGTAAGTAAAGATTACCTCAAATGATACACAATTGTTATAGCTTGTTATCCTTGAAAAGGAGTTCCGTTTATCCATAGCGTAAGGTCGTTACGTTGCAATAAAACTTAGAACAGAGATATGATCTATTTTTGAATGATTTAGTTATTTAATGTTGCTAATGACAATGAATATAAATCTGGGGTCCAAGATGTCGCGGGGGTGCGCGTTGCGAAGTGCAAACGGACTTCGTACGGACGGACACACGGACACACGGACACACGGACCGATTCCGATGAAGGTTTGCGTTTCGGAACGTCCCTTGCGATACTGTTGTTGATTATTGTCTTGGAAAGAGATTTATGGATCAGCGCCGCGACCGAAGCGAATCCGAGGGCAGAGACGTTGCTTAAATATATACGAACAGTAGCTGTGAAGAGGTGCGTTATATAATATTTATAAATGTTCAAACTGAATACAAATAGCAACCAACGGGAATACAATAGAGGTTATCGCAGTGATAAGGAAATCCAATAGTTGATTTCGAAACGTTGGCCGTGTACTTTGTTGTGTCGTTGAGGAGGAGGCGACGGTGACGGTGACGGTGACGGTGACGGTGACGATGACGGTGACGGTGACGGTGACGATGACGGTGACGGTGACGGTGACGGTGACGGTGACGATGACGGTGACGGTGACGGTGACGATGACGGTGACGGCAGGCGAATACTAGGCAATCATCTACTATTCATTATCGGAAATTTCCTAAACGAAGTTACGTTTATAAAGTTTATTTTGGTAGAACTCAACAGTGTTAAATAAATAAATATTAATATTATTACCATCCCCTGTTGTAAACAGTATACTGAAGCACAGTAAAGTAACAAAAGCAATAATATAGATTTTATTACTGCCATACCTCACCACCGACGCAACTGCCACTGATCTGCTTATACTTGCCATTAATTTGCTGTTAAACTCGATACTAATCTCTAACGACTAACTTAACTGTAATGCTGTCAATTTCTCGTATTAACTCGAAACTTGTTAAGTATAAGCTGTAAGTTGTAAGTAATACCTGATGTACTCCCGCTTTGCTTACACTATTTTCTTCTATAGCAATACGATTTCGGATTTGAAGACTTCATTGAATATATTTTATGGAGTTTGTGTATGTCATTGTTATCGGTTCACCTGGTGAACGGATTCCGATGAAGCTCTTCGATCGTTGCTGCGGATTGGTGACGACAATTTGAACTTACATTTCAATAGCAACAAAGACGAAATCAGAAGTACTCAAATAATAATATCATCAGCGCGTATCATTGCTTTTGTTGCTGTTGGACGTATCCATATGAAGGGAGGCACAGCGGATGCTTTACTTGTTATCTAGCATATAAAGATATATATTTTAAGTGTTCGCTTTTCTAGACTTTACTTAGATAAACAAGCTGGATATAAACAACAAACAAATAAACTTAACCCAATTCTTCCAATCAGATTGTGACTATTTCTATTTACTAAGATTCAATTATTAGTTTCCACTAATTCTCCGTATTTTATCAGTTCGGTTCAAAATTTCTACATTTCAGTTTTCAAATTCTATCCAGCTTAGTAGCAGCTTCTCAGGGGTTGTTAATTCTCTAGCAGCTTCTCAAGATATTTTATTTTCATCTAAATCTACAGCCGTTTTTGTTTGTGCAGGTTTACAGCAATTTGCATCATGATGTCCTAAACGTTCCAACTCATTTTCTGGTCTACGTTTCAAAGGTTCAATGGCTTCTCCAGAGTTTCTGATTTGAACGATACATCTTGTCCATTAGTATACTTATTTTGTGATCCTCTCTCAAATTAGTTTTTTCTCTTAAATATTACGATTGTAGCATTTGCTTTGCTTTACGTTGTTCTGACTTAATACTTTGTGTCCTATTGTTACTCGCGTTAAAGTGTCGCAAGTGCAAGTCGGTGCAGTTCGTGTGACCTTCGCGTGGATATTTGCAGCAGCAGCGGCCTGTACCAATACTACGCGGCCTAGAAACTTTACTGCCTCACATATCGGATAAACGAATAGTTCGGTATGCTATAGTTATAATTATTTTTCATATATCACGGTTGTATATTGAAGTTCGCTAGGTGCGTCCGCGTTCGGCGGACTCGATGTGTAATTTAGACAATATAACAGTATTTGAATAGAAAATTGTTAAGATATATTGATAACGTATAGTGTCATAGTGTATTCTAAATATATGGTGTGGCCGGTACGCGCGTATCTCTGTCTATCTACACTAGCTTCTATGGCTGTCGATGTGATCTTTGTAAACTTACTATTTACTACATATTTCTATTAACTTTTAAACGTCGCGATGCCGTGTTTACTGTGCCGACGAATAGGATGAGGTGCATTAGCTTCATTGTCTGATCCATCCATCCATCCATGTTGTCTGATAATAGGGAATATGTAGGTACGTTATCACTTTGTATTTAACGTTTCACATTGTTCTATAATTGGATAATAGCTATCGATAAGTAAATTCAATTATTACAAAAATAAAGATCTCTCCGATACTCATCGAGTACTATTACCATTTGCACTTATTACCACAGCACACTTATCGCCAGCCCAGACTACGGAGATATCTTTTTAAAATACCATTTTATGACTAGAACAAAATACATTTTTATAATATATCGATGGATCTAAGAGAAAGAAATATAAAAGAGTGTTTGGGACCTTATTTCAATCATGTACATATTTCCTATTCATCAGGATGTGTTACTTTGATCGGTGCCCACCTGTGCCAGCGGTCGCCGGTAACGTATACACGGCTTACTCGTAGACGCTCATCAAAACTTTTAAAGCAATTCCTCGATTATAACGTATATTAATTAGACAAGTACGTTTTAGAATTGATCTAAATGTTGTGATGTGTATTTCCTGTATACCCTCGCTTGAAGTGTAACCAGGCTTTAGTGACGCCGATAATCGTCGTAATACTGAGAGGAAGGGTTTCGAAGGAGCAGTGTTTTGGATCGGTGTACAAGTCGCGTCAATTCAACGCTTGCCCATTGTTCGAGAGTCGGGAGTCGAGAGTCGAGAGAGTCGAGAGTCGAGAGTCGAGAGTCGAGAGTCGAGAGTCGAGAGTCGAGAGTCGAGAGTCGGAGTCGAGAGTCGAGAGTCTGGAGTCGAGAGTCGAGAGTCGAGAGTCGAGAGTCGAGAGTCGAGAGTCGAGAGTCAAGAGTCAAGAGTCGAGAGTCGAGAGTCGAGAGTCGAGAGTCAAGAGTCGAGAGTCGAGAGTCGGGAGTCGAGAGTCGAGAGTCGAGAGTCGAGAGTCAAGAGTCAAGAGTCGAGAGTCGAGAGTCGAGAGTCGAGAGTCAAGAGTCGAGAGTCGAGAGTCTGCTGAGCCAGTCGGTGGTCTAATGAAGGTGTTGCTGATGTTTAATTTGGATGCTTGCAGATCATCCTTTACTCGTGCTTTACAATTATATGCAATTGAAAGTTTATTGACTGTTTTGCTGATACGATATATTTTTAAAGCGCATACTTTAGATACTCTTTTTATTACTTTAGATTGAATTCGTCAGAATTATTTATCGCTTTGAGACTATACCGTCCGTGTATAGGTACTGGGTCTGATCGATCATTAGCCCCTGCTACGGGTAGTGTACTGTACTGTACTTCGAGTAGATCAACGTATTCCGTCTCCGATCTATTGGTATCACGCAATGTACAGGGACATAGACAATACCGCCGCACCGATGCTGTGCTTTCATTTTAATTAGGAGCAGGCTGTCCAGCCATTCCGCGCTTCGTTTGAAACTTCTCTTGCGTACTTAGATGAAATTAACTGAGAAAAAACTAGAATTATTTATATGTCTAACGAAAAAATTCAATGCGACATGAATTATATGTTTTTTTAAGAAAGTCTATGTTTTGGTTTGAAACATAAAGAAATTGTAACTCTATCTATATTACAATTGATCATTAAAAAAAGGAGAGTCCATTTATAAACAATACTTAACTTAGAAAATGTTGTTAAACTTGAACAGTTAAAAATTGGGACAAGTGTTGAAATAAATGAATGAATAGTTTGAAAGTCAGTTTTTTCAATATCTCATTAAAGTCATTGACAGTACTAAAAATTAATTATTTTCGTGTCTGAATGATGGATGATCCCAAACGGGAAGTGGTCACGAGAGGTTTACTCGAAGCGGAAGGGCTCGTCTCGCTGCGGGTGCGGCGAGCTCGACGGGCAGGCCGCACTCGGTTTGCTTAACTGTTTCTTCTGTTAGTTATTATTATTCCAAAATTGCATAACGTGTAATGATTTCTCGTAGCTTAGGATGCGACGGTTCGATTGCTTTGCCGGTTACGGTTTGTCTGGCTCGAAGTGTGTGGGGCGGGTGCGACGGCGGCGGGCGGCGGGCGGCGGGCGGCGGGCGGCGGCGTCCCGTGACGTCACAGTTTTTGATATACCTTTTACAAAGTTTGTAGTCCGACGTTTCGTTATAGATTTACCCTTTAGATAATGTTAACCTATTCGGTGTTTACGGATGTATTTCCTAGCGGCATTTTAACTGTTGACTACTTTTAAGTGTCCATAGTTCGCTGCGCACCGGCCCGCTTGACGACCTCTGCCCGGCGCGGCCGAGGGGGCGCAGTAGGGGCGTCCGGGGCGCGCGCGGGGGCGTCGCCAAGTGAGGGCTGTGTCACCATACACTTATGTGACTGTCATGCTATTTCTTCTTATAGATCTATATACGTAAACTATATCTTTAAATTTGTTGATGTGTGTGTAACGTACTATCCTAAAGTATTTGCTAAAACTTCATTATATTCCCTTTGTAAATCTGTATTCGTGTGTGTGCGTGGGTGTGTGTGGCTGTGTGTGTAAAAAGTATTAGATATAACATTGTAATTACCCGAGGACATATTAACTGTTGCAACGGTTAGCTCTGCAGGGTGCGCGTGTGATTGTCCCTGCGAGTTACCTGTCGCATACCACCGCGACGTTTGCTGCCAACCGGCCGCGGCACCAGCGCGCCGTTGGTCACTGAACATAAACAGTTATTCAGTAAACTCTAAATGTTTTGATTGTTTACTCGGTGTCTAATGTAAACTGTATATATCACTTTGTCACAACTAACGTGTGCACAAAAGGGAAAGCGTTAATAACATTGTATCTTTATAACTTAACGTTTGCTAAGTGACATCTAGGAATTTGTAATGAGCCTTATATTTAACAATGCATTGCTAATTATGACTTGCCGGCACCACGTCCTTGTCTCAGCGACATCATTCATTCATGTGCAAACTAATTTACTCGAACTTACCCAAAGTTCTTTACAGTTATCAACTATGATGTCTCCTCTTCTGTTTCCGTTGAATTTTTTGGTAGAACATTTAAAGTATATCAAAAGTGCAAATGACAGTTTACTTTAACATACATTACGGCACGACAATTTTTTTATAGAATTTATCGGAAGTGTAGGCGTGGGCGTGGGCAAACGAGCGAACAGTTCACCTAATGGAAAGTGATCACCGACGCCGCGGACAATCGCAGCTGCGTTGCGAACCTTTAAGGGAAAAATACGCTCGTTTCTCCAAGGGCCCCATGTCGTTAGTACATACCTGTTACCTAGACCACGAGTCTATAGCCTGAAACCTGAGACAAGAAATCACCATTATTCGTGTTTTGCGTTTAGTTATTATTGAATTTGTTTTTTTCGTCTAAATGACTGAAATACAATATTTTATTACATAGTATATTCTGTACATGGGAGTTTGTTTGTACGTTTTCCTTTACCTTGTTCATTCCCGTACATAATTGTGTGTAAGTCCTAATAGTTCGTATGCTGCGAGGGCTGCGGGGGTGTCTCCCACCCCACCACCGGCCGCGCACACGATCACCTCGTACAAATGACGCGTTGTATTTTCTATTTATGATTATTAAAATTATATCATCTAATGTATGTGTATGTATGTGTGTGTGTGTGTGTGTAGGCGATTGTTAATTGTTATAATAATATTAATAATAATACAAATATAATTATTGTCTAGTTATTGTATGTGATATTGTTATTGGAATTATAGATATTTTAAACGCTAATTAAAGACAATTATTAATAAATCTATATTCTCCTTGTTGACTTTTGTGTAATAGCACGTAACTCGCGTAAGACAATCTGTATTATTAAGGGATGTAATTTTAAGGGCGTATAAGTTTAATTGCGTGAAAAAATATAGCAAATTTAGATGGAAATATACATAACGTGGTGTCAGAGATTTAATCATCGATGTATTTTAGAATTTAAGGCAACGTGAGTCGGGGAAGTGTCTACACGAGGAACGGCAAGCGTACGGTAGCTTCTCACTTACTATACAACTTAAGTTTAAAGTACCATGAATAATATCGCATGGTGTAAACATACTAACTAGCACAAAGAACATTCAGTACCACAGCATATAGCGTGTTATACAAATAGTGAATTATATTCCTCCAATCATTTATTTACACAATTTATCTGTTAAAACAAAGTAATATATCACAATCATTAATGACTTAGTTTCCTGATAACTTCTGAAACTTAGTTTACTTAATTTTCGGGAGGAATGCGGCCATGCAAAACTACGTGTACATAATAAGTACAAACCGATAGTAACACTCTGGTTATTAATCTGCTTGAGCTGTAAAGATCGAATCTTCCTTATATGCTATCGTAGCACGGCCGGATCACCGCGCTCCGGGCTCCACCGAGGAGGCCCGGGCGCTCCGGGCGCTCCGGGCGCTCGCCGCCGCATTCCTCCCGCGCGCCGCCGCAGCGCCCAGTTTGCCCACGCAAACGTTTCGCAGATGACATGTCCATATCACAAGATACAAAAAACAAATGTGACTATATAATAATACTTGTTAAGTACAATAAATAAAAACTAATAAGTAATAAAGCAATAACGAATAATTGTAATCGTTAAGTTATAAGTATAATATATAAATTATAGATTACGATTGATTTGTTTCATTTCTCTTTATACACTACTGCACTGGCGCTGGGTCCGTGCTGCCGGAGCCCGAGCGCGCGGCGCTACCGCGGCGGCGCTACCGCGGCGGCGCTATCGCGGGGCGCTACCGCGGTGGCGCTATCGCGGCGGCGCCCGCTGCTGCGCAAACATTACCGTGTTACTATGTGTTAGGCAAATTATTGAGGTCGTGAGACTTAACATGCGTCAACGCGACCAGCACATTGTGCTGCAGTGTACATCATCCTAACTAGCGCCGTGCTCAGCAATCACCATCAGTTTAATGTCGAACTTAACGCCTAGATAAGTAATATGTATAAAGTTAAATTACTTGCTAAATCTATCGGCTCACTTTGTCTGGAATAACACTAACACTAACACACTTAAACTACTTAAACTGATGTTAAGTGACACGAGAGCAAAGGCGAAGGTAATCATGTGGTTACCAAGTGTCTTATTTGTATTATAGGACAAGCAGTTCACTACTACGTAACGGAGGCAGTTAGATATATGATCTATCACAGTTTGGTTCTACACATGATGCTTAGGTAGCACCACATAGCGCTCATTGCCTAAGAGCCAAAGCATGTTTAGTTACACCAGTAAACTAGAGCGCCCTTCAAACCGGAACACATTAATGTATGCACATTTCTGTTTGTGTACAGGAGTTGGCTTATTACTGCGATGGTTCCTAACTTAACCGTCTTACTGTGCGACTAAGATCAATATCAACCAGGTAAGCGTTGAATGAATTGGAGACATTGTGAGCTGAAGGTGGAACTTGGCAGACTTTAATAAAAAAATACTTTGTTCAGTTTCTCGTGTTAAAGGAATCGTGATGTCTATTTAGGTTACACTGTGGCAGAGGCGGGCCCTGCCGCGGACCCTACGAGTCCGACATATCTACTGTAATGTATCAGACAAGCTAATGGAGCTGTAGGACATAAAAGCAGCTCTTTCACTGTACTCGTACTCTGTGCTCTCTGGACTATTCCAAGTTAAAGTTCAGCTTGATTGTTTTTGCAAGACAAAAAAAAAACTTGGCGGACGCGCATTACTCTTAAGCCAAATGGATTATCGATTGATTAAAAAAAAATGCGATTCGTTATGATGTATACTTCGTTTGTACAAAAACTAGTTCAGAGCAGATTTTAAGTACATATAATTATCTAGGTCGCAAACTCACGATCCAGAAAGAGGAGTGCCAGGAGTGCGTCTTGGTGAGAGGAGCTACGATGTTGTAGACTTTGTAGACGTACTTTACTTAACATGATTTTAAGTAAGCTTTGTTGATAGCAATGAAGTTGGGATAGCATTTAAAATATGAGGATTGTAATCTGCCAGATGAGTTCAAATAGACTACAGATGCTACTGTCCAAAAGATATCAGATGTAGTCACGCAGTTGTAAGGGAGACAGCTCCGAGTACAGCAGTCCATCTCTGCTCCGTTCTGCTCTGTAGTAAGCAAGTAGCTGCTGTGCAGCGGCGGCTGAGGAAATCCGTTACACGCAGTAAAGTATGGAGTTATCATAGCAACGTTTACCTCCGCTAAAAAACCGCATGCTAGTATAATGTTTAGTTTCTGTCAACGCTGTTGCCAGTAATGAGACATGTCTGAAGACAACGGGCGCCTTCCGGTGCTGTACAACTTCACCGACGCTTCAGTTTCAGAGGTACAGTTTGCAACAACAATGTAAACATCCGTCTTGTAAATAATGTTGATGAAAACAGGCAAGATGAAGTTATCAAAAATTCTAGTTTTATAATATGAAGATATTGTTATCAATCCAATCCAATCCAATCAGCCGGAAGACGTCCACTGCTGGACATAGGCCTCCCCCAAAGATTTCCACTCAGACCGGTCCTGGGCCACCCGCATCCAATGGTTGCCAGCGACCATATTGTAATATTAGTTTTTTTTCTATATACTTAGAAGTGACGAGATGAGAATAACGTTCGCCTGATGGTAGGTGACACCTTCCATAACAATCTGTCGCTAATTAGGACGTTACACACAGCACTACATTGCGCTCGTAGCCATGAGACATATGTTGAGTCTCGATACCCCTGTAATTTCATTAGGTACAGCGCCCTTCAAGTTGAAACACAGTAATGTCTGCATACTACTGTTTGTCAGCTATAATAAGGGTTGCGGTTTTACCGTTTTAAACTTCCTCCGGCAACAGAGATCTACCACCAGTGACAATTTCAGCGCCTTCCAAACCGGATCACTGTAATGTTTGCACAGTACTGTTTGTTGGCTGCAATAAGCGCTACGATGGTACCGGAAACAGAGACCTACTGCCAGTAAAAAAAGCTCGTTTATGTAGCTTCCTCTCTGTCAGTTTGTTATATATATATTATATATATATATATATATATATATATATATATATATATATATGAAATAATCTATTACTGTATATTCAAGAGATCTATCTCCATTATTAATCTTAAAAACTTTTAAACCAACAAATATATATTTTTAAAGAGGAATACTTTTCTAATACTTGTGTAGTGATTCAGCGCACGACAGCTCCGCTGTACCACCTGCGCTCCTTTACTGGGACTGGGACACTATAGCTGGTCACCCGCCCGCGCGTGTGCAGATATATGTTCAGTGAAATTAATCAGTTACAATTTTACTCCTTATTGTACTGAATCAGTATAATATTAATTATATTGTCTAGTTTTACCTCTATTGTCTATTACATAATATTATATTTGGAACTAACTACACGACCCTGACCTTCTATTTGTGAAAGACAGTCCCAACCTCCAGCAGTGGGAATGTCTACTGTCGGATGTTTGTCGCTATTTTATTACAGCGTTATACAAAAACGCGATGATATCTGTAAGTTGGAGGCCAGTTCATTGACTTTTTTACCGAGTTCCCTGTGTAGCGGCTGCAGCAATGGAACTGCTGCACTATATGCAACTTATCAAAGTTGTGGCCCAACTTGCGTATTCACTGGCCGCGATCCAGTGCCGCCGTCGACGCAAGAACCAACGGAAGAGGCACTGCGATACACGTGTGAATATATCATCAGAATAATGAACGTACGAGTAATGCTTGTGGTAGGTCCTGTTGCCGGATGTCATCTAAATGAGTACCACCACAGCTCCTGTTCGTGCTGCCAAAAGGTAAAGGTAAAGTGTATTGTAATTAATTAAATAAGTTAATAGCGAGGCTACGAGACAAGAATACGACGAACACTTTTTTTTATTCATAGAAGTGACGAGAGGTTGACACGTTCACCTTCAGATGAGTGATAAGCCTGCCCATGACATGATAGCACACTAGCTAGTACGATACACACTGCACTACATTGTGGTCATCGCTTTGGGACAAAAGATGTTGAGTCGCGTGATCTCAGTAATATCACTAGCTACAGCGACCATTAAACTGGAACGCAGTAATGTTTGAATACTACTGTTTGTTGGCTGCAACAGGCGCTGCGGTGGTACCTGCCTAGACGGTTTCCGGCAATAGAGACCTACCACCAGTAAGGTGCGGTGTACATCATCCTAACCAGTGCTACATTGTGAACCAAAACATAGTCAGACTTAACTGGCAGTGAGCAGGGCACATTGCTCGAAGGACTGACGACCGATGGGGCAGTAAAGTCCTCGAATGGCGCCCGCGTACCGGTAGACGTGGTGTTGGGAGGCCTTCCTAAAAGATGGACCGAAGATCTGGTCAGAATCGCGGGAACCCTCTGGATGCGAGCAACGCGGGACCGATCGATGTAGAGATCTTTGGGACAGGTCTATGTTCACCAGTGAACGTCTACCGGCTGATGATGAAGATGATGTTTATCTGGTTAGTAATACGCTCATAACGATCCGAATGTGATAATAATGATAATAAGATTGACAATGATAAGAGTTTAGCTAGTGCATCGATCTAAAGCGGAAGAGAGTTATATTTAAGCACTAATACTATTTGAATGTAAGAATACTATCCAGTGGCTCCGCATCCGCGTGCAGACTTAGCGCCGTCTGAAAAATTATAAGGGACATCCCTTGTGCGTAAAGGAAATTGTCCGAGATGATAAGTTTGCAGCGGTCAGCTCGCGCACCGCCGCGCCGCCGCACCGCCGCACCGCCGCTGCGGCGTGCGCTGGTGAGGGTGAGGCATCTTTCCATCAATATGGTATCAGTTAAGTGGCGTTGATGGACTTGGAATTAAAACAATTCGGTCCAGCTGACCTCTATTCTGGTTACAGTTACGAAAAACATGTTTTAGCTTCTTATCAACCCTTCCGTTTTCAATTAATGATACTATATAAGGTTATAACAATAAATATTGTTTGTTTTAGCACTTTTATATATTGAAGGGTGCTGTAGCTGGTGTATTTATTGGGGTAACGAGACTGAATATATTACATCTCAGGCGACGGTATATGATGCTGTATCCATCCTCATTAGCGCCACGTTGTTATGGGCGGGCGTATCACGTACAGTTGGGTGAGCGTCCCGTTTGTCTCGTTGCTTAATTGTTTAAACAAAATCGGTTCAACTCAAGGCTATGATCTGTCTCTTTACTGAAATAACAGCTTTTAACCTAAACTTAATAAGTTTATTGTTTACATATAAATCAACTGAAACTTAGTATTTATCAAAACGATATTATTTAGACTAGCAAATTATTATCATAGGGCACATAAACAGGTTATTTATGTGCTCAATTATATATAATATGTTCACTTTCGTCATCATCATTTCAGTCTATTAACGCCCTATTCTTACTATCAATGGAAGAAGATTAAAGATGATATGAAAGAGTTTTGCGCGAAATACTTGAGAAATATAAAATTAAGTAAAATGTAAGAGAAGTCTGATGATAGTTAAAACCTTCTTCTTCTTTGTCGGTATCACTCTTGATAGTGATCGCGGTGATCACTTCAGTCGTTGGTGGCAAGTCTTACAACACGCCGCCCCGCCCTCTAATGGCCACTTTCCTCGTGCAATCATGTAGTTCAAACCTTACTAATATCTATTTGAGTTCTTTAGTTATTGAGGAATTTAAAGATATAAACGAAAAGTGAAAAGGGGTAACATAGTAGTTAGCACAAACGCTATTACTATCGCCACGTATATTACTATCGGCGAGTAACAGGGTGCAAACCTTATTGTTGGACATTAGAAACAGGCTTCATTTCGTCAGACAGTTGAACTGTTCCTTTCACTTACATTTAGGAATAGCAAACAGCTTTCAAAAAACATATTGGAACAATTCGATTAAACTTCAGATAGACCTATTCTAGATCTAGGTCTTTCATATATGTTTAAAATTCTGTACATGTTTTCGTTAGACGTTTTGCAATAATCGGAGGACGGGTCGCTGCGTAATCAAAGTGAAATCATCTAAAAATTTTCCATGTACTACAGCGCTACAATAGCACCGTCTACATTCTCTCAGAGGACGTCCCCAGCCGGCCGACGCACACCCCTGCGGCCGACAGCCATTCAACACGAAACGCACCCTACACCATGGGTATAAAGTGCAAAATGAAACGACCGGGGCTGGTGTTTGCGCCGTTTGGTGCGCGAGGGTGCGCGAGACCCGCCGGCGCGTGTAGCCGAAGGAAATCTCACCACTTAATTTAGGGTTAAAATATAGTTCGACCGGTTCCCGTGGGGTGGGTGTGCCAAGGTCGCCCGATCCGTCAGACGTCATCGCGCTTCACACACACTAATCACCGATAACTATTGAACGGGGGCCCGCTTTTTATACAATTGCGATCATCATGGCTTACGCGGGCATTGACATACATAGACGATACTGTGCGCGGCGTATGGGGAGATTCATTTAAAGGATTTTTGTTTTACATAAAACGCATACATATCTGATTACAAAGGTCTGGAGTTAACACCATAGATCGTCTGTCAGTTGGTACCATGTTAATGCGCAGAGTATCCGGTTTGGCGCTCTTATAAGACTTAACATCTTATCGATGTGAGTCAAGGTGACGAGTGCAGTACAAAAACTAATACTACTCCAAGAATTTTGGGAGAAATTATACGCTTAAGATCTAAGATGACGCTCTTTCAAAATCTTCCGTTTCATATATGAATGCAGTAAGTCTGTTAAAGCGAACGAGAAGGTAACTGTCCAGACGGGTCGGTAAGCTACCGCCATTCAGACTGCACCACATGGTTCTGAAAGCTGCGTTACAGACGTATTGTGTTGGAACTAAAACATATCATGTTTATTGCTTTTTCATGGTTTTCTTTCCACATATTTTTCGTACATAATTGTTACATTTTTTTTCATGTTCATATACTCAATATTTTGAATAATACCTTAATGACCTAAGCAAAGTATCACTATTTGATGACCGTCCTACTCTTCCCATTTGTATGTTATTGTTATAACCACTACATTATTACTTACATGCAACAAGACGACATTCCGACATATAAACTCCACTAATTAATCGGTAAATGCCCCGGTACGAAGTGAACATCCCCGACGGCTGTCACGGGGGGTGTCAAAAATTTTTACGACAAACTAATTCACCTCCCTCTGCCAACTAACTGCGAGGTGATGTTTTACTGCTTAAGGAAAAATCTCTGCGTCAGATATTCTGTGTCACTTCGCAAGCAAATTGATTTACTTTCACTGTCCGCGTTGTTTGATAATTGCTTTTATTAACAAACTATAACATTAATTATATACTGTAATTATTAAACAGTGTTGTTACTAAGTTTTTAATTATTCTCCTGCATGGGCTAGAACTGCCAGTGCCTGATATACGTAAAACCTTTGGAAAAGGCTTTACTTTACGGATGAATATTAATGTTATATTTAAAACAAAGGTGTTCATTATCAGCCGATAGGCATCCACTGCTGGACATGGGCCAGTTCCCGCCACTCTCACCAGATCGTCGGCCCACCTTGTGGGAGGGCTCCCAACACTACACCTACCGCTACGCGGTATCCACTCAAAGACCTCACTACCCCATTTACCGTCGGTCTTTCGAGCAAAGGCGTTCGTGCCCGTTGCAAAGGTGTTTATTAACATTACAAATTTGCTATAATGAATACGAAAACTATCTCGATGTAAAGATATGTCGTCTAATTCCGATAAGCAGTAAACTAGGCACGAACACACACACCAACGAGCACATCTCGTCCGTGCAGCAAGACGCCGCGATCGGTCACTGCAGAAAAAAGAGTTAAGTTAGTTTTAAGTATATAAAACATTGGGTAGTGGACGTTACTCTGTTTTATGGAAAGGTTAATCGCTGTGTTTATTGCCAAAAACGCTCCCAGTAACATTTTCATCAAAATTCTGGCAAGAACGCGGATGCAGTGTATAAATAACCGAAAAACATATTTGTATGTTAAACTTGGTATGGATGAAAAAAACACAAAAGCCTGAATTGTATGTGCTCGTGTATGTACACGTCGAGACGCTCTACATGTAATGCTTTATCGCACACTGAACGCACCGACTGTGACGAGGAAACTCAAAGTTGTTAGCTAGGATTCACAGGAGCAAAACCAATCAACATCAATGCTAGTTGCTAGTTACCACTCTTCAGGAGTAATGGAATTATTAACGACAATCTTGTGCAAACCTCACAAAGTGTTAGACTTTTAAAATAATAATTTTAGCGGTAGTTGGGATGATATACACTACACCACATAGTGATCGTTTTGTTTCCCCAGTGTTTTCACAAGCTATAGCCATTCTTCAAACTGACAAGATTAGACACTGCTGTCTCTCTGCCCCGACGATGTGAACTTGTTCATCCGAATGTGGCTGAGCCAAAATCACATTAATTACAATCTAAAATCATCACAACAATTTACAATAATTTTTTTTCCTAGAATTTACTTATCCATCTACAGGCTTCTCGGAGAAATTCGCTAAGGCACGACGAATGCAGAATGCGTTTCTAAGGTAACGATCGTAGCAAAAGCTGGTGGTAGGTCCCCGTCACCAGGCACCAACTTACTAATTACAACTGCCGCTTCTATTGCAGCCGACAAAGACTACTGTACATAGATCACAGTGTGCCACTTTGACGGACGCTTTAGCTACGCTAGGGAAATGACTGGAGTGACGAGACAAGACGTTCCCGACGGACCGGCGGGTGAACGTCGCGCTCGGCTCTCGCTACCTTCAATATATTATATGAACATTAACTTCCTGCGGTCGAGTACTGCATATGTATATTTATAACTATACTTTAACGTCCACAACAGGTTAATTATATAACTATAGTTAACCTGTTGTGGGCGTCACGCTGCGTAGCCTCGTAACCCGCTACGTAACTACGCGGCGTAGCGCTGTAACAAGATACGCTCCGTTACCTGCGCGTAGCGACGAGGAAACTTTCACTTCGTAGACGAGACAGCGTTTGTTATGAGTTATTTGTATTTGACACTGAATATAAAAATATTGTTATGACTTTGGTTAAGATTTTTTATTTATTTACTAAAACAAACGTCAAGATAATCATCAAAAGGAGATCACACTAGGCAAGCCCGTGCTGTGGGGCTATAGTTTAATGACTCTTAAAAACCTTGACTGAAACATAAAATAGATATATCAGACAGACAATTAAGCAAGCTCTATATAGATGCAGAGATACGTGAGCTTTAAACGTAGAGTAAGAAGAGTTCAAGTATAATGTTTTAAATCGCTTTCTATCTCCTCCATTCGCTTGAGTTTTACAACTATTACAATTTTGTACTTGTAATATGGTTGAGAAATTTTATAGTGAACATTATACACAACAATGGCGTTTTTAAAAGAACAAAATGCTGAAAGCACGACGTATAATTGCTTATTAAATATTCCAAATTTAGATTCATTTCCTAGATATTGTGCTCGTCGCCTTGATACATAAGATGTTTATGTAATACATCAAAGCGATGACCACAATGTGGCGCAGTGTACATCATCTCAACTAACATCATGTTGTTAGGAGCAGTATGTTTTCCCATCAGGTAAACGTTTAGTTCATGTCATCGCCTCGCCGAAATAGAAATAATATCCACCTTCACTATTGAAAGTAAAAGTACCTGCAGGTTTTCAATTATTACCTGCAGTCCGGTCTGCGTACGATAAGCTCACTGTGTCTTAGAGTGTGTTTTGTTGGTGTATTAGGCGTTTGATTAAGTTTTATTAACAATAGGATTCCATATTCTCTGTTGAATTTAGTTCAATATTTACTTGAATTTTTGGTAGTAATTGGTATTATTTTGCAAAGATGTGTTTTTTTTAAATCTGATGTACCAAAACACGGTCATATGTTGCAAACGAAACAAAATATTACAAGAAAAAACATATATTCGTTTAAAGTACAGCAGTCAAAATAAAAGAGTACTTAACAATTTTGTCAAAGGAAGTGCATTAATGTTTTTTGTTTAAAGAAAAGATCCATAAAAAGAAGTTTGATACCAATTGTAATTGGAGCCGCGCGAGGCTTCGATAAACAAGATTGCAGTTAAAATAAAGGATATAATAAAACCTCCTCTTTTGAAATTGAAACGGCGTCCCGGCGATGCATAGGGGTGCGCGGAGCCAACTCGGCGACAAGTATTACCCCACTTATTATAACTAATGAACGTTATTAAGCATTTCTTTTTTAATGTACCCACTTGATTTACGCAGTGGCAGTCCGCAATAGCTCCCAACTTGATAACTTAAGGTCCTGTTAGCGATAATAATTATAATTAATCTCCTAGGCTTGCAACCCCAATGTTACATTAACCGTTTCACAAATAAAAAAATTAAACTTTATTTAAACACTGTATAAAAAATAGTGTTTTAAATTGAGCCTAGTTAAATAATAAACAAATAAATAACCTTTGAACGTAACTGTAACACTTCGTAGCACCGCGCTACGAATACCGTAGCATTTTGTTAAACTTGATGTTGCACTCTTAAGTGCTACATAATTACTTCAAGTAACTATTTCAATTTTATTCAAAGCTTAGAAATAGATTTTATTCGTCTGAACAGATGAAATGGATTTTCTGCATAACGAATATGGTTAAACTTAAAAACTTCAGTGTTTTCAAACCGAAGATGTTGAATTTGATCAGAAAATAGGTTTAACTTGGAGTCGAGTGACAAAGTTAGCAAAATATGATTGAGACAGTAAGTTGTTTATTTTGACAAGGACAAAAAACAATACTTTTTTATTGAAGTTAGTTAAACTATATTCTCGTTCTCTTCGTCTACTTAACTTCAAAAAACATTTGGAAAAGTGCCTGCCCCATGGTAAGTGCGTAATAAAATCAATTATTATGCAATAGATTTTATATCTGAAAAAAAATAGTATTTAATGTGGTAAAGGAATCCGTTATCGCAAGGTTGGTGCGGGGCGACGTCCCCCCGGGGCGGGTCCGGCTGCACTTCCGCCTTTTGTCAATATACGTTGAACGCTCTCCAACAGGTAGAGGGTTGTTTGGTCGCGACCAGTTTGTTTTTACTCATAACCAACGCAACAAAAAGAGAGGTGTTTACCTGTGTAATCCTTGGCCTAACCGGATGCCGTTTGTGTGGATTTTTTAATAAAAAAGTCTATAGCAAACTAATCACAGATATAGTTTAAATGAATATGTACTGTACGCTCGTTGTGAGTTCTGAAACTTCATCATCAGCCGATACACGTCCACTGCTGGACATAGACCTTCCCCTAAGATCTCCACATCGTTTGTTGGAGTTCATTGTGAGGAGTTCGGTCAAAACCCACGACGCTGGCCCAGCGCGGGTTGGTGGGCGGTCAGAGCCTGGTTTGTTATTCAGCAGGGTGCATCGCGTGCAGTTAGGGTGGACTTGGGCTTCGTAAAATGTTGGGCGGAACCCCTTGCACCTCTGTACAGAAACAAAGATTTAATTTCATAAGTACTTAAGCTTCGTTTCATTATATAATATTAAAAAAAATCTTTAACATGTACCACAAGTTGACCCTCCCGCTCGACATTTCGATATAAAAAATAGTGTGGTAGGTCTGTAAAGTATAACATTCAAGTTATCGTTAGAATTGTTCTGGCAGAAAGTTTTATCAGCGCATTAACAGGGGAGGAAACTTTGTAAAATTTTACTTGTAAACTTGCTTCAATAAAGTAACTCGAACTTTCCGGTAAGTAACCCAATAATTATGAAGTGAAGTGCGTTCAGTTGTGAACTGGCGTTATTTTATACGTTACATAAAGTACCAGCAAGTGATTTGTGTTGGAAGGTCTTAATGCGGTTTTGGTTTGGATGGAAGGGGGTGATAGAAGAGAATGACTGCAGTGTGATCAATACTTTAACATCACATATGTCATACATACAGTAATAATCTAAGAAAGATCTTCATGAAATACACCAGTCTGACTGAAAGATAGTAAACCTTCACGGAAATTGGGTCAAATATTACGATTAGAAACGAGACGAGATTAGGAAATAATTCTTGGGTTCACGTTTTGTAGCAGTTGCTAGAAGTAATTTACATCTACCAGTTTCAGTTGACGCAGTGATTGTTAATAACTACAGCAGTAATGCGACCAATTTTATTTGATGTTCAGCATCATAATTTGGTGCGCGGGACGGTCGTTCGCGTTGCTGTCAGCTGTTCGCCCCGCAGACGTATCGCTGCTCGAGTTACGAGCTATCGAGCTGGCGAGACGCGCGATATGATAACGAGCTCTCGTCTGCCCGTCAGCTGATAATAATTTATATTCAAATATATAATATAAATGGAACGCCTGTATCCCGAAATAACGGGCTCATTGCATCTGATGCGATACTCTGGTGTTGGCTGGACTATGATCGCACTGGTTGAACTCGCTGCAGAACTGATGACTCAAGGCCTGTACTTTTAGACGCCCTCGGGTTACGTTCGGATTAAGTAAGAGGACGGTGTGGCTGTGGTGACGGTGCCTCCCCGAAAGTTGCTCGTATACAGCGTGCTTCGTGCTGCGTGCTGCGCTCCAATTGCATCTGTATTTTCTCAGTAGGAGCGTCAGAAGGATGCGGACGGCGTGCGTCCGGCGGCGGGGCGGCGGCGCGGCGCGGCGCGGCGCGGCGCGGCGCGGTGCGGTACGAGGCGCGGTGCGCGGGGGTGGATGCGCGGGGCGCGCGGCGAGGCGGAGGCGAGGCGGCGCCTCAGTCGAGCCGTAGCCATCGCGCGGGACGCACGTGTGGTGCCGAGATAGTTCCAACCAAATGAGGACTCCGCGCGAGCCGCACTCGCGAGCAACGTGCCGTAGTAACGAACAGCCGAGCGCCGGCCGCCGTTGAGTGTGCGCCAGTTTTTTACCGCCTAGGATAAGACTCTCTTGGACTGTTCCCGTTTGTGGCTAATGTGAGTTCAGATCTGACATCGTGTGCCTGCTGATCACGTGCCCCACATTTGGGGTATCGTCGCTGGAGCGCTCGAATGCTACATTTTTCCGATTATTTACGAGCAGGCAACGCTTCTGTAGATGTAGCCGCTCGATGACGCTTCTAGTTGAGAGAGTTACTACGTAAACGTACGTTAGCACGAGTGATAGCATTTTAGGAAATTTCGTAACAATTCATTGCATACAATTTCGTGAAACAGTTTCCTGAAATGTTTTCATCTCATTCTTCTAACCTTGTATTCGTGATACACGTTAGACTTGTTCTGACCCCTGCCAGAATACGGCTAATGCATATTTTGAACATTAAGATAAATCTGCAGGCATCATCTTGGCTGTTTATTACGCCACACGGGCCGCTGTCGCGCCTCGCGCACTGCTACATGCTATTCGTAGATTTTTTCATTTTAGACTTTAAAGTGTTGCTCGTAGAGTTGCTTTTTAAATAAAGCATAACTAAAGTATCGTTAAGTCCGAATGTCTGTACATTTACTATCTTATTTCTTCATTTTTAGTTAGCTTTTTCGCGACGCCTCGCCAGTAGTTTTGTACTTTTTTTTCGTAGACATTGCAGTTGAACGCTGGAGGGGTGTATTTTTATTGTTAATATAATATGTTGTTAAGTTTTAGCGAGTTTGGAGTAACGGCGGCGGCGGCGGCGGCGGAGGCTGCGGAGGCTGCGGGGGCGAGCGCACGTGGCGCACCTGACGGTAAATAATTGCTGCCACGTGGCACAATTAGCCTCCCCGCGAGGGTGGCAGCGCGGCGCTCGTCTCCGCTGCTGACGGGCCTGTAACTTATCGTTCTGTATCGAAATCGCAAACCGAAGTGTTTTGACATAACTCTCTTTAGGGTTTGTTGAAATTAGGCACGTAGACAGAAATATTGATTCGATTAGACGCGATGTTGATTCGAACCCGGCGTGCCGGCGCGGTGCGGGGCGAGCGTTGCGCGATCATGTAGGCCGTGATGACTGTCAGTTTCCAACTGTTCAGACGAATTAATATTCGGGACGGATCATTTGGCAGAACACATTATTATAGGCGGGCGCGTGTGCGTGTGCGTGTGCGTGTGCGCGTGCGTGCGCGTGTGGGGGTGCGTCTGGGTGTGTGTGTCGGCGGGTGGGGACAGAGGTGACGGGGTGGGGGTGTGGGTGGCGGGTGCCGCTGCGGGCAGAGGGAGCGCGGCGGATCGATGCGGCGGCGCTCCGGTATGATTTGCCTGCCGACCGGCCCGTTCCCCTCCCCCCTCACCCCGTCAGTCCCGCTCCCTCGGGAGCAGATACCCCGGCAGACGGGCGCACATCGCAACTCTAAACTGTGACAGACTTCTGCCCGTCTACGATTGTTTTGAGGCGGCAGGGCGCGGGCGGGCGCTACGCGGTCGCTACGGCCGGCTACGCAGACGCTGCTACGCACGGACCCGCGTAGCCTCGCCTCACAGAATACCGATAATTATTATACAATACAACACTTTATGAACTGTCTTTTTTTTTCTAATTTTCAATACTAATAATTACTTTAAATTTTGTTTATTTTACCAAATTATGGATTTACTTTTAATTTGAAGAACTTTTTTAATTTTTAAGTTCCACTGAAAATCAGATTTGCGGATTTTGTGAACAAACTAATATTTTACTTTTATATGAATGCTTTTTTTTTTTTTTTATATTGTCACATCTTTTTCCCAGTAGGGGTAGGCAGAGGTGAATAAACTACCAACGTTTCGCCAGATGTGGTCAGATTAGGTCCAGTGTAACAGGGGGCGAGCCTGTTGCCACTTCATTGGGACCACCACACACACACACACAAAGATGATATCAGTGTGCATGTTTCCTCACGATGTTTTCCTTCACCGTTTGTATCTCGCTGTTGTAACTAAAGTTCACAAATGTACATAACTTAAATATTAAGTCATTGGTACATGCCGAGGTTTGAACCCGCGACCTTCGGAATGAAAGCCGCACGCTCTAACCATTAGGCCAGCGAGCTAGCATATATAGCTAACATATGAATGCTTTTTTCCACTATATATTTTTTTTATTGTGGGAATAAATGGTATATGATATAATATTACATATAACTATGCATTTGCGATAAAAGTAATTGTAAATATTTCATCTACAATTTTATGTCTGATTTCGGAAACATCGGGCCTGTTTTTAAAGAGACTCACTAACAGATAATTAAAGAATCTAAGAAAACTTTTAATTCAATAAAAAATTACTGAAGCTTAAACAAATGAAAACTATAAAATTATAATGAAATTGCGTTTTTTTTCTTCAATTTCACTAGTAAGTGTTTTAACTTAAGGTAAAAGTTTAGTTCCTTCAAAATTAACTTAGAAACTATAAAAAAGGGGATAGGTTTATTACACACCGGCGCTACGACGTCTGCCGGGCGCGTGACACATTTTTACACATTATTTAAGAAGAAGAAGCTTAAAGCGCCTCCCCAGCTAGCGAAGGTCGGCGATCAGCGCGCTGCACTCCGCTCTGTCCGGTCCGTCTGCCGTCTGTCTGCTTCCGCGGAACGATTCCGACGCTGCAGACACCTGCTCCTTCATATATTTGCAATTCTCATTACTTATAAGCGGTAAAGTAGTATTTAATTTATTATAGTAAAAAGTATTACGCAGCTTTTTAAAGCTGTGAATACGTTGAATATAATATTTGTTTTACCTAAGATATTGAATTGTGAGTACATATGATATGTTATAGATTGTAATAAATCGCAGTTGAAAATTCCGATCTGTTGTACAAGCGCTACGCGGCTGCACTCATCGCAGTTAGCGTCTTGTTATAATTAGTAAATTTATAGTGCGTTGTAGTTGAAGAGATTGCCGAGGTAACAAAAATGAAGCAGAAAAGTCAGAAATAGTACGGACAAATTCTAACCACTGCCAGCATTCCTCCGGCGCAGCACACGGCGCCTCCTCGAATTCCATCCGCTCCTACCGGAATGATTGGAACAGATAATAGCGGGCGAACTGCGTTATCTGTTCCAATTGGAACTTCACTCTGTTAAGGTCTAGTTTGCGGAACTTGTCTTCAGCAGATTTATATGAAAGTGTTAAGGCGTGGAATGATTTCATCACGGTTATATTTCTTCACCTCAAGGTCACGCTCCCCGGATGGAATCCATCCATATCATCTTTACACTACAATTACAAATTCATTAATAGCGACTGTTAATTTAGGTATATAGAAAAATTCTATATAAAGATGTAGGAGGTAGGGGGTGTATGGGGTTCCGCCCAACATCTTACGGAGCCCAAGTTAACTTCATCTGCACGCGGTACACCCTGCTGAATAACAGACGAGGTTCTAACCATCCACCAATCCACCCTGGGCCAGCGTGGTGGCCTAAGGCAAAATACCTCTAAATGAACTCCTCGATATGAAGACGTTTGCGGGAGGCCCATGTCCAATAGTGGACGTCTATCGGCTGATGATGAAAAATGTAGAATCTTTACTTCTTTTAAAGTAGTTAAACTTGACAGCTCCAGAGATTAATTAGATAGTTTTAAAATGTTTTATATATTATATCTCATTGAATAAACCACTGGATAAGTTATGTAAAAATGTCACGCACGTCTCAGCCGCTGGACCTAGATTAGGTTAGGTATAGTTTAGTGGATGTCAGGGCCCTTCTAGGTGCCACCATAGCTCTTATTGCCGCCGCCAGACAATATCGTAGTGTGCAAAGATTATTGTTTGCTAGTATAACGAGCGTCTAGCTAGTGTAATTACTGGGGTAATGAGACTTAACGTGTTATTTCTTATGATGACGGCGACATGTTTAAGTCTAGCAGCTTCTAGCCTTAAAACTGAAAATATTGTTTTATTCTTATGATAATTAGGAAAGTTATCGTTTCACTCAAATGAATAAAAATATGAATATCCAATCAATACCGTATCGGCTGAAACGATCTGAAAGTCGATTCAGTCTTATGTTCGTAAAAATACTTCTCGATGACTCTTATTACATTCCTAACGCAGAGAAGAAATAGAAAATACTGAAAAGTTTTTTTATTGTCGACTGAACTCGCACTGTACGGTTGTGATGTTGACATCTGAACATCGTCTCTGCTACAGAATGAGTTTTGTAGGTGAATTAAGCCCTTCATAATATTTGAAAACATAGCTTAATTGCGTGGTTGAAGATGTAGTGACAAGGATAGAGAAAGGGATGCTCAGATGGTTCTGCCATGTCGAAAGAATGGATGAAAGAAGATTAATGAAAGAGATATACAAGGTAAGAATGATTGGAAAAATAGGTGCAGGCCGACCTAGGCGGACATATTCCGGTCAAATCGGAGATGTCCTATAGAAAGGCCGGATCAAAAGCACACGCAACCGACGAGCGTGCATGAAGACGCTTATGAAAGTGGAGGAAGCGAGAGAGGTGTGCCAGGATCGTAGCAGGTGGAGAGAGGTGGTCTCTGCCTACCCCGCTGGGAACGAGGCGTGATATATATGTATGTATGTGTATGTATGTTAATTAGTTAGCAATTAACAATTTTCATACTCCTATTCGATTGTTATAATTTCTGTCAAATTATATTCAATAAATAATCATCAGTATTGTGGTTCAAGGATTAATACGGGCCTCAGTAATCCGGGTGATGATCAGCAAGCTCGCAGGACTTGGTATGTGGCTTAGCAAACGCGGTACATCGGTAATGGTTACTGGAAAAGGTACAGCTTTTATTTTAAACCCTTTAAAAAGGGTTAAATTCCGTTGGGACATACCCATCCCATACTACAGCAATTATTATAGTATAGTAGATTATATGAGATATACTATCTTGGAATATTTAGTAAAAGCAGGAGATATTTGAGTAAGTAAATGTGATAGAACTGTGCGGTATACGACCAGGGTTCGATCCCCATTGAACTTGAGCTTCGAACGAGGAAAAAGATCGCGAGGAGCCGCAGAGTCTCAAAAACAAATTTCTTCTACATGTAACATCGTCTCGGTTCGCTTTATCTTCGCGGTGAATGTGGAAACGCCCACACGTGGGAATATCAAGTGGGCCGTCCGAGTGATGTTTCATCGAATACTAATTCATTCGTTAAAGAAGTCAATTTGTAATTTACTATTCATTTAGGTCTTAATGAGAATAGAGAAGGAAAAGTTTTTATTTGTCGGACAGCGCGCCGCGGGCTGCGCCCCTCCGCCGTATCTGATGCCCACGCTAATCTTATTTGTTTTCCTACTAGTGTTCTTCTAATGTAATTTACGCAGGCGGCAATTGCAATCACTCCGCTTGATTGGCACGCGACATTAAGCTGGTGTACGCAAAATAAATGTTATTTTGTTACCGACATCCCTCGGGGAATAACCTTTTTTGATATAGTATTAGTGTTGAACCTTCCCAATGCCTAATAGCGTCAACATTTCGACTATATGTTATAGCTTTACCATCGTTCGGGGCAGCGCTTTATCATCTCTGGTCCCATTTAACATCGTGTAGATTAAGGACATGTTAAGCCAGAAGAGTAGACGTCGCGATCCTGAAGCGGCTACACGTTAGCATGAGGCTATCGACTGTTAGCTACCAGACTATTCGTATTTAAATTACTCTTAATTGCGTACTGCAGTGCGAACCCAACCTTCAATAACGAACAATACGGCCCTGACGAGAATCCGGTATTAACACTGTAATAACAACAGCAGTAGGGAGTAAAATTTTGTTACTAGATTTATATGAGTAAAATAGCGATGCGCACCGCAACGCACAACTAGTCGCAAACCGCTAACAAGTTGCTCGTAACAGCACCGAAATAAATCCAATTGAATCAGTTCACGTCGAAGTGCTCCACCACCGGAAACTGTCCACAGGCTATAAATTAAAAAGGTTCCCAGCATGATTAATTCATTTACAAGTTAAACTTTCCGCGCCACCCTCGCCCTTTGAGGTTTTAACAAACTTCGTTTGTGCGCTTTCCTACTCGTATGACGTTTACGGTAAATTAAACTTTGATTTTCATATAAAAGCATTAAGCAATTTTATCTTTAATAACTAGATATGATCCTGATCACTCTCACGACTAGGTACGGAGGTAACTTCTCCTGTCAAGCAATAGTGAGCAATCATTACCACCGTATTGCGATTTGAAAGGCGCTGCAGTTACTGAGCATGTGCGATTTATCATCTAATATTCCAGATAACGAAGTGTTCCGAAACATCTTATTATGTCACTGATGTATGTGGGTGCATCATTTACTACCAGTTGGACGTCCTGCCCCTTCGATCATGAACAAAAGAGTCCATTTCCACGTACAGACGGATACAGGTTCGTTTCCGCGATGCGTCACACTGCCGTAGCGATTATTTTAGACAATTTTAAAATTGCGCCGTACGAGTTTAAACTTGCCCATAAACTAAAGTTTAATCTAACTGAAAGCCGAACCCCTAATGCCCTCCCCTGTTAGGTTAAGGTAAGCCAAATCATGATTAATGGATATTCAAAGCAGTTAAATCCGCAAACTGGTGCGTATAAACGCGATCGCGGCGCTCGGTCCGCTTGCGGAATGCTTTTCACGTTCATATTTTTCTTTCCGCGAACGGAGTTTTAGAGGAATTTTTCATTAGTTTACCCCTAAAAGGGGTTGGTGGTGTATTTTGTAAGTAATATCTTTTTCAG
This sequence comes from Troides helena, assembly GCA_029286815.1. NCBI lineage: Eukaryota > Metazoa > Arthropoda > Insecta > Lepidoptera > Papilionidae > Troides > Troides helena. The sequence goes on along the minus strand of JAGSMV010000007.1, from coordinate 20,160,180 downwards.
CTATCGGCACATTAAATGTTTTCCTTAGAAAATGTTTATCCAAAAATCAGAGAGGATTCTAAATTATTTCGTACTTAGTTTCAGTAAGGGAGTAGAGACGTGCATAAAGATATCGTGTAGAGTAAGCATACTGTGCTGATGATGATCGTGATGAATATATGATAGTTACCTACCTTCAGAGTGATTTAAGATATTATTTATATAAGTTTAAGACGGTAGAGTTGGATGGAATACCAGTCAAGGTATGGAAGGTGTTCAAGTCGGATGGATGGATGTGGCTGACCTTATTCTTTAACAAGTTGTTACAAGAAGAGACGATCCCGGATGAGTGGTGTAGCAGCTCACTGGTACCCAGCTTTAAAAACTAGGGTGATGTACAGCTCTGTAACAACTATAGAGGAATAAAGCTCATGTTACATAGTGTGAAAGTTAGGGAAAGAATCTTACCGTGAAGACTGAGAGAGGAGAGTGAGGTAGCCCGGAATCAATTTGGTTTTATGCCTGGGCGGGGGACTACGGACGCCAGTTTTCCTCCTCGCCAACTGTGTGAAAAATACAGACATGCGCACAAATACCTGCACATGGTGTTTGTGGACCTTGAAAAGGTATACGATAAGGTTCCGTGAGAGGTTCTGTGGTGGGCTCTGAAAATGAAAGCAGTACCCGGGAAATACCTTCAGCGTATTTGTACTATGTACTGTCGTGCCAGTACACACATCCGGTCCACTGCTGGCGAAAGCGACAGTTTCGGTGTGTTGGTGGGCCTACACCAGGGGTCGGCATTAAATCCGTAACTCTTCCTCCTAGTAATGGATGCACTGACATCAGACACACAGCAGGAGGCACTCTGGTGTATGCTTGTTTTCGACAACATCGTGCTTGATGAAGATGTGGAGATGAATTCGAGGTGCAGAGCAGGTTGGAAAAATGGCGAAATATGTTAAAGAAAACTGGGCTCAAGATTAGCAGGACCAAAACTGAACATTTGTTCTGTGACTTCGGCGATCTCACCAGATTCTCTCCCATCGCCTTAAATGGTGTGCCCCTACCAGCCTGCTCCGATTTCCAGTACCTAGGTTCACTCATACAATGCGACGGCGATATTGATCGAAATGTGAGAAGCCGAATAAATGTAGGATGGATAAAATGGCGACAGGTCACTGGGACGACTTGTGATCCACGAATGCCCCTTAAACTTAAGGGAGAGATCTACAAGTCGGTCGTTAGATCTGTCCTCGGATGAAAGGAGATTACATGTGGCCGAGATGCGAATGTTAAGATGGATGTGCGGTGTGACGAGATGGATAAAATTAAGAATGAGCATATTAGAGGAAGTCTGAAAGTTACTCCAGTGACAGAGAAACTGAGGAGGAAGAGGTTAGCGTGGTGCGGGCATGTTATGGGGAGGGATGAAGGACATATAACAAAGAAAGTAATGAGAATGAAAGTGGATGGTTATAAGGGTAGAGGGAGACCTAAGAAAGCATGGATGGATTGTGTGGAAGACGACATGTGTAAATTCAGATATGACGACTGATAGAGGGATATGGAAGAGAAGTACGCACTGTGCCGACCCCACATAGCTGGAGAAAGGGTAGTAGAAAGTAGAAGTTTAAGACGGTAAAGTTAGCAGTACTTATTTGGCTACACGGAGAGCTCGCCTCCTCGTTTCCTTGTATCTGTTTCCGTGTTTGATGTAGGATAACAGGATAGTGTTTTATTCGTCCTGATGAAAAAACAACTTTTGCCTGTTGCCGGCTAGTGACGGGCGCAAATACGATTTCCATAATGTATACGCGGACTCGTCACCGTACATCACTTGTATATTGGTGTCACTAGGCAGTTTGTTTCGCCCCACTGGATTCCTACTTATTATACATCAAAACACGATATTGTTTCGCGATCTTTTTAGATAAATAATTTTCAACTAACGTTATCCTTTTTCTTTTTTATTGCGAGGGAAATCTTCTTAAAAGACACCCTGCTTCTATAGCGAAGATAAGGATACGTGAGATTTCTACCTACTAAAACCCCTCGGTAGTCTCTATCAGTGCATTAGGAGAGGCTCCAAGATCTACGAGACGCACCGGTTCCCTCCTGGACTGCTAGCTAAAAGATTCCACGGAAGGGCAAAGCCGTCTTTATCATCCACGCTGTGCTACAGCACATCCTCTACACCTCCTATCCTATCTAAGTAAAGGACAGGACTAACACTTTCCGCGGTCTCCAGGAGCAAGTGCTATTACTATTAACTTAAAGTATTTTTTTTATTCAATGAAGCGATGAGACGCGGAGAATGTTCAGCTCTTGGTAAGGAACACGCCTGCCTGTAATACCGTGGCGCTGGTTAGGACGGTATACCCTATTCCACATTGTGCTCGTCGGTTTGAGATGAAATTTGTTGAGTTCAATCACCCCAGTAATTACAATAGCTACAATTTCCTTCAAAGCGGAACACAGTCATGCTTGCAGACTACTGCACTACTGTTTAGAAATAGAAAAAGAAGCAGCGGAAACCTACCACTAGTTTACACACTTCAACTGCATGTATAGTCAGTTACTCATCATCATCATCAGCCGATAGATATCCACAGCTCCCCCATAGATCCCTACGTAAATCGGTGCTGCGCTACACGCATCTCCGGACACCAGAGGTCGTCGTTTGTAGAGGTTCAAATGGGGGACTTCAGCTTTTCCCCATCACTCTAATGTGAATTGGTGGGAGCTAGAGCCTTGTTTGTTGATTAGCAGGCTGCTCCACGAGCAGGTGAGGTTGGCTTGGATCCCATGAGTTCAGGGTGAATCGATCGTGGATTTATCATGGGCGACACCCTCCGCCGAGCGCTCAGTAGTAGGATGGAGAGTTGCAGAGGAGATGGAGACCCTCTCCGACCATCGGTACATTATTATCGATGTGGAGCCCACGCTGACAGCTATAAATAGTCGTTCCGACAGACGTTCACTACGGCGATGGTCACTTAAGCACTGCAACCAAGACCTACTTATGGCAGCTGCCCATGTGGTGAACTGGTCATGCCCTAGCAGGGACGAAAACCTGAATAATGCAGTTGCTCGACTCCGCGAGGATATGAAAACCATATGTGATATGGCAATGCCACGAAGCAAAACAGACAGGAAAGGTCCGGCATATTGGTGGTCACAAGAAATCTCCAAACTTCGCACGGTCTACCTGGGATTACGACAAAGATACACGCGATCTCGGCGACGTCGAAACTCCTCAATAGAGGAGAGAGAGGGCAAATACAGAGAGTATCGTACTGCGACCAAGGCGTTGCAAGATGCCATCGCCAAAAGCAAAATCAGGAGCTGAAGAGACCTGCTTGAGGGGCTAAACAAAGACCCGTGGGGTCGTCCCTATAAAATGGTGCACGGCAAGTTGCGGCCTTGGGTTCCGCCCCTCACAGAAACCCTGGATCCTGGTTTTGTGTCTACCGTACTGGAAGCGCTTTTCCCGGGACCCTGGGATGAAGAGGAGAAACGAACGGCGCTGATGGTTTTCTCTGAATGGTCGGAGGAGCTCTCTGTCATGGAAACAGAACTGCGAGAGGCGGTGCAAACCATCGGAGCTCGAAACACGGCCCCAAGGCCAGATAGAGTCCCAGGTAGGGCCTGGAAAATCCTAACACCAATTCTTGGTGCGAGATTGCGGCGCCTGTTCACCGACTGCTTTCGAGACGGTTACTATCCGGCAGATTAGAAACGAGCGAAGCTGGTGCTCCTACACAAGTGGGGAAAACTAATGGATGAACCGGCAGCCTACCGACCAATTTGTCTTTTCGATGATGTAGGTAAATTATTCGAACGGATAATAACCACTCGAATAAACACACATCTCGGGAATAGAAGCCCGGACTTGGCGGACCATCAATATGGATTTTGACGGCGGCGCTCCACACTGGATGCCATCCTCCACGTGAGAACCGTGACGCACCAGGCGATAGCCAAAAGGAGAATTGTCTTAGCAGTCAGCCTCGACGTTGTCAATGCATTCAATTCCCTTCCCTGGTGTGTCATACATGAGGCTCTGGTCTACCACCGAGTTCCGGCATACCTGAGGAACGTATTGAAGGCGTACCTCTCAAATAGAAGCATTTGTTACCCCGGTAGATACGGAAGCTTACAAGAGAGGGACGTAATGCGCGGGGTTCCGCAGGTGTCAGTTTTAGGACCGCTCTTGTGGAACATCGGTTACGATGCGGTACTACGAACGGTGCTACCACCGAGTGTAAACATGGTGTGTTACGCAGATGACACGCTAATACTGGCTGAGGGGGACTCTTTCCAAGGGACCGAAAGGCTAGCCGAGATCGGGGTTGCCATGATTATCGGCAGAATACGGAGACTCGGACTGCAAGTGGCACCGCAAAAGACCGGAGCGATGTGGTTTCACGGCCCGAGACTAAAGGAGAAACCCCCCGATACATTTTTATGTGTCGGGAACGTAAGTATCCAAATTGGCAACCACCTCAAGTACCTGGGACTGGAACTAGATAGCCGATGGAACTATGTCGCGCACTTCGATCGTCTCGTCCCCCGGATTCAAAAGGTAGCGGGTACTTTGCACCGACTGCTACCGAATTGAGGAGGGCCGAGGGAAGAAGTCCGCCGTCTGTATCTCCTGTGTGGGCCGACATACTCTCGTGTAGACCGCGTCGGGCGACGAAGGTTAACGCTACGCAACGCACTATTGCGATTAGAGTAGCCCGAGGATACAGGACGATTTCGTACGAGGCGGCCACACTCTTAGCGCGATTCCCACCTCTGGACATCCTGGCGGATATGGACGCAGAGATCTTTCATAAGATTCGCATCCTCCGCCAAACCGATGATCCAGAAGAGACGGTCGAAGAGCTTCGAAAAGAAACCAGAAGGCGGGCAATGGCGCGTTAGCGAGAAAGGTTAATGGAACCTCGCAATACTCGTCAGCGCGCGGTTAGTGCGATTCTGTCCAGCTTAACGGCTTGGCTGAAGAACAGTGGACGGGTGACCTACCATTTAACACAGATACTCACCGGACATGGCTGCTTCGGGGAGTTTCTGCACTGGATAGGCAGGGAGGAGTCGGCGCAAAGCCATCATTGTGGAGCGGCCGAGGATTCCGTGCAGCACACGCTCGAACACTGCCCTGTTTGGGAGTCGGAGCGACGGATCCTCGTCCAAAACGTCGGACAAGACCTTTACCCGGCGGCCGGAGTAGCGGCGATGACGAGAAGCCGGGAAGCGTGGCACAGTGTCCTTTCCTTTTGCGGCACAGTAATGTTCGCAAAGGAAGATGCTGAGTGAACCAGGGAACGTGCAGATCCCGCTCGTCGGAGAAGCCGTAGAGACAGACGAAGGTAGCTGGTCTGTTGTGGCCGCCGCCCTGGAGGGCACTGGTGCGTTCTTTTAGAGATCCTAGATTCCTTCACAAGCGCTGAGGACGGGAGTCGATGTGGTTTTAGTGGGTATTCCGGCAGCCCGTCGGCGAATCCCACATACCCGCCCGTTACGCGGCGGGATGCATAAATGCATTTCACATCGTTAAAAAAAAAAAAGGATCCCATTAGTTGTTGCGCGGGAACCCTGACACTCCTTTACCGCCAGTTACTCACAACTTTATATTTATGACATCATCAATAACATACAAGGGAATATGTTGAAAATACCACATCCGTTATTTAAAAACTACCACTCGTTATGTGAATATAAAAAAAATGAATTTCAGCCAACTTCCGGGTCCGAGTGCACTCCGCTCTCCTTACGTCACGAGGCCGGAGCGTGGGCTAGCTCGGAGCGCGCGGAGCCGGATCTAGGTCACATCGCGCGAAGCGTCAAACAGATCCAGTTATTATGTTCGAGCCGTAGTTATTCGAGTAGCTGTTAGCTTGGCAAACAATTACGCTGTTTGGCATCGGGACTGGCCATTTAAGCGCTCACCATTGTGTGTCCGGACGCGGCTGGAGCTGTCTTCTCCTTTATTAATGTCCAAATACTGTTGTAATGCCCCGGCTCGCGCTTCAAACATCAAGCTACATATACATCCAGCTTAAAATTGAATGTACACCACGGGCAACATTTACTCGTTTCCAAGTAGACTGCCATCGCCAAGGGTTAACTGGTGGAGAATGTCAATGGTCATTAAGGGAGCAATAAAATTTCAATAAACGGGAAGAGTTTCTCTTGTCTAAAATAGAGTGGCGGTCGATTGCAAACTCACTTCCGTGGCCCTGGAATCGAACTCGGCACCCACGCGATGCAAGGGTAGCAGTTAACTCCTGTCAACTTAGAAAATAGGAATATATCTTATTTAAGAATATAAGTTGAAGGTTTTAACAAATGTTATTTGAAGACGTTTAAGTTATTTTCAAGTAATTAATATTGAAACAGTTGATGCCCCCGTGAGCTCAATCAATAGCAATAGTTATTTGAAATGTGGAGGCGTTACTGAAGCGATTCCCGTGGTGTTTACGAGGGGGTGCGCCCGCCGGCTTTCAACCCTCTGCAGCTCAACGGGTTGCTCATCGATCGCGCGCAGCCTCCGCCGCCACGCTTGCATCCCCAGCCTCCTCACTATACTAGAGCCTTCTAGATATTCCTGGAGTCTATACAGTCCAATTACAATTTTCAACGGTGGTAGATCTCTGTTGCCGGAGATCGTCTAAGTAGGTACTAGATAGGTCGGTACCTATTTAGTATCTACTTTTGAAAGACGTTCTAGCTAGTGAAATTACTGGGGTAACGAGACTAAATAATATATATCTCAAAGCGTTTAGCATAATGTGGTGCAGTGTATATAATCCTAACTAGCGCCACGTTGTTACGGGCCGGCGTGTAGCTTATCATCAGATGAGGGTCCTGCTGGTCTCCTCTCTTTTTAGAATAAAAAAAAATGTGTAGCACTAAATTGCGTCGAGGCTTCCAGGTATCTTAAATTGGTTGACTCTTTAATATGCTAAAGAATAGCTGCGGCGTCTTTCGAAATGAAGCAGCGGTTTGCATATTAATTGGTGCGAGTAATAAATATTGTAGATAGCTAGATCCGTACCGCCGTCGTTACGGCTTCCGAGGGGTGTACGGGGGTTGGTCGGGCACCGGCGCGACGCACTAAACATCAGAACCGTCTGGAGCACATAAATAGATCATCAAAAATCCATAATTGTAGTCTAGATAAAGCAATAAACTCGGTCGCGGTATTTAAAACCGGACTCGGCCGTGTGTGTGTGTGTGTGTGTGTGTGTACAAAATGCCTTACAAACATATAAAATGTTTTACGACACACAGACATATAGAAAATTGATGAGTTATTATGAAAAGCAAAACCTACCGCTACGTAATTAACACTGAAACAATAAACACTCGACGGACAAGTGTACCGGTGAAGCTGGTGCTCTGTCAGCTTTCATCATCATAACGTTATCTGCTATCAATTGGTTCAGCTGTTTGTGGACCAGTTTTAAAAATTAAAAAGGACCGTCGAGTTAGGAAAGTCAAAACGAAAATCATTAGACAAGTAGCCAGAAAAAGTATTTAGTATTGAATATACAGACTTTTTTATGCACTAAGCTATAAGGCCATCAATTATATACTTGAGTAAGTGTTATACATAGCTCGTAGTAGTCATCGGCCAATTAATGTCCTCACTGTTGGGGCACAGACTTACCCTCAATTTGAGGGCGATGAGCCACAGTCGACACGCGGGCCCAATGCGGGTTGGTGACTTCACACACACCTTAGAATAAATTCTAATTCATGTGCAGGTTCCCTCGCGATGTTCTCCTTCACCGTTTGTATCTCGCTGTTGTAACTAAAGTTCACAAATGTACATAACTTAAATATTAAAGTCATCGGTACATGCCGGGATTCGAACCTGCGACCTTCAGGATGTCCTCTATAGTCTACAGTTTTGTAGCAGAATTCTCTGCTGTGATTGAAATTTCAGTGCAAATCGCTGATCGACTTCACCCGTAAAATTACCAGAATAGTGTTATAGGACAACAAAGAAATTATAATTTGAATTTGTCTCGATATAAACTCAATCATAAAGATGTGTACATTATACTTATTCCTTATCGCAAACCCTGGTATTCAACTGTTGTGGTGTGAGTAATGAAATGCCCCTCTACCTCCCCCACCATGCTGGCGCAACCCCAAACCTGTTAGACTATTGGAGAATCTAAATTACAACGCGAAGCTTTATTGCAGGAGATAGAATTCTAGTCGCCGCTTTAACAGATCCTGTTCAAGTTTAAAAGGACGACAGGCACAGTACTCTGCTATTGAATTATCGCAGCATATCCTTCGCTAAATGTAACCTATTTTTTATCACCACCTATGACAGGATAGCCCCAGGAACTATAATATGCAAAGTGGCGCAGAGAAAACTTTCAAGCGTCTACTTAATGAGAGAGTGTCCTTATCCGTGCCGCGGTGGTGCAGTGAGTAAGCGCGTGCTCAGTTCTTGTAGAGTTTAGGATGGAGTTGAGGCTTTCCTGAAACCGCCCAGCTAAGTATCTTCTTATAGTTTATCTCCTGCGATTACAGCATCAGTGTTCCGTCTGTCGATATACGAAAGTGAAAGTATTCTAAGCGAACGCACATCTCCTTCATCGTTTATTTACACCGAGCGAAATTGAGATCAAATGTTGTGGATCAAAAATGCTCATAAAAAAGCAGACCCGCCCCTCTCGTCGTCTCGTCGCTAAAAATCTGTAAATAAAAAAAACTTGCCCCATCAACTGCAGAACGAATTGTAATCAAGCCAGCGCCGGCTCCAGAACAAACGAGCCTCATCACCTCGGTTCACCTTCAGAGCGCTGTAATATTTTTTTCTCTTTACGCGGGGGTTTGTTGTGCGTCAATCCGCCCCTAAATCCTAAACAGGTCGTAAAGCAAGATTGCTGTTTATAATCTGCGCCGACCTACGATTTTCAACAAAAAAATATATCTGAATGACAAAATGGCGGAGTGAAATTGGACTCCGACAGAGATATACAATTAAGATACCGTCTTTATCTTAGGTGACACTTAGTCCTTAACATTTGGGTTGTGATTACATTGATTAGTATTAAATAGAGAAACTGTTGATTGGTTCTATAAGCTACAATAAATGTATTTTGACTAATCTATATATATATATATATTTATTATATATATACTATATATATATATGTCGATCTGATGGTTTATATACCATTATGGTGTCAGCTTTCTTAGTGGAAACGATCTGTTTAAGAAAAGCTGTAACGAATGAAATAATTAGGATAATGAGATATATTATACTTCAGTGATGTGGTGCTGTGTAAACATCCTAATTAGCGCCACATTTTTATACCGCAACATAGTTTTTAAATATTAGTACACTTGTTTCTGTATTTGATTGCATTTCACATTTTGGATAGCTGTATGTAAGTAGTTGTTTAAGTCGTTTCGGATGGGATTATTTCTACTTATACTGTTGTGGAGTAAATATTCTAATGTGAAGTTAGCTGTAGTTAGTGAAATTGTTAAAGCTCATGAAACATACCGTCTTATTAAAGCGAAATGGACAACGTGACTTCAGCACTGTGCGTGGAGTTCTTCGAGTACAAGCACTTCAGCGCGAACGTTATCCTCTTCGTGTGACTTATGTTGTAAATAAGTTAAATAAATTTTAGTAGCAGTAACTTACTTATAGTCCTCGTGTGAAGTTGCGCGATGCTACAAATTAGACTTTTAGATTTGTGTTTACGTTCACCGTGCTCGCTGTGCAGACATCTAGAACCGGTCGCGGCGGGGGCGAGCTCGACTCGTCGAAAAGAAAACCTCAAAGTGACCCGGACGACCTCCGGCGACTGATCCAGACGGCCTCGCTTAAAATACAGCCTTCATTCGAACCGTGAACCCGATAGCATTTTAGTCTGCTAAAGTGGCTTCTTTTCTAGATCACTCCGGAAGGAAGGCAAAAGCTATATCCTTTCATACCGCGGCGACGGGGTGTGGATGTCGATAATATATTTGCGGAGACCAGCGGCGGGCTTTCACTTAATAATGTTTTAGCGATCAATTTAGTAAGAAAACTACAGTTAATTTAGTGCCTTTTCACAACTATTATATATATACTACTAACTCCTTAAATGATATACAAATCTGAACACCGTCATACAAGACGATCCTCGGCGTTGTCCTCATAACTTTTTAAAGACCCTAGTTGTTGGACCCTGGCGACAAGGATCAGAGTGCTGCAATGATTGATATATTATATAAATATTTAACTGGTTAGCGGCAAAACGAAGATGGACATCGATTGAAAACGCTGATCTTCACAATAACCTAGGATGACAATTAAAATAAAGATGACATAATTTGATATCAGATGTACTGTATCAAGTACTCGTGCTCTCTGTCGAGGTGCTTTCTATATATAATATAATATAAGAGATTTGCTCCTACTTAGAGAGTCATCACGATATCTCTGTAACAAAAATGCCTGAAGACTTGAAATTTGGTAGAAATATTCCTTTTGCCGAGATAAGTTAGCTAAGAACGGATTTTATTTAAATATTATTTTATTCAAATATTATCCTTAAAGGGAGTTGCGAGGATTTTACGCTCATCAAGGCGGGCAGGCAACAGCTAGTTAAATATGTTTCAAGTAAACATCATCTGCTAATGAATATACTGATTTCAGGTCCTCCTCCCTCACTGGCGTTGTATCATCACAATTTCCGTGTGTACTGATAAACAGTAGCAAATAAATATTACTGTTTTCTTGCTACTATTTATGTGACAGGAGTAGCGCGCGGTGGAAGTATTTATATATATATATATACACACACACACACACTTAACAATAACGAAGAGTATTATTATCCATAATATACATATTCTGGTTTTCATCATCGTCGTCATCACAGCCGATAAACGTGCACATATGAATATAGGATTCCTACATGATCGGGTGAGGATTCATATGTAGTACATGGTAGTATACTATTTCCCACCACCTTAGCCCAAAATGGGTTGGTGGGAGTCAGAGCCTCGTTTGTTGACTAGCCGGATGCACCACGAGTTGGTGAGGTAGATTTGGATCTCGTGAGATTTTGAGTGCGAACCTTTAACATCCTGCCGAGGTCTAGAATATATTTCTTTAATGATCCAATTACTTTTAGTAAATTTACTAGCCATAAGTAAATAAATTTATTAATAAACTAGCTACCCCGTGTATGTCGTGTCAGTATATTAATATCAAGTTTGCTTATCTCTGGCTATATGTTTAGCAGATCTGCTATTGACGTGAGCTTTATGGGCCTTTGGATATTAAGGCAGACTATTTAATCTAGATATTTTGACATTTACTATTGATATTTTAGTATAGACAGAAGTGTTAATGACGATTTATGATAATAGCTAACTGTTTGCGAAAATCGATCTAGTAATATCTAACATCATCCAAGCAGACTCCACCAGGTCTGCCAACGATGGGAAGATGATTCTCGTTCGATGCAACTTAAACTTTTAATCCGGAACATTCAGTTCCCAAAAGCAAGTCCTTCCTAAGTAAATCCTTTCCAATTTCACACGGATATAATTTAAAGGAAGTCGCAAATTTGATTCAATAGATAAGGGAAGCTATTGGCCGTGAGGTTACCATTTGGTTTGAAATTCTTCGCGAACACTCGACTTGCTTCGACGCTGAAAAGTAATTGTGAAGTGATCGAAATTGATGATGAAATACGCAGCAATAGTTATACTTTTGAATTACATTTAGAGTTGCGCGCAAGAGACTTCAGATAACTCGCCACATCTTCAAAAAGATAAGATGTCGTCATCATAATATCAGCTTGTAGATTACCTTTGTTGAAAACAGATCTCCTAATTCTAGCTGCTTGGCGTGCTGACTGTGGCACTAGGCTAGTTATAGTTATAGAAGTTGCACTTAGCCTGCAGTTACCTTAGCCACCTCTTAGCCATTATAGAATGGCAGCGGGGATATTCTAAGTTTAAACCATCAGGAGATATATGATTAATAAGCTTTCCGAGAGTTTAAGTATAGTTCATACATTATTCGAAACTTGAAGATATCTTATTTTTTTGATTACGTGACTCGTTGAACCATTACGGGGTTATGAAGAAATAAGGTGTAAAAGGGTTGAAAGTGTTTCTGAGTAAACTGTGTGCAGCTCTGGGAACAGTTCCATGTATTGCACATGAAATTGTAGACAAAGTATCAGCAAGTTCTGCGGCTCTGACTGGTAGATCTTTCTTATGATGATCTCTATCTTATGTTGTGGTGTTGTGTACGTCTTCCTGACTAATGTTTGTTGTGTGCAGGCATTAAAAATGATCATCAGGTGGACGTCTAGCTCGCGAAATGAATTCGATGAATGACAAGTATATAAATGATTTCTGTGTATGTATATATGTGTGTGCAGCTGGAAGGTTTTCTTCGCGTCAGTACCGTGTACTCCGAGTAATATTCTAAAGCCTTAAGGAGTGAATCCAAATGAATGTGCGACGGGCTCGAACCCACTACATATAATATATAGTCCCGCAGTCATTCACTAATGAGCAGCGGGCGGCGGCGCGCGCACATTAAAACTTTGCTCGTATTAAAGTTACACTTTTGAGGATAACTCGATCGCAAAACATCGGGGGCTGCGCGCACGCTGACGGGGTGGAAACGTGGGGGGATGAACGGCGACAGGGCACAGGGTGTGGGCGTGGGCGTGGGCGTGGCGGGGCAGGGGACGGCAGCGGAGCTGGCAATACGAACACATTTGTCTGCGCGACCATTAAATGCGCAATAATGCAATGCAATTGCTGCCTGAATGCAGTCTGCATCTCGCTTAACTGGGGCCCGGAGAGCGGCGGGCGGCGAGCGGGTAGCGGGTAGCGGGTAGCGGATAACGGATAGCGGATGGGGGTGGGAGTGGGAGTGGGGGTGAGGCACAAGTATTTTTTATTGCTTCAATTTGAACGCGCCCGCCAACATCGTGCCAGGGTTAGTTATTTATTAGCGCGCGCAACATAATGAATACGCCATTCGATTGCGCTCTGCGGACATATTTTATTGTTGAATTGCTGGATAATGGAGCTGAGCCGCCCGCCGCCCGCCGCCCGCCGCCCGCCGCCTGACGCACGCCGCCGGACTTGCAGTCATTTTATTTTAAAACACTTCAAGCAAGATAAAAACTAAAAGCATCTGCTTGAAAGCGACGCAACCGGCCATGACAATGTCGTTATGTATGTGATGATAATGATAATGGGTTTCCTGTCATTAGTTTAAATCTGATCACTATAGCATTTCCAAACCTAGTACTATAGTACATTCACCATCATCATCATCTTGAGTTACCTTCTGAAACTGACGTCTGGTTATTATATTGAGACGACTGTTCCAGTGCTCAGCTGATGGTATTTGAGCCCGGTCGACTCGGTTCTAGTAGCTCATTGAAGCGTTTTTAATTTTCTTTCTAGAATATTCTTGAGTATTATCCAAAAATGTTCTGACGCTTGTATTTATTCAGCTTGCATCATCAGCCGATAGACGTCCACTGCTGGACACAGACCTACCCCAAAGATCCCCTCATAGATCGGTCTTGATCTAACCGTATCGTCGGGAATTAGGAGCTGTCGTTTGTAGGGGTTGTGGGGTATATGGGGGGATTGGGGATATTCTCACCACGCTGGCCCAATTCGGGTTGGTGGGTGCCAGAGCCTCGTTTGTTGATTAGCAGGCTGCACCACGAGCAGGTGAAGTTAGCTCTGATCCGGGATGTTGTAGTGCGGGAACCCTCACACCCTTTTCTACAGCTAGTATCCATTTTAGTATATAATTATTGTTAAAGTAATATAGATGGTGTTAGTCATTTGGGCAAAATCAGTTTCGTTTCATCTAGAACAGAAACGGTTGAGCCATTTTGGAGCTATGAAGCCTTTAGCCAGCCGTCACACAGACACAGGCACTAACACACCACATATGCATTTACTGTATACACAACATTGTTTGTTTAAGGGTTAAATGTAGCCAGAGGTATGTTTCCTATATCCCTGTTTCAATTAAAATCCTGGGGAATTTAATTCCGGAATTATTTACTTCCGGTACAGTATCCTTGACATATCCGACAATAAACTTACGTAGTTAAAAAGTTACTCGGGATGTAATCTTCTCAAGCTTACCCTTTAAATATAGGGACGAAAAAGTATTTTAACATTTCTGCGAAACTATCTATTGAACGGAAAATGATCAAACTGCTTCGATTATCTTCACTGCGCAGTGGTTAAACACTATCCTAGTAACACGGAGGTCCCCAGTTTGATTTCGAAGCAATATGTTGTACTGATGGTAGGTCTCTGTTGTCGGAGCTCGTGTAAGTAACAGTAGATGCTACCGCAGCTGTATCTGCTGCTAAACAGTTATGTGCTAACATTATTCGCCGAATAAAAAAAATCAGGTTGGCCTAGCTGGTTATCACCGGTTGTGCGGGACCTTTTACACCCTCAAAAACTATAATAGTAAAAAAAATAATTAAATGTTAATATTGATTGTGGACAACCCTAGCACCGTTGCGACAGCGCGCGCCGCTGTCCCTACGTGCGCTCTGTCAGTGTGTGCGTGCGGCGGCCGCCCGCCCCCGCCCGTTGGCACGCGCCCCGGCGCGCCCCCCCGCACACCGTCTATCTAGCGTGTGCGTGTGTGTGTGTGTGTGTGTGTGTGCGAGCGGCGCTTTAAGTTTATTTTGTACCGAACTTAAAACATTGTACTGTGACCGATTTGGCATAACGCTTAGCAGCGTTGAGTGCTACACTTGAGTTATATTTTTTTTCCATCCCCACCCCGGGGGGGATGGCGCACATATTTTTTAAAAATATAGAGAACATGGCATCTCCGCTGTATGATTTATACCCTTTATGTGTAATAAATAATGAAGTGCAAACTGGGGGTTGCGTAAACCACTGAAGAGTTACAACCTCACGCAAGCACTGATATACCGGAGATCTGGAGGTATAGTAGACGTAGGTCTCTGCTGTCGGACACCGTCTAGGTAGGTACCATGGCAGCGCCTATCTCTGCCGCAAAACAGTATTGTGTTCCGGTTTAAAGGGCGTTGAAGCTAGTGTGATTACTAGAGTAACGAAACAACATCTT
The DNA here is from genome assembly GCA_029286815.1 of Troides helena. Taxonomy (NCBI): domain Eukaryota; kingdom Metazoa; phylum Arthropoda; class Insecta; order Lepidoptera; family Papilionidae; genus Troides; species Troides helena. The sequence goes on along the minus strand of JAGSMV010000007.1, from coordinate 20,145,053 downwards.
ACATCTCAAGGCGACGAGCACTATATGGTGATGTGTATATAATACAATCCCATCTACCGTCACGTTGTTATGGGCAAGAGTACCACTTAACATCAGGTGAAAGTGTTGCTCGTCACGTCGCTTGATCAAATAAACAAAATGGTAATCGACTCTGTACTGTTGGGTTCTATAAAGTATCAATATGGTTTAAAGTTCACTTAACTTATACAACAAGTAACGATACAGTAGATCTCCATTAAGTTAAACATACTACGTGATGTACTTACTGCTTCTGATTGTAAATTGATATTAAAAAATCTTATATAATTTAAAAATTTTAGATGAGAGAAAGAGAGAGAGAGACTTCTGTAGTTAAAGAGTTTAAGCGAGTGTGTTAACCAGTTCCTTTTTAGTGTACTAGTGTATGTAACGTAGCTTTTGTACCATTATAGCGGTATAAGGGGTAAGTTCAGGGGTGTAAGGTGTTCCGTCAAACAGTTTAGCCCAGGCCAATATCAGCAGTACATAGGGCACCTTACTGAATAATAGACGGGGATCTGAGCACCTGCAAACCGGCACAGGGTCAACGTGATAGGCTAACTCAATTCCCCAAAATGATCTCTGTGGAGATCTTTGTGGAAGGCGTATGTCCAGCTGTGGACGTCTATCGGCTGATGATGATGACGAGCACTGCAGTGTACATTACATATAGAAATTGTATGTTGAATATTTATCTTACAATTTGTGTTAAATATATGTATTATCGATGTATTTATCTATATCTCGCTCGCAACTGAATGTAGTAGTTAATGAAGTAATTTGAAATGATATAGATGGATGCATTTCCTTCCACTCCTCTCATCTGAATCATACATCTTGATGTTTTTATCCTTTCAATACACATCACCTCCCACACTAACTGTAGCTGTGTGTGTATCCGTTCGTAAGTATCTCGTCCGTTGTTCTGATTAAATTGTGACAATGAAATGAAAGTCGGTACGCCATAAAGCTTATTTTTAAATTAACCCTTACGGAGATAAGTTTTCGGTGCGATTCCGGTTAAGATACGGAACTACGCTGCGTGGGGTTTCATTCCGAACCCAATGAGCTTTCTCCATAATTCAGCTGAAACGTTTGATATACGTTTACGTTTCACCAATTCGGTATTGGCTTCGATATGTCCGCTCCGTGGGTAATATAATTGAGATGGAACAGCAGCGCTGTGTTTGTTCGTAAAGTAAAAAGAAAGAGGAACGGGTCGGTCACCTGATGGTATGTCACGTAAATACGAATAACGATGATTTATATATGTACACAATAATATATAAGTTTGATGTATCAACTGGTTCCCTAAATACAAGAAATATTCCTAGTTCAGGAATACACGGACCGTGACAGCTCGGTACATAGCTGTAGCTTTGATAAGGAATAAATATAATGTGGGGCACTCTTTAAATCATAACAGGAAGAAGGAAATGGGAGCGGCAGTGGTACCTAGATATTCTACACAAAATAAAACCTTTTATAATCTGTATACCTCTATAGCTTTAAATCGCAGCAAAGAATACTATATATCAGATCACATTCTAAGATAGAGTTAAGTTATGGTGAAGCTATAGGCAGATACGCGGATTAACAAATCCTAAGATACTTGCTTTAAACTCCCTGACTTTTGTGTCTGCAGTCCATAAATGTAAACCGGAACAGGACACGGAGTATCCGGTTGCGTAAGCCGCACTTCCGGGTAATTAGCCCCGTTACGGTAACGGAACATTGCGGTAACGCTTGCGCTCAAAGGAAACACTTCGTTTCATCCAGTTACGAATTTGCTGCATGAACGTATTATAAATAGACCACGTAATGGTTGCTGCCTCTCGAGCTCTTAACTTAAGGAGAGAGCCAAGACTGTCAATACAGCGAGCTGGTGAAATGCGGATTAGGGCGCGGCAGATAAGATTTCGAGACTCTTCCTGAATTCACTTAAAATCCATGTATTGGAAGCATTTAGTCGCTCTAAGTCACAAACAGGCGTTATCTTTGTATAGACTAAGAATACAGCTTTATCTGGATCTCGAGGAGCGAGTCTCCGTCAGTTTCATTATATCAAAATGACTAGAGGGACTTTTTTTGTTATTCGGGGTTCAAATCTTCTTAAAATATATCTTGCTCTCTGTTCTAAGGTAAGACAGAGTTTCGTGAGATTTCTACTCGCGGAAATCCTCTCGATTTTTTAGACCAAGTGCGCTGAGAGAGCCCCAGGAACTCTTATGGACCACACCAGGGGTCCGTGTGTTCCAGAAAAACTCGTAGTCCTCAACAACCCAAAATAAGAGCCTCACCACGATTTTGTTTATTTGACTTATCGGGCTTTTATTGACTTCTAGATGCTGTGGTCGATATATCTTCAAGTAATGTATAGATAAATGTAGTCTATACATAGAAACTTGGAGCGACGTACTGAGCAAGGCCGGATGCAGTAGATGCGTCGAGCAAAAGATCGGGATAAGTGGCGTTGAAAAAGGTCTATGCCCAGCAGTGGACTACCGCAGGGTGACGATTATATAAAATTTTTAATAAACGAAATCAAAGTTCATGTATCTAGCTCGTCTAGTACAGTCCCGTCGTCAAGCGAGTCGCGCCGCGGTGTAGGCAGTCGAGACCGAAAAACTTTTATTTTATAACATACGTTTGTGGGCGTTTTTTTTTTTTTTGTTAATTCGCATCGTGTGGTCATTGTGTTAAAATTGAGTTAGTGGTGTAAAGTTTCATCGAGGCGCGATGAACGAAAAGGTACAAAGTTGTTATGATGATTTACAAGTAGTACGACAGCGCTTCAGTTTCATCGCGAGCGAGCGCAGCCCCCGTCTCTTCTATAATATCTCGATCGTCCATCGTCTGGCAGACGACGGCAGTAAAAGATCGCTTCACATAAAAGCTCCGTAAAGCCCTAAGCGGGCCGTGCGTCCGTGCGTCCGTGTGTCCGTGCGTCCGTGCGTCCGTGCGTCCGTGCGTCCGTGCGTCCGCGCATCGGAATTATGTTTTCGCGCTCGCGACCGTAAAAATTTCAAATTCCATTTCACCATTCGGAAATGTTATCCGAGCACTTCCGGACTCTTTTCATTATAATATTTATTACTGGAGTTAAAAGTTTTACAGTTGGTTAGTTTATGTCCTAAAAGTGAATATTTAAAGTAGATAAAAACTCAAATATAAAACTTGAATTACTTTCGCAGACCCGCGGCGCGGATACTGCCGGCTACCGGCTACCGGCTACCGGCTACCGGCTACCGGCTACGACTCGCTCATAAATTATATTATCGAACCGCAACTAATGGTTTTTTTAATCAAAATTAATATTTAATGTTAACTTTTAGTTGTGTTAACTGAAAATAAGAAGAAGGCAATACAACGTGTTAAACCGAAATAATCTGTAACTATAGGAATAAAACAATAATAATATCTCAGCAAACTGTCAAACCAAATCTTCTGACGAGTCAATATTAAAAAATTGTTATACTGACTGACTGACTTACCTCTTCTGATGGTCCAGGTCTTGGCCCTGGAAAGGAAGCAGCAACCCTCATCTCACAATATAGAACTAGTTAAAATTTTTGGTTATTTAAAAACAGCACCAAATTAGAAGCTTTGTTCTTCTTCAGCGCTGTTCCCTGACATTTTCTCTCTCAATACCACCGTAGCGTGCAGTCCGGTCAAACTTAACTGAGATCCGATTAAAAGGTCTTTATAGTTGCTTAAATTAATTATAGCTACTAGCATGTGTTTATAGACAGGTGAATAACATCAAGTGAACGTGCTGCTTAACTTATCTGCTTTAAAAATATAGTTATCTTATTAATAATGCGAATTGTTACACTGTATTAATACACAGTAACAATGAGTTATTTTAGGGGGTGATTTCGCAATATCATATCTGTAGGGGTGGTCCTGTCCGCGCTGGAATAAGTTCCCGATCCAATAAACCAATAATCCGCACCGGGGCTGCGGCGCGCTCTCCGCATATGCAAACTTTACAACCGCAGAGCATCCATACGCTCCGGCCACCGTGCGGCGCGCACACACAACTACAACCTTATCGTGTAGCAGTTAGGTTGGGATCCGCCCGCGCGGCGACGCCGCCGCTTCAAATACGGTTTTACGACGTCTCACTGCGCGCACTACGAATGCGACAATATTGTAGCTATGATCGCTCTTGATAACCCCTATAATTTGTGTGGCTGTAACATCAGTGATATATAAAATATCATAAAGCGGTGCCGGTCGTAAACCGAACCCCGGCCCGTAAATCCTGCCTCCGATAAAAAGCGGTCGCGGCGGTCGCTTTTGTTTACTGTTCCCCGACACCAGCACCGAGCCGACGACGATTTGCTGCGAAACGATGCGCCCTGCAGCCCGCCCTGCAGCCCGCCCTGCAGCCCGCCCTGCAGCCCGCCCTGCAGCCCGCCCTGCCTCCGGGTCTGCACGTTCCTAAAAAGCATCTATTGGATTGTAGGCAAATGTTAACTTATATAATCTTATCATATTATCCTGATAATGTCCATTCACAGTATGTAAACCTTTCCAGTTTTAATATTACTAGCTATAAACACAACCTGCTGCCTTTCCCCGAGTTGTTCCCGACTGGATTTTATTTACGAAAGTGTAGATAAGGATATCACCCTTCTCTATCGGAAAACTTGAAAAAGTATTCCTTTTACAGTATAATTTTAACAAAAAAGAAAAAGTTAAACTTTAATATGTCCGTAATTAACAAAACGTGGATAAAGATAGTATTGAAGGATGGATGTGACCACGTCGCAGGGAATCTTGCGACTGTTGATGGTGTACAAAGACCTAAGTTAATAAGTCATAAAATCTACTCGTTAGATTGGATTGTGATAACGAAGCGGTGCGGCGTGGTTGAAGATGTAGTGACAAGGATAGAGAAAGGGATGCTTAGATGGTTCGGCCATGTCGAAAGAATGGATGAAAGAAGATTAACGAAAGAGATATACAAGGTAAGAATGATTGGAAAAATCGGTGCAGGCCGACCTAGGCGGACATATTCCGATCAAATCGGAGATGTCCTAAAGAAAGGCCGGAACAAAAGCATTCGCAACCGACGAGCGTGCATGAAGACGCTTATGAAAGTGGAGGAAGCGAGAGAGGTGTGCCAGGATCGTAGCAGGTGGAGAGAGGTGGTCTCTGCCTACCCCACTGGGAACGAAGCGTGATATATATGTATGTATGTGGAGATTCATCATCAGCAAGCAGATATCCACTGTACGTTTACTTTTTAGTATAACTAGTAGAAGCGCTACGATAAGCATTATTATGTATTATGAGGGGTGTAAGGGTTCTCGCACAACTCACGGGATCCAAACCAATTTGACCAGCTCGTGGTGCAGCATCCTAATCAACAAACAAAGCTTTGGCTCCCACCAACCCGCATTGGGCCAGCGTGGTGGGAAACGGCCCAAATCCATTTGAACGCCTACAAACGACTGAAGATCTGGTGGTGGAGATCTTTGGGGAAGGCCTATGTCCAGCAGTGTACGTCTATCGGCTGATGATGTATCGTACACCAAAATTCTGTTGCGTCAAATACATATACAGAAATGATATCACAAAGATATATGATATATACACGGTTTATAATAAGTAGATTTGTCCATAAAGTTCTAGATTCCGTTTAAGTATGTACAGTTACTTCCACTCACTAAATACTGAGTGCAGCAGAACGCTTGGTACGTGAGGGACGTTGCGAAAATAAGTGAGCTGATATTTTTCAGCCATGAGCATATTTAAAGTTGATAGTTTTGTGTCGCTGGTGGAGCTGAACAAAAATGAAAGTTGCGGAGCGAATTTTGTGATTTGTACGAACGAGCATGCAGTTACGCAAGCCCAGACTAGATAGATCTATATTACAAATTGTACGGAGCAGCACTTCATGACGATCACATCTAACAGTTGTTGGAGTCTAATCTGCAATAGACCGCTTCTCCACTTGTCTTTCGGTTAATGTCTGAATGGATACGTTGACGTCTGCAGTCAATTAATCCTTCAATAACGTAATGCGTGAAAATTTTATGTGTTATTTGAAAAGGTTCAGTACCGCTTGACTCACGCCTAGAAAAACCAACAAAGTCTAAATAATAAAAGCGCATCCCATCATCAACACATATCTATACATCAGCCGAGGCCGAGGTATCAAACCCAACGTAGGCCAGAAATGACTCCGGTTCATCAATTGTATGATATAACAAAATGATCACACTATGGACATGTAGCCGGTTAATGGGTCGCTTAACTGCGGATGTTAATAACTGGGTAGATATGGGAAACATCGCAACACACCCGTCAGGGCACCGTCCACACCCAAACAGACCCGGCTATAGCCTACTTCTGCGACGGAAGACGTCTACACACCCCCTAGCCACCCGCCCGCCTAGACTGGCCGGCGCCTGTCAAGGTTGTCTAGTAACATATAAGGTTAAGGACTGGCTAGGGCCTTTTCAGATCAATTCTGCAAGTCTAGATTTCGAGTGCTTATTTTTCGATATGATAGAAATTTCTAGTATTATGTTTCCGATTTATGTGCACATTAAGGCATTAAAAGTTTATCGCATGTGTGACCAACAATGGACCACAATCAGACGGGATGTTATAGTCAAGAAGACCGAAGATGAGTAAATGCGATCGCCGAAAATACTTTAGCTCTCTAAAGTAGACAGCTGTAGCATACAATACAATGCTGGTAGCAAACCGGGATCTCATATCATTTTCATGGTTATAGAATTGAATTAGGTACGTCCGTATTAAGTTCCCGCGGAGCAATCGTCATCGAGTACCACCTTCAAACAGGAATTCGGCAATAGCTCTTCTTCTTAATAGCACATTAGTTATTCTTCGTTCTTCTCTTCCAAGGTCCAGCCTAAGTTATACAGAGCGGTATATAACTAGTTCTGTCACGAACACCGTTACATAAGACTTGTCTTTATTTCAACTCTCTAATTATTTTAAATTTGGAACACGTACATTATTTTAAAAACTCTTCGATTTGCGCCATTTCACATATTTTTGGTGTTCATTATCAAATTACAATATGGAATGGGTGGAGGGTATTAAAGATAATAGTATTGCGGTGATCGCCTCGCTTAGAGTGGGTGTGGGTGTGGGTGTGGGCGTGGAGCCGGTCCGCTCAGTCACATTCCGGACACTTCAAAAGCTTGCTATCAGCTGTATGTTCGTATGTCGTACTATCAACAGATACAACAGCACTTCTTCAGTCGAAAAGCAGAAATGACCGTGGCGGCCGCGTGCTATCAGCTGTTAGAACTACAAAAGCTGTTAATGCTGTTAAAGCCAGAATTCACCGAAACCCCACTAGGAAGCTTATCAAAATCTCATCGCAAGAAATGAAGATTCTCGCTAGGACTCTGTCGCGTATTGCGTATTATAAAACAAGACCTGAAGCTCGGTGCTCGGTGTTTATCAGGTCATGGTCGATAAACAGGACATGGGCATGACTTAAATCAATCTTTACAATCAAAGATTGAAGGAGTGGATCGATCAAAACGAACAAACCTTCTGTCGCGATATAACAGGCAGGTAAAAGGCACAAAAATATCCTCTTTACTGATGGAAACATATTCACGATTGAACAGCAATATAATAAGCAAAATGATAAAGTATACGCTCGCAGTTCTAAACAAGCTGCTCGAGTGGTGGTGGTCGGAAAGGTACAACGAAGTCATCATCCTGCGTCAGTGATGGTGGGGCGTCTCTTATCAAGGAGTCACAAAACTAAATTTTTCTGAAAAAATAAGTGAAAACTTCAGCCAAAGTGTATCAAGATACAGTCTCGGATCAAGTTGTGAAACCCTCACAACCTCAACCCTTTACACTTAAAATTATGGTCAGTTTTAAAGATCATGGTGTGCTGCTGCTGTAAACAGTCTTTGGAGCAAGCAGTAGCGGTGGTGGAAATTTCCCTTGGAGACAGTACGTAAATCCATAGATTCGTGATACGTGGTCAAACAGATCAAAGGCCTGTACAAAAGCTAAATGTGGCATAGACAATAGAATATTTATTTTTATTTTTTGCGAAGACTAATAAATATGTGTGTGTATACATTTTAATAATATTACATTACTTCATTAAAAATGCATTTTCGTGCAGTGACAGCACTCACGGCCGCACTAGATAGGTACACCACGGTGCCAAATGCGGATAGGTAGTTATCGCTTATCAGGTCGGTTCTCTCACGATGTTTTCCTTCACCGGAGGCAAAAGCAAAGTAGTTTTCTAACCTATCACTACCGCAAAGCTTTCATCGCTTGTCGCTTTATTGCATTAAAAACTAAGTAACGGAACATCCAACTTACGCACTAAACACGTAAAAGTGGGAAACTTGATTTATTTCGCAATATCTTCACCTCCACAAGTTTCGCACTTAACCCAGAATCCGCGGCGTCTCCACCTGTGTTGAAGTGATAAAAGGGTGAGTGCCTAGGCTAGTCCCGACGGCCCGCCGTCTAGGTCACCGGTCAGATGCTCCTCAAAGTCGCTTATCGATTAAATCTTGTCTCACGGTATCCTAGATCAATCTAGCGAGGGCGGAATCAAATAAATAATACCATCGGAAAAATTAAAACTTTCATCGGGCATTTTAACTTGTACTTAATTACTTGTAAGTGCAGTTTAAATCTTCAAAAGCACTGAATAATTACACCGACTTTACTATGGAAAATAAAATATTACAGTTGTCTTAAAACTGATTATTTGGAAGAATTCGGTTTAGGCGATGGGAGCTACATTATTAAATTTGTGTGCTGTGAAAGAAATAATTAAATAAAACTGTTAGTTATATAATATGCGGATGTAAACATGCAAGAACAGTACGTCTGCCGGGTTCAACAAGTAATCAACAAATTTGTTTACTTTTGTAAACACATAAAGTTCAAGCCTTGACCTCGGCGCACAGTCGTCGCTACATGTAACAAATAACACATCGTATTCATTTGTTTTCACTGTAAACCGCTCAACACATACACAGTTTTCAAACGCATTAATTCACTATTGCACAGTTCAATATGTATTTAGCTTTAAAAAATCTATTATAATGTTTCACTTCGACTTCAGTTGATATCAAATGATATCTGAGGCCGAAGATGGCTCAGCGCGCTCGCCTACCCTACCATGGCCTTGTAAATTTATTACTATAACACAGCAAAGCTGTAATGACACTAGATTCTTAATGTGACGACGATAGCCGTCCTAGTTGTAAGAAACTATTGTCATTTAAATTCCACCTTCATCCAAACTACGATACGTACCCAGAACCAAACTAGGTTCCTTTTTATTGCAAATCAAGAAAAACCTGCGATAGATCTTCAGTTAGTGAAGCATTATCAGTTATATTCCTACTTATACGCCTATCACAATTATAACCATTACTATTTACAGCTGTGCAAAGTTGCTATTTTTAAATCACAGGCGCAAGCAGTTACCGCTTCGCTTTAGTTATTTTTTATTTTGACGCAACATTTTATTACCAATATATAATATGTACTGTGAATACAACTAATACTGATGTAAGTATAACAAAAAATTATATTTTATTGTCATATAGTAACAAGTATGTTTATTAGGTTCCCTGGAAGAAAAAATCAAACAAGCATGTAAACGCGTTCATGTAGACTAGTACTGTACCATTAAAGACTACATCGCTACTTACCATCAGGTAGGATCGTAGTAAAGCTTTAGTTTAGATGATTACAAATGTCTGCAAACCAAAAATTATTCAAACAGGTGACACGGAAACCATCGTTTTGATTTACAAAATCGTATTACTGACATAAACACCGGTTATCGCTATTTACATAAATGTTTACGACAATAGACCCAGCCGGGGGTCGGCACGGGGCCGCGCGAGGGTGCGACCGCCGCCGTAAAGTACTTGTCACAATAACATAACAATAGATTACATGATAAGGGAAACAAATGTTACTTTAGACCTACGCAAGCGGCAATCGCGTGCCGGATGCATTGGAATGCGCTGTCGAGGATAATGAATTCAAATCCTTTATAAAAATATATTAAAGTAATGGTCGTTTTATCCTTAGGACGTTTATCACAATTAGTAATCTAAACTCAAGTTTTCAATTCATTTACACGGAATTCACGCACATACTTTTATATACATACTAGTGTCCAAATGTTTCAGTGTTCCGGTTTGATAGGTGCTGTAGCTAGTTAATTTTCAGGCGTAACAGATGAGCTGCTGGACAGGAAATAGTGGAGGTAGATCATTCGCTCCAGACAGAAACTTAACACGATCACGATTCTAAGACATGAAATAACGTCCCTAGAGAGAGACAAGCCAGTTAAATTACTGCAGTAATGGGACCTAAATTATTGTGTCTCACACCGGCGAATGTACCGAAATGGTGTTTATCGTTATACTAAAACTTACGTCAACCTAACAACACATTGAGAGAAGGGCTATTTAACTTTAAGTTAACGATTAATGTTACTGATAATACTTATAGAAAAATTAACTCTTATTTCTGTAAGTTATCTAGTTGGTTATTTTATAATTTTTGCATAATAGCTGCTAAGTAAAAGGAAAATAAATAACAACTTGAGTTACTTAATTACTACTTGATTGCGCCCGGTTCCGTCGCGATGAGTCGAAGGTACGGCGAAGGTCGGTCATTGACCTCAGGCTGATGTATCTCGTGTCACTATTAATGGAGGAATTATTCTTCGTTGCCGCTACGTGAGGAGGTTACACGTGCCGCGCCTACGCGCGTCCTAAGTCTGCTACGGCGTAGACATCGGCTACGCAAACGCTTCGCCCCACGCGGACGAATGTTAGTGTCTAACCTACGATATAAATTAAGGCTCTCAAAGTTTACACGAATGTTTGTACGCTTTTTAAATCCTCATCAACACTTCAAAAGGGTTGACATCCACTGCTGGGCGTTGGTCTCTTGTAATATATCTCACAATGCACAGTGTTTTAAATTATATCTCTATTAAATAGATGTTTTAGTTTAATGATTTCTGTTTACGTCACAGTTCTCTAAGCACCTGAAGTTAAGTCGAGATGGTGTAACATTTTAAACATATAAGTAATGCCCAGGTGTAGTGATGGCTGCAGATCACGAAGAAAGTGTTGTTTCTATCGGAATTATGTTAAAATTTCAAAGTAACTCCATAAAGAGTTAGTGTTATGACTTGCTGTATCTGTTTGTATAATACAGAGTAAGCTTTACTAAACTTCCGCTCAAAAGTATTTTCTTCTTTTTTTTTGTATTAGTGATTTTTAAAAGATCTTTAAATAACAATTGCATCCACAAAGCTTAGAATAAAAAAAAAACATATGTCTCTTTTAGCTTCTACACGTTAATCCATGTTAGTTATTGCGAGTAGATTTTAACCGCTTAGTAATTACTTATGTTATACTTAAAATCTGTAGGATAACGAGTAACGATATTTTATATCTCAAGGTGATGAGCACAGCGTTGTGCTGTGTGTCGCATTCGCCAAGTAATTGTGGATAGTCTTAAATAACCAATAAGTTAAAATAGTATAAAAGCAAGGGGTCTGTGCGTCAAGGGGTAGGTTATTATTCTATTTACACGACGACTAATAGCACTGAACATAGCTTAATATTACTCTAAAACCACGTTGTTATTGCTGTTAATTTGACGATCAGGTTAAATCTCATCTTTCTTGCATGATAATGGCGACCCTTCATAAAGCATTCAGGGCTATGATGGTAACAAATCCCACATAACTATTTCTCTTCCTCGCCTTTTTATCAGCCGACTCGCACTTATTGTGAGGCAAAGATTAAATCTTTCTACTTTCTAGAAAGTTAATTATTATTATTTATTAAGAATAGCTTTTGTTTCGCTCCACGATACTTACACTGGAGTAAGTTGTATCTAGTACGTGAACATATACATTTACATAACATATTGATAGTTTGCCCTAAATATCGGTTCAGCCAAAAAAAGCCTTCGATAACGAATCGCACATCACCACGCCCACGCTTTTAATTTGATTGCGTCATTTGTAGAAGAAAATTACCGAGATTGCTTAGCGGAATGTGAGGCGATATTTAGTGTTGTGTGATCGCTCTAAAAGTACAATATTTAGTACGACTGTTAGATTTAAACGTCGGTTAATATATAACAACATAGAATCTCACACTCTCAAGAAGAGTCAATGCTTTTTATCCATTGGTTAAGTATCGCTTGATGGATGTACCACCAAAAGTATTTTTCTTGTAAGACGTAGGTATACAATGCTCTGGGTCAGGATTGAATCTGCGTCTCTTCAAGACGTGTAGCCTGTTTGACAGCCTTTTAAACAGAGCCTTCAACAGCTTTAAAAATTAAGAAAAACTACTATCATATCACACATCCGATACTGATATAACATTTTGAATGCTATCGGTTACAAGGAACAGGATGTCTCGATAGTTTGCAGATATTTTTCAAACTACGGCCACAAACGAAAGTAAATTTATTTATTACAAAATTGGAAAGTTTATGTTTAACTTAATTATTTAACTTAGCAATTTTAACAGACGCGAAGTAATATGACTTATAAACAAAACTCCATTATAAGTTTCAGCGGCGCGCGGATCAATCTTAGCGGCGACAGAGGCGGCCGCGCCGCCGCTCTGTGCCACTCCTTGTATCCGGTAATAACTCGCCGGAACCGTTATCCTGACGGGGTTCTGGTACATCTCGGTATTGGAACAGCGCTATGACGACGGTTTTCCTGTTAGATTTTAGCTTGTGTTAATTACAAACTAGATTGAAGCTGCACAACGGTACGTATCACCCCACAGTCAGGTTATTACAAAATATAGCGCGAGATCGTGGTTAAACAACGTTTACTGAATAAAGATCACAAACTGAGCGTAAATTTAAGCAATGATAAGTTCATCATATGTCAGGATGAAGGAAATTATGAGTAGATTCGATTTGTACCCACTAAACTCAACGACAACCTTTATGATACTAACTCTTTCTCCAGTACGCATAGTCCATACGGAGGGCCAAAACTTTCTCTAGAACATTTGCTTTATTACGATACCAACACGTGCTGTTGTGTAAGTATCCTAAAATGCACCTAATTGCTATGGATACACTTGTCTCTTCACTGTCATCCCTCTGCAGTAAAAGGACCGCTAAATCCTTAGCAATGAACCTGTGAAACAAAATAAGTTGACTAATATTATACAGGATAATAAAATCCGTACAAAACCGGGATCAGCCATTAAGCTGTACTTAGGGAAGTTCATTTGATATCGGCTATAAATAACCTCCTTTAGAAACCCTCCGCACATAATAAAGTTCCTCCGATTAGGTTGATAATACAAAAGTTGGGCCCGACCCGCCGCCCACCCATTCTAAAGAAACTCGTCCGTTTATATAACGAACTAACATTTTTATATAAACATTATATCGAAAGTAACTTACTTGCTAAGTTCGCGGTTTGTGCAACTTGACAACTTAGGCTTATTCCGAGAGGAGTGTCAGGTCAAGGATGTGACAGTCCGACAATATTCCAAAATCAATTGACCTCAAGTTTTTTAAAAGAATTAGGTCGGAGACGGTATAATGTGTTTGTCTGTAAAACTCCGGCTTGAAGTAGTTCACAACCGGAACAAAACGTGTTATGATGGCAGATTTATGCTGTGAAGATGGCAGCTAGTCTGACTGTTCATAAACCGCCGTATACAACCCTGAAATCTAAACAATTCGAGACAAGTGATCAGCCCCTGCGTGCCCCCGTGGAGACAGGAGAGGCCCGTGCCTGATACTTGTATCCGGTTAAAATATTGCTTTGACCTCTTTCTGACGATGCGTAATAAGTTTGACCCCAAAACAAAACTTTTTTGTTTAATATAAAATAAAGTTAGTTGCGCTCGCCATTATATTAATGATAGTTTGTTCTATCAGAACCGAACCCACTGCTCCTCCTCGACCCCCCTGGCCCAGTTAAAAACCCTTAACTTGTGACTCGGGTGAATAATGCCCGCGGCGGAGTGCAAGCGGAAGCGTTGTCATGAATTGGAAACAATAGTTCAGCGCTGCAGAGCTACAAGGTATACATCCACCTGTCACGCGGCATGATATACGAGCCCCCTAACCTAGGCGGGGCGCGCGCGGGGTGCGGTGGGGGTGGGGGTGGGGGGAGCACGACGTCTATACAGATTTTTTCTTTATTTATGAATCTAATTTCACTGAGAGTTAGTGCGGAAAGGGTTTATCAAAGGATGCTCTGTATACTATCGCTATTTATGTGTATTACAAGAAACGTACAGCAGAAGTGGTAGGTCCTTGTTGCTGGAGACTGTCTAGGTGGACCCCATCGCAGCACCTATTGCAGCCGACAGACAGTACTGTGATCCGGTTCGAAGATAATTGTAGTTGTAATTACTGGAGTCACGCGATTTTATATCCTTTTCTAAAGGCGACGAGCACCATATGCAGCAGATACCATCCTCACTAGCGCCACGTTGCTATAGGCAGGCGTGTCACTTATTATCAGGTGATCATCCCGCTCGCCGTCGCTTGAATAAATAACAAAAAAATATGTCACCAGTCAGGATATTCGCACGTTGTCGTCCACCCACACACCTACACGTAGTATAAAACCCTTCATAGTTTAAGTAATAGTACCATCACACATATTCTATATGGAGTAGAAAGAATAATTAGGTCTGTCTTCTTATCTATTTTATTAAATAGAAAGTATTAATAGTTCTACTAAAAACTAGAGTAAACGCCTGAATCTGGTAAGCTCTACACCACGTACTAGGGTGTACAATCTCCCGCACAACTCATGGGATCCTCACCTGCTCGTGGTGCATCCTGGTAATCAACAGAAGAGGCTCTGGCTTCCCCTAACCCTCATAAAGCCAGCGTGCTAGGAAATGGCCCAAATTTTCCAAATTAATCCTTTTTTTTTAGGGAAATTCTGCTTTCGATACCCTTCAGCTGTGGGGGCCACAGAAGAATTATACCGAACTCTTGCCAACTGAAACCCCACAATTTCTCCCTCAGGGGATTTGGCCGAAACGAGGGGATAGCTTTCGCACACAACCGTGGATCCAACAGCGAGAAGCCTTGATGAGACCACATCTAGGGGTGAACCTAAAGCTCACCACCGCCCGTTAAAAGTGTATGACTGAAATACTGCATCGGCCTGCTCGAGGCCTTTCATATTTAGTTTGAGATTACCCCCAAATCCTCCACCATGGCCTTTGTTCCCCAATTGAATCTATACCCGATCGATGTCCATTATCTATATCATTGATGACCATTATATCTTATATATATATCTAAAAGATATAATATTGTTATATAAATAGGTTGCCCGTTCATATATCTTATGAACAGTCGCCTACGCTGCTAATAAAATAACATAACTCTTTTGAACACCGGAAGAGACAGTGGAGTTTCATAACTTCTCTTATACTGTCATTATTGGCATAAATTACACACACACACACACACAAACCTATACACACACTCGCACGAACGTATATATTTCTATTGCCTTAATTTTTTATATTACTTTTATTATTAATATCTACCGGATAGTAAGACATTTTAAGGGATATTAATGTCTGAACATAACAATATAGAAGTTAGGGTGATATACACAGCACCACATTACGTTTGACGTCTGAGACATAAGATGTTGAGTCTCGTTACCCTAGAAAAAACACTAGCTACAGCAGCCTTCTCACCGGAACACGGTAACGTTTGCTTGGTACTCTCTGTACTTAGACGGTCTGTAGCAACGGACAGTTACCACCAGTAGTCCAGCAGTGTCCACCTTCACCACTTAGCGGAAAAGAAACTTGCCTTCTTCTTACTGAAAGAAGATGATACCATCATTTCCCTTATCAACAGATATTATAGAATTTATTTTCATATGAAAGCGTACTTGTATGCCGCATCTAGTGACGCGGTGTCTGCGAGAGCTCGCTCTGTACCCGGGTATGTTTTAAGACAATTTCCCGATCGTTTGCGTGGGCTTACGGACCGTATATATCGAGGGTACCGGAACAGCCTCTCATCAGTCACTTGGGCACTCTCACCGGAAAAAGACGCGCGCTTAAGTTAAAGTGTAACTTAATTAGTGATACAGCAATGTAACAGATTAGATTTCCAAGGGTAAGCGTTTAACCTTCTAGTTACAATTTTAACCAAATAACCTTAAAGATGAGTTGTATAAGTTTAACGCTTGTATTATTTTTTAATCTACAGATCGATAAGAGCGAGACCTACACCTGATAGTGAGTGATACGTTTGTCTATAACACATTAGGTAAGCTGATGTACACAGGACATCTTGCGCGTCGAGTCACATTAAATCTCCTTACTCCAGTAACTTCATTAGCTACAGCGTCCTTCAAACCGGAGCACTGTAATGTCTGTATAATACTGTTTATCAGGTGTAATAGAAGCTGTTTTGTAACCTAGACTGTGTAAGAGATCTATTACTAGTAAATGCTGTTGATTTTAATTGACTTCGAATATTTGTCCTCGGAGGGATAAGGAGAGGATGCTCTTGGAGCCTGGAGGGCAGGGTCTCCTAGCCGCTTCGGTTCATCTGGTCTCAGTCTTTACCTCCAGCCATTTATCTTATGTTTAGAATAGAGAGATTGGATGTCTATAGTATAAAAACAGAATTAGTCTTAGATGAGATCAGCTGTTCAGGAGCTATGAGTCTATGAACATACAGACGTACACAATTTCTGGTCAACACTTTTTACTCCGGTTTTCCAAAGTTAATGAGGAAATTGGACCTTCCTCCTAATACAGGAAATGAAGCTGTAAAACATTGATGACACTTCCCCTCCTCCAGCTCGCGGAAAATTTGCGGCTGACAAAAGTGGGTCAGCGCTTCAGGTGAGGGAGCTTTTACATTGTAGCAAATAATAAATCTCTCGCGTTACTGCGTGGGGGTGGGGGTAGTAGAGGGGTGAGTGGCATACAAACTATTTCGCGGTTGATTGCTCCGGCTAATAATTCCGGATATTTGAGTTATCTCCATTACGCTGCGAGTACCCGCGCTGCCAAAGCGTACCCTCGATGAAGTTCCGCGATCTTTCTTCGTTTAATACAAACTTATATTGTTGCGTGCAATCGTAAATGTGATACATGGTAACGTTACGGGGTGTAACGGGACCCGCACAACAACTCACGGGATCCGAGCCAACCGCACCTGCTCGTGGTGCACCCAGCTAATCAATAAACTGGGTCAGGGTGCTGGGAAATAGCCCACATGCCCCCATATGAACCCCTACAAATGACGGCCCCTAATGCTTGGCGGTGCGTGGAGCATAAGATCGATCGATATGACGATCTTTGGGGAGGCATATGTCCAGCAGTGGACGTTTAGCGACTGATGAGGATCATCATAATATTTTTTTTTTTTTAATTTTTTTTTTTATATTGTCGCGCCTTTTTCCCAGTAGGGGTACGCAGAGGTGAATAAACCACCCACGTTTCGCCAGATGTGGTCAGATTAGGTCCCATGTAACAGGGGGCGAGCCTTTTGCCACTTTATTGGGACTACCACACACACACACACACACAAAGATGATGTCAGTGTGCGGGTTTCCTCGCGATGTTTTCCTTCACGGTTTTTGTATCTCGCTGCTGTAACTAAAGTTCACAAATGTACATAACTTAAATATTAAGTCATCGGTACATGCCGAGGTTTGAACCCGCGACCTTCGGAATGAAAGCCGCACGCTCTAACCATTGGGCCAGCGAGCTAGCATAATAATCATGATGATAATAATAATCAGCCATCTTTCATTCTCTTGATTCAAAATCAAAGAAACTCTCTTCAGGGTATAACTAAGATGCGAGAAAGAACAGCTAACATATCGATAATACGTTTTTGTTTTCTGATGCTGTAATAATAAAGTTTTAATGAATTATACATAAGTACTTCTTTTCTTTCCTGCCGTCAATCTGTAGTGTTCAGACATAACTGTGTTCGCATTTAGATATTCAACATGTAAAATGATGGGGTAAGGGGACGAGAGACAGAGTCCTCTGGCGTGAGGCTATGACGTGTAAATGTACACCGTAACAGACACCCTAGAGCTGAGGACCCTGGCATTTATCATCAGGTGAAAATTAATGAAAGTAATATAAGAAAAAAAAAGTTTTGACAAAATGAAGCCTTCATTAAGGAAAGATTAAAGGCACCGGGAAAGACATTTCCTCCGGCCGGGAGTAAAGCGATGACTTACCCTTCGAAGTCGTAAGTTAACAAGGCGACTGGCAATTTGAAGGTTGAAGTTTTAATTGAAGGGGAAGGGGGTTGTATAAATAATGTCGCTTTCTAACCCGATGGGTGGTGGTGGAGTAAATATAGAAGCCTTTCTTTTTTAGCGTAACAAAAAAGCTGATGTCTGTAGCGCTGTAGTTTAACTTATTTTGATCTGTTTTATTTTTCGAGGGTAGTTTCGAAGAAAAAAAATGTATAAAAACACCCTTTTTACTTTCTGCTTAAAAGAATCAGTTTAATTTTGATATTATTAAGTCAGGTAACAGGAAGTAGTAAGTTACATATAGAGTCACATGTTCCCCTGCTTGTCCCGCCGCTTCACGTCGTACATCAAAAACCATCATACTCTTGTTAATAAACTAATAAAACATATTTTAGTGCAAATTTGGACTTAAATATGCGCAGTATTATAAAGTAACAAGCACACAACTTAATTCTTCAAGTTTTTATTACTTGAAAATATTGTTTGGATCATTTTACATCAGAATTACGATGATTAGTTACATATAGTGCGCTATATTGACTATTATAGTGAAGTAAACAAGTAAAAGCAAGTTTAATCGGTTATTTGAAGTGAGGGGTGTGAGGGGTCTCTCACGGCACCCCAAGTAACCTGACCTGCTCGTGGTGCACCCTGTTAATCGACAAACGAGGCTCTGGCTCCCACCTACCCGCATTGAGCGAACGTGGTGGGAAATGGATCGAATCCCCCCCATATGAATCCCTACATACGACGGCTTCTAGTGCCTGATGGTACCAGATAACGTGCTGACTGTCTACCGGTCAACGTGGAGATCTTTGGGAAAGGCCTGTATGTCCAACAGTGGACGTCTATCGGCTGATGATGATGATGACTTGAAATTAAAATGGTCTTTAGTTAAATCAATCAAGTGTTTAAACCGTCGTCGTTCTGTTAATTCACTGAACCTTATTACTATAATAACAACAGGAAGAAAGGCTTTTACCGTTACATAGATTCTGTAAATTTGGTAATATTTGTTTTTAAATAATTCGTAGTCCAGATATGATATGCGACCTAAATTCCTAAACTGGTGGCCGCAGCAAAATTATTGGGTTGTTCGGAAAGTCATTTCGTTTTTTTTTGGGGAACATGAAAGACAATATCAGTATGTAAGGTATATAATAATAAATATATAAGTATGAAAGGCAATATCAACTCTCAAGACATATAACGGTTCTGCGGCTTAAGTGTGAAGTTGGTTTCGAAAAACGTAATTAAGTCCTCTGACGGGAAAAAACGAAATGACTTTCCGAACGACCTATTACCTAAGGAGGTAGACGAACACGCACGGACAGCGGATATGATGAAAATTGACTATTAATGCATTAATACATATATAAAGATAACAGAGTAATGGATCCGCACGAGTCCTTACATTGATTGCATTAAAGACAACCGAGTACTGTAGTTGCATTGTTGTACTTGCTACGAACCGATTGTAGACTGCGCGTGCGGCGATGTAGTGTGTGTCGCGTTGAATATAGTTTGAGAAGCAATGCTCCATGACTTATGTAAGGTAAGGTAAAGTAAGGTAGTAACGCTGTTGTGTTGTGGTTGGGGGTAGGCGCCGAGATGTCGCGAGGGCGCGGTGCCGATGGCGCGGGCTGAGCGCGCTCGGCTAGGCGCCGATGCGCGCCTGGCTGCTACTGTGTGCGGCGCTCGCGCTCGCGCCGGGCCGGCCGCGCGCCGCCACCGCCACGCTCGCCGGGCCCGCCGCGACCGACGCGCCCCCAGCGCCCCCAGCGCACACAGCGCACACAGCGCACACAGCGCACACAGCGCACATAGCACACGCAGCGCACTCAACGCATACAGCGCACACAGCGCATACAGCGCATACAGCGCACACAACGCACACAGCGCACACAGCGCACACAGCGCACACTGCGCGCACTGCGCACACTGCGCGCACCGAGCACATTGCGCACACCGAGCACGGCGCTCACGCAGCGCACGCGCTCAGCGCCGCGGACCCCGCGCGGCTCGATCACATCAAGACGCAGATACTCGCAAAGGTAACCAACTACAACAAAATCATACGCAAACAATTTACATCTTCCGCGAAGGTGACAGTGAAGAGGGCTACCTCTCCACCACCACCACCACCACCTGCTCGTATCGTAAAGCACTAGTACACATCTCCTCTCTCCTCCTAACTGCTATCCCATGTTGCGGTGGAATAAACACTAATATATTTTTTGAAATTCAACGAAGCTATGAAACATGCGAGACGTTCACTTAATTGTAAGTGATACGCCTGTGTATATGTAGTATAACAACATAGCACCGCGTTATGCAGCAAGTTACGATGTCATAGATGCACCACATTGCGCCCGCTATCTTGAGACGTAAGATAAATGTCTAAGCGCTAGGAATTTTATTAGCTAAAACTCCCTTTCAATACAACACAGCAATGTTTGTCCGCTGCAGCAGTGGGCGCAGTGGTGGTGTCCAGACGGTGACCGTCACCACCGGTGGTAATGGTGATAATGTATCTGTGTATTTATTGAAACAATCAAACGTGTCATCTTGTCTCCGAAGCCGAGCGAAGATGAGAATGTGGTGCTGCGAGAACATTCTCATCTCAATTTGATTCAACCTCATTCCACCTGCTTAATGTGCGTTGGACGCCGTGCTGTAGTGTAGCTTGTGCGAGAAGTGTGTTACCTTGGGTTTGGCTGGGTTGCAGCTGGGGCTGCGGTCGCGGCCGACGCCGCTGGGCGCGCCGCCCCGCGACGTCGTGCGCCAGATCCTCGCGCGCGCGGCCGACGCGAACACACAGCGCCCACAAGAAGAAGAACACAGCATGAGGGAGATCATTGCGATAGCACATAGAGGTTTGACCAGCAACCACCTTAACCGGCGAACAGAGCGGTCGGATATTTTCTAAGATATTACAAGCTAAGGGAAAGCCTTGCTCCTAATTTTTTTGGTACGTGATGAATATTATCATGCTCCAGCAGTGACCGGTTCATTGAATCGGTCGCACTGCGCGCGGCGGCAGGGCCCGGCCCCGCCGAGTGCCCGGCCCCGCGGACCAGACGTCTGCCCGTATCGGGGCCAATCTGGAATTTACTTTCGCTAGCATTTCTTAAACAGCACCCCCTCATCCCATTTGTTCATATATGAGATGAGTGAAAGCTGAAACTGACATCGTGTCTACGCATCAAACAAACATATTGATTTTAAAAGTATACTTACTTAACATCCCCTACATCCCCTGCTGTACAAATCTGGATACTTGAGAATGCCTAGATCTAAATTTTTAATATAGGTTCACTTTTCTTTACATTATTCCTTAGATCGCAATGCAGACCGTAATAAAACGCTGCAGGTTCTCTCTGATCAGGACATTAGTCGCCTCCACGATCTCATATTTATTATTATATTTCAATTTCCTTTTGTTTTGTTACATCCGTTAATTGGTTTATCGGTTATTATCGGTTCATTAACTGTTACTTTGAACTCTAAGTTAACCAATGCTCTTTGAATCACGAGCTGGTGCTTCATTGAGTATTGTAATTTTTGATTTCGTTTCCGTTCTTAATTTTTTCATGTTAAATATCTTCTTATCATCACTTTCCACGCGACTTCCGGCATCACGGCGTTCACTATGAAGATTACAATGGAAGCGTGCGATTACTTCCGGCGGAGGAAAGTTTCCCGTGTAATATCCAATCGTAAAATTGAACTTATTCGGCCGCTCTCTAAACCCTCGGTGTTCGCGGAAGTTATGTTTAATACTATTTCCGAAGTTTTATGTCTTGTTAGTACGCTTCGGTACGGCGGGATGACTCTTCTCGGTTTCTTCGTACCTATTATGCTAACCCCTGTGTATACTTCTTAACTTTTTCAGCTGGATGTTAACTGATTTTTAATTGATAACACTTATCTTTATATTTCGATGAGTATCATTTCAGATAATGCGTCTATCGGGGGTGTTGTTCTTCGGAAAATCTTAAGGCGAGTATCGATATTTTATTTGTATGTGTCCAAGAAGACAAATTGTGGGTCAGTGCTACTTATGATGATGATAAGATATTCGCTTCTTCTGCGCTTTGATGTCTCGCGGGTGTGGCAACAGGTGTATACGTTGAGATAACTACATTCGTGTCTATACAGACACCTCCAGATACTTAAAAGTCATTGAGCTGCTCATCAGCCGATAGACTTCCACTGTTGGACATAGGCATCTTCCAAAGATTCCCATACGATCAGGTAGGAATATAGGGCATTTCTTACAAGGCTAGCCCAATGCGGGCTCGTGCAGCCAGAGCCTCGTTTATTGATTAGCAAGGTGCACAACGAGCAGGTGAGGTTGGCTTAGATCCTGGGAGATGTCCTTGGGGTTCACCCTTATTATTAAGTTATCGACCATCTTAAATCCACATTAGCAGATATAACTCATCTTTAGGCCGACAACCTGCTCGGTTAGTTGTTTTATAAGAGCAATAGAAATTCAAACGCTAAAAGAAAACTCATTGTAATATCTTAATAACAACTTCTTCTTAACACTGATCCGAAATTATGAGAAGGTCTACTTACCTGCTTTTTTCTTCCACTTCGCCCTAATCTGGATATTGTTTTCTAGATTCTAAAAGCTTTTTATAACGTTATCAATAGTTTGATCTAAAATGAATCATACGCTCAACATCATAAAACACATTTTCCAATGAACAGTAAACTAGGAAACTATAATATTATAGTAGCACGCAGCGTGATCGTGAATATTTATCAAAACTAATGAAGGAACCGATACCAACGATAGCAAACACCTGGATATTCAATTGTTGTAAGGGTTTATGGTTTTGAATTTTTCATAGCAGGGAAACTGAAAGATATTTTTTGTTTTCCCAATAGAAGTGGAGCTAGAGCTTTATCAGAAGATTAACACGATAACTGGTATAAAATCATATATAACTTAAGTATCCTTTCGTGCGACAGAAGGGAAAAAGAGGAAATGATCAGGTGATTTTTTTATGGCTTGCTATATATACATATATGAGATTATGTGAGTTTCCTATTCCCAACTCAAACATTGAACAAACACAAACCTTTTTTTTATGTTTAAACTTTCTGTTTCAGATGAGCGTTGGGACCTTAGATACATCTGGTGGTGACATCAGCGTCTGAAAACACCAAGTTCATAAAAATCCAAGCTCGAATCGATATTTATGGCGTTCCTTAAAAAAAGCGGATATAGATCCAGCAGCCGACGGCGCCGAGCTGAACGCGACGGAGAAGCCGAGAGATCGCTACGGATTAGTAGGCAAGTATTAATTACTTTGTTACTAAATTTAGGTTTTTCCTTGTACCTTTAATAATGTGGTGATGTGTCATGTGGTGGACGGTGCCGTGCGGTATGGTTCGCACATTCATGAGTTTACTTGATGGTAAGCTACTCATCACCTGCTCACTGTTAACACTTCAAATTGTTACACACTAATGTTAGGCATTACAGAATCAGTTGTTCCTACTCCTGAGAGTGCATCAGGGTTTTGATGCGGCTCTTAATGCATTTTAAAGGATCTCAGGACGTAGGTAAAGGATAGTTAGACCAGTAAAACTAATTTATAGGAACATAAAAACGATTGTTAAATTGCTTAGTGTAGCTTGTATGGTCATCCCGGCGAGCTGGCTGCCTCCCAAATGTAGCGATTGCGTAAGGAGCGCGAGGAGCCGCGCAGGGTGAGCCAACCGATGCAGGGCTGCAGCTGAACGCTTGCCCTCAGCCTCGCGGGGAACCATGTCACTTATGTACTTCAACGGTTGCGTTGAATAATGGGTTAATTTGACGGTGAGCCACTAGGAAACGCCAGTCAGGATGTCTGTTATTTGACGAAGCAACGAGTCGAGTAGGATGTCTGTCTGATGGTAAGGCGAACGGTAGCCACACGCTTGCTCGTACATGACGCTAGTTGGCATGCTGTTCACTGCACCACATTGTGCTCGTCGCTTATGAGATAAGTAATTCCGCTAGCTGCAGCGCTCTTCGAACCGGAGCACAGTAATGTTAGTTGGCTGCATTAGGACCTAGGAGCTGCGGTGGTACCTAAACCCGAACCGGCAACAGAGCCGCACTATCAGTTAAGTGTTCACTCGGCACTACACTACGATTATTGCTTTGGGATATAAAGTTGTAAGAATGATAACTGTGTAAAGTACTTTTTTAAAACTACCCTACAAAGATTACAGTAATGAGTACAAACTAGTATAAATGTTATTTCGAATATTACCTAAAAACTCACCAGCTCGTAGCTGAAAACGTAGAACTCAGGTAATTTAGACGTAGAGCCTCTGGAATAGATTGTTAGGTCTCGTTCAATATCATTTTATGCCTGACACCAAGAATACCTAATTTTCGTATATAAATGACTATCTCGTATGAAAATGATTTATAAGGGTTGATTTAATTATTTGATACATAGTAGCCAATTCTTGCCTGCGTTGTTTGCCGTAATATAGAATTAGACTTGAAAACACTTGTATTATGTGTCAGAAAAACTTTCTCTCTTCGGATCCCTTCCCGTTATTAACCCTCCCACAACCTCTTTTTTTTAGGGGGTAACGTTTTATGAAATCCGTTCTTAGCTGCATTATACTTGACACGAGGAATATTCTTACTACACTTTTTGTACCCAGGCTTTTTGGGTCTTTTTTATATAACGAAATAATGATACCAATGTTCACCTGATGGTAAGTAATAGACCTGCCCATAACAGCATGCATGGTATACATAGCACCAGATCACGCTCGTCATTTTAAGACATCATATGTTGGGTCTTGTTACCTAAGTATTTTCATTAGCTACAACGCCCTTCAAACCGGAATACAGTAATGTTTATACAGTACTGTTTGTCAGCTGCAATAGAGGTTACTATGGCACCGAGACGGTCTGTAGCAACAGAGACACTACCACCAGTGAATTCATCAATTCTAAAGATATAGTGATGAATCACATACGCGGAGATCTTATATATATATATATATTTATATTTATGTGTGCGTGTGTGCAAATAAAAGGATATAGCTCGTTTAGATCTCGCCTTCCTGTTGTGTCTGTGTCTGTGTGTGTGTGTGTGTCTGTGTGTGCGGAAGCGGTAATTATTTAACAGTTAAATTGCTTTGCTTTTAAAATGAATGTAAATAAAGTGCGGCTCGGGGTGAGTCAGCGCGGCGGAGTTGGCAGCGTTCCCTCCTACCCTCTCTCACCAGCAGCAACATCAGCACCACCCCTCGCCCCGCGCGCACCCCCAACGAGGAGTGCTTAAGAGGTAGCTCGCACCCGACGCGGCGGCGTGCAGCGGCCCCGCGCCGCCGCCATCTTTAAATGCACCCGAATCACTAAACACTAAACGATACAAGCGAACAATTATTTATTTTAACCATCCAGTTAAATATACGGCTTGTGTCCTAGATATCCTGGCTTTAGGCATTGCCTCGTCAGGAATCCAATGCATTATACATACAACAGCAAAGTTGACGGTAAGCGTACCTTACGCGACCACTTCACTAATGTTGCTCATTATAACGCGGTGACATCATCATCAGCTGATTGACGTCCACCGCTGGACATGGGCCTCCTCCAAAGATTCCCACATCGATCGGGTAGGGATTGATATGGGAGGATTTGGGCCGTGACATGTGGATGGGTGATGTATGACATAGGTTTACGGAAATAATTACACTGCATATTTGTTTTTCTCCATTCAAAGGATGAACAGTTTATTTTGTTTATTATTCAACGAAGTGACGAGTAAGGTGTTCACCTGATGTTAAGTGATGCGCTAACTCACCGCAAACTTACCGCTACTTAGAATGATATACACTGCACCACGTTGTGCTCGTCGCATTGAGAGATAAGATATTAACTCTCGTTACTGCAGTAATTATAGCAGCTACTGCGCCCTTCATACCGGAATACAGTACTATTTGTCGGCTGACAACAGCTACCAGCAGTGAAATTGTATATCTATATATATATTCATATATATGAGATTTCCATTTACGTATAGTCTCATGACGATATCTCTGGAGCCATAAGACCTGGAGACTTGCAACTTGGTAGGAATATTCCTTTTTACAAGAATAAGGCTGTTAAGAACTAATTACACGATTTTTCACCCCCAAAAGTGTGGGGGTGTTTTAAGCAAAGCGAGCGGATGTTAATAATCCAGTAGCAATTTCAGTTTGTAGTTATGTACGTAGCAGTTTGCGCAGATTTTGTATGTTATGTATAACATTTAAGATATACGGCCGTGGACTACTGGTGCCTGTGGTAGTAAACCTGTATTCCAGGTCACCAGGTCACCAGCTCCCGAACATAACATTACAGAGTAACATAAATAAAGAACGAGAGAAATCGTTTGTAGTGAGTGTGTGGGTGTGGTATGTGTCATGTGCCTTACGAAAATGGAGTTCAATCATATCTTACTAGTGTCTAGTATGCACAGACGTTTTTTTTCTGTTTGTATAGTAGCCTGTCGTATCCTTAAGTAGTGCCGCGGTGGGAGGGAGGGTTCGGGCGCCGTATATCAGAGTAATGCCCGTGGGGGGCAATAAAATTGTAAAGTTAAATTTGGACGCGACGCGTACGCTAACTGCGCCGCAGTAACTCGGAGCCGTGTAATGGCTTTTATTACTGCACTTGCCGATACCCTGCGGACCTACTGCCAAACTGTAGCCATCTCCGCGCGTCTGTTAATGGATGTTCAGTACACACCAAGCGACATCGTACAAATTGGCTCCACCGAGGTTCACACACTGCGAAGCTTTAAACGAACTCAATTACACGGAATTGAATATAAGATCCAGTAAGTGTACAATACAGCGATCATGACTTGGCTCGTCCTAATCGTAACATCAGGTTTCATGGACTATAAATCCTTGCAAAAGTACATCGATTCCTACTAAGGATAATAGAATACTATTAAAATTAAAATCATCATTATTTCATCAGAGAGTACGTTTCAATACCTTCAGCTTCTTGCTTTCCAGTATTCCCAAAAAAAAAACAAGACCTTGAGACACAATGAGCTCATGACCTTGAATATGAAAGATATGTCAGGCTGTATACAACAATTGATGTTTCAAATGCTCCGTAATGACCTCATAGGTGAAGAGGACTGTCAGCTCTGTCGCTCATCACCACGGCTACTGCTAAGCACTACAGACGTTCTAATTCAAAAACATACTCCATTAATAATACTAGTGCATCTTGAAGACCTAACCCTGTTACGACTGAAAGATAACTTAAGTTACAGTTACCTAGAAATAAGTTTAGTAATTAAAGTTACTGTCACATGGGTCACAATCAATCCATCACCATTACTGTGGATGATGCACCGTTGATGTGAAAACACATCAGTGATGGGCATAGTTCTCTGTTGACAGTCAACAAATAGTACTGTGCAAACATTACTACGTTCCGGTTTGAAGGGAGCTCTAGGTAGTGTACATACTAGAGTAACGGGACTCGACATCTTTCTTTAGGCAACGAGCGCAACGTGGTGTTGTGCAATCTTAACTAGTGTCACGCTGTTATGGGCGTGTCACTTACCATCGGGTGTTGGTCACGTCGGTTCGGAAAACAAAAATATTGTAGTATTCTCCTCATGAGTTGTTCACTACTATCATTCTCATCATCGCACACACAATTTCACGTAGTTACCACAAAACAAAGTTGAAAGTTTTTATATAAAAAAATAAAAATCACGTTGTTGTTTTCAGGAGCTCGTGGACGGAAGAGCTCATCGCAGCAGTGCATGAGATGAAGAAAGGAACCATGCTGATTATCATATGTATATGAGATTGTTTGTTTGTTTCTGAATAAGTAAAAACTGCATGACAGTAATATTACTAGTTTATTCTTTACTATATCTGTGAGAACTATTACCTATTTTATTTATATGTGTACGAAGGTGCGGTCCGGGTGTAAATACCATCAGTGTCCAAACCTGACTTCGGAAGTTCAGTTAAAACAAAGCAACTAAACGAGCGGAAACTTCACCTGATAGTAAGTGATACGAATAACGACATGACGCTGGTTAAAATAGTATAACATAAGAGGTCAACTCTCGTTACCGCAGTAAATTCACTAGCTACATCTACTGTCAAACCGCAACACAGTAATGTTTGCACAGTACTGTCTGGCGGTACCTACCTAGACGGTCTGCAGCAACAGAGACCTACCGGTAGTGTATTGCCGCGTCTGGTCTTAGCACGAGGAGCAGAATGTCCATGTAAACTTATTTGAATAAGCCGTGCAGTTAAATGTAAAGTAATTAACAAGTACTAAGTTGAATAATTAAGATAATAAGCTATTGTCGTCGCTATAAATATAACTTTGTTTACATTAGACTATCGCAGTTTGTTTTGCTCGCCGCGGCCACCGCCGGCGGGAAACCAATGACTTACTCTAAAAATTAAGCTGGCTTAAGTTATTTAAGTAACACTCGATATCGTTATCATCATCAGCCGATAGATGTCCACTGCTGGACATAGGCCTTCGCCAAATATTTCCACATCGATCGGTCCCGAGTTGTTCGAATCCAGTGGGTTTCAGCTATACTCACCAGATTTTCGGTCCACCTTATATGGAGCCTCCCAACACCACGTTACCGGTACGAGCCACTCGAGGACCTAACAGCCATTGCCATAGGCCGTCGGTCCTTCGAGCGATGTGCCCTGCCCACTGCCACTTAAGTATAGCAATATTTTAGGCTACGTCGGTGACCTTAGTTCTTCCACATTTCTGAATCGACCGCGCAAAGAAACTCCTAGCTTAGGATACCAGTAAATGGATAAGTTTAAAAACTATTACTTTGTTAATACTTATACTTACCACCAGTTCAAGTTTTCTAAGTCGACTGCGGGTAAGTTTTTTCTGCAACGTTACCGCAGTAGGTTCGGAGGCTGCTCCCGCTGTATCTTACGCTGAGTTATCTTAACGGTCCGCGCGGTTCACGGGTGCAGCGACGTGACCCGGATAACACAATCTCGGATATGATCGGACTTCTCGAATATTCCGCCAGTTAGATCATTTATTTACAGATAAGCTTCTAGAAAATTCTGTGCTCTGTACCGTCTGTACAAAGCATCATCATCATCATTATCATCAGCCGATAAGACTTCCACTGCTGGACATAGGCCTCCCTCAAAGATCTCCACATTTGTAGGGGTTCATAAGGGGGGACCAGGCCATTTCCTACCACGCTGGTCCACTGCGGGTTGCTAGGAGCCAGAGCATCATTTGTTGATTAGCAGGATGCATAACAAGCAGGTGAGGGTTGGTTTCGGCCTCGTGATTGTGTGTACTTATATATATATATGATATACATATATAATGGGTGGATTTTAGACCACAGGAAAGAGAGTTGAGTAAATGTAATGCTTGGAAGCCAACAAAATGGTGATCTGATGATCTATACCAATTTAGCAGTAAAGTTAGAGCATCACTGGCAAAGTAGAGAATGGTTAACAGGCCGTGAACTCTCGTCCACGAGCCCAGTATTGGATGAGCTGCAAGAGTCAAAATAGCTAATCAGCACTTAACATCTTCAGAAAAGAGACAGGATGGATGAAGTTGGAAGCTTTAGTTTGTATTGTGTCCTATAATATAGTCTAGCCTGTAATTATCTATTTACTCTCTTTTTGTAGTAATTTTTTTTCTCAAATATTTCTCTGGATCTGGATCTCAAGCACAAAGCATTGTACTAACACATTAATAATTAAGACATAACTTTAAATGTTCTAGCGTAAGAGATATTTAGAGATTCATTACGTCATCAGGAGATCTCCGAAACGATTACACGTAAACACTCAATACTCGGTAAGGACATTGCGCCTGTTATTCAGAGGTCAGGTTAAAAGGATTTTACAAATTGCCTTCCCCAAAGAGAGTTGCTCGGGAGTCAGCGATGGGTACAAGCCTGGTGGCCGGCGGGTAGCCTGGGCTGGAATATTTCAGACAAATTTGAAACCTGATTCTATATTATAACCAGCTGTTCATGCTGTATCCAAGTCTAATGAAGGCTCATGGTAATAATATATATATCAAATATCTGTCTAGATTATCTCCAGTGTTACAGGTTCAGCCTGCGGCCCCGCTCGTAAATCAGCTGCAAGCTGCCGCTATCACGTATGTTATTACACAATATATAACGTCCAGCCTCTGACCCGCGCGCCGCTGCCGGTGAGGATCATTGTCCGTTTTATTGAAGGTCCTTCGATAGGACGCCGCCCGCTCGCAAGGGTCCGGTTTGCAAACAGACCAACAACCACTATTTAAACTATCTTTTTATCTATAATTCATTTTTAACAGTAGAATGTCGCCCACTGCTGGACATTTCTACGTTGGGTTAACATGACTTGAATATATGTGATGTTTAGTGACAGTGAGGCTGTGTGTGGTGACACGTTGTCCAGTATACTCTGGCTAGATGAGCTGTAAGGATATGACTGCCGATATCACATAGAGTTTGGATGGTAAGGAACATAGTCAACGTGTAAGAGTAAAAGTATTAGGATCGAGCGCTTCATCATCCATTGGCTTATTGTCACTTAACACCGTTCAAGACTAAGTTCCAAGATTACGCCTTTGCTGGCAGATCCTGCTGTCGGAGATAGTCTAGATCTACCTAGGCAGTTTCCGGTATCTATACCACCGCAGCACCTATTGCAGCGGACAAATAGTACTTTGCTAACATTACTGTGTTCCGATCTGAAGAGTGCTGTAGCTAGTGAAATTACTGGGGTAACAGGATTTAACATGTTACGTGTCAGGCGACGAGCGCAATGTGGTGCCGTGCATGTTGCTGTAACTAGCACCACGTAGTATCTTTCCAGCAGGTGAACGTCTTGCTAGTTTCTTTGGAAAAGATAATTTTCCCTTGCAACGGAGCAAAATGGACTCTCTGTGTATTGCAATAAAACTTATTTCAGCTTGTAGTTGTACAATGCACTCGCACCAGCGGGTTTACCTAGCGACGGTATCCGGTAGTGTTTGAACCTTTAAGCTTTTTGTTTGTTTTAGTGTGATTACTGTTTACGATGGCCCTCCTTGAACTCGGAGACACGAAACTCAGCTCGATTTTATACAAACTCTACGCGATTTATCTAATACCTTTTTTTAGTTTCGGGGGGGTAATCTTCGAAAAATACTTTTAGAGGATAGTCAGGATTATGAGAGATTCTTACTCACTAAAACACGCTCGGTACTTTACATCAGTGCATTCGTAGAGACTCCGGGATCTCTTATTGAATGCACTGGTTCCTCTCTACACTTTGTGTTACACGCCTCTGAGGAGGAGCCTAACACTCCTAGACACCATCGCCGAACCATATGCCCTCCCATGTAGGATTGCTTGTTGAGGGATAAGAGCCCCCACTCTCAAAGCCCGGGAAACTCCTAAACCCTTTTATTCGGCCTTCAACAACAGACAACGCTTACCTTAGTTTTATTCTTACTAACCTGAGACTACGGGGCTGTGATCTAATACCTAGACTTACAAAGTATGAAAATCTATTTTAGCCTAGTCTATTGTACTCCTGATCTATCTAGTTTACTCCTGATTGGAGGGTGCTGTAGCTCCTGAACAAGTTTGTAATAATTGTGAGGTTCAGCAGAACTTTGTCGGAAGTAAGAACTTTAAAACCGATGTTGAATGACAGTGGGAATATTCTAATATGTAGATATTAGTGATTAAAAAGTTTTCCAAGAGCTCATGTTAATGTCATAAGACGTTGAAGTATCAGTATCCTTGGGAAGAAGAAGTAAAGTTATTACAATCAGCAACCGTGAACATGTTAATCGCTGGGGAACCGTTTTCTTGTTATATATTAAACTTAGTAGGGTATTGAGGTGGAGTGCGGGGTCTGTGGTAAATGACAGCGCACGCAGCAATATCAGCACCATATTGATAATGAGCAGAGCAATTCAAAGTACAGAGCAATTACTAAGTACAACAGTATTACGAAGATCTAAAGAGATCCAATTGATGGATACAGTTGTACACTTTGTGAAAGGCTTACTGTCTCTATTCTTGGTATTACAAAGATCCAGAAAGGCCCAGTTAATGAATACAATTGTATACTCTGTAACAAGTTAGGGACCCAAGTTTTGGCATTACAAAGATCCATAGAAACCCATCCATGGATACAATTGTATACTTCGTAATGACGTATTGACCGAAGGCAATGTACGGAAAGAAGTACAAACCTTATAAGGATTTGCGCTGTGATCTATCGTTCATGGTGGCGCTATCTATTGAGTTGATTGATAACTTCTTGTAATAAACAGCTCTTGAAAGCTCCCACTGCTGGGACATGGGGCATTCTCTCTAAAAGCTGTTTATTCATGAAACTTTTACACGTGGTAGTTCTCTGTTGCCGGAGACCGCACACAGCTCCTGTTTCTGCCTCCAAACAGTAGTGTCCAAACATTACCGTGTTCCGGATTGAAGAGTCATGAAGCTAATATAGTTACTGAGATAATGAACATGAGCTCGCTGTGTTGTGAAGTCTTCTCGTTATGTTTAGATTAGATCGTGAGAAGTAATTGAAGAGCTCTAGGTGCTGATGATGAATATGTCGTCATGAAATCTATCAGCTTAGTCCTAGCCGTAAATAATTATTTCAACACGACGAAAGTTCACAAAATTCGGTATTATTGCGTACACAATATTCGCACACACGCACACATAATATATATAATATATATAAGAAATTAGAAAAGTTATATAAGAATTATTGAGTTCTCGCTCTGAGGCGATACGATTCCCTGTGATGTCAATCGGCAATCGCGTAACGGTGATAACGCGGCACCATTTGCCCTGACTACATTGTAGTAACAACGCAGTATGCTCTCATACCTCCGCCGGATGCGCCGCACGTGTACCGAGTTCCGATCATGTGCATGTGCAACCAAATGCAGTAACAATACTTTTACCGCAGTAATTACTTCCACGTCGACTTTCACACACGTACAATTACACCATGACATAAAACAAATTTTAAACTAATTTACAGTAATTTGTATATATTACTACTAACCAGTATAAATATGTATTTCGCAACCGCAATTTGTCGTATGGTAAGATATCCACACTACATCACAGTATACTCGTCCCCTACAAATATGAGATTTCATGTCACGTTACCCCGCTAACTTCAATATCTACAGCGCCTCTCAACAAACACAAGAATATTTCTACCGGTGATCATTTTTAGTAGCAAGGCTACGAGATGAGTGAGAGGATCTGATGGTGAATGATACACATGCCTATAACAATTATGGCACTAGTTAAGATGTAC
The DNA here is from genome assembly GCA_029286815.1 of Troides helena. Classification (NCBI taxonomy): domain Eukaryota; kingdom Metazoa; phylum Arthropoda; class Insecta; order Lepidoptera; family Papilionidae; genus Troides; species Troides helena. The sequence goes on along the minus strand of JAGSMV010000007.1, from coordinate 20,111,395 downwards.
ACAACACCACATTGTAATTGACGCTTTAAGACTTAGGATACAGTCTCGTTATCTAAGTAATTTCAATAGCTTCAGCGCCCTTTCAACCGGAAAACGGTAACGTTTGCACTGTACCGTTTGGCGGCAGAAATACGAGCTGCGGTGGTATCTACACTGTCACCGGCAACGCAGACTTACCAGCAGTGCTGGATGTCTAAATGTGTACCAGCACCGCGCCTAACTTTGCTAAAGGGTTACTACTTATATTGATGTTAATATATGAAAGGCATTGTAGCTATAAAACTCCGTGGGTAATGAAACATCTACTGTCTTACAGCGACCATTGCAATGAAGTGAAGTGTATATTATTCTTATTAGCCACAATGTTATGCTAGGTATTTGAATTCAAATCAGTTGAAAGTTTAACGTACGCTGTTAATATATTGAATAAAAAAATTACAAAAATAAGCGCTAAATAAGCTGCTGAAGTACCTAGTGTAAACAGTCTACCTAGCTCCAAACACCTACAGCAGCATAGATCTGTCCCCGTCCAACGGGTTCCCGCCTTGTCGTGGCGGTGGGGCTTAGTAACCGTTGCGTCTGTCCGTGGGGACGCCGTAATGGTGAAGCTAAGCGGAACCCACCCGGTCGGCGCGCGGCGAAGGGCTGGCCGAAGCGGCCGCTCCAGCTTCGAGCACCGGTTGGGATAACTTGAGCTCACCGGAGCGGTCGGGGGCCCGGGGGCGGCTTTATGCTGCCCCCTACGGCCGGCTGCATGGGCGGTTTTATACCGCCTCTGCATCCGAGGTGGGGTTGCGGAGCACGTATTCTCCGCGACCAACCGGTGTCGCACCGGCGATGCGGTGCGGGTGCGGCCGCGGGGGAAGAAGAGGGCCAGTATTACGATGCGCCGCTCTCCCCATCCTCCGCGGCCGCTAAGGGGTAGCGGAGGTGCGGACGCGCAGCATGTTCCGGCGCGCCCTGCAGGGGGGTTTATCCCTCCTTACCGAGGTGGGGCCGCGCAAGCGGCCAGCGCCGCTGAGGGTCGCGGACACAAGCAACAAGCCATGCCCGTAACCCTTGCACTAAGCGACGAGTCGGAAACATCGTGGGGGTTTTAGTTGGTGCAAGTCCGACATAACCCGTCCTTGCCCCCGCGAGGACGAGTATGCTTAGGCATTCACCCCACGTAAAACTAAAAAAAAAGGCATAGATCTGTCGGCCTCCCGTGATGGTCCTGTAATACATACAATGTATTCATATATCTTCACGTGTCATTTAATATCAAACTTAACGATTAATTAATCACAGTAAACATACAAATTTAAACAAAACTACGTTATTTATAATATATTAGTGAATAGGTCAATTACCAGTAACTGAATTAATTACACGTAATTAAAGTTAAAATTCATTTAGATATTACATAAATGACCATAGAAATGAAACTTGGTTTTGTTGTTAAATTGAGAGAGAAAGAGATAGTTGTATATATTATGGAGGCGGTTAACACGTAGAGAGCGAAAGAGGAAAATGTACCAACTATTGAAATCGAATACAAAATTGCAGTAGGAAAGGTCGAAGGAGAGAGAGTGAGAGAGAGTAATTAGAGCACTTTAAGTAAAATTTGAGAAAAGTTAGCAAATGTTCGATTGAATATAAAAATAACTTTTTATTACGTATTTTTCCAACTTCCGGGTCTATACGTCCGCGTGTCTGCAAAGCAGTGGATGTACTGCGAACCTTAGTATGAAAAGGAGACGTGGTAGGTCTCTTTCGCCAGAAACTAACTATGTAGGCACAACCGCTGCACCTATTATCGCTGCCGAACATTACTGTGTTCCGATTTGAAGGACGTAGCTAGTTTATTTACGGGATAACGAGATACCACATCTTATATCTAAGGCGATAGGCGCAGTGTGGAGCTGTGTAACATCCTAACTTGTGCCACGTTGTAATGTGCGGGGTATCACTCACCGTCAGGGGAACATCCGGCTCGTCTTTTCGCTTAATTGTGTATACAAAATGAAAAGGAAACTACATAGAAAGCGATTCATCGAAACATTTAGAGTTGTCTCATTTTTGTTACACTATTTCGTTTCATGAAAATCATTTGACATCGTCCCAAAAGAGGTATTACTTTAAAAGCACATAATACTTTACTGTTACTTAATTCAAAGGAAGCGGAAAGTTCAAAGTTAAACTTAAAGTTATAAGTAATAAGGAACTGTTAAAAACTGATGTATTTTACATGTAACAATAGAAATACAAAAACAAACAGGACGTTTATTTGAATCGCAGCTGCTGCCATTACTTGTTAGTTACTCTTCAATCCGTTTTGTAAATATAGCAATAAACAGTAATCACCTAGCTAATTGGTAGTGATGACCGGAAGTTTTGCGAAAATCAGCTGAGCAGAAACAGAACGGGATCGCGCCCTCAATAGTATTTGCGAGCGGCAGAACAATTAGTCGATTCCCCTAATCATCAGCGGCGTAGCTCGGAGTCGTTACACTGTTTGTTTGTTCGCTTATCGCCGCTGATTATGTTTACTGTTTACAGTTCTAGGAAGGAAAACATTAATACTGCTTTGTTTTTACATAACATCCCGGTACTGATCCGGGAACGCTTCAACTAATACATCTACGAACGTCCGCTAGTAAAGATTAGGTAGCGTCGTTGTAAGAGCTGGATCTGTGCAATTTACTCGGCGAGAAGACGAAAGGAACTATAAGCAAAACATGTAATAGAAAGTTACTTTGACAACACATTCATGGATTGAAATGTAACCATCAGCTGCCCACAGCTGGACATAGACCTCCACCAAAGATTCCATCCAGTCCAGCGCTGATTATGATAATTCTTTCTTTCGAAAACTCGTAACAGAGAATGCTGAATTTGCTTTATATCAAGCCCGGCCGAACTGCGAACAGACTGTAACCTTAGCGTTCCCTCGACAGCGCTTGGAGTCCTAAATATGATGACACTTCTAATGTCACGTGTCAATTATATTATGGGGGGTCCAAACAACGAGAAAAGTAAGGTTATGAAATTATCCAATTATAACTACTTTGATGATCATCCTCTGAAGCACTGCGTATAAATAAAACGTTAATCATAAAGTTAACTATTAAGTTATATTAGACATTAGTTAATCGCGGAACACCAGCGTATATTAGTACGAAAAAATCGCAATTATATACATACGATAACCGTACAGTGCTTCACACAGGTTTGGTAGGACTTAGAGCATTTATTAAGCGATTATCGCCTCAATGAATAAGCTCTTAAAGGCGATAACTGCGTACCCACTACTGTATTGCCAACTGCTGCTTTTACGACCGCGTACGGGAGTAGTGACTCCATTGATACATATGTTTATGCTTAGCGTGCATTGCCCCCGTCGATATCAGCTGGTCATGGTCCTCCAAGTCCGACCCGTGACCATACGTCGGGGACTGCAAAATTATTACCACTATCGTGCGCCGTCCATTCAAAGTTTTTACTTCGACGACCTTAGCACCAAACCACGCTTCACCATTTCACTGATCTAACTTACCTTACTTACTTTTATTATCCCCAATTTACTTTTAAGTACAATAGCTAACTTTGGAGAAATATTACGAAGACTGTCTACTTCTAAGATAAAGCCAGAGTATAGTTTTTTAACCTACTATAACCCTAAATTGGATCCTTAAGGGGTGTAAGATCTTACGGAGCCCAAGTCAACCTCACCTGCACGCGGTGCACCCTGCTGAGTAACGGACCAGGCACTACCCACCAACCCGCAGTGGGCCAGCGTGGTGGGTTACTGCCTAATTCCCCCCAATGAATTCCAACAAACGATGTGGGGATCTTTGGGGGAGGCGTATATTCAGTAGTGGACGTCTGTCGGCTGATGATGATGATTAATACGCCCCACTTATTGCTCCTATTTCGGGACCTACTGTGAAAAGCACCACCGGTGTCCGAACACCCTTGTAGTCGATTACTACAGACAATAAGTTGACTAGTACAGACAAGAGTAGTAAAGACTAGTAAAGACTAGTTGACTACTACAGACAAGACGACAGAGCTGAAGCACAAAACCTTTTAATGATAACAACATTCATATTTTTTTATTTTTTTTATAAGATCTAGTAGGCAAACGAGCAAGACGGGTCACCTGATGGTAAGTGATTCACCGCCGCCCACGGTCACCAGCGATGCCAGTGCGTTGCCCACCCTTCAGGTAAGAATATGCTCTTTTCTTGAATAACCCAATGTCGCAGTTGTTGGGGAAGACCGCTGATGGCAACGAATTCCAAAGATTTACTGTAGGTAGAAAGCATATTGTCCGATAATACGTAAACTTTACATAACATTAAGTAATTCTTAAGTAATATTAAAGTTTGAACAGTGTAGTTAAAAAGTAAGTCAGCGACTTCAGGGAACATATATTATATTTAAGTACTGTTATATTGAATTTACTAGGAATATATATATTAATAAAGCTACGGCTCTGAGATAAAGTTGCTCAGCTGAGGGAAATTTGTTGTACGTTCTTAACAGAGTTAGAATAAATAAATAAATAAATATACTAATAATACACCCCACTTTGTAAGGGTTCCCGCCACCTCACCCTCCGGTCACCTCATGGGATTCAAGTCAACCTCACCTGCTCATGGTGGATACTGTTAAACAACAAACGGGGCTCTGGCTACCACTAACCTGCATTGACCCAGCGTGGGAGGAACTGGCCCAAATTCCCAAAATGAATCTTTTTTATTTTGGGAGGAATTCCTGCTTTCGATGCTTCTGATGTCAGGACAACAGCAGAGTTATGCCGGACTCCTATTGGCTAAAAACCCTACGGTTTCTTACTGTGCGCATTTGACCGGAAGCAGGGGAACGCTACAGCACACAACCGTGGTTCTGCACATTTGGATGATGGAGATTGGACACCGATCAACGTTAGAATCTTTAGAGAGAGGCTTATTTCCCGCGGTGGACGTCAGTCAGCTGATGACATTAATGAATACACCCCACTTATTGTTGGGACTCGGGGCTGCTGTAACATAAAGAAAGTGAAGGACATTTGCCAACTGAGCTGGTTAAGTAAAGATGAATATTGCACGTTAAGGAAATCTGGTTTTCTTAGAGGACATCAGTTTCGTCAGGATCATTTCCTTTTCGGAAGCCTTAGAAGAAATACATATATTTGTAGTAACTACTGTAGATAAGTTTTCTTACTATTTATAACTACTGTTCCCTATCCTCTTTTGCTGTAACACCCCCAACACCTTTTCAGTTATGAAATTTCGTACAATCTATCCTTGTCTACCTCCACTAGACCAAAGGAATACCTACGTCAATCCCTTATCTATATATAGATAAGCAGATCAAGGTACTGTGTTGTATCCCTAACTCTTCTTCTATTGTTTCTTTATGACTGCAGGTTGACTGGCAAATACGAGCGTCATCATCATCATCATCAGCCACTAGACATCCACCGCCGGAGACAGGCCTCCCCAAAGATCTCCACGTCGCTCGATCCCTTCACCAGTAGATTATCAGCTCGTTATAAGTTACGATGTATACAATAAGGAACTCTACTTAGTTGTTGCATGAGATAAATTGATCGCCTCTCATTGAATATTAGTAAAATGGATCGGGATGTAGGAATGTCCTTTTGCAATAATAATGACGACCTCTTAACATTAACATCGCCAAGATTAGATCACAATGGCGATGTTTTAACATTCTTGCTCCTTTTAAGTTACACCAAGTGTTAAGTGTTTTTATTAAAGGTTTGATGGATTTGTAAATACCTTACTTCAGTTGTCTTTGTTACTACAAGCAGGATTCCGTAGATCTGTGAAATGGAACAAAGTTTTTGTGTAGGATTTTGATCCTTGACAAATCTGTATTAAATCTAGTACCTGTTTGTGCAGAATCCGCTGTTTAAAATCCTTCCCAATTAGTTATCACTAGCATGTGATGAGGATTGACGAACAGTGTTGATAAACAGAATATTATACGTTTCTACCTCTAGAAGGCCCCCTTTTTAGTCGCCTTTACACATATACATTGATAGTAGCTTTGTTTCTGGCAGTCTTATTCATTAGCAAAATCTATTAAATTACATTAATAACTAATCACCCCAGCTTCGGGGTGAAATGCAAATACATAGTTTTGATTTCCATCAAGAATATACTTACTACATAGAAGTTAATCGGCAGTCTATATAATAAAATATATATATAATAAACATATATGTTGTGAAACAGGTATTCTTATATAGATCATTTATAGATCTTCATTGTTAGAAAAACTTACTTAGTTTTTAATGTTTTAGAAATAACTTGATCCGGTAGAGAATTAAAATAATAATATTGTACTGACTTATGTTAATATTCATTTGAGTCCTCTACACTGTAAACAGGAATATAAAACAATAGATATATAAACAAAAGGTGAACAATATTCCTAAAGGTATCCTCTTCCAGTGGAGGTTTATGTAGACCATATAACTGGTCGAAGGTTATGGTGTACGGGTACACGTGTGTCACAAGTTACTTCTTGTTGAGGTGCAATATTGAGGAATAGTTACATGTAACAGTGTGAGTGCGGCCCCACGCCGAGCCCTGACGAGCTGGCCGGGCGGGTGTCCCGGGACGACCTTTGCCTCGGCACCAAACACCCACTATCGCCTGTAAACAAATTAAAATTCATAATTCCAGTTCGATTGGAAGCGCGCCGATTGGCCGGCCGGCGCCGCTGCATCTATATAAGGGGCGAGAGGGGCGGGAACTCCTGCATTTGCCTTCCGGCGGAGGTGGTAGCAACAGGTCCATAGTATTGTTAGTTTAAGTAAAGACTGATAAAGTAATAAGTGTTAATTAAAAGCCCCGCACGATGGGGACACCTAGAATAAGTTTCTCGTCGCTGAGTGCCCTGGTCGCGCTCGCCGCGCTGTGGGCGCCGGCGCGCTCGGGTGAGTTGCGTGCTCTCTAACTAACTTACATTACTGTCCCGATCTGCTCCCTGTTAAATATTAATCGAAAGATAACTTAAAAAATCGTAGGCTTTCACTATACTGTTTAAGTAACTTATCTATTCCTTTGTTATAAAAATTAAAGAAGCGTGAAAATATAACAGAAGCAGCTTAATGAGCTAGCGATTTGCGTTTAGCTCTAATGAGCGTTAGGTTCACGTTCATGCTTTAAGTATTTCATTTGCTTTCAAATTACTTTAAGGTTTTACTATATAACAAGTATTAAACAGGGCATACAGAGAGTAAGAAAAACGTGATAATATATAACTGTAGATAACTTACATATATTTGTCAATGTTTGCCGCTTGTAACAACAATTGCATGCTTTATTCTGTTACTAATATGGAACCGTTAATCTGCAGCTACATCACTAATGTACCTAATGTTTAACTAACTCTAAAGCCTTCAATCGCGCAGACAGGATACTATAAAACGACTTCCGTTTAATTTACGGGTTTTATAACTATTCATCTAGTATCTAACGTTTATTTTAAAACCCTTAAATCGTTTAAAGCAATGAGTAACTCTTATGGATCATTTACATTACGAAAGCTTACAATTAAGTCGAAGATCTATAGATCTAACAATAGATAACTATGTAATATAAATTATCTCAAAGAACAAAGGACAAGGCAAAGAAACTCTTATCTCAACTCCCACAAACATTTACATCAACTTCCTACTATATTTTAGGGTGTAAGTGATCATCACAATAGTGCTGAACTAAACTAGTTTCCTGCAAGTCTAGTGTTCATAATTAACGTTAAGAAACCCTTTAACATATATATACATACATATATATATATATATATATATATACCCTTATTTCTCCACATTTTAACTTATGTGGTTAGAAGTGGTACAACGTAAAAATAAATTAATAGATAAAAATTGAAGATCCTTCAATCTGCTGCTCTGTAATGGTACGGTATCCGGTATATGGTACTCTGTGTCACTGCACTACGTGCGTAACGAATGCAACCCTGTGCAATGTAAAGTTGAAAGAGCATTACAACATCAGCCCCGCTCCCCTGGAAACGAACGGAGACGGATCAAAGACGGCACATTGAAATGATGAACCTAAACTTTTTTTTTATGAGTTAAATACGCTATCAGCAACAAGAATAATATCTTTGTTGTTGTAGCGAGCTGATAACTCGCAATTCGCTATAAACATGGCTCTAGATAAATGCCAACTTTGACCCTAGATAGTTTTATCTCGCCACTGTCAATGTTCAATGTAACGCTGCTCGTGAAGGTAACTCTCGGTCGTGATGAGCAGACCTTACAGCTTCTCATCACCGTTTCACCAGTACCACCGAACACCTTCATTAATTTTGATGGATATTTTAAAGGTTTAATAGTAATTTTATTTCATCAATACGTTCGTAGAACAAAGGAATTACATTAGAATCGTATATGCGCTAGTTTTCGTTACATCTGTTCTTCCTCTCTTTTCCTCGGTTGAAGGTTAGTGTTAGATAATTAATGAACATAAACTTTGGAAAATTATAAGCTCACCGATACTTGATAACTTGGCTGATATAAATCAATGTTCACTCCACATTTTCATATATAAGTAAAGCAGAAATAGTATATCATATAAACATATAACCGCCTCTCCACATTTTCGTTCCGTTATCAATCGCCGAACGTCGCCTTGACAATGACCGTGTGTGTAATAATAAAAATTTTCTGTTGAAATTAAAAACAACGAGACGAGCTGATAACACCGCCCATTATATGTATGAATTATCTATATTAATAACCTCTATCGAAAATTACTTCATACAAGTGCCATTTAAGAGCAACTTGACTTTGACATCGCATTCTTTGAATCTCTATCGTATTCTTCTTAATGTTAAGTTGTCGATTACGTTAGCATATCCTCATCTCGAAGTCGGGCTTAGAGACCGAGCTGGCACCTCTACTGGACTGTCCCGCATCCAAAATTGATCTATAGACTAAAGCCATAAAGTTAACATTAGTAAACGCGCATCTGTTCCCACGGCGTACAGTTTCATTGTTGAGCGGATGACGTCTCTTCACGTCGTCTAATTTGTGAACGATCTACGATCCGCATCCGTACGTATTAAGGATACTCGGTGTATTTTCATCGTTATTTCATTCAGATCCAATCAGCCCAGAAGTGGATGATTGGTACTGAAGTACTTCGCCTAAGTAAATTGTATCATAATTCTGAAAATGAGCGGTGCGGGACAGTGCGGTCTAAACGACTTATTCACATGCTCTAACTAATATTAATTAAATGAACTAGTCGTCATTATCATCATCAGCTTATACCGCAGCATTAGCCTCTCCCAAAAAAATCTCCGTGACCTTGGCCGCCCGCAATCAGTGGATTATCGTGACCTTCACGAAATCATCGGTATAGTCAGTAGTGAGCCTCTGAGCATTATGTCTGCCGGTTCCGGTCCCCAACCGAGGACCTGTGATGAAAATACACAAAGGCACAGAAATAATGATTCTGTATAAGTATCTCAAATTTATAATTGTAATACTTTAGAAAAACTCGAGATACATGGTTTTTTGATGCTGTAGCCGTAGTGCGATTACTAAAGCCGAACGACAAGTACTAAGTGTTAAGGCGATGAGCGCGCAGACACATGCGTGCCGCTCGCCATCAGCAGAACGTCCTGCTCTCCTCTTCGGTTAGATGGGTTTAAAAAAAAACCACAATTGAATAAACAAAGGCCGACGAACAGGACAATTGTTAGAGTAGGAGAGGAGGAGCACCGCGCCGACGAGATAATGCGTTCCCAAATAATATCACACAGAGCCGTCTCCCCCTCTCGTGCCGGCAAATTGGGTAATTGCGCTTCATGAGCGGCGGGGCTGGCCAGCGGCACCGGCGGTCGCGTGACCGCACAGAGAAATTGTGAGAGCTATGTCTGTCTTGTTTGTGTTGTACACGAGCTGCAAGTTAAACCCATTTAATAAATCACAACTTGAAGATAGGAGAGAGGTGGCATTCGCTATCCACCCTGGGAGAAAAGAGACTTTTTGAAGGATAATGTAAGTCAACAAGAACTAAGTTGATCTTGGCGAAAAAATAAAATAACAAATATATGAATTTTTAGTTAATTTGCAGCAGATTGTAACAAACCTTTTGACTGCCGACACTAGTTTAACAGCGATTTGTTACATTGTATCTATTGTCCAAAACCATCGAGGTGACGTCAAAATTCACTCATCGAGTATCCTTACCCAGTATTAAAATATTTAGCAGCTCAAAGATAACCAGCTCGAAATTTGGAGGTTATTAAGCTTTTAACACAAAGTAAATTGATCAAGTTAGAATCCTTATCACTTCTCTCTAAACGACGTATCGTTGATGATGACTAAGTAGGGAATAATTCCAAGTTACTTTAACCCCCGACCTTCACCAGCACACCGCGTCACTAAGCTTTGTCACGGCGCTCGGGGTATCTGTCAGGGTTGGCACAGGTCGTCTACCGGGTCAGCTGGTGTGTGCGTGTAACCGGCAACACGTAGGAATATAACCGTGCGAGGTAAACATATTTGCATGTGATTAATGAGCGCGCTCCCCGAACTGATCGACCCGGAACCTCGGCCCTAATCAGCGCAGGCACTCCCTCCAACGCGGGCACCCGCAGCCCGCAGCCCGCAGCCCCGTACCTTGACCCTCGCTTGTTTATTGGAGATAGCGACTAATTGGCTCACAATAATAACGTTTGATTAATTAATTGTTTGTTTAGTTATCGATAACTCGACCAATAAAGGTTAAGTAACATGTATGTGAGTTATAGGGCGCAAGGGTTTTATATCGTGTTTACTCGTAAAGTTAATCATACCTTTTTACATTATTATTATTTTTTTTCTACCTAAGGATCCTATTAGCTCGGTCCTCAAGTCTTGACAATGGAGAATAAGTACTGCTAATGAATAAATATTACATTCAATGGAATAGATTTTCAAGCAAAGATTATTTCTAATGAAACGCCTTTAGTTTCCATAAAGCTACAAATACATAAAACGTTCAACTAATAAATCACTTTGTTTCAGCCTCGTGTTCCCTCTCCTGCCAAGGATGTAAGTATACTTACCATAAACATACATTAAATGGTTTTAGTATCAAAGGTCTAAAGAATGCGAAGGTATAAGCAAACCAATAGTCACAAATAGACTTTGCTGATTAAACAATTGTAGTTAATTCTCAGTGAGTAGTTTTAATCCTAATTTAACTACATCTGCACGTCACTAGCAGAGTTTATGGTTAATGCAATAACCAAAAAACAATATTTCATCATCATCTTCAGCCGATAGACGTTCACTGATGGATATAGGCCTCCCCCAAAGATCTCCACAACGACCGGTCCCGCGCTGCAGTCAGCATGGCTTGCCGGCAGCGCCGGGCATTACGGTTCGTCCTCTATAGAGGGTCATATGGGGGGATTTATTTATTTCCCACCAGGCTGATCCAACGAGAGTTGGTGGGAGCCAGAGCCTCGTTTATGCAACAGGAGAAAATGAGGTTGGCTTGGGTTCTGTGAGTTGTTGTGCGTGACCCTTAAGAAAAAGATTTATTATACTTTATTTTTAGCCTCATCCTCTCCCTCCTTCTTGAACGGCCACACGTACAACTATGGCGTCGACGGATCTGTGTCGGTGTACGTCACCGGCGCCGAGAAGCAAGAAACCGGCGTCAAAATCTTCGGGCAGGTCTCCGTCAGCGCGTTGGGCAACTGCGCACACTCGCTGAAGGTCAACTCCTTGACCATATCGGGTCCTGATGGAAAGGTGAGGTTGTGCGAAAAATCATTTAAAGACCAGTACAGAGCCGGATTATATTAAATGTATAATTATGAATGATACTGGAGGCGGTCATTACACTAGTTGATGTTGGGGTACCAGAAAAGATATTTTCTCACCACTTAAGAAATATGGCTCAACTCTCCGTAGCCGAAAAGTATGACTACAAAGTTAAGTAGCATGACTACAACTCTTCTACTACTTGTCAGCCGGATAACGCTGTCTCAGGCTTCCCTCAAGGATCTCCACACTTGTCGGTCCTTCGGTGCTCGCATCTAACTGTATCCTGCGGCCTTCATTAGATCGTCAGTCCACCTACTAGGGGGACCGTCAACGCCGCATCTTCCGGTACTCGGTCGCCATTCGCGAACCCTGCTGTCTAATCAGCCAACAGTCTACATCTCTATATTTTTAATATTAAAAGTTCAAGTAGAGATCATCGTCATCAGCCAACAGATGTCCACTGCTGGACATAGGCCTCTCCCAAAGATCTCCATATTGGTGTTCATTGGGGAGAAATGGGTCGTAAACCCACCACGCTGGCCCAGTGCGAGTTGGTGGGTGGTCAGAGTCTCGTCTGTTATTCAGCAGGGTGCACCGCAAGCAGGTGAGGTTGACTTGGATTCCGTAAGATGTTGGGCGGAACTCCTAAAGATCATGAAGTACAAACTACTCTATGTGGTACATTAACTTTAATGTCTTCTCATCCAGAAATACTCCAGCCCACCTGGGATCGAGAAGGCGGTGCGCTTCAGTCTGCAGGACGGCCGCGTCGGCGCCGAGGTCTGCGCGCAGCCGGGGGACACGCGCCGCTCGCTGAACATCAAGCGTGCCATCATCTCCCTGCTTCAGACTGAGCTCAAACCTTCCACTCAGGTACAGCATTGTTTTATGAAGCAAAAATAAAAATGCCTTATTATATATATTACCGGTATATATATTTACTGTGGTCTCTGTTGCAAGAGACCCTCTAGGTAGCTACCACCGCAACACCTGTTCCGGTTTTATAGTATAGCTGTAGTATAAACACTGGGCTAAAGATACTTAAGGTCTTATATCTCAAGGCAACAAGACTGTATGAATATACGGTGGTATGAATACCATCTTAACTAGCGCTATTATGGGCAGGTATTGTTTATCATCAGGCGAACACCTCGCTAGTCTCGTCATCACGTTGATTAAAAAGTAAGTTAAAAAAATATATTTTACAAACATAGCTAAAACAGATAATCATAAATAAAGAAAACAATGTTATATAAGTAACCTTTTGATCACGTCACATCAAAGTAAAATAAATACACAGTCAAATTATACAAAGAAATCAAATCATGTTAGGTTTTAAAGTAAGCTCATTAACTAATTATGGTTTAAGTAATTAATAACTGATTAGTTAAATAATTTTAGTTCCATTAAAAACTCACTGCAACACACCTAACCTTTTGAAAGAATCTCAATATACTTTACAATGTTGACGTTTAAATCTTTGAACATTTTAGTCTTTCCTTCTTCCTAAAGTGCCTCTCCGACTGGTGAAGGTTGGCGATCAGCGTGATGCAGTCAGTTCTGTCTGTTTAAGCTTTTAGTTTGTTATGACTGACTATTGTCTCGCAGAAGGCACCGTAACCGGACACTTTTATCTAACAAAGTATATATCTGAATCAGGCTCATCGAGTTGCAAAAGACGATTCTCTCTAGAGTTGACTCCTCATGTTTGAGAACCGTCAGCGTTAGGATCGCTGTCTGGAGCAAACGATGAAGATATACATCAATACATTACAAAGCGAACTTTACTACCGGATATGATATTTGTTCTTGAATTAAAAAAAGTCGAAAACTCCATTACCAGTAATGAAATTCTATTAATTGATTAGATTAACTTAAAACATTAACCCTTGTCAAAACAGTATGTTTATATTTTGTTTCCTTATTAACATACAATGTTTTCATAGGTGGACGTATTTGGATCCTGCTACACCGAGGTCTCGTCATCCCAGGAGGGCGGCGCCACCCTGGTGCACCGCAGCCGCGACCTCTCCCGCTGCGCTCATCGCGAGCAAGGCAGAAACGAATTCTTGACCGCCGTCTACAACCCCTCCTCTGTAATTACCTTTAACTACTTCCGTTACCTTGGCTGAAGTCATAAGTTCAAAGAAGAATTTATTCACGTTTGTTGCTTCTTCAATATTTTACCAATTGAGCACTTAAACTAGGTCTTTTTGGCTTTACTATGGAAGTATTATTTGACTCTGATTAATATATTCCTATACTAAAATTAATAAATGGTAAGCAGACCATAAACATGTTTCTCATCGTGAGCTGCAACAAAACCTAATCATTTCGTATTACCAACCTCAGGCTATTTAACAAAAAACTCGTCCTAATTTTCGCCCTCGCTATAAAACTGTTCATTATAGGCATCAAGAAAGTGAGGCGGCAAAGAGTACATGTTAAAAAACTAAAAAAATCATTCATACTATTAGTGATATTGTAAGATAAGTATTCGTGCACAGGAAATCAAGAACACACAAGTTCTTCAGTCGACTCTTAACGTGGAATCGAAGGTGAATAATGGTGTGCCCGAAAAAGTTTCTGCTACTGAAGAGTACCTGTACAGACCCTTCTCCGTCGGCGAGAACGGCGCTCGTGCTGAAGTCCACACTAAACTCACGATGACTGGAAGTAGTCAAGGTGGCGCTAGCCCAGGTAAGAAATACAAAATTTAATATTTTCTTACCTGCCTTCTTGATGAAATAAAATTATACACAGTTATACAAAGTTTTAAAAAACTTAAGCATTTTTTGGTTTGAGGATAGATATAAAATTCTGTAAAATTCAATCCCTTCACCGATATTATTATGCCTCTTCCCATATCATCTAAAAGTGAAACAAACGTGGAAAATTATAGCAAAAATTCAATTTCAGACAACTGCCCCGAAAGCCGCACCATCATCTTCGAGAACCCACACGGATCTCCATCCGAGCAAAGCAACCTGAAGAATATTCTTGACGTCCTAAAAGAAACTTGCAAATCGCTGAACTCCGAAGCATCATCCAAATCCGCTGGCAAATTTGCTCAAGTTATCAGGGTAAACATTTGAATAATTGTAGTCATCATATTGAGTTTGTTTTAGTCGACTTTAATTGCCTCATTTGGCTATTCTAGAGAGCTATGAACAAATTGTTATTCCATGCAGATAACTGACATTCTCTTACAATGTAATTCATTCAAGAAAATTGGATTTAGGGTCTAGTATATTTTGTAAATTTTTATTGAATCCGAATATAAAGTAGACGTATAAGTGAACACTTTTTCCAGGTGCTCCGTGCGAGCAACAAGGATGATTTAATCAAAATCTACAACCAAGTCAAAGGAAACAGCTTAGAAAAGTATGTATCAATAGTTTTTTCTTATCTACTTCCTCTTTTAGATTATTAGTGAAGTTTCTAAATTCCATCTTCAATTTTTCCTAGACGCGTATTTCTGGATGGTCTCCTACGTGCTGGAACAGGCTACAGTATCGAAGCATCGATTCAAATCTTGAAGGGCAGGGAACTGTCTGATTTGGAGGAAAAACTGGTGTTCCTGTCATTAGGAAATGCCAAGCACGTGAACGATGAAGCCATCATAGCAGCCGCAGTAAGTGTAGCGCAATAAGTTTACAAAGATCACCATTTCAGACGACAAATCTTTATTTGAGCTTTTAACAGAGAAAGTAATTAGAACGGTTATTTAATGTGATGGGAAGGGGAGGGGCACGCAGGAGTAAAAATGTATTCATTAAATATTTTAAGATAAATTTTCAAGACATCAGTTCACTTTGTTGTTATACACTTTGGCTCTGCGTGGCGATACTAAGATATTAGATATACTAACAACAGCGCCGTCTAACCCGAAAGATACCTGTACATCATTCAATATCGAAAAAATTTTTTCGTTCATTAAACCAAGAAAACAATTTTTTAGAGTATTTTGGACAGAGCGGACATTCCAAAAGAGGTATACTTGGGTGTCGGAGCGCTGGCCGGCATTTATTGCAAGCAGCACAATTGCCACTCGGACAAGTCCGAAGGTATCGCAACGGTCAGCAAGAAGCTCGCGGCCAAACTACAAAATTGCAAGCCGAGAAGTAAAGTCGAGGAAGACTACGTAAGTATAACATATTACTACAAACGAGTAAAGTTTCGCTTTGAGAAACAGATCTTCTGAATTTATATAAATTCTTGTAATATGTAAATTTCTTGATGTCGGACAGGTCGTCGCGGTACTGAAAGGCATCAGGAGCATAAGGCATTTAGAGAACAACCTTATCGACAAGGTAGTGCATTGCGCTGCTGACAACAGTGTCAAAGCCAGGGTACGAGTTGCCGCTCTGGAAGCGTTCCTCGCAGACCCCTGCGCTGCCAAGGTAACGAGATAATAAATAGCAACAACATTAACCATATCGCAATTTAATAAATAAGACATCGTGTGGTGTTAGGATCCACCCATATCATTATAGCACTATCACTACATCTGAGTTCAATTCCCACCCTGTACAACGAAATAATTTATTCCTTTAGGCAATTAATTTTATTTACCCTTAAATTTCTACGGATCTTACTGTGTCTCATTAAACATTGTATAAAATCACGCTGCAAAAGTCAAATTTTTTCGATAGGTCAAATCCTCGGCTCTGGAATTAATGAAGAACAAGCAGCTGGACTCCGAAATTCGCATCAAGGCGTATCTGGCTGTGATAGGATGCCCGTGTGGAAAGTCTGCTAACGAGATTAAGAACCTCCTAGACTCTGAACAAGTGCATCAAGGTGAGAGAGACAAATTAAACAAATATATGTATTGTTAAGGAACATCACTTCTAAATATTTTTTCTACAAATATTAAATAAAACAAAAAAATATGGATATTACCGTGACATACAGCTTGGTAAGCTTGGCGATTACCGTTGATTAATTTAATTGTGTACTCCTCAGTGGGCCGCTTCATCACCACGTCGTTACGTCACATCCGCTCCTCGTCCAACCCCGACAAGCAACTGGCGCGACTCCACTATGGCCAGATCGGTACTCCGAACAGGTTCAACGTGGACGACAGGTAATTGTCCAACGATACCTTATCATCATTATTACATTGAAACTCTAATCGACTTTTCTGTGCAATTAATTTTATGTAAATTAATTGCACAGAAAATTTTATTACATTTCATGGTAGCATGTAAATAATGTCGGGTTGAATAACAGCTATTCACCATCACGATCGGAGAGATATATATATTATATATGATGATATGAATGATGTTAAGAGTATAAACCTCTTTGGATACTTTGGTTTATAATACATATGTTTATCGAACACAAATATTTAGACAAATTTCTTGTCTCCTACTTTGGTTTAGAAGAAAATTTTCTATGTGAATATTTCAAACGGATATAAAATAGTCAGGACTGATTTTTCAAAAATTATCTGATTGTCGTTACGATTATATGTGATTTTGTTTCAAGAAAATACTCATTCTACCGTGAGGCGTCGTACAACGTGGACGCTTTGGGCTTGGGCGGCAATGTCGAAGAGATGGTGATCTATTCTCAGGACTCATTCCTGCCCCGCTCCAGCAGCCTCAACCTGACCACCGAAATTTTCGGTCACAACCTTAATGTACTCGAGGTATATACGAACAATTTATAATACATTTACTTGTGGCAGATATTTGTTGCCGAGGATTGTCAAAAAAGATGGCTGTGCCTATTTCTGCAATTAAGCGTTTCCGTTTGAAACGCGTTGAAGTAAGAAGTTAACTTTACTAAATTTACGGCAGTAACGAAAAATAAAATGCATCTCTCCAAATGATGAGCTGAATGTGATGCAACAACAACGTTTAACTAAAAGAAATTTATAAGCTGAAGCACAGTAGCTGCACTATTAGAAGCGGCTAATCTATATTTAACTATATCCAGCAGTGGACCACTGTTGTTTGATGATGATGAAGGTTTATTTAACTTAAATTTGTCCTAAAAAATCTATTTAAAACTACTTTTCTGCTTGAGCACTGTTTCGTATCGCTGTTTAATGTAATCACCAATACTGAAATGTCTAATTCTATTTAGATTGGAGCTCGTCAAGGCAACCTCGACCGTGTGATTGAACATTTCCTCGGTCCTAAAGGTTTCTTCAAAACTCAGAAGCCTCAGGAGATTTACGACAACTTAGTCGAACGCTTGAGCAAGTCCAAAGAGAAGGTGGAACACAGCTTTGGAAGGCATCGTCGCTCGGTTAAGAGTGAAATCGACAATTTCGACAAGAAAGTGAGTGAAAATGTGATAAAATTTATTGATGTATATTTTTTGTTCACGAATTCCTGACACTTGTATCTTATTTCTAATAGGTTAAAGCCGAATCGGTACCGTACAACAATGAATTGGACCTTGACGTGTATCTGAAACTGTTCGGAACCGATGCCGTTTTCCTATCTCTCGGAGATGACCAAGGCTTCAACTTCGACAATCTGTTAGACCAACTCCTCAAATACGTCAGTGATGGTATGAACAAAGCTAGGAATTTCCAGGTATGTTGAACTATATAACATAATACACTGTTAAGAAATGTACACGCGTATAACTTAAGAAGTGACGGACTGTTCTGATGTTCTTAAGGAAAATAGTCCATAGCACGAGGTCGATGGTTATTATGATAGTAATCAAATTTTTCAACGTATTTTAACGTCGAAAATATTCGTAGTTAATATTAAATTTTTGTGATAGAATACATATTTCGAGAAATTTTTAATAATTTCACAAATGCAAATTTTAGATTCACGGTGGTTGTCGATACAAGTCGAAGCTGAGTTGGAAAATTCTCGTTCCGGAAACAATATCATCAAAGCATTAATGATTAAATTACTTTTGCCTGCTAATATTTCAGAACGAACTTCGAGGTCATCTTCTTTTCCTGGACGCCGAACTATCCTACCCCACGTCCACCGGTCTTCCACTCAAGTTGGACTTGGTGGGCGCGGCTACTGCGCGCGTAGACGTCGCGTCGAATGTGGACATCCGCCAGTGTATCCGCAACCCAGAGAACGCTAAAATTGACATTAAAGTGATTCCATCCATCGATGTCGAGGTCTCAGGTGTGATGATGATTGACGCTGACGCGGTCGCGACCGGACTCAAAGTGGTCACCAACCTGCATTCATCCACTGGTGCACATCTTATTGCTAAGGTATACTACTATTCATGTCTTTGTTTTTTGTTCCCAACACTTCTAAATCCAATCAATTTTGAGTATGATTTATTTTACTGACTTACTTATACCTTCTAGGTGATCGAAAATGGTCAAGGTTTTGACATACAGTTCGGTCTTCCAATCGATAAGCAAGAGATACTAGTCGCTTCCAACGAGCTGGTGTACTTTAGTGCCGAAAAAGGACAAATTGAAAAAGTAAATCCGGTTAAAATTGACTCAAATAACAAAGAATACAAAGGATGCTTCGACCAACTTTCCGATTACGTCGGTCTCACTCTATGCGGAGAAGTATCCGTGCCTTTCTCTGTTTCTGGTAAGGTTTTGATTTAATATACTTAACTAATTTTAAGTCTCTGTATTTATTAACCGGCTCAGTACGACCGTAGCGCCTCCTTTTATCAAAGAGTCTACAAGCATACTTTTCTGTTAAAAACATTGCTTTTAAAAACTGTGAAATATTTGTTTATCGCGTAAATGTCCTCGTTAACGCCTCATTACAACTCGGTGGACACACGGAACGCCACTTTGTTTTCTGGTATAAAAATAAACATGCCTGTACGAAATTAATTGAAATAAATGTTATAAAATGCTACCCAAAACCTTACTTTAACCAGATGTTTTTTTTATCCTAGGACCGGAAGCTCAATCATCAATTTCCAAATTTGTTGCACGTTACCCGCTTACTGGACCAGCAACAGTCAAATTGGTATTAGAAAAGAACAACCTTAGGGGATACCACCTGAAAGGAGTTTTGCGCAGAGATGCCAGGTCGGGCAAATATGGTGCAGAGTTGCTCTTTGATGCTGAAGGTATTTTATTTTCTTCTAAGCATGATAGCAGGGAAATTTACAGACTAACAGGTTAATAGTTACTAGTTTGTCCTAATATAAATTACCATTTAGATTAATGTCTTTTAAAAAATTATATGTAGTTAGAATTTTTGGCGTTTATCTTAACACTGACTAATTTACAGGATGCAAAGCTGGTCGTATACAATTGAACGGCGATGTTGTAATTTCGAACGAAGAAAAATCGGTCAAGGTGGCTCTGAACTCGCCATTCAAAGTTCTTTCTGGAGAAATAGCTCTGTACAGTAGAGAAAATAGAGAGTACGCCGTTCTTGCCAAAGCAAAAGTAGATAACTCTGACTATTATGGTAGATTAGGATTTGATGCTCACCGAGAAGGCTCTAATGCGATATACAAACCGGTATTAGAGTACTTGCTTCCAGACAACAAAGGAAAGCAAATGATTAAGGTTGACGGTGAAATTACTCATGACACCAATAGTAACGAAATCAAATGGAATCTTAGAAATATTAACGCACTCAATGTATTTGTGCAATCTAATGACCCGCTTGATTTGAACGGATACTACAAGCCTATACCTAACGGATACGAGCTGGATGTGAAGGGTAAAATGGGCCAGCATACGTTACTTTTCGGTTCTTCTTTGAAAAGTGCAGAATTCAAACTGGAATTCCAAAATACTTTGAATCCATATGTTAATTTCAAGGTCAAGGCTTATGTTGAAAACAATAAAGAGGTGAGTACTTTTGATTTCTAATTTTGATACTGTAACGGAGACTGGTTCCCGAATTACATAAAATATTCCTAGTTCGAGAATCACAAACCATGACAACTCTGTACATACCTGTAATGTTTATAAGGAAAAAATAAATAAATGAAATAAAAAAACAAATCCTTGAAGTTTACTCCTACAGTCAAGATTTTGTGAAAAACCTATAAAACAATTAGTGAAAAATCGCCGGTGTATTTTTTATATAGTGTCATAAATCTTTACACGAAATTGAGCAACGGAGTGATTGAAAATTTCTTATGATAGAAAGTATCAATCTGTGGTGTGATGTGGGGTGATTTTGAATTACTGGGGTAATAATACAAAACATCTTATGTGTGGGGTGGCCGCAATGTGGCCTTAAACTAATATAATATATTACTGTTCCATTCCATTCCATTCCAATCAGCCGGAAGACGTCCACTGCTGAACAAAGGCCTCCCCCAAAGATTTCCACTCAGACCGGTTCTGGGCCACCCGCATCCAATGGTTGCCAGCGACCTTGACCAGGTCGTCGGTCCACCTTGTGAGGGTTTGCCCACGCTACGTCTTTCGGTACGTGGCCGCCACTCGAGAACCTTTCTGCCCCTACGGCCGTCGGTTCTGCGAGCTATGTGCCCTGCCCATTGCCACTTTGCGACGGCGACCCTTCGAGCTGTCGGTGACCTTGGTTTTCCTGCGGATCTCCTCATTTCTGATTCGATCTCGCAGGGAAACTCCGAGCATAGCTCGCTCCATCGCCCTCTCAGCAATCTTAAGCTTGCGGACAAGGCCCACAGTAAGCGGCCACGTCTCTGCTCCGTATGTCATCACTAGCAACACACACTGGTCAAAAACTTTTGTCTTGAGACACTGCGACACTTTTACTGTTCACCATAATGAAAAATCATTTTTCCTTTTCAAAAACAAAAGAAAATTTATGTCATAAATGATATCAAATTATGATTACCGAAATGTTCACCAACAGGTTATCCACAACGACATAGATCTGTGGTACGGTGGCGATCTGCGCAACTCCGAAAACCGCGTCATATTTAACCAGTTCTACAAACGCTACGAGGACTCGAAGGAGTTCAATGTAATCACGAAAAATAAGTGTAAGAATATTTTAAAATTAAAAAGCATTTTCTAAACTGATTATGTCTTGAAATGTTACTAACAAAGTTTTTATTTAAACATTATTGCAAATAACTCTGCAAATTTGTATTTTGTACAATTCATTTATAAATTCTATAATTCTAGTCGAGATTTGTGGTCTCCCATTCAAAATAAAGGCCGACGCCCAAATCGACCGTAAGAAAGTCGATATCGAAATAGAAGGGCAATATCTGAACAAGAAGGCTGAATTAGAAATAGAAGCCAGAACACACATCAAAAAACCAGGAGACTACAGCGTCAAGGTAAAGGCCGAAGTAGACCATCAAGGCGTGGAAGCGTTCGCGAAGAGAGATATCGTATCGGCGGATAAGTCCAATTTTGAAAACTATATCACCATCAAAAACGTTGGAAAGTACGAGCTGTCAGGAGTCGTCTTACATAAAAATAAGCTTAACGACATGAACGTTGGTGCCGTTGGACATCTCAAGGTCTCTGGAGGTGGCAAGAACGAGGACATCAAGTGAGTAACGGCGTTAAAAAAAATTTTTTTTTATATAGTCACGCCTTTTTCCCAGTGGGGGTAGGCAGAGGTGAATAAATACCCACATTTCGCCAGATGTGGTCAGATTAGGTCCAGTGTAACAGGGGGCGAGCCTGTTGCCACTTTATTGGGACCACCCCACACACACACACAAAGATGATATCAGTGTGCGGGTTTCTTCATGATGTTTTCCTTCACCGTTTTGTATCTCGCTGCTGTAACTAAAGTTCACAAATGTACATAACTTAAATATTAAGTCATTGGTACATGCCTAGGTTTGAACCCGCGACCTTCAGAATGAAAGCCGCATGCTCTAACCATTAGGCCAGCGAGCTACTTAAAAAACCTTATAAGAGAAAAGGTTAAAATCTGAAATATACATTTATTGAAATATACGCACACACAACATTTTATACTGGTGACGTCTTTGTTGTCGGAGACCGTCTAGATAAGTCCGACAGCAGATACTACTGCTGCGGCCAGACAGTAGTGGACAAACATAAGTGCGTTCCGGTTTAAAGTACCTATAGCTAGTGAAGTTATTTGGATAACGAGACTAAACATTTTATGTTTCATGGTGACTAACACAACGTAGTGCAGTGTATATAATCCTTGCGCAATGGTGTTATAGGCAGGTGTATCACTTACGATCAGGTATACCTTTCGTTTGTCTCGTCGCTTCGTGGAATAAATAAAATATAACGGCTAAGCTTAACCTGAACGAATAGAAATTAACTTAAAACAACATTTTCCTGCATCAGGTGATCTCTGCAATGTCAAAAATAAAAACCGTCACTAATGTTACTAATTTGGACATCGCAAACCCAAGTTCCCGTTATTCTTCATCTAGATACGTTTGTTGATGTTTACAGGTTCGACATTGGAGTGATAGAAAACGTTAATCTATATTCATCACACGCGAAAATTTCGGCGAGCAAGGGCGAAATACTGGACTTCCTACTCAAGGTGAACAGAGGGGCTAATGCTAATGGTCAACTGAAGTTTATCCTGAAGGGTGCAATCTCAGCTAACGGACAATTCAAAGTCACAGATAACGATGGCAAAGGCAACGGAATGATCATTGTGGATTTCCAGAAGGTAAGCAGTAATGGCAAGCGCTCGACTTCATTTTAAAAAATGAGCAATTACCAGATAATTTCACTAAACATATAATTTATATTGTATAATACGCTATGAGTTCTCTGCTGTAAAAAATTTGGATATTAGTCTAAAGTGAGAGAAAATAGCGGAAAAGGCCAACGTTTTAACACCGCTTATGAACTAACTGGAAATTTAAAACTAATAATTTTCTTTTTGTCTTTAGGCACAGCGTAAAATAAAGGGTGACGTCCAATTCATTATCAAAGATCCTGTTTACAATGCAGAGATAGACGTGTTCCTTAATTTCGAAAAGGATAATAATGATAAACTACACATTAGCACAAGCAATAAGAAGACTAACAAATTACTAGACTCTAAGTGAGTATGGTCGGGAATTCAACAAATTAGAACGTGAATCTCCTGTTCTTTTGTCTTTTAACCAGAGACTGTCTAGGTTTCATTCGGTCGAATGCGATTTACCGTGACGTAATACAGTCTTAGTTATGGCCCCAAGACTTACCGTGAATGTTTCGCGCAACAAATGTATTAATTCATTTGATATGTTTTATAGAAATAAATTCGAGTATGCCGGCAAGGGGGCCGAGATCAACGTCCACCAAAGCGGTGAAATATTGGAAGGCAAATACAACGCAAACGTCGAAGTGGTGCTCCCGACGGAGAGGTGCCTCAATTTGAAATTTAACAGGAACCTCGTCGAGAAAGACAATGTGAGTTGTTGTTTTCAATATAATTATAGGGATCACTTTATTCGAATGTCAATAATTTTTATTATATTTAATGTTAACCAAGCCGAATGCCGCGCATAGCCATTAATAGTCTAAATTTTTAATTTACCATTTTTAAATTCAGACACTTAACGGAAACGCTGAGCTAGTGTTGTCGGACTCGGAGAAGCGCGGGCAGGCCGGTTCCCTCATCATCTACAAGGGCAAAGTTACCGACTCAAACTACGACAAGAACACACTAGACTATGAGGGACAAATTGAATTGAAACTAAAGAACGGCAAGCAGCTTCTGAATTCTTTCTCATTGAAGAACGTTCCAGTCGGAGATGGAAAGTTCAAAGCCGACGTTAAGGTAAAAATTTAAATATTAAATTAAACTTTGTTTTACAATAGCACAAAATTGTTTTACTATCCGCTCGATTTACTTACGTCAGATTCGTATTAAAAATGTAATGCAAAATCCTATGTGTGAGATCGTTTCTCTATCCGTCAATAACTTATCGTGTGTTTGCAGATCGACGTGAATGGCAACCTTATCCCGAAGCCGGCATCGATTGTCGCAACCTCTACTTACAACGACAATGATATACCTGACGAAGACTACAGGCTGAAAGCGAACTACGGGGAAGATATGGGCTTGGAACTGGTTGGCAATATTCTGGTTACAACTGATGGTGGCATTAAAAAGTAAGTTGTTACTTTGGTTTTTTTGCAACTTTAATATTTCATTGAATGATTGAGGTGATGCTAGCACAGAATGAAAGTACGGTGGAACTACTAACTATCGAGATGGAGGATCGATCTTCACTGAACATGAACACCTGATGAACAAAAACGGAGCAAAACCGACAAATATAGACTACTGTTCCAATATCTGCCATCTCGCTTTTAACCGGCATGCTGGACAGATGATGTTTATTGTTAATACAGTTGTTTTATAACGGTGCCAGTTAATTAAAAGTCTGCTTTACTTTGCGTGAATTTAATCTTCCAACATCTAATTACTTAATCTCTCTCTATGCAGGTACGTGGATGAGAACACGCTGACACTGCGTCTACCGTTCGAGAAGGCGCACGACATCAAACTGGTTTCTAACGTACAGTTCCTTCAGCCCGAAGACAAGGACTTTGTTGAGGTAAAACATTTTACACTGCCAACTTTCACCTTTGAAATTGTTATCCTAGTGTATTCAATTTTCAATAAAGATAAACTAAAGTGTTAAAAGTTTCCCGAGATAAGCCGGTTACAACCTTTTAAGATCACAGGTGTGATCTTTGGTTACTGTGAATCTTCTCCATACGAAGTTATCTAAACACTGTACGCACTTGTCTTAAATAATACGTACGATCTTTAATGTCCAGGAGATAAGCAATGTATTGTGGAGATATTTTAAGTTTCCTCATGTTTACACTTTTCTATATCTTCCAACAGTTCACCGTCATCGAATCGATACAACTGAACGCAGACATATACAAAATCGATTCGAACGGAAAAATTTCCGTCGAGAAAGGTTCCGCTGAGGTGAAGGTGCTGGTGCCCCATTACGACGCACTGGTGATGCAGGGCAACTACGAGGTCTCCGCGCAGAGTGAGTTACATTCTGCAGTTACAGAAAATTACAAATCGTTGCTAGCTAACCCGGTCAAATTGTTTGCGCGATGTCGCCTTTCGTTTATTATATTATTGTTACAAATTTGACAATGCATAGTTTCGTCACGTATTTAATATCTGATAGAACTTTACAAATATTATTATTCAATATTCAACAAAGCGACGAGGCGCGCCGGACGTTTACCTAATGTTAAGGGATACAAATACCCACAACAACGAAGCCCAATGTAGGATGCCTTTTGCGCTGGTCGCCTTGAGACATAACATGTTAAGTCTAGTTGTCTAAATAATTACAAAGATTACGACGCCATTCAATCTGGAAAACAGTAATGTATACACTGTTCAGCGGTAGTAATAGGCGCTGCGATGTATTTGAACCTTGATTAAATATATTACCACCGAACTTCTTAGCAGCAGTAGCTAGGACAAGATCAATAATTGCTATTTTTTTGTAGAAGACGTTAAAGCTGTCAATGTAGACGTGCAGGCTCGTTACGGTAAAATCAAGCGCGATGTGAAACTGGTGCTGAAAGCGCCGCCGCGCGAGTTGGACCTTCTGCTGGTCGCATCAGCGCCAGAGTCTGATAAGCTGAAGAAACTGGAATTAAAGATTAACAGCAAGGTAAAACGAATAACAGCAAATAATGTTATTTAATTAAAACATTTTGTTTTCCATAGTAAAACTTATATAAATAAGAGCGGCAATACGGCAAGGGAGTTCCATGACGGGAGGAGATACGTCAACGTCGTTATGTCAGAAACCTCGCAATCAACAAATTAATTCTAACTAATAAGTTAGCCGACATTAGTCGGATTTACAATTTTTTATATAAATTTTATGATTATTTAGCTTTAGCATCAACGAATTTCAAATCCGCTGCTTAAACGCAAAATTGGCACTTTGATTCAGAAGCGACGTTTGACCGTTACGCTGTCTGTTCATGTATCTCTATTTCCTTTATTGTTATATTATATTATTGTGAAGGATGTATTATTAAGTCACAATGTGTTTTACCATAATTTATACTGTGAAATGTGTGCAGAACCCCGCGCCCAGTACGTACAGCAACGTGATCACAATCCAGGCCGACGACCGCGTCTACAAATCCGAAGGTGTTGTCGTTTACTCAAAGACTCAGCCACTCTTCGACTTCAAATACACAAGCCCCAGCACCGCCAAGCCCAGCAGGTAATTGCTGCCATATAGTAAATATCAAGTGTTGTCTTTGTAGCCTCTATGATCTCTATATTGTTTATGGTATTTGATTCACATAAGTTATTTTTTTGACCAGACTAATATTATAACGCAGTAAATTACCATGTTTCATGAAACTTGAAAGAAAATTAATTTGTTGACATGATTATTAGTACTATACACAATTATTAGTAATACTAAAGTTATTGGTCTATAATCATATTTTCTATTATTAATACGAGAAACCGTTATTTTAAGTAATAAGGTTTTTAAGCGATTAGCCAACCGGAAATTTAGTTGCAATATTTGCGGCGATTTTTTCTTAAAAAACGACAAAATCAATAAAATAAAGCATTTAAAAATTTTAAATATTCCCAAGATTGTACGTGAAAGGTGATTCTGTGAGCGCGTCGCAAGGAAAACTTGAACTGAAAGTGGAAAACATCAAGAACGTTGACATCGACGCATCTTGCGAGGGTAACGTACAGAAGGACGACATTTACCTGAAGGCGCAGGCTAACTCCGCAGCGCTCGGTCTGAAGAACTACAAGATGGACATCAGCAGCAAGGACGCCGGTTCCGGCAAGCGCCTGGAGTTCCACGCCGTGAACGACGGCAAGAACTTACTTAGTGGCAGGTAAATATGGGGTGCGGGGCTGTTGTCTCAAACCTACACTTGATACTTTTACTAAACTTTTCATGTTTCGCTCTTACACATCTATTACTAATTCAAAAAGGCTTAAATCTTTAATAAGATTTACTTGTGCAATTTTTTATCTAATATTTGTATCTTTATCGTTTTCAGCACTTCTTTCATCAGCAAGCAGGAAGGCGCCAAAACAATCATAGAGGGCTCCGGTTCAGTGAAAGTGAAGGAAGACCAGAAGCCGGCGAACTTCAAATATATCCGCACCATCCTTCCCGACGGCATTGAAGTAAGATATATTAATAATGTTTTTCTCTTTATATTATGTTTTTAATTGTTTCTCTATAACGTTACCAGTATTAAAGAAGTAAAATATCGTAATCTCGTTACCGTGTATTCACGTAAACAAGAACTGTTGAAACCTAACGACCTGAAGACGTTATGAACACAACGTATTTAAACTTTTCCATATATTCATATCAGACATTCCTCAACCTTGCCTTCGGAGAGCGAAGCTACGTCGCAGAGTCGAGGATCTCTGAGTTGGAGTACAAGACGTCGTACCTGTACTGCGAAGAGAAGAAACAGTGCGCCAACATCGACCTCCACTCGAAGATCAACGTGATCAGTAAGTTACCTTACTTTGAGCCTACTTGAAATCCTTTACTAAAGTATTGAACTATCACCGTTCATAAACGTTGCGTTCGTTTTCAACAGAGCCCGGCCACATCGAGCATGTCGTGAACGTTGACTTCGACCTTCGTAAGCTTGGTTTCGCGCCAGAGTTCGGTCTCCAGATCTCCAACGAGATCTCGGAGCTCGCCCTGCCCAAGTACATCATGGATCTTCACATCAACAAGAATGACAAGAAGTACCACCTGCACGTATACTCCAAGCCCGAAATTGGCTGTAAGTAGAATTTGAAATAAAAATATCATTTTATTATTCGTGGTAATCTACATCAACAAGTCTTCAAGATGTTCTTCACTGTTTACTTCATCTTTGTTGTCAATTGCATTAGCTATCATGCCAGGATCAGACGTTAAACACGTTCATGTGACTATTGAATTACACAACACCCTTATTTGTACAGTGGTAGTTAAAAAGATATTATAAAATTTCATACAAAAATAAATAGTTATCTTCTATAATACTTATGTGTAAATGAAGGATTTGATCTGATTATTGCCAGTGATTCCCGCCGGTGTGACTATCTCCATCCCATCAAGAGTGCTGGCGCTGGAGTCCCAGCTGCGATACGCGCCGAACAGCGTGCTGCTCTTGCCCATACGCGGGGAGGTGGCCCTGTACCCTGACAAGAACAAGCCCCAACAGAAGACCGCTGCGAAGGTGGCGATATCGGCTGACACGAGCGACTCGCACAGTTCATTCCTCGCCGAATTCGGACTCAGCCACCCTAAGCTTGGCGAGGTGAGGGATTCCTTATATCGCACACACCCTGGCGCAGTGCTTGGACAGACTTAGTTTTCAAAACATTACACTTTTATTCCTTGTTCAATTTTATTATTTCGATCTATATTTAGAGCATTACAACATGAGTAATATTACTTCACAGGAATTAAGTCTGAAGATAAACGGAAAGTTAGACCGGCCACAGCAGAACTCGATTAAAATAGAATCTTCCGCTGTACTTTCGCACAATTGCTTCGGAGGCGTAAGTATCCTTTTGTAATAACTTTGTACTCTTTACTTAAATTATTAAATAGAATAGGCTATATACACGTTCACATAAGTAGAATAATCCAAGGTACCATACAAAACACATAGATGTTAAACGAAACTTTCTCTTGCAGAAACGTGAATCTAAAGTATGTTTGGAAGTGAACCCTACGCACGTGAAATTCACGGTAAGGCCATTTTATATATTACATGTTTCAATAATAATCTAAAATTCCTACACGGGTCGGAAGCCATCCAGGATATATTTGTAAAAAACAAGTAGCAACCATTGCTCTTGTCTAAAAACTGCTATTACTAATGAATGTTCGCAGTAATCAGTTTTCTATCTTGGCACAAGATGATGAGCTCAATGTGGTGCTGGGTTCATATTGATAACAGCATCGCTAAGTTTGTAACATTAACTAGTGGGTATGCTTCCTTGTGTAACCTGTATGCAAATGACTATGGATTTTAAAAAAGGAGAGAAGGACTTCTATAGTTTGGTACCGTTATCAACACAAAGTCAGAATTAACACTTGTCGACGTACTTCCAGCTAGCCAAAAACTCTCTTTTTCATCGTTCTCACAAACTCTTATTTCCAGTTCAATACACCCCTGGTCAAGGTTATTGATCTGGAAGGTTCAGCGGTCGTGAAAGACAACCTGCAACAAGGTGATGTGAAATTCAGCCTTCTCGAAGGCAAACCGGTCCAGGTTCACGCGGTGGCGAAGGACTATCAATATTACGAGTTCACAACCGGATACAGCGGTGAGTCTACCTACATGTGGATGTGTGATAGCGATCAGTAATGAAAATTAAATCTTAAATGTACACAGTTTTAAACGGATAATATAATAACGTTTCCGTTTATGACATTCTAGTTGACGTCCATTTTAAGGTGTAAGAACACCTATTGCACAGAATCAAATTGTTCCTATTGTTCTTTAATAACTCTTTGTTTTGCAATAAAATCTATCCACTACTGTTTTATATTCTAGACGATTCGGAACGCAAGCTTTCGATAGTTAGTAACCTACAGCCGGAAAAACGCGTGGACATCGCGGTGGACATCGTGCTGCCGGGACACAAGAAGAACATTGTCCACGGAGCGCTGTTCCTGCAAGACAACCTCGTTAAGAGTGAATACGGCCTCTCCAAGGAGAACTTCAACTATTTCGTGGTTCGTTCTCTTTAATTTAATCGCCCAAATAACACTAATGATTTACTCAAGTTTGCCTTACTCAGTATTATTAAGTTCCAGAAAAGTTAAAACATGATCATAATTGAATACTTACTCTGCCCTCGGTAGCGACATCAACTATATCTACCTAAAATTTGCTGGCCAATATATTTAATCATATATTGTATACATTACGTTTCGGATTATTATCCCTGTTATATAAAATAAGGTACTAAAATAAATTAAAATTTTCAGAATGCACTGAAAAACGACCTGAATAACCTTCAGTCGCGCGTCAAAGATTTAGGAGACAAGAACAGCGAAGAGTTCAAGCGCACGCTAATCCGCATTCAGCCTACCTTCAAGAGATTAGAACAGTCGTATCGCGAAGACTTGGAGAAAATAGTTCACGAGGTAGCCAATGATGAAACACTGAAGGAAGTCTCTGAAGCATTGTGAGTTACAGATTATAAAACATACTTAAAATTAGCAGCTCGGAATTTCAATTACCGGTACATATATACAGCATTAGTCCTGATATTATCGCAAACTTACGGGCGGTTCTTTTTGTTCACAGGCACACCGTTGCTCAATTCTTAGCAAAGATGATAGATGATCTGTTGAAGGTGACGAAACCGATGGCTGATGAAATCGGTGAAATAATAACAGACCTCTCCGAGAAGCTGAAGAACCTTTACGTTCAACAGGTAAGAAGAAAACTCCTATTCGATTAAAATCAAAGTCGCAGCGACTACTCCGGTGTTATGGCTGTCTAAGACAATCAATACTTACCATCATGCGAACCATTTGCTTGATTGAAATCCATTCATTAAGTGGTGGTATGTCTATTATTCGGAGCCGTCGATTTACCATCAATCATATATCTTCGTCGCCAAGCAGTTGTGTGCAAACATTCCAGCCTAAAGCTAACGCTGTAACAAACAAAATTTAAATTTTTCTTACTCTCTCAAAAATCAAATGCATTAAAATTTCATCAATAGATTTTGTTGACAATACGGTCTATTAATCTAGTTGCGTTTAGCTTTTGTGAGTTTTTAAGTTTAACAAGTTTCAAGCTGGATTCCGTATGCTAATATTGCGTCAAAACGACAATAATATCAATATTAGCATTGAGTCAATCTGATAAAATAAACGGTGTGGTGAAGGCGCTTCTTTTAGAATTGTGTAACTCTCTCTCTCTCTCTGTCTCTCTTTCTTGTTGTTAGCTTTATTTATCTTTTTTGTCTACATCGCCCTGTCTTCTACATTTGTCTGTTCATCTAACTTTTAGATTTATATAAATTGAGCGAAAATCGCATTGTTGCTTAGTACTGTGTAATAACTCAGTTAATCATCAACCCTGTAAAAGAAACCGATCAATGTATATAAAGATGATATTAGAACCCACGTCACTGACCGAGTGAACTGGTGTATGATTCATGACAATGATTATTTCTTCATTTAGCTCGAACCGCAAATAAAGCAGCTGTACGCCAACGTAGCCGCTGTTATTGAAGAATACTTCGACGGTCTGCTGGACGCCTCGGCTCACTTGTCTGCCCTAGTGATAGACTTCTTCGAACGTCACAAGCCGGAGATCGAGGAGCTCACGAACACCCTCTCCGAGATCTTTAAAGGTAAATCCGGAAGCTGCTCTACATTTAATATTTCAAAAGTAGAGAAAATGAAATTTAATGTAAAAACCGGCAGCGCATTAAATACAATGAGACATATTGAATAACAAATCTATTATTTTTCAACTACCTTCTGTACTTTTAACAGACTTAACAAAACTGCTGGTTTCACAACTGAAGGAGTGGCGCGTTAAATTGGTGCAGATATTCGAGGAGCTTTCTCGCCAAATTAATGAACTGCCCATCATCGGAGCCCTGAAGGAGAAAGTAAGTTGAATTGTTCTATAACTACCTTACCTCTATAACAAGAGAAGTTATGGTACATCTACTAGTCTAGTCTAACCTGCAGAACGTTCCTTAAACATGTCTCTTTTTGAGCAGTTGAGTATTTTAAGGCTTTTGTAAAAATCTAAAACAATGATTCGTTTTATACGAACTGGTTAAAAGAAAAATACTTAAAAGTAAAAAAGATTCATTTACGAATGTTATTTGTTAATCAGTGGCAAGAGTTGGCAATCCCAGAGCAAGCCGCTGGCCTTTTGAAACCAGCTCAGGAAGCGATCCGCCAAGTGCTGCCGACGGAAGAGGCTAAAGTCTTTTGTGATGAGCTATTCGCATACATCAACAAGGTAAAGTTGCACATAAAACAAACACTTAAAACTGCAAAGATTAGAAATACAATAAAATTGTATTTTTAGGTAAATAAAGATCTAAACTTGGATTAAAATTTGTATGTTATATATAATATTATATAAAACAAGCTATGTATTTAGAGATCTTTGTAGTTCTCTGACTTCACTCATCAAATTTGCCTTTGACTAAAACAAGGCTGAAGTACATTTATGTCATGATCCTATCTTCATTTTTGTGGATGGTTCCAAGTTCCATACAGTATGGTTTTCAGTCAGCTACGATAGATAGTACATATAAACTCTCTGTACTTTATCATTTAGAAATTCCTCTATATTTATTACAATCTTAGAAAATTCTGAAATCCTGTGTGAGGAATAAAAACCGATCATGATTCTTTTAATAATGAACCTTCTTTATTTCGTCAAACAGAAAGTGAAACAGGAGAAGGTGGATGAGGCCGCGTCGCTGCGCGCGCTTTACGAGAAGTTCGCGCAGGCCGTCGCCTCTGTGGTGCAGTTCATCCGATCCAACCTCGGCGAAATCGGGGTATCCGTATCACCAGCTTTCAGCCCGGTAAGTCTCTTTAGTTCATCATATTGCAACAAAAATCACATCAGTCTTATATTCTTATTTCTATGTATGTGTGCCAGTTCTTTTTAAAATTTAACTTCAAAAGACATTCTACCTCAGACGGAACCACTTTTAAATTTGCAGTACTACTCATTTTGTGTAATAATCGTCATCGTCTTTCATCCAGCTGTCGCTGCCGAGCTTCTCTCCTGTGTCGGTGCCGTCGCTCGGCGGCAGCACGTCATTCAGTCTGCTGAACCAACTGATACAGGGCGATGCGCCCGACCCGCTGGCCTTAATCCGTGCTTACCGACCTCGCTCCCTCAATCCGCTCGACGAGATACCATCTAAGCGTAAGTAGCAATTTTTCACAATATATAAAAAATCAATAAAGTCCATTAATTACCATCAGAACATCCCGCTCACAGTATAGTTTCATTTAAAAGAAAATTTAAAACAATTTTTTTCGTTCACAGTTCGCGCGATTGTAGTGAACGGTCAGCACATCTTCACGTTCGACGGCCGCCACCTCACCTTCCCTGGCAGCTGCCGGTACGTCCTCGCGCACGACCACGTCGACCGGAACTTCACCCTCATCATCCAGCTGCAGAACGGAGCTCCCAAGTCACTGATCCTAGAAGACAAGAATGGAGCAATTGTCGAAATAAAAGAAAACGGACAGGTAATAGAAAACATGTTTTAATTGCGCAAACAGTTGTGTAAGCAAACTGCCATCGACAGAGCTCTGTAGGAATTTACATTAACAATCTTTAGCTATCTAGATCTAAAAGAACAGCCTTGCTTATAAATTAGTGTTGGAGAAGCAGTCAAAAGTGAAGAATAATCTAATCCAATTTGGCCACCAGACATTTTCTCTCATATGCAAAGTGGGCAAGCGAGAGCAACAGAACATTTATATAGTGGTACTCCGAATGATAGCGTTGCTTGAGTTTGGAAAGAAACGTCATAAAGTAATCGTTAAATGATCCCCAGGCTGCGCTGAACGGAGCCAACCACGGGTACCCCGCCATCGACAAGGACTCGTACGCGTTCCGGATGCCCAGCGGCAACGTAGGCATCGGATCAACCTACGGTGTCCTGGTGCTCTGCTACGGGAAACTTGAGGTATCGAACTTGCTTTAAGTAACATTAACGAAATGATGATTAGGTTCTTCTTTAAAATAATTTGAAGTGGATTACGAGGCGTGGCCGATGATGATGAGGCACATGTCTCTGTCCATTGCCTCCAGTGCTACAAAGCAGCTTATAATCAAAACTAATAAACTGATCGGAGTGTGGAAACGAGCTATCACAGATTTCAATGGTGCAGTGATAATAACCTTGTCCTGATGAGCATTTTATTATAGTCTGAAGTACAACCTATCAGGGTTTTCTGCTTTTTTAATTGCTTTAAAATATAATAAAAATATAGCGCAATATATAGATGCGCGAAAAGATCCATATAATAACCTGGAACG
This sequence comes from Troides helena, assembly GCA_029286815.1. NCBI lineage: Eukaryota > Metazoa > Arthropoda > Insecta > Lepidoptera > Papilionidae > Troides > Troides helena. Next base: position 20,076,653 of record JAGSMV010000007.1, on the reverse strand, counting down.
ATGATGACGATGACCATGTTGCATCACTAAATATTAGCTATTTCATTCAAGCAAATCTTACATCAAGTTGCCTCTTTGAACCAGGTGTGCTACATCGAGGTGAACGGGTTCTACCTGGGCAAGCTGCGCGGTCTGCTCGGCGACGGCAACAACGAGCCCTTCGATGACTTCAGGATGCCCAACGGAAAGGTAAATGTCATCTGTTACATATTATGATTCTTCCATTCCATTTACTTTTGCTGATGGAAGGAAACAATAATTTCTATGCACTACTGACAATTAACCTTTTCATTCAGATCTCCAGCTCGGAATCAGAGTTCGGTAACGCGTACCGTCTGGCCGGCAGCTGCCCAGCAGTTAAGACGCCGGAGCACAGCCACCACCAGTTGCACCACATGCCCCTGCCGCCGGCCTGCGAGGTCGTCTTCGGTGGCTCCTCGCCATTGAGACCTCTGTCTCTGTTCCTGGACATAGCACCTTTCAGGTATTGAGAAAAAATATTACATGCATTTTTTTTTTAATTTTAGCAATCGTCCTGTAACTAGAAAAATATGTATTTATTAATTTCTTCATTAAACATATAAGCTCTGATACAACTACTCTGCATTCTATGAAGCCTATTTCAAGTTAAATACTTTAATACTAAACTTAATGAACATCATCATCATCAGCCTATACGCGTCCACTGCTTCACGTAGGCCTCTCTCAAAAAACCCCCCATCGATCGATCCTGCGCTGCCTGCACCGCCGGGCATCAGATGCCGTCGTTTGTAGGGGTTCATATGGGGGGATTTAGGCTATTTCCCACCACATTGGCACAATGCGAGTTAGTGGGCGCCAGAGCTTCGTTTGTAGATGGTGCTGCTACCACCATGAGATGGTGAGGTTGGCTTAAATTCTGTTAATTGGCGCGCGGGGACCTTTATACCCCTTATTGAGCAGCCATTTTTAAAAAGTTATATTACCTGTTAACACTCTGGTTCAAACCGCCGTTCAGTAATCTTCAAGGAAAGTGATCAAATAAAGATAACTAGTAGCCTAACAGAGTATTTATCTAAATAATACAATACATATTAGTCTTCATCTCATATCTGCGTTTCTTCCTAATTAAGTACTTACAATAGATTTACAAATAAGCAAGCTGTAGACAGTAAGTATGTACTAAGTGATCAAGAAACAAATTCTTCAGTTTGTACAGATTTATAGGAAAACTCGTCAGCAGTCAGGATAAATAACGATAGAGATGCTGCGCTATCAACTTTAAGAAACGGATTTTTGTAGGAATTAGAAATTCTACTGATGGTAGGTCTCTGTTGCTGCAGACCGTCTAAGCAAAACTTGCAGCCCCTGTTGCAGTCGACAAACATAACTGTGTTTCGGTTTAAATGTGCTGCAGCAAGTGTATTTACCGAGGTAACGGGACTCAATACCATATGTCCCAAAGCGACGAGCGAGATGGGGTGTAGTGTATACTGAATCATTTACCATCAGGTGCATGACCCGCCTGCCTCGTTACTTCGTTGAATAAAAAAAATCAATCTGGTAAGAATGTGAACGTTATCCTTTAATAAATTTCCTGTAGACAAGCTTGTATCCACGCGGCGAGCGGCGATTCCGCGCAGGCGCTTGCGCAGGCGTGCGACCTCGGGCGCGGGTACGCGGGCCTGGCGCTCAGCGGGCTGCTGCCGGCCGTGCTGCCGCCGCGCTGTGTCTCCTGCACCGACGCCGACAAGGAGAGGAGCGTCGGAGACACATACGAGCTGAAACTGCCAGGCAAACAGGCCGACATTGTCATAGCTGTCGAAACCACCGTGGTGAGTTTGAGGAAGATACTAGACGGTTCTTAAACCTATTTTAAGAAAACTCACGTAATAAAATTAGAGAATAGATCGACTTCAGATGACTATCAGAAATTTACCTTAAGTCTCCAGGAGATGCTTGCAATGGAGTCATATGCATGCGTTTTTTTTTATTATTATATTATCACGCATTTTTCCGAGTAGGAGAAGGCAGAGGTGAATGAACACCCACATTTCGCCAGATATGGTCAGATTAGGTCCAGTGTAACAGGGGGCGAGCCTGTTGCCCCTTTATTGTGACCACTACACGCACACACACAAAGATGATTTCAGTGTACGAGTTTCCTCACGATGTTTTCCTTCACCGTTTGTATCTCGCTGTTGTAACTAAAGTTCACAAATGTACATAACTTAAATATTAAGTCATCGGTACATGCCGAGGTTCGAACCCGCGACCTTTGGAATGAAGGCCGCATGCTCTAACCATTAGGCCAGCGAGCTACTTCTCTATTCTGAAAAGAAATCTTTCCATTGTTTATTATAAAGTGTCATACTTTAATGTTACAATAAAATATATAAATGTTATAAATATTAAAAAACCTCGTTTTTTTAATAGGGCAACGAGAAGAATTACAAAGATCTGCTGGTGCCGCTCGTGTCTCAGCTTATTGACAATTTGAAGAACAAGCGCATTGGCGACATCAAAGTGTACCTGATCGGCATTACCTCCAAGTTCCCCTACCCGATTGTCTACGACACAGACCGTAAGTATATGTCTTGAACACCCCTTGAAAATGGTTGTCAAGTCAAGGTTATTATTCAACAAGCCCATATTCGTGTTGTAACTATTCAGTTTGCTGCATTACTGTTTATTGTCGCAGTGAAACTGAACAATCCTAAAGTGCAATTCAACGACCCGAGCCGGTACGAGAAAATAGAAACGATCAAGACCGGCAACGAGAAGATCGACGAGTTCGAACAAACCGCTGTCAACTTCTTCGACAAAATAAGAAAATCTCTGGGTACGAATATTTTACACAATTCTTCAAACATAAGTTAATAAAAAGAAACTGATAAGCCAATACTTCGACAGCAATTACCAAGCAGTAACTTAATCATTCGGTCTCCCCTTCTTAATTTTACTTTATTGAATTTTAATGGGTTTCTAGAAATGTATTAAATGAGGAGAACCATCACAATCACATCGACTTTTAAAACCATTAAAAATGTCTTTTTCTATCTCATATAGACCTCTGCTAAACAAAGTCATTTCAAACCGGACTTTAAACTTACTTAGTTGTATAGTATTTCTAATTTCATTTCTCCACGTTCAGGAATTTCCAATGTTTTGGGAGGATACAAGGGTTTGCTCGAACTACCGCTACGGCCTGGTGCCGTCAAACACACGATCGCCCTGGTCTCCGATTACTGCGAGAAACGCGACCTCTTCGTGAGTGTTTTACAAATGTTCCTTACTCCAGCTTTACTTCTGATTCAGAACTACTGGTGCCGTCGCGGCGGTGTCAAACTAGGTTAAAAGCCCGGCTTGCCTTTACAGTTGTACATTATTAATGAGATGAAGTCAATAATAAAGGGTAGAAGAATCACAGTCATGAGAACATTCATGCATGTTTAAGCTGATGATACCCTTTAAAATGTACTCATTTTTTAATAGATAACCTAAATAAAAATTGCAGTAGAAATTGTGTATTGTCCCTGTTTTCGTAGACCGTCTGTGTAGATATCAAAAGAGCAGTTTCCGAATGTAACTGCTCAGGTATAGGTAGTGAAATCACCACGGTATCGAGTCTTGCTATCTCTTACTCATAAACTGGTAACTCCTTCGAAAAGACCTCCAACATTTTACATCTTTACTCGTCAGATCTCATCATTACGGGCGGCTATCTTCAAGGAGATATACAGCGAAAACGGTCACACCAACTCCATCGTGACGATCACGCCCGAACTGTCACAAGGCGACCAGAAACTTAAGCATGCTGCTGGTAAGTAACATAGCAGATCCTTTAGGTGTTAAAGCTTTGCATCAGACCGTAGTGCTCGTTAGCTGGAGTATTGCATCATGTCTGCTGGAGTCCTAAGAAGTCTTTATTCAAATCTATCTATTTATTACCTCGATTCTGAAGTTGCTCGTCTCTAATTTCTTCTGCTTTTGAATTTCATTCGAAATTATTGTATCCTCAGTCTTCGTCATCAACCAATAGACGTCCATTGCCGGACATAGGCCTATCCCAAAGCTCGACCTCTCCTACATCGACCGGTCTTGCTCTGCCCGTATCCAGTGCCTTCGTTTATAAGAGTTAATATGGAGGCCTGTTGTCCATTTCCTACCACGCTGGCCCAATGCGGGTTGATGGGAGCCAGAGCCTCATTTGTTAACAAGGTGGAACACGAGCAGATGTGGTCGGCTTGGATCCCGTGAGTTGTTGTGCGGCACTCCTTACACCTCTCTTTGTCTACTTTACTCAAAATAAAATTTTCCTCGACTACTTCCTTGTATTTAAAAAATCAACAACTTTCTCACAGGTTACACAAAGAACTCCGTGCTCCTCTGCGGTGAAAAGAAACAGAAGAACACGGAAGCTCTCCGAGCCACCATCAAACCGACCGATAATGAATGCATCAAGTTTACTGAAGAGGTGAGCATATCAAAAAAAAATTGCCAATCTAATAATAGTTTTCTGGTTTAAATAATGCTCATTTTATCACAAAGCTCACTTACTATCAGGTGAACGTCCTTAGCGTCTCATTACTTATTTAACTAAAATAAAACTAAAACCGTTTACAAAATGTGTCCTTTACCGAAAACGGAGGAGGTTTTCTGAACCAAAACACCTCGGAGAAGAAAAGGAAATAACTTAGTATTACAAGGAGCGCTTTATGCTATAATTAATACTATTGAATGCTTTAATATTCCCAGCGCTGGGTCTCGGGTCCTACGCTAACAATGAGAATCACATGTCAACGAAAGCTAATAATCTTAAAACATGTCGGCTTTCTCTTCGTTGCCTTCACCGAAAGCTCAAGCATATCAGGATCGAATCCGCGTACAATTGCCTTACAAAGTGAGCTATCTCAGCTTAACCTGCACATACAAGAATAACAATACCTATCAATTTGTACCATCGAATATTTGGTGACGTCAGCACTGACCAAACTGAATCCCTTTCAGATCGACGGCTTCGTGTTCTCCGCGTCAAACTATGAGGCGATGAACCCCGGCATGCAGAAGCAGTTCCTTCAAACCGCAGCCGGTGCGATCAGTAAGGAGATGCTGCGCGAAGTGCTGGTGCAGGAGTGCACCTGCATCTACGTGAACCCCTTCTGGGTGCGCTCCGTATGCATCAACAAGGAGAGGAAGGAAGCGGTAAATCACCACTTATTTTACTTCTTTCCTGCAATATCCTACAAATTTAACCTTCAACATCAGGCAGTGGTTTAAATCTCTTATTCTTCATTGTTTTATCTATGTTCTGGTTACTTTCTTTAGATATCCAAAGACACGGAAAAAAACTTGATTAAAACCAATTCAATGTTCTGGTTTCGGTGTATTATGTAAACACCATCCAAATGCGTTCAAAAATACCCTTAAGTATCCGAATACCATCACTTCCATAACTCCGGAATCAAACTAATGACTGCGGAGAAGAGGTCTACCACCACGGCAGGCGGTGGCGTTGCCAATCCCCCACGTCATAATTATTTCTTCTCTATGAGCAAAATGTCATGTCAAATGTAAAACTTAAATATTTTTTTCTTTTGCAGGCTCGCCGACGGAAGTAAAGACGCCACGTCAGCTGTGATTCACCACCACACCATACCAAATAATCCTAGATAATAGGTTAATGAGCTCTGGCGGGGGGCGTGCGGGGGCGTGCGGGGGCGCCGCTCCGATCTGTTCCAACTGTATTTATTGACAATGTCCACAAAATCAAACGCAAACAGATGGATTCTTATTATAGAGGGTAATATTTAAATTTTAGTCCGAATCGGTGCCGCCGCGGAGTCGTGGCTTGGTGTCGTGTCGCGATGTCTTGTCACGGTGTCGTGCCGCGATGTCGTGGCTTGGTGTCGTGTCGTGATGTCTTGTCGCGGTGTCGTGTCGCGATGTCGTGGCTTGGTGTCGTATCGCGATGTCTTGTCACGGTGTCGTGCCGCGATGTCGTGGCTTGGTGTCGTATCGCGATGTCTTGTCGCGGTGTCGTCTCGCGATGTCTTGTCGCGGTGTCGTGTCGCGATGTCGTGGCTTGGTGTCGTATCGCGATGTCTTGTCGCGGTGTCGTCTCGCGATGTCTTGTCGCGGTGTCGTGTCGCGATGTCTTGTCACGGTGTCGTGCCGCGATGTCGTGGCTTGGTGTCGTGTCGCGATGTCTTGTCGCGGTGTCGTGTCGCGATATTCCGTCGCGGCGTCGTATCGCGCGGCTGTAAACGCGCCCCGTGAGAGCTCGTGTCTTCGCATTAGTCGTACTGTTTTTATGAATAGTAAACTATTTATACCAAAATGACGTAACATCAAAGAGGTATTACAAAAAATAATCATTCTTTGTATTAGACAATAAAAATATGTTATTGATACCGTTGTATGATTCCCACTGAACCCCCCACCACCTAATCTGTAACGGCTCATTTATATTTTATTTAAGACATCAACTGCCTATGGCAAAGTAGTGTGATACAACTAAACTGCACATTAGTCTAGACCTGCGAGTAAGCATTACCTGCTATTCCGGGGTATCCCCCGGGGGGTATGCAGGAATCATATTGGTAATGACTATACACAGAAGTTATATATGTGTACACTACGCAGATGAAACTGAAGCTAATGTAGCTGTTTCCCGCTCACTTTGCTGGCGTTGACTCCCCCGCAACTCACTTTGGAGTTATATTTCGTAAATATAAGGGATGTAAGGGATCCCACATAACAACTCACAGGACTCAAGCCAACCTCACCTGCATATGGTGCACCCTGCTAATCAAATAACGAGACACTGGCTTGGGAACCAACCCGCATTGGACTAACGTGTTGCGAAATAGCCCAAATTCCCCATATCATCATCATCAGCCGATGGACGTCCATCGCTGGACCTAAGACTTTCCCAAAGATCCCTACATCAATCGGTCCTACACTGCCTGCATCGCTGGGCACTAGGGGCCATCGTTTGAGGTGGTTTATACGAGGGGATTTAGGCCATTTCCCACCACGGTGGCTCAATGTGAGTTGTTACAAGCCTGAGCCTCGTTTGTTGATTAGCAGGGTGCACCGCGAGCATGTGAAGTTAGCTTGGGTCCTGTGAGTTGTTGTATGGGACCACTTGCACCCCAACAAACAATGGTCGTGGCAGCTGATGCCGGTAGCGATGGAGAGATCGATGTGAACATCTTTTAAACATTCATAATGATCAATTAAATAATAAGCTGCTACTGCAACATTACGGACAAGCACATTCCTTATGGAGATCCAAGTTAAACCCAGAAAAATCTATGCAATTAACAATCAAAGAATTTTTAAATATTCTGAGCAGACTGGCGCTAAAAGTAATAACGGGGCTATAGAGGGAAACAAAGAGTATTCAAAGCAAAGATATTTATTTTTTTAAAAAACCTACGCAAGCAAAACTAACGTAAATGTTTTCCGAGTTACTGTAGAGTATAGAGATAGTTATACAACTAATAGTTGTAATTCTTCCGCACCCAGCGCATCCTGTGCCCGCGCTGGGACATGATCTTCACGGAGGCACCGGCCGCCGCGTTCACCACTTCCTGGATCTATAACGAATCGATACACGTTCATTAGAAGCAGCGCTGGAAGATCAACCACAACATGGACCGACGATAAAGTGAACCGCTGGATTTCCGGATCCGTGTTTGTCGTAACACAAGACCGATTGGGGTGGGAATCGTTCGGATAGGACTATGTTCAACAGTGGCCGTTTTTCGGTTGATGATGATGATCGCGTGCTTATTTACTACCATTACCTGTTGCAGATCTTTCCAGTAGAACACTGTGCTGGACTTGCCGCTAAACAGCAGCGTATTTAAGACTACTGTCTTTATTTTTTTTATCTACAATGTGCTAACTAAACTTACTTTATGTTTCGAGAGGAAAGTGATCTCATGTAAACATTCTAACCAGCCACATTGTTACACTTAAATTCCAGTTTCATATTATCTACAAAATGTGGAGCTGTCCAGGATTGTTATACGTAAAAGGTTTAACTCACGCTCTGCATCAGGTTCTGCGCGTTGCCCACCAACATGTTCATAGCCTCTACATCCTCCTGGTTGTCTGCAAACAGATTTAAAATTTCTTACACAATAACCCAACCAATTACCGAACATAATGGTGTTATATTCCCCTACATCTATTTTTAATTAAAAAGATATATTTGTACCTTGATAGCCGAGCGAGGATCCTTTGACTGTGGTCAACATCTTCAGCTGACCGCTGATGGTGGGGATTCTGTCGCACACTTGTAAAAGGTTCTGTAAATAATATCTTTAATAACTATAACGAGAACTTTAATTATACTAACAACGGCACAGAGGAATATAATTTTTGGAAACCTGAACTCAATTTTTCGAATTATGGCTTCCTAGATCTAATGTCCTTTCTCAAATCAAATATTAGACTGAAATCTGTGGCTTTGTTAGTATATTTTAATTTGCACTAGGAGTTTGTGAACTTGATACTGGTCGTAGTTATATCTTACAGGATGTGTTTGTGGATATTATCAGATTCAGCCGCTGAGCCAGTAGACAAACATTAGTAGATATTTATGATACTGAGGCATCACGCAGGAGCAGAATGAATACGTCTGATTCTATATCAGCCGATAGATGACCACTGCTGGACTAACGCCTCCCCCAAAGATCTCCATTTAGATCAGTGTAATTACGTATAATATAATCAAATTATCAAGGTTGAGACCGGAATCTTGCATGTCACTCTCAATTTTTGTTTTGATAAAACAGAAGAAATTGCTACCAGCTGTCTGTCACATTTACCCACACGAAGCGATCTTTTAACAAAGGGTTAAGTTACCCTTGGTAATTTATAGAACTCATGAAAACGAATTGTTATGCTGATGACGCTTATATACGTACAGTCCTAATCCTAGCGTCGGTACACTCCAGCGCCAGTTTCCTGGCAAGCGCCGCCACCTCGCTCGAAGCCTTCACGATGGCCTTTGACGTAGCTATGACGTCACGCTTCTTATCTAAAATAAAACGTTGGCTCTCTTCATTATTTTTAATCATCACCGCAATCAGTAATATGCAAACATAATATTGCCCTAGATTAAAGAAAGAACGTTGGTCTGCTCGGTGGTACATCCACTGGACATTAGGGTGGTAATAAGCACACTATTGCTCTGTTACAGCGGTCAACTTTTTCTATCTTACCTTTGCTTAACCTTCTTTCCTTCCTCCTACCCTTTTCCCAGCTGTATGGGGTCGGCACAGTACGTACTTCTTTTCGATATCCCTCTATCAGCCAACATATCTGAATTCACATTCTTCTTACACATGTCTTCTTTCACATAATCCATCTACATTTTCATCCGTCTTCTCCTTCCCTATAACCATCCACGTTCTTCTCATTACTTTCTTTGTTATAAGTCCTTCATCTCTCCGCATAACGTGCCCGTACCAAGATCCACTTATTCACTTATACTTATCCACTTGCTTTTCAATTTCTTTGTCACTGGAGCCACTTTCATACTTCCTCTAATACACTCATTCTTAATCACACAATTCTCAATCCCTCTAAGTCAAACTTCCATCTTAATATCCGCATCTCGACCACATGTAATCTCCTTTCATCCAAACCTATGTTGGCCCAACACTCAGCTTCGTACAATACGACAGGTCTAACGACCGACTTGAAAAATTCTTACCTTTGCTGAACATTAAATTAAAATGAGATCTAATATAACCTCATCGGCCAGATAATAATATAACCCAGACATAATGTGGTGCACAGAGATACCTTATTGTTACAGGCGAGCGTATAGCTTACCACCAAATTATCGTCCTTCGGATGTGTCAAGAGAAAATACCGTGATTCATGTAGTCCGACAGTCGGGCCATGAGGACGGCCATGCGCTTCGCCACTGCCACGATCTCGTTGTCCCTGGCGGACCACTCGCGCACGGCGGCGTGCAGGTCCAGCGCGGCGGCCTGCAGGCGGAAACGGAAATCTTAGTACGTCATTCATGTTTTTGAATCAACTTCACGTTGTTGCTGAATATTTTTTTTTTTTTATTATAATGTCACGCCTTTTTCCCAGTAGGGGTAGGCAGAGGTGAATAAACCACCCACGTTTCGCCAGATGTAGTCAGATTAGGTCCCATGTAACAGGGGGCGAGCCTGTTGCCACTTTATTGGGACCACCACACACACACACACAAAGATGATATCAGTGCGCGGGTTTCCTCACGATGTTTTCCTTCACCGTTTTTCTATCTCGCTGCTGTAAAAGTACTAAAGTTCACAAATGTACATAACTTAAATATTAAGTCATTGGTACATGCCGAGGTTTGAACCCGCGACCTTCGGAATGAAAGCCGCACGCTCTAACCATTAGGCCAGCGAGCTACAGCGAGCTTGCTGAATACAATTTTAATTAATATCGGAAATTTGTTTTCTAGTGTGAAAAGAGAAGAATAGATAAATCTGGATCATTGCGAGAACTTAATTTTATGATGTATGTATAAATATTTTACTCGACGACGGAAACTTTCTAAACTTCGACACATTATACTTGAAATTACTAGAATAACGAAGCATAATCAACTATTGTACCATGTTAAGAACACAACGGTGCATTTTTTGAAAAATTCATCGCAGTACATCTTCACAGGGAGCGCTCACACGCACATAGTTCTATATGAACTAATTACTCAGCTTAATAATAAGGTATAAAGAAAACCGACTACACCATAAAGAGAATTGTTTAAAAAAATAAAAACAACTTATTCGTTTGACTTACGTATATCGGCTGGTTGGGATCCACCTGCCTCTGGAATATATTCTCACCGCTCAGCGCCGATTCCACCTCGCCCGTCGTCCGCAGGATCTGGTGAAACAATACATAGGTATAATAGATGCCAGCTTACAGGCTCCAGCAAATCATCTTGTCTGAAGAATATTCTTTTGACCGGCACCTTCTTTTTGCATGTTATCCAATAACATTATTTATGCACTTATCACCATGTAATTATCTGAATGTAAATTAAGCCAGAGAGTTAACTAAAGTGCCCAATTTTCTGTGTATACTTCAATGGCATAATTTTAAAGTTTAGCTGACGAGTTTGTCTTACTACCAGCTCATGATATTTTCGTTGATGTAGTACATAAAAATAAAGACTTAAGCCAAGATAAAGTGTTAATGGAATACCTCAGCGACAACGTTACTCCAGTCCGTCTGCTTGCCGATGCTGCTTGCGCGGCTGCCGGGTGATGGCATCGCCAACAGCAGCCGCTGCTGCGCCCCACTCAATGCCTTTTCCAGCTCAGGGTCGTTTCTCGCGCCACTTGAACTCATGCCCGCCTCCACCGCTCGCAAACCCAATCTAAAATATAAGATGAATTGAGAACTTCCCTCTGGTCTCCTCGTGTAACAAGAATATATCGATCGCCACTCTACTCTAGTCGTATCATAAATAACATAACATCACACCTTGTGATGAGGTTGGAGGTGTGCGCTGCGTTCAGCGGGTCGTTTTGTGCGGCCACCTCCTCGCGGAGGCGCTGCATCGTTTCACCTGCAATTATAATTGTCATATGTAAAGAAATATGTACGGTATTAACTGCTGGAGAAATGTGACCATACTCTGTATCTGGTCTCCAGCTATCTAGATATAGTAAATGTGGGAACGTCAATGAAACATCAGAATTCAGCTGTTTATAACCTGTGCTACAAAATAAGTTATTCACGGTGACCCATCCAGCTCTTGTATATCAGGAGCGCCTAAGGAAATATTTGTAGTATACATGACGACTTAAATATTAGCGTACGGCGACTGTGGCTGCGGTAATTTATGCTGCAGAGACTAAGACCGTAGTATCCAATCAGGTATATAAGTCGGTCAAACGATCAGCAGGATCAAACATCATCAGAGAAATACGAGGAGTGTCCTGTTTCGTTCGTCAAGCGTCAACTTCGGTTGGATACGATCGACGAACGGAACAGGCGCTACGCGGGAGGCACGCCGTCTTCAACAACGCGGGTATTTATACCGGACACCGCCTCAGCTTACCATGTACTCCGTCGTGTGGAGCTGGACACGGTTCTGTCCCAAATGTTCACGGGGCACGGGGTATTCTCCGAGTACCTGCATAGGTTTAATCTCAGGGAGAGTCCCTCGTGCATCTGTAACCCGGCGGTGGACCAGACCGTGGTACATATTGTGGCTTGCTGTCCCGTATTTGGAAAGAAGCGCAGCATGTGTGTAACCGAGTTGGGGAAGAAGATAAGCGCTGGTAGTATCGCCTCTCTGATGAGTAAGGACAACAGTCGGCACACATTCATAAAGCTTTGTAGTAAGGTGATAGGGAGTGTGACAAAAAGAAACAAGGAATAGAGACAGAATAGATAGTAGATATATAGAAAGTGTAACAATAATAATATTGTAAGAAATTAATAAATGAACATAATAGAAGAAGAAAGATAATATAGACTAAAATATATAAGGAAACGTGATACTAGATAAGGAAATGCAAAATGTAAAATTAGATAAGTAGAAAAATAAGCAAAACTGTGAAAGTAAAATTAGAGAGAAAAATTGAAATTTGTTAGCAAGATGGAGCGCACCCATTTATGAGAGATGGATGCAAGGAGAAAAGATGGAGAGTGAGAGATGAAAAAATGAAGGATGATAGAAGAAAAGGAAGGAAGAATGAGGTAAGAAAGAAGGGAAAGTAATAAGGATAAGAAGCAAAGGGATAAGGAAGTAATAGAAAAAAATATTAATCAAGAGACCAAAAAACAAAGAAAGACCCTAGATAAAACAAACTAGAGGGAACGATTAAAAAAAAACATCATCAGAAATTGGACTGTGGTAAAGTTGGCGGTGGTCGCGTTAATGATGATGATGAAATATTAAATGTGTAGGAAGCTCACTCGCAGCTTGAACGAAATCCACCGGATCCACGGAGCGGTCGCACAGGTCGCGAACTTTGGACATGGACACCGCGTACTGGGCCACCAGCGAGTTGTACTTGTCGACGAGGGCCTGAGTAACGCAAAAATATTAAAACACCTTTAAAAGAAAAAAGAAAACAAAAGTAAATTTGGAGGGAAAATGTCTGCCACTCAAACTCGATATTAGAAAACCCTAATTACTTCACTTTCTCGTTAGCGGAAAAGATGATAGCAAGAATATTTATTTACCTGATGATGAGGTGAATTCATCCTATCTTGAGTTGCTTTAACTAAAGACGGCGCCAGAAGTTCAATCTGAAAGGGAACAAAAAAAAAACTAATTGCGTATTCTTCGAAGGAATTGTTCACGAAAATCTTGAAGCTGATTGACAAAAATTAAGAGAAAGACAATAATCTGGCTTTAAGATTATTTTTATTCCACTTATATGACCTACAATAATCTGAACAGTACCTGCTGCCGGCACTGAGCGAGCTCGGCGCCCACACGTGGGCTGCCCGTCTCCGCCGCGAGCTGCACCGTACGCGACATCCGGCCAATCTGAGCAAGAAGTTCTGCTATCTTCTGTTCTAAAATGTACTTGCGTTTCTGTTCATCTGCATATGAATAGACCATTAACGTAACATGGCACGCTGCGTCCATCTATCCAATAACAGTTCGCAAGCTATGCTCGTCTACAGCTGTAAGCGTTGATATGTTGATATGGTACTTGAAAGACCTGATCTTTCACATGTGACAACTGATTTTCACTCAACCCAACATAAATGACATAAAAATGTATTAGTTAATAAACTTTTATCTAGCAGAATACAAGAAAAAGAATAAAACGGGAGCAAAGAAGATGCTTTACCAACATTTAAATCTTCCAAACGAAATAGAATCTAATGGTGGACTCTCTGTTATTAGTTGTTTTAATCACAATACCTTTCTCAACATGTGCCAGTAATTCAATATCGGTGAAGGTTGTATTATCCTTCATGAAGTCTTCAACTACGCGCGTCACCGCCACACGCTCCAGCATCTTCCTCAGCTCCTGCAGCCGCTCCAATAGCAGACTGCGTACAATTGTTTATCAATTACAATTACTCTGTTACTCTTCTACTCTTAGACGTAACAACTTTTCGTATGTATGGAAGAAGAGGGACAATTCTCAAATTTAACCATCTAGATGTATATTGGAATTACATTTGATTTCTACGCGATAAAACACCTTCGGTGGAACTCCAGCATCTCCTGTGAAACGTACTAGTCTTATGGCGCCACTTAGGATGATGAATGATATAAATAGTACTGTATTGTGTTCAACGTCCCCAGACAAGATGTTATGTCTCATTACCCCAGTAATTTCACTAATTACAACAGCCTCTACTACACACAGTAATGTTTTAACAGTACATTTATCAGTTCCAAGAAGCGTTGCGGTGATACCTACTAGACAGTCTCCAGCAGCAGAGACCTACCACAAGTTTCAAAGTTTTAGTAACTCTTTTAGTAAACTAACACAACCACCAAAGTGTCAGTATAATATAGATAGTACATAAGTAATGTTCCCTTACCCGGATCTCTCTTTATTGTATTTAACGGAACACTCGTTTGTTAGTTTCTGTACTTCCTCGATGAGCTGCTGCATCTCCTCCCTGTCCGTTTCGTTCAGGTCTTGCACGCTCTGTTACGGTTACATTATAATGCAGCAGCTTTAACAAGGGGTCAATACAACCCCTGCAAAACATTTTACTAATTTCTGTGAAGTAATATCCAAGCAGTTTTTTAATATTTCTATTCAACTAAGCGATGTTATTCGTGATGGTAAGTTATACTTCCACCCATATATAGTAAAGATCCACAGCAGTACATGCATGCTTGTCGCTTAGGTTACGAAATGTCTCTTTACTCTAATAAATTTACTGACTCCAACGCCCTTTATCACCGAATATTTGGACTGTACTCATTGGCAAAAACAGGAACTGTTATAGCAACTTAAACGGTATTACTCAACAAAGACCAAGCACTTCTTCTCTTCTTCTTCGTCGGTATCGCTCTAGACAGAGTGATCACCTAGCACTAGGAACTACTAATCAATAGATTTATTTAAAATTAGTGGTTACAGCCCGCAATTGAGTAATATTCAAATGAAGAATGAGTTAATTAAAATCGGTTAAATCATTTAGAGTTCGTAGCTCGCCTCACCTCTTTGGCAATCTCCACCAACTTATTAACACCTTGCAAACCGAACGACTTCACTTCCTCGCTGGGCGACGACTTCCGCAACCACTCCTTTGCTACGCTGACTCTGAACACAAAATGAAGATTGTAAAGAAGTAACATTCTTTTTAATTTATCAGAATATTTTTGAGTATCGACGAACAAATGCGAAGTAAATCACAGCCATGATCAATCTTTTACATAAGCTCTAATGACTTCTCGAGAACAAGATGAACTCACTGAGCTTTAACGTTACTCTTCTTATGCTGGTCTGGTTCCTAAAAAGAACAGAAAAGGACCTGTTATTAAACCACCAAATCAAATAATCGTTAACTTATATGTAATGAGAGAAAGAAGAACGAGATAAAAATGTCATCATCGTCATCAGCTTTTGTTAATCCACTGCCCCCACAGGCCGACACTGTCACGACATACATGGCCGGCCCGCTGCCACTTGTCGGGATAGGGCAGAGTTCGCCCAAACGAGCCAAATGCCTCTATCGATTTGTTTGCTGAAGTTGCCTCGACCAAGTTATATAACCTGTGCGACTTACTTCTTCAATTACCACATTTTCGTCGGTTATTGGTCTAGGGGTGATTAAGTAATTGGACATGACTTTAGTCTAGTCCAAATTCATATGCAGTCCCATGACTCAACATCGGGAAACGCATTAAATCATTGAGTCTAGCGTCTCCAGTGATTCAATAGATAAAAATATACAGTAATGTACCGAGTGTCTAAATAGCGATTGATTACTCTCTACAAACATATATTTACTGGCTCATTACCACCAGTGGTCTATAGTTGGCTGTTGAAGAACATGAAAGTATTGCGAAAAAGCATTTTAGTTAACATCGAGTGAACGTCCGGCTCATACGCCACATTGTTGAAAGTTACTTGTAATATCTTTTGATTTATTTAAAACTATAAAAGGCATCAAAAGTAGATAATTATAATATGAGTATCTTGTCTAATACACGTCTCTTATGTCTCATCATCATCATTGGTTGCCCTCATCAAATTGAAGTTTGGCGACCAGATTGAGACAACCAATTCGATCCTCGGCTATTCTTTTTAATTGATGGTACTTAAACCCGAACCATTCCTTTATGTCGTCAAACCATTTCTCGCGCTGTCTACCAGGTGCAGGTGTTGTCTAGAGTAAGACAGTCCATAGAGCAATTCGAATATTTTCGTCTAAAAAAATATAAATGTTTGAAATTATATTTCTTTCTACCTCTTCCTCTGCTTGAGATGACTGCAACAACCCCGTGCGGCGCCCACCCTCCCTGTAAACGTTACACTTTGAATTACCTATGTTAAGATACCTAAAAGCATACACTAATAAATATACTGAAGGATAACACAGTCGTACAACAGCAGTGCGAGCTATACATCTAGTAAATACAAGAGTTCGATTACTGTTGAGTTGGAGCTTTCGATACAAAAAATCTTGGTGAGTAAATGGAAAGGTTTCAAGAAAAATTACTCTCGTAGGACTTCCACCAACTCCCACTTAGTAAACTTGATGGATAGTAATCCAAGAGTCTCTCCATGTGAGCGTAGAGCCTGAATCTCAGCAGTGGGAACATTGGCAGCTGTAGAAACACACTTTACAATCGACATATCAGTTAAACGAATTGCAAATGTGTTACTAGAATAGAATACTTTGTGATTGCTCAACAATCACAACCGTTGGCAACGCTGACGAAAATTTAAAGATGTTCAAAATTTTAAACATCATCATAACATTTTGTGAAATAGTAAACACATGAATAATGTAGCGAATGAATAAAGTTGTAGCTCGTTGGCCTAAAGGTTAGAGCGTGCGGCTTTCATTCCGAAGGTCGCGGGTTCGAATCTCGGCATGTACCAATGACTTAATATTTAAGTTATGTACATTTGTGAACTTTAGTTACAACAGCGAGATACAAACGGTGAAGGAAAACATCGTGAGGAAACCCGCACACTGAAATCATCTTTGTGTGTATGTGGTGGCCCCAATAAAGTGGCAACAGGCTCGACCCCTGTTACATGGGACCTAACCTGACCAAATCTGGCGAAAAGTGGGTATTTATTCACCTCTACCTACCCCTATTGAGTAAAAGGCGTGATATATATATAATATTTTAAATAATGAATCTTTATTTACTTACTTAATGCTGTCGACCAGCGCATCAAAGGCTCGGAGCACCGCCGAACTGCCTTCAATCCTAGAGCAGGATTTCGTGCCAGTTTTTGCATTAGTTTCATTCACCAAAGATAACATTTTATTCAGAAGTTCTCTGAAAACAAAAAGACACCATTGGTAAAATCTAAGAATTTTAAAATAAAACATAGTGACGAGAAAATTGTTAATTTAACGATAATGTCTATGTACCTGGAGCATTTAACCACGTCGTTGGAAGCAGCTGAGGTTTCAGGTGATTTGCTCTCCACCTTTGGTACCAGTGTTGGTCTCCTGATGACAGCTTGCAGGGACGCTAAGTGGTCCAATATCTTCATTGTCGATGCACCAATTTGTGTCTACAACCAAAAATTTTGTTTTATAACTTCTTACATTTTTGTGGAATATCTTTTAAGATACAATATTATCTCGTGAGTAGCTTCAATTTACACGAGTAGTTAAATTTGTCAAAGATCACGTTCATTAGTAGCAGTAAACACTTAAAATTTATTTTAAATGAACCATCTCACTCACTTTGTCAGGACTCTTCAGGATGTTATTGAATTCGTCCACCGCTTCGTTCACCTTGGTGGCTGCTAGAAGAGTCTCCTTCTCATCGCCCGGCACCACAAACTTATGTTTACATTCCTTGATTACTTCTTGCAGCTGCTGAGACTGGTCATTCAGTACCGATTGTAGACCACTGATCTAAAACAATGTTTTAACAAAAATTATATAATGGCCGATCTCCGAGCTGATATAATATATAGACCAGGTTACTGCCTTCCCAATCCTCCCCAAGTCACGGCCGCAACAAGGAAATGCGACGACAGAGAACAATCGAAACAACTGGATATCACCGAAACATTTCAAGTTTAGTAACGAAGAGAACGAACTTGATGTTGTAATAGAAACATAAAAGTATGCTCATTTTGTTTTAAACAGTTTAAAATAACAATATAGACAGTTCCAGTACAATTCTTAACATTACCTGATCGTTATTTCCACCGCAAGTAATTTTAACGCAAGTATCCTGCATGTTCTCTGCAAGACTTTGAATTCGCACGACGTCCGGGAGGCCGGCCCTCGCTGCATCCTTATGTTTTTCTGAAATAGATATCTAAGAAAACAAAATTATTTGAAATTCTTATCAACTGCTTATGAATGCATTCCCGGTTGTCTTGAGACCTAAGTTAACGTACCAGGTAAGCGCACTGTGCGGCGTACTCCGACGTATTGCAAACGGACGTCGTTACGCACTGCAGTGTGGAATAGCACTCCTCGCGGGAAACCTCCTCATCATTCTTCAATTTATCTATGATTACAACAGATCATATATTTACTACTGATGGAGTGGAATCAAAAGTCAGAACAGGACTTCTGTGTTCCTGAATCGAAGTCGATGTCATAAATACGAATGCCAGATTATTCTGTATAAGTCCGCTAATACATCTTCTCCACTTCTTCCTTCGGTCCTATTACTTGTGTGATGGTTGTTTCAAAATTTTAAATAAAGGAAATTGTGTTCAAGTACCATTTGCATGTACCCAACCAAAACCAAAAGATTGTTAATTAAAAACCTGATTAGATATATACTGTATAAATCAAAATTAAACCTAGTTAGATCAATGTCTAATAGATGGCGCCACCAGTTCTATCGCCGTATTATTCATCCACTGTTGCAAATTTAAATTTTTTTTAATAGTTTCAAATGAATACAGTTTTTTATTATATATACATTCGAAGTGTATGATTTACACCTTTTTTAAAGTGACATTTACTTATCAGTTTAATTAATTATATATTTACATATGACATCAGATTGATTCTGTACAGCCTCCAAGCATTCCGAGTAGCCGAGTGCGCAACTTGGCCGCGCGCTTTGAGTTACACCCTGCTGCAGTTTTAAGTTGTAAACCAGCTCTTTAACTCCATGTTGGGGATCTACAGCACGCGTCTGCGAATATATTAATAAGTTAGAAAATATTGATGAAAATGTCTGAATCTAGGAAATAGTAACATGGTAGTAGTTTCCTTGTGGTAAATCAAAGATCATGATAGTCCCCAACGCAAATTAAGATCTCTATTTTGTCACCGATATATGGATAATGCTTTTATATGTTTTAACTTGATTGGTAAGCAACACGAAATCACCATCATAAATCTCCCCCAAAGAACTCCACGTCGATCGATCATGCGCCGCTTGCATCCAGGAGCATCTACCTTCACCAGATTGTCGCTCCATCTTGTGGACGATTTTTATACTTACGTCTACTGATTCGTATGAAATAATATAACCACTAAGTACTCAAAAAAACTTGTCGTACATACCAATCTATTTATGGAGATGTTCAAAGATCGTATGGCGTCCAAAAGCCGTCTCCTCGTGTGTATGGAGTTGAACTCCTGATTAAATAAAAAAGAAATCTTTACAAAACTTATCCAAAAAACTCTTTGACTATAAAAACCGGTCCTTGAGGTGTACCGGCAGTATTTACCCGAAGCTATAAATATGTGATCATAACGCTCCTCATCATGAAACATAAAATGTTAAATTTAACAACATCAAAGAAAACAGTTAATGTGTATACACTACTGCTTGCTGATACAAGTATACATAGCAACGGAACCTGTTTTTTAATAACAGCAATGTTTTGTCTATCTACGTGGCACTTGCCTGTCTCTGGTTCGATTCCGACGTCATCTGTGGTAGGATTTCTAGATACCCCACTTTGCTAAATACCGTCTTCTATGATAAATCAAAGCTGTAAGCCAACTTACCCCACTGACCTGCTCGCCCGCTTTGAGCACGCTGAATGCAGCGAAGCACATTTCCTTCGCAGATTCTTCTACTCTATGACTTTGGATTCGATCCTGCAAAAGAGTTTAAAAGCATTAGTGTACCAAACTGATGAATATTGACGTATTATGAACTGCACACATACCTGATTATTCCCGAGTGCGCGTGCTAAAGTACCCAATTCTATGGCAGCGTCTCCAGTGACGTGCAGGCTCCTGGACAGAGCCTGCTGGTTATCAGCACTGGACACTAAAGTCCCTAACGTAGAGTTCAATTTTGACGCAGTCTGATGATACTTGCTTATTAGATCCCTGAAATTTTTTGGTACCATTAAGTATCTGCTTTCTACAGATTAGTGACCAACTCATCCCTCATGATATTTAAATAGCAAATATTTAAACTCTTTACACTTTATAACATTTAAAAGTATGTTAAGGTTTTATCTATATTAGATTATACTTTAATCTCAAATTGAGATGATCATCATCATTTAAGTTGGGGATCATGTCAACTGATAGACTGGTAGTCTAATACCAGACACATATAGATTCCTTGAAATATATTCCATAAAACTAGCTCTTGCACTGTTGGAGCCCAATGCATCCCAACCTTTATTCATCATTAAGTTGATGACAAATGGAAATATTAATAAGATGAGTTAGAATATCTTTATGATCTTTCTTTCTGCGTGTAGTAAGCGCCTAAAAAAATACAAATTCATGACATAACGTTAGCTTTTACTGTCGATACCATGTTCTACGCCCATGAAACAATATACCAAGAGTGATGACTACCGTAATTATCTATAATTAAGCAAGCGTTCAGCACTATTTGATAATGTCCGGTGGTATAGCGTGCCTAGAATACTCTGGTATGTTGGAAGCAGAAACAAACCAATGAAGTTACAGCGATAGATCAACAATAAATGATTTAGATATCTAATCAAATTCCACCACACGCCACCGTGGCGTTAAACTCAACACCAAACCGTAGAATTAGCCGTTGAACTAGGGAGACAGGTTAAAAACTAAACTGAATTACTGTAATCTAATATTGATCGACTGGTATTATAAAACTGTTACTTTATGTACTAAATTGATGAACACTTACCCTTTATCTTCACCCTTGTAATCATGGCTGAGTGGCAGGAGGAGCCGTCTTGCAACCATGTTGTCTACCACCTGAGGTTTACTCTTAACATGAGTTTTCCCTGAGCTTTCGAACCCTTCCA
Source organism: Troides helena (assembly GCA_029286815.1). NCBI lineage: Eukaryota > Metazoa > Arthropoda > Insecta > Lepidoptera > Papilionidae > Troides > Troides helena. The sequence goes on along the minus strand of JAGSMV010000007.1, from coordinate 20,055,273 downwards.
ACTCCTGAAACAATAATGCTAAATGTCAACTATTGACACTTACAGTTTCGATGTTAATCAAGAACATGAATATTCATCTTCTAATAATTTAAAAAGTCATATCAGATCTTTAGCTTCATTGGAAGTACACAAACTATAGTTTTTCCTTACAGATATTAAGAATATCTTCGACTTGATTCTTGCTTTCGACGTATCATTAAAGGCGTTTGATATAAATACAGCAAAAGAGCTGCAGTTTTTCCCGTAGTTCTTACCAGCACACACCAGGTACCCACATTCCCAGGAAGTACAGTTCACGGCGTATAAGGTGTACTTGTGTGTCTTCAGTTGGGGATATCCAAAGATTGAATGATCTATACTGCAATAGCCTCATCGGAGGAACTCTAACTCCCTCAACCAACCTGTATGACTTGGTCAGTGATAGACATGACTTCGGCATCGTCGGGCTGCTGCCATGTCACCGTGCGCCTACTTGTAGTCATCATCAGAGTCTTCAGCAGATAAATTAATTTCTTAAGATGGGTCTCCAACCTGTCAATAATAATAAAGTTATGCATTTACCTACAAGTTATTTGCATGCAAGTATACGCTTTTAAGAGTAACTAACAATATTTTGTATAAAGATGTAAATTGCTGTTCGTCTTCATCACCATCATTCATCAATGCCAAAAAAAGTTACTTTAATAGTAATGATACCAATCACTACTCATACCCTTTTTGTATCATGAAGTGCTTTATTCAAAGATTGACTGCCAGCAAGTTATATTAGGTCTTTACCTATGAAATTGGCGTTTTGTATGAAAAAATTTAAACGAGTTTTTTTCATGTATTTTTTATTTGTATTAATCGAAGTTATCACCCACGCATCTTTGGCAACGCAGTGGCAGTTTGTTGATGCCCTTCTTAAAGAAACCAGCTGGACGGGAGGCAACAAATTCTTCAAAGGCATTTTGTACTGCCTCTCGGGTATTGAATCATTATGTTCAGTTCTTCACAGCACACATCTGCAGTAATACTGACCCCATTTGGGAAGAAGCTGTGATGAATCATACCGGCGCTAGACAACTAAACAGTGACCAACAATTTTCTAGGAGTAAGTTTTCGTTTAGGGCATTGTTTAGGTACTGAACCATGATCCAACCAACTTGCTCAGCGCTTGCGGTTATTAAACAGATTACATTTTCATCGCAGGTTACAATGCGGTTCAAAATTCCTTCATTGGTGTCTGTTGAGCAGCGCAAAGCGCGTGTCGACGCGTTCTTCGCGCTGGCGATCATTGAGCTCGTCAATCATTGCCTTGTCAATTTGACGCAAATAGACCAACATTTTTTTGACGCTAACGTCGAAAGCTGCTGCTAATTCAGCTGTACATTGTGTATCATCAGCTTCCACAATCGCCTTTAATTTGTCATTTTCGACCAAAGTCTTCCGACGACCGCGAGGTTCATTTTTCAGCTCGAAATTTCTAGAACATAAGCGAGTAAACCAAAAACAGGTGATGCGTTGGTTTGTAGTATTAGCTCCGTAAACGTTGTTGATGTTGCATGCCGCTCGTGCCGCTCGTGCCGCGTTGCTGCCACGACGGTGCTCATATTCCATAATTACTCAAATTTTTAACGTATCCATGATGACGAAAAAGATTGAAATTCGATGCTAATGTAACACCAATCAATAAACAAATGACTGCTTTTGGAAAATTCCATGTTTTTAAGACAAAATTAATTTCAAATTACAATTCTCAGCCAAATAAAAATTATTTTGATTTGAAATGGCTCGCACTGCAGAACGGCTATTTCAGAGGTAAAGACCTATATATATTAAATACCTTCAGGTCATTTCTTTACTGATAACAATCACAATAAAGGATAATCATTTCTATAAAAATAAAGAAACTTCTTAATGTGTCAACTGGGAATCAAGGCCTTCTCTGTTGGTGATTATGTCCAGCAGTGGACGTCTATCGGCTGATTATTATAATACCCCAGTAACTTCCTCCTTCATAGTAAGTAGACTCCTTTCAATCTAGAACACAGTTATATTTGCGCAGTACTGTTTGGAGTCTGCAATACGCTCCGCGGCGGTACCTACCCAAACTCTCTGGCAACAGAGACCAACCACCAGTAAAAAAGTACATTAACTTGTACATTATATAACACAATGTACATGTCTAGTACGTTAGATTGTTGTGAACATTTCACCTGCGCTTTTCCTGTGGGTCGTCGAGGTCGGTGCGCGTGCGCATGTCTGTAAGGTAGGTCGCGAGTGCGGGCGGGAGCCGCGCCGCCGCCGCGTGCGGGCGCGCCGCCACACGGCACAGGGCTTCCACCGCGGAATTGTCCATCTGTTTTGCAAACCCTTTCAATATCACTTCTGCTGGATACAAAAATTGCAGCCTGTCCCAAGCTCCAAGGGCAGAGGTCCTGGTACCTGCATCTTAATATGTGCAGTAATAATACCAAGAGAAGATATATCCATAATTTTGTATAATATCCTTACTAAATTTTACGAATTATTATCTCGAATATTTTGATTATTTTTATTATCCTGTCTTTAGGACCGCTTTTTAGTACCCATGTTCTTGTAGGAACTGAGAGATGTTCCAGATGTTATTGCTATCACGGGGTACCTACAGGTTTTTAATTATCATTTGTTGTGTGATTTAAACAGAATGGGCTCCCTAGGTCTTGAACTTGTCTATTGGTGATAATGAAATAATTAAATCTAAACGTCTTATATTCCAATGATAACAGTGTCGTTTACAATCAGGTCCAACCGATGGAGAATTGATTATCTTAACACAAAGATTACTTATCGATCCATTATCAACCCTATCTATAACTCATCATCAGCATTTCAGCCTATTGCTGTCCACCGCCTGTCCCATAGATTTTTAGTAATGATAATTTTTCACACAAATTTTGACGATATTCTTGTAAACTGTACCTTATCATAGTGCGGTCTCTTCGTTCCCGACGCTGGTGTCAACATGCTCTCCACCTTACTCTCCAGCTCGACGAGGTCGTGCAGACTTTCATCGAGTGCGGCGCCGTCCGCCGTCGCCAGCGCGCTCTGCGTTACGAACCTGTAGTGTAATTATTCTAACATTGCTTACTCGTGAACATCTTCCTGTTTCTCTTATATTCATGATAGTTGGCTGACCATTAGTCTAGTCTTTCATTCCGTTGTAAACGCTACGCCAATTAATTCAATCAATTTGTATTTATTCCTCTCAATACGACGATATTAATAAGTTTAAAGACATTCCGGAAGATCAGATAACAAGCATCCATCGTAAAGTAATATAGTAATAGCTTGTAATACAACCAGTGTCCCATTCTACTTACTATTAACTAGTATGCACACATTACTGCATGTGGATTTCCCAGCGCCGTAGCTGCTGATATTACCAGGCTTCGTCATCACAGTATTAGTCAAGATGACGAGGAAAATGCAGAGTTCTGTACACACAGTACGCTTGTTATCCTGGCCTGATTTACCACCAGCTAAATATCCTATGCATCTCGTTACCACTTACTGGTTGATAACATTGTTGTGCAGTTTACCTTAACAATTTCACGCTTTTGTTAAATGCTTGGAGCTTATTTTCTAAAGCTCTCCTTGTTGGTGCGTCAGCGAGGTTTCGCGCGGAGTGAATGAGATGCGGTACGGTTTCCTTGCAGCTCTGCAACAGGAAGGATTGTAATTAATTACTATTTTCATACAATATACGCACAGATGTAATGTTGGGATGTTTTTAGTATTCTAGTAGTCAATATCTATAAATATTCCATATGGGTCTGTGGGTGAACATGATGGAAGTTACCTGTGCAAAGTCGTCGACCCGCCTTAAGTTCTCGGTAAATTCTTCACTATCGCGGGTTTCCGGATGCAGCAGCTGTGTGGCCAACTCTGACAGCTTGCAGCACTGCTCTTTGATACGCTAAAAAGAAATAATTTTAAAACAAACCTGGTCTCAAAAGATTTTATACTTCATGCGATTTATTGATCACATACCTGAAGATGTTTATCGCCGTATTGCCCGCTGCAGTTCTGCACCGAATCGGACACGTGCTCGATGTTAGAAACAACATCCTTAACGTAATCCTGTAAAACAAAATATATGTGATCTACAAATACTTAAAAAAAAATACTATTTGTTATTCAATTCAAAATAATTGTAGGGAAATGAGAAAGAGTATGTCGAGGAAGATAATTGCAATACTTGTTTATCAGTTACTTTAATAAAATATTTCAAAATCGACTGAATTGCTTAAAGGCTTAACAGACGCATACGACATCATTATCAGCCGATAGACGTCCACTGCTGGACATAGACCTTCTCAATAGATCCCCACATCAATCTGCCTTACGCTGCCCACTTCTACACGACCTCCCGGGAACCAGAGGCCGTCGTTTGTTAGAGGTTCATACAGATGGATTTAACCGGTTTCCCACCACGCTGGCCCACTGCGAGCTGATAGAAGTCAGAGCCTCATTTGTTGATTAGCAGAGTACCACGAGCAGGTGAGGTTGGCTTGAGTTCCGTGAGTGGTTGTGCGGAACTCCTTACACCCTTTTATATTATCATGCATTTTTCCCAGTAGCGGTAGGCAGAAGCAAATAAACACACACTTTTCGCTAGATGTGGTCAGATTAGGTCCCATGTAACACGGGGCGAGCCTGTTACCGCTTTACTGGGACCACCACACACACAAAGATACAAAGATCCTTACACCCTGCCTACATTAAATACTATTTCATTCGTTGGTTCAAATTAATTAAAGCATCAACTTCGTGAACCATAACCACCAACACGTGAATAACAAATGAAAAATTTAGGACATTACCATCAGATCGACGACATTACTCTGTTCGACGCCGCGCTGCTGTCTGCTACGCAGCACCTGCTGCTGCAGCTCCTGAGTAGCGTACTCCAACTCACGGAGCTTCTCCACATCCTGTAATTCGTGAGAGAATGTTATATTTTCACGAATGTTTCTTTAAGTCTGTGCCGCTTTGAGACTTCAGCTTTACTGGTGGTATGTCTGTTACCGGAGACAGTCTAAGTACCACCGCAGCGCCTATTGCAGCCGACACACAGTACTGTGCACTGTAGCTAGTGTAATTACCGGGGTAACGCGATTTAACATCTGATGTCTCTGTGGTAAAGTGCATACCATCTTAATTAGCGTCACTTTGACAGTCCCGCTCGTCCCGTCCAATCCAATGTTCTCTTACGCTTCTTAGACTTACAAATGTTCTTAAATACTATTACTGTACGTAGAAGCTACAGCCAGAAAAATCTAATTACTGATAACAAAAATAGAAGATAGATTGAAATTTATTACGATATTTCTATACAAAAATTGTGTCCACGTGTACATACAGCTCTTCAACAAAGGTCTTACCTCTGGTGAGTTCCGGCACTGAGCGCCGGCTACATCCAGCTCCTTCAGCCCGGCGGATAACTTATCCGCATTCTGAGCGTATGTCCTTCTCTCTTCCATGGGTAACTCGGGAGAGTCCACGTATGCCTAAAAGATAACAACATATACTTTAAAGTAGCTGTGGAGATCTTTGGGAGGCCTATGTCCAGTAGTGGGCGTCTATTGGCTGATGTTGATAATAATTAGTAGCTAATATGAAACTGAGATATATCTTCTTTTCTTTTGTGAAGGAAATTAAGAGCGATTTCATATATGAATTCTTTAAAATATGTCTCCTACAGTGATTTCCTTTGGATATATTCCAGATTGATATCCAGATGATCATCACGACTGATCCGCTAAGGAACAATTTTAATACCTTATAAATGTCCAAAATCTCTGATGTCAATTGCCGCAGCGGCGAGTCTTCAACCAGTAGAACCTCCTCTTGCCTTTTCCTCACTAATTTTTCATCTTTAATGTCATGTTTTAACTCAGCCAAAAGCTTCTTCAATTCTTTACATTCGCCTTCAAGGACATTAACAGATGCAGCCTGTTCCGGTTGAGACGATAGCGGCTGCCAAGCTGATGAATACTGTTCTATTCCCGAGGACAGCTGCTCGGCGGCCGAGAGTAGAATACTTTGACTTTCTGGATGCTGGATGAATGGTGCGACGAGCTGCAAGAAAGAGATGATAAGATGGTTTTTAAATACAGTTATAAACTTATAGATCACCATCATCATCATAAGCCATCCGAACTTATAGTTAAACATCAACTTTCAGTAGACAACGATACACGTTTCATAGATCATGAAAGGAATAAGGAATCAGTGGAATACCCGTGGCTTTGCTTTTTAAGTATTGCTGAACTCAGTTGGCGATTTCTTACTGTTGTATATTTATTTAATGCACACTTTAATTACTAATTAATTAATTACTCATTACAATTGTTTTTTATTTGGATTCCTGTGAGATGCACTATGACATGTTTCTTCCATAACAGGTTTAACTTGGGAAACTATCGGTATTATTTGTGGTGCTTTTGGAGGGACGGTTGAGATAACGTCGGTGTTTGGAACCACTTAGGAGATAACTGGTGATACTAAGGCAATCTGCTGTAATAGGCTGCGGGTCTTGTACTTAATTAGACTCATGTTCTTGGATTAAATTAGATACTTCTGTCATTTTATCGGGAGATTCCTAGTTGACACCACTTTCAGTTAATTTTTACATTGATCAGTGGAATAGTTCAGAATATTAACGATCTCTAACTTAATTTATATGTTTTATGCTGGAGTAGAATTTAAAGAGCATTAGCATAGTATCATGCAATTTAATATTGTACCTTAGTGATGTACAGAAGCTTGCTGGTTGCGCGCGCACATTCGCCGCCGGCATCGCACAGCGCCTGCGCGTGCGCAGCGCCGGCGTCCCGCGCAGCAGCTGCACCGTGCGCCACCAGACGCGACGCGCTGTTCCCGATCACCTTCCCACGAGAGATTACCTAGGACCAGATAGGCATAAACACTATTATGGCTCTCTAATGGCTATGGGATAGGCATAAACATGGAACTGAAACTGTGTGAGCGATGCGATGACAAAGTCTATCGCAGGTTCAGCATATCATCTTCATTATCAGCCGATAGACGTCCACTGCTGGACATAAGATCTTTGGAAGACCAAAGATCTCCACATCGATCGATCCTTCGCTGTCTGCATCCAGCTGCTTCCCGAAACTTTCACCAGATCGTCGGACAATCTGGTGGGTAGCATGCCAACACTACGTCTACTGGTACGCGGTCGCCATTCGAGGACCTTAGTGCCCCATCGGTTGTCAGTCCTTCGAGCGATATGTCCTACCCATTGCTACTTGAGACTAGCAATCTTGAAATGCTAGAATGCATAATCACCATAGCTCTGATTTTTAGCGGAGCCCATCCTTCTTTTTAAATCGTCAAAGTTAGCGCTTAACCACGATCCCACCTGATGTTAAGTCGTAATGTGGTCTATGGTGATAAAGTGATATCCTAACCACTAACCTGGTAATATCCTATTCACTCTTTGATCATCGTCACCGTTATCAGCCGATAACCTACTAGTCCTGGACATAGGTCTCTCCCAAAGATGTGCACATCGATAGACCCTTTGCTGCCATTCCTCCCATTGTTCCACCTTACGGAAGGCCCAGGTAGATAGTCGCTTATATTTTATACAAAGAGGCAGTAAGATGAGTGAAATTGTCGCATAATATTAATCTTCACTCTTGACCATAACAACGTTGCGCTAGCTACAACGCCCTTCAAACCTGAGCACAGTACTGTTTGTTGGCAGAATTGGCAGAAAAAAAAAAGCTGCGGTAGAATCTAGATAGATTGCAACCGGCACCTACCAGTAGTTACTAATGCTGGCAACGGTTGCTGCGCAACGCTTCTTTGGTACCTTCTCATTGGTTTCCGTTTCCTAAGTATCCACAGTAAAATGGCAGTGGAGGTGTTTCTTACATTTTATATATATATATATGTGTGTGTAAATATATTATATATAAATGTATTTTTACGAAAATATCTTTATTGTACCTGTTTTTCTTGCTCGGGATCTACACTTGAACCAGCGTCATACAGAAGTCTAGCGGAGCTGTCTGCGAAACCTACAGTGGCTTCGTTCAGCTTCTGAAAACCAGATAATTCTCGGAATAAGCAACAAGTTTTACCTTATTCGAGGAAACTACGAGACAAGCAAGACGAACACTTGATTGTAAGTGATAATCTTGCTCATAACGTAGCGCTGGTTAGGATGTTATACACTGTGCCGCGTGGAGCTCGTTGCTTTGAGACATGAGATGGTAGCTCTCGTTAGCCCAGTCATTATAGTAGCTACAACGCCCTCCTAACCGGAACAGATTAATACTGACACAGTACCTACAAGGTTTTTGACAACAGAGACTTACTACCCGTAAAAGTTCTTATGTATATGTCAAAACAGTAGTAAAATCAAGGTTACTTCATGATCGTCTCCAACGGCATCACATAGCTTCTTCGTCGCCTCGCAGAGTGAGAGAGCGTCTTCTGCAACCGGCTGTCCCTTGAGACAGTGGGAACTGCCGAGTACATTTAGATCTATAATCAAATTAAAAAAATATGTTTATAGTGCTGATCCTCGGAATCTGGGTGAGTAACCACGGCAGCAACTAACTTGGAAGATGTGAATTGCAGCTACTTCCATTGAAGCCAGTGTCGTGAATCTGATTTGTGAATACGAGTAAAGTTTATCGTTAATTACACGCAAAGGTATGGTAGCTCACCTTGAACCATCGTTGGGATCAGTTCAGACAAGTTGTCGACGGATCTGATTGCCAGCTTGTAGTCCATCTCTTCAGGATCTAAAAGTGGAATACATAAAAATATAATAGATTATTACAATTAAGAAAATATATGTAAATCAATGTTTAGACTAACGAATTTCTAGTTCAAAAAATATCGCCCCCTATATATAATATATATATATAATGAGAATGAATTCCTTTTGTTAGCCATTCACGTGAAACATATAAACATTTCCATTTCGTATGAAATATGCGGTTGCTATAGTAACGGTTGCTATATAAAATCATTTGCGGCTGCGGTTCCGGAGGAATGTTTCAGACAAATTTCAAGTCCAATTCTATATTACGGCCAGCAAAGCGGCCGGAGAACAGCTAGTCTCTTATAAGTATAAAATAATTCTTTCATCCTGACGTCCACTGCTGGACAGGCCTCCACCAAGATCTCCACTGAAGGGGTTCATACGAAAGCGGCAGCATTTTTTACGATCTACTAATAAAAAAATCGAATTAGACTGATTGAAAGTAACTCTGTAACTCACCTTTACAGTAGACAATATGTGACGCTGCCACGTTCGCCAGCACCAGCTTCCGTTCCAACTGCTGGGCTGCGACCTCAACGGCTTCCGGTGTAGGCATGTCGGATCTGCCATTCGTGTTCATCTGCGAATTCCAACAAAAAATCAAACCTACTTGTAATGAGAATTTTATCAGAAACTGTGTGCTTTACCTTGAAGTATTCTCATAACTTAAATAAGTATTATCGTTAATTCATTACTTAACAAGTTCACTGATTGCTGCGCCATTCAAATTGGAACACAGCCATTCTTGATGCCAGGGGTAGACAGGAATAGTAAGTATCATCTACTAGTCCAAATTCTCTTAAAGTGGATCATAAAAGAGAAGGAGAGAGAGAGAGAGAATGACATGTCTTTTTACTATAAAATCTACCTTTCTAGAGGTCTCATAACAATGTTGTGTTAGTATTTTCTGGCAGGGTACTAGCGTCACCTAGTTCCAGTTTCATGGCTGTGACTGGGCTTACTTTAGCAATATACTTTACATATTTCTTTATACTGAAGGATAAATTCACAATACACTGTCCATTGCTGGACACAAGCCTCCCTTGACTGGTCTGTACTGCGTTATATCCCTCGCCTTGCCAACGTCCGTCGCAGTCAGTATGGCCGCCGGCACCGCCGGACACTAAGGGTCTTCGCCGGCAACGTCCCATATGGGGGGACTCCGGCCAATTTCCACCACACTGACCCAATGCGAGTTGGTGAGAGCCAGAGCCTCGTTTGTGGATTAGCAGATTGCACCACGAACAGGTGAGGTTGGCTTCGGTCCCGTGAGTTGTTGAGCGGGATCCCTTACAACCCCGATATTGTAATAGGATCTTGAATAGATTTAAAGTATAACAAATTAACAATTCAATTTAGATACCTTATAGCAAGTTTTAGTTTTGAGTCTGTTTTACTAACAGACGTCTGTAAACATTCATTAGATGATACCTTTCTAACTTAGAGAAGAAGAGTAAAGAAAGACTAAAGAAGAGATGGATATATTGAATTAAAGAGTACACCTGTATCAAAGAATGAATTAAGACTCGACGGTTGATATAAGGGAAGGGAATAAAGGTATCTATATTCTATCGACTCCACGTGAAGTGGGAATATGACTTGAAAAACCAACCTTTCTTATTTGCTTCTCAGTTTCTATCATGTTTTGTTTAGCCGAGTTAACCGATACGCAATGCTCCTCCTCTGGGCTCAGTGCAACGATCTACATAAAATTATTACAATAGCTAGTGAACTAGATAAAAAAATAGTAAGACTCGCATTAGTGTTAGGTATTTTACAATCGAAGGGCATAAACAAAAATTATACTTCATCAGCGTTACAGTTGAAACGTAATCGACCAACATAATAAACACTCGATTCAACAATCCCCATGGATAAAATGATGAATTGAAATATTCTGGTTAATAACTCAAAGACACATAATACCGCATCTAATATCGCATAGCTAATAATTTTTCAGATGTGGTTTAACCTTAGCACCAGATTTCAGCTCAGGGCGGCTATTTCAAAATTGAAGAAACAGCTCTCAAGACTCCACGTGGTACATCTCCGGTAAGAAGCCATACTAATATAGGTAAAAAAGAAACTGTACATCGGATAAGTTAAGATTTTTACGTTTCTACTAATAAAAAATCGAATTAGACTGATTGAAGTAACTCTGTAACCTCACCGTTACAGTAGACAATATGTGACGCTGCCACGTTCGCCAGCACCAGCTTCCGTTCCAACTGCTGGGCTGCGACCTCAACGGCTTCCGGTGTAGGCATGTCGGATCTGCCATTCGTGTTCATCTGCGAATTCCAACAAAAAATCAAACCTACTTGTAATGAGAATTTTATCAGAAACTGTGTGCTTTACCTTGAAGTATTCTCATAACTTAAATAAGTATTATCGTTAATTCATTACTTAACAAGTTCACTGATTGCTGCGCCATTCAAATTGGAACACAGCCATTCTTGATGCCAGGGGTAGACAGGAATAGTAAGTATCATCTACTAGTCCAAATTCTCTTAAAGTGGATCATAAAAGAGAAGGAGAGAGAGAGAGAGAATGACATGTCTTTTTACTATAAAATCTACCTTTCTAGAGGTCTCATAACAATGTTGTGTTAGTATTTTCTGGCAGGGTACTAGCGTCACCTAGTTCCAGTTTCATGGCTGTGACTGGGCTTACTTTAGCAATATACTTTACATATTTCTTTATACTGAAGGATAAATTCACAATACACTGTCCATTGCTGGACACAAGCCTCCCTTGACTGGTCTGTACTGCGTTATATCCCTCGCCTTGCCAACGTCCGTCGCAGTCAGTATGGCCGCCGGCACCGCCGGACACTAAGGGTCTTCGCCGGCAACGTCCCATATGGGGGGACTCCGGCCAATTTCCACCACACTGACCCAATGCGAGTTGGTGAGAGCCAGAGCCTCGTTTGTGGATTAGCAGATTGCACCACGAACAGGTGAGGTTGGCTTCGGTCCCGTGAGTTGTTGAGCGGGATCCCTTACAACCCCGATATTGTAATAGGATCTTGAATAGATTTAAAGTATAACAAATTAACAATTCAATTTAGATACCTTATAGCAAGTTTTAGTTTTGAGTCTGTTTTACTAACAGACGTCTGTAAACATTCATTAGATGATACCTTTCTAACTTAGAGAAGAAGAGTAAAGAAAGACTAAAGAAGAGATGGATATATTGAATTAAAGAGTACACCTGTATCAAAGAATGAATTAAGACTCGACGGTTGATATAAGGGAAGGGAATAAAGGTATCTATATTCTATCGACTCCACGTGAAGTGGGAATATGACTTGAAAAACCAACCTTTCTTATTTGCTTCTCAGTTTCTATCATGTTTTGTTTAGCCGAGTTAACGGATGACACGAGCTTTTCTTTCTGTCGATGAGCATCAGCGGATCTTATTCCCCGGGTTTTGTTATTCGGCTCTTGTGATGCTGAAATGTAAAATAGTAATAGTAATAAGGAACATATTTCTTGTATGAAAGGCAAGACTACCTCTGACATACAAAATTACATCAAACATTCAAAATATCGCTAGCAAAATAACTTAGAAAGCAAGAAAGAAGCAGATATTCTTAAAGAAGCTGAATTGGTTAGTTAAATAAATAATATGATGTTCCTAACATATACCTCCCGCCACTTCGCATGCTTCTCTTAAAGCAATGATAGCGGCGTCTAGTTCTCTATGCCGTTCATCCAGTCTCACACTCCAGCCGTTATCTTCTCGTGTGGCCAGAGGTTTCCAGCCCAAATGTAAGTCTTGAGACGACGATGAGAGTTCATCGATAGCCGACTGGAGAACCGATACGCAATGCTCCTCCTCTGGGCTCAGTGCAACGATCTACATAAAATTATTACAATAGCTAGTGAACTAGATAAAAAAATAGTAAGACTCGCATTAGTGTTAGGTATTTTACAATCGAAGGGCATAAACAAAAATTATACTTCATCAGCGTTACAGTTGAAACGTAATCGACCAACATAATAAACACTCGATTCAACAATCCCCATGGATAAAATGATGAATTGAAATATTCTGGTTAATAACTCAAAGACACATAATACCGCATCTAATATCGCATAGCTAATAATTTTTCAGATGTGGTTTAACCTTAGCACCAGATTTCAGCTCAGGGCGGCTATTTCAAAATTGAAGAAACAGCTCTCAAGACTCCACGTGGTACATCTCCGGTAAGAAGCCATACTAATATAGGTAAAAAAGAAACTGTACATCGGATAAGTTAAGATTTTGTTCTACCTGGGCTGTTGTCAGTAAATTCTGCTTCGCGTTCCAAGTTCTCTTCCCGGCCTTTGTCAACCAGATCCACTCCTGCGCAGGTTGGGATTTCGCAATGCTGTAGACGTCGGACAGCAACTGTGACGTTTTTACACCGGCTGCCGCAGCCAGGTCTTCGATCTAAATAATAAATAGAACATATAGAAAGTCACGTGGGTATATTTATACAATATAATATAATATAAAGCCGTCATTACTTTGAAATACCATCATCATCATTATCGGACTTTGTTTATCCATTGCTGGATATAGACATTCCCAATGACTTCCACCAAATACGATTCTCAACTTTTGATGAAATACTTTGAGACATATTGGCTAGAATTCTTTTATTATAGTAGGTAAGGTAATCTATTTTAGAATATTATCATTGATTAATTATCAGTCGATAGACGTCCACTGCTGGAGATAGGCCTCCCCCAAAGAGTTCTAGAGTTCATTGAGAATTGGGTCAAAGCCCACGACGCTGGCCCAATGCGGATTGGTGGGTTTTTAGAACATGAAACGGTTAAAGTTAAAATACAACTCTTACTTGTTTTCCTTTCTTTGGATTTGTATTGAGGCTGAACTCGGAGTTCAGTTTGTGCGACGCTGCTACGTATTCAGAAAGGGCTTCACAGGACTCCTGAAAATAAACATAGCATTGTTAAACTTGTTTAACAGTCACGATAACTGCCGAAGAACCAACCAGCGTAACGTCTATTTTTTATTGCAAGCGGTTAAGTAAATAATTACAAGTATAGAATTAAGTTATATGCAACCTATACATAGGAACTTATTGAACAGGAGCAATACTTTGTACAGCGCCATCTTACGTCTTGAAGTGAAAAAAAGACTCAGGGTATGTACACATAAATAAATAAATCATTGAAATCAAATATTTAAGATAATCATCATCATCATCAGCCGTGAACGTCCAGTGCTGGACCTAGGCCTCCCTCAGAGATCTCCACACTAATTGGACCCACGCTGCCCGCATCCCGTGGCTTCCGCAATCTTCACACAGTCAGCACGATCTTCGCCATCACCGGGTACTAGTGACTGTCGTTTATAGGGGTTGCTATGGGGAGAATTATCATTAAAATAAAAATATTGACAAAGATTTCTGGCACAGAAATATGATCGATCCAGAAGTAAGAAACTGATGATGATTGAAGTATTCGAACCTTAACATTGTAGTTGTAGAGCGCGCGGAGGATGCGCTGGTTCGCGTGGTAAAGTGACTGGAGCTGGTCCATCGCGTCCCCACTTGCTGTTTTACCATCTGCTGTACTTAATAACTTGACGTCTATAACAATTTAGGCATATTAAGAAATTTTATGTAGCTGTTATAGCTCAATTTTATAGCATTGCGGGGGGGCCGCGGGTTCGATCCCCACTGAGCTTGAGCTTGTGAGGAAACCGATACATTATGAGGCGTTGCTGTTGCTGAAGTAAGTGCCGCAATCTCGTCTCCCCCCATGTCACAATATGCCTTGAGACATGATGTTAAGTCAGATTCCCCCCCGTGATCTCACCAGTTACAACACCATGCATACAGACCTTTTATAATATTTGGCATTGATTCAGTAATGCATTTAGTCGCTTCGGTCGCGGCTGCGTAATCCGGATTACTGCGATCTGAAATTAAAAAAAAACTCTAAATTAATATTGAAACCTCTGAGATCTGTACATACAATAAAATTGTTATTATTTACATACAACACCAGCTGTTCCCCGCTTGATGTGCTGGCCGTAACAAAGAATTAGATTTGATGTTTACACTTTTTAGAAATATTCCAGCAAGGCGCCAACCCTCCGCCCCACGGGTTCTATCCCTTAAAGAACAATCCCCCAACTCCCTCCGGGAAAACTATTCTATAGAATCCATCCTTAACTCACCTCTAAACAGCAGAAGCTGTAACAACTAGTCTGTCTAAGCTGTCTATCAAATTATGTGTTTACGTCTAATAGTTTCAAAGATATCGAGATAAGTCTCTCCATAGAAGAAAATATGTTATATATATATCTTCTTCTTCCTCCTCCTACTCTTTTGCCAGCTATGTGGGGTCGGACAGTATGTACTTCTCTACCATGTCCCTCTATCAGCCGTCGCATCTGAATTCACATTCTTCTCACACATGCCATCTCACACGCAATCCATCCACATTTTCTTCGGACTTCTTCTACCCTTATAACCATCCACATTCATTCTTAATACTTTCTTTGTTTATTATGTTTTATATATATATAGGTATTGAATATTAGTGTGTATATATGTACGTGATAAGAATGGTTTAAGCTACAATGGTAAGATTTAACAGCAATTTCACTTAATGTTAAGTACCAACAAGGCTGAAGATAGTGAGAGCTTGATTGAGGAAAATACTATAGGTGTCATGTGTTGACGGCCATAGGGAGCCAAATTTACAACACAGTTTGAAACACACAAACACACAAATATCAATCAGTGCTTCACATACAAAAGCCAAGCTCTGCCAGAGCCACTTTAATCCAACTTTTTTTTTTAATTTCGTTCGTTATCACTTTTGTGATGAGTTTATATGCTTTGAAGGCAGAGAAGTTATATACGGAACAACTGAAGTTACCTGAAGCGCTCCGCATCAGCGAGGCCACTGCGGCGTTCAGCTCGGCCAGCTCCTTAGCTGTTCTCACTTGCACGTCCGGCAGGTTTATCATGAATTCTACAAGACCTTCCGGCTGCGAAAGGAATTTTCAAAATTGTTTTAGTTCTTACTCTAATGACATATATAATATGAACAACCAATGTAAATACATTTACATTGGTTAAGTAAATACTTGTACTGGAAGGTGCTCTGTTGCCGGAGACTATCTACGTAGTTACCACCTCAGCGCCTATTGCAGCCGACAAACAGCAGTATCCAAACATTACCGTGTTCCGGTTTTAAGGGCGCTGTACTAGCTACACTGGTGTAATTACATCTCGAGCAGCAAACGCAATCCAGTGCAGCACACAACATCCTAACTAACGCCACGTTGTTATGGGCAATCACTTATCATCAGGTGAACGTCCCACTCGTCTCGTCCCTTAATTCTCATTACCCTCATCTACCATAAAAGGCTACTAAAGTACTACGTAAATTCAGGTTTGGAAGATGGGGGGCGGGAAGACAGTCAACGTGAACGCCTTATGATTACCATTGTACGGTAAAGATGGAAGAGACGGCGATGCTTCTCCTCGAGACTTAGAAGGCTTTTTCAACCAATTTTTTATCTGGTAAATAGTTTACTTACTTTATGGATTTCCGCGGAAGCCTGTTGCAATTCCCCGTCGGCATCCGAAATAACTTTCCAGAAGGACACCAACTGCTTGGTCTGCTCATCGGAATCTTTCTGCGTGTCTTTCAGATCTGATCGCAGAATTACATACATATATGGAAATATTTTTACATCGAGTGTTACATGAAACATTTCAAGTCATCTGTAGACAGATATTAGATAATAATACAATACAATTAAATATAAACGATATCGTTAAAGTTAACAAGCTGTTAAAGCATTATCATTATCACAACCACTGCTGGACATAGGCCTCCCTCAAGATCTCCTCATCGATCGATCCCGCACTGTCAGCGTCCAGCTGCTTCCCGCTTAATGCATCATGACTTCATCTGCTCGTGGTGCTGCTAATCAACAAACGAGGCTCTGGCTCCCACTAACCCGCATTAAGCCAGCGTGGTGGGTAATGGTCCAAATCCCCCCATATGAATCCCTATCCGATCAATGTGGGATCATTGGGGCCTATCACCGACCGTGAACATCTACCGACTGATGATGATGATGAAATATAAATAGTATAAGTAAATGCACCATATTGATATTACGGAGCCTAATTTAAACTATTTACACAGCAGATGGTATTAGTCGCCTTGAGATGGTGCGTCTGCTTACTACAATGATTGCAATAACTACAGCGACTTTCAGAACAAATTTATCTTCATACTATTACTTTGTGAGCTTTGCGAAATACTTAACCAGATTCCAGTAAAAAAGACAATCATAATCCTATGAAATAGAATACATAAGATCATACCTATCAGTAAGTCCTTGCTAGCTCGCCACATTAATCTCAACCCGACGTCCATCGCCTTCTGCTCCCCTAGCAACTTCTCCATAACCCCGTCCTGCTGTGCATCTTGTAACGAGCTGCAGGCCGCTACCAGATCCGAGGTTGCAGTATTAATTGCTTCCACTGCTGCCAGCACGCTGTAGTTACATTCAGAGTGTCCTGGGTACTGCATCACGTTCTGTTTTAACCGACAAAATTGCATGAACTAGACTTATATGAAATGCGTTTTTGTGAATTCTTAAAATATACTAAAGAAGTAAACAAGCCGTGGATCCGGGTCCACGAGTATCAGACGAGTTGTACGAGTCAATATGACTTTCAAGCGCTTAAGATCTTCAGAAAACAGAAGATAAAGAAGAACTGAAAAATGCAGTTTAATGATCTTTGACACTCAATCGAATAATTAACACAGTTTTTTTCTTTGAGTATGGCATTAAATTGATCGTTGATGAATAGTAGTGAGACTTACAGCAATAGTAGAGTGCAACTCCTGCGCCGCATCGACGAGGAGATAGATGCATTTCTCCACATAGTTATCCAAGTCGCCTTCCATAGAATTCGCCATAGTCCTGGCATCCTTAGCCATTTTCACCGCGAGGTTGTAGATCACTTTAGACAACTCGGGTCGCTACAAATGTTTACAATTGTATAACCCACTCACTCACACTTAGAAACAAAATTATTATTAAATGTCACTCTCCACACTCCCAAAGCCTAATTGTTGGATAATTGCGTCATTAGACAATTAATTAATAAATCAATTGAATGTGTAAGTACAGCTTACCCAGAACAATTCTTTGGTCTTTCTTAACCCTACCTTTGTTTCAGTACCGACGCTGCGGATTCTCCGTCCCTTGCTATCCTCGTTTGTCTTCAATCGGTTTCCATCTAAAACAAATCTTCACAATTGAGAATATTCAACACAGATTATACTTTTAACCGATTACTCAACAATTCTCGAAGTGGTAAGCGAAACGTCTAAACAGAGCTTACTTATAGTAACTTGTGTCACTTGTGTTGTGTACATTGAAGTTAGATTCATGTCAATGTTGATTATTATCATGTCAAAGCGGATATAAAGTTAGTGAAGTCTACCGCCACTTCTTGTATTATTAAGTAGTTTACAATTGGCGACGAGTATTTAGATTTTTGTATAATTAGTAATTTTTTTATTTTAATTGTATAATTGTTCATTAATTAGTTAAAACGCCGTACGGAGAAATAGAATACTCTGAGCTGGCGTCGAGTAAACGAACCTCGTATGTCGGCCTGATGCAGCAGTTCATGGCGATTAACGAAGTTTAAGAAAGTAGTCGTCGGCAAACCTTGCTACTTCAAGTGTAACCTATATGCACCTAGCAAGCCAGAGGAGAAGCCTTGTAGCAAGCTAACTGATACTGTACAAAAACACCTAGAGCCCGGGCGGTCGGAGGTCGCTGAACGACGCATATTCTGCCAACAACGACAGAAACTCGGCGAGGATTTAGGAGAGATTATCTCCAACATCTCAAGCATTTTGCCAACGCTTGCAATTTTGCAAAGATACTTGAAGAAAACTTAAGGGATCAATTTGTTTCGGGTTTGGCCAGCGAGGAGATGCGAAGTGAATTGTTTGCAGAAACCGATTTGGACTTGGTTGAATTGGCGTTGGCACTGGAGACCGCCGACAGGATGCGGTCGTGTGATGAGCGGGCCAGGGGCAGACAGTGGCGCGTTAGTGCAGACGACCAAGTACTTGTCAGTAACTATGCTAAGGATAAACATAGGTGGATCGCGGGAGAGGTTACCGAGAAAGTCCCAACTCCTATGACATCATCATCAGCCAATAGACGTCTACTGCTGGACATAAGCCTCCCCTAAAGATCTCCACGACTTTTGTTAGAGAAAAATTGAGGGGAATGGGGCATTAGCCCACCACCCTGGCCCAGTGCGGGTTGATGGTCAAAGCCTCGTCAGTTATTGAGCCATGTGCACAACGTGCAGGTAAGGTTGATATGGGCTACACATCGATTAAATAATAATACCAAACGTATTCCGTAATAGGAATAGATATTCGTTACCATGATGCTAAACTAATGATAAAGGGAATTCCACGTCTAACGACCAACCACAGCACACTGCGTCGTGCGAAGTGGGTGAGCAGGTGCTGGACGTGGACGATAAGTGTATCCAAACACCGTCCGCCGCGCCCAGCGAGACTACACGACATTCTGATACGGGGACTGTTGCACATACTGATAATATTCCTAGATTTAGGTCTCCGCCGTAACAGAACAAAGCTTGAGTGTTAATAGTAATTTTTATTTGTTGATTTTTTTTGTCATAATTCCTTGAATTTCTTCGAGTCGCGCCCGCGTACCTGTAGACGTAGTGTTGCGAGGCCTGCCCCAAAGGTGGACCGACGATCTGGTGAGAGTCGCGGGAACCCACTGTATGCGAGCAACACGAGAGCGATCGATGAAATCTTTGGGGGAGGCCTATGTGTCTAGCAGTGGGAGTGTCTCGGCTGATTATGATATTTTTTTTATGTACTTCTTTTTTATTAGTTTAGGTAAGGTGTTGTGTATATTGAAGGTAGTTTCATGTTTTTGTACATTACTGTTATGTCAATTAATAGTCCTTGCGTAACTATTTTAATTCAGAGCTTCATCATCATCATCAGCCGACAGATTAACTAACTATTCTCTGGTTTAAAAATGCACAGTTAATTAACGCAAGATGTGTTTGTCTTTAGTAGCTCGCTGGCCTAATGGTTAGAGCGTGCGGCTTTCATTCCGAAGGTCGCGGGTTCAAACCTCGGCATGTACCAATGACTTAATATTTAAGTTATGTACATTTGTGAACTTTAGTTACAACAGCGAGATACAAACGGTGAAGGAAAACATCGCGAGGAAACTTGCATATGAATTATAATTTATTCTAAGGTGTGTGTGAAGCTACCAATCCGCATTGGGCCCGCGCGGTGAATTTGGCCCATCGCCCTCATATTAAGGGCAGGCCTGCGCCCCAGCAGTGGAGACGTAAATTGGCTGTTATGGTATGGTATGGTGTTTGTCTTTAAGTGTAGTTCCATGTTGCCATTTTTAACTTAATTTACAATATGAAACCATGAAACTAATTATATAATTATGCTGATAAGTATTGATATATAAATAAATGTAGTTCACAACTACTTGTTTATGATATGTTTAATTAAAATAACTTACCGTCCATACCTGCACAGGCAGCACGTAAATCATTCAAAGCTGACTCCAACTCATCACGTTCCCTCTCAATCTCTATCAAAGTCTTCTCGTAGATGGGATTATTTTTCATCGGCTTCCACACTGAGTTCAAGTCCCCAGCAGTGGCTGACACGTTGTCTACCGATGACAGTACGGCCGACTTGCAGTTAGGATATTCTACCGTGGGTCCCAATATCTGTAAATAATTCCGATGTGGTTTTGTTATTGAAGTGTTATCTGTAGTAATATTATATTAGTTTGGCAAATATCTCCCTTCCGGTTTTTTGCTCTTTATTCAATGCTTTATAAAAAGTGTTACAGTGATCGGATTTAGTTCATATATGCGCCGTTTTGTTCGATAATCTGTTTCCATCTAGACGGCAACTTCATAATACCTCCCTCATAGCAGCCCCCTCCTTATTTGCGAAGAACTCGGACAGACACTTTTCACAAGCCTCTTTTGAGTTCAACTTTACACCACCAAGGGCGTTCACCATGGACAGAAACAGGTGGTAATCACTTGGCGCTATGTCCGGGCTATATGGTGGATGTGATAAAACCTCCCATCCGAGCTCCCGTAGCTTCTAACGAGTCATCAACGAAGTGTGTGGTCTGGCGTTGTCCTGGTGGAACACTACACCCTTCCTGTTTGCCAATTCTGGACGCTTCTGGTCGATCGCCTGCTTCAAGCGGTCCAGTTGTTCGCAGTAGATGGTAGATTTAAGCGTCTGGCCATATGGGAGCAGCTCATAGTGGATGATTCCCTTCCAATCCCACCAAACATACAGCAAAACCTTCCTGGCCGTCAATCCCGGCTTGGCCGCTCGACCACGACCGTTTTTGCTTGATATTGTCGTATGTGATCCATTTTTCGTCGCCAGTCACCATCCGCTTCAAGAATGGGTCGAGTTCGTTCCGTTTCAGCAGCATATCGCAGGCGTAGATTCGGTCCAGAAGGTTTTTTTGCAACAAATCATGCGGCACCCAAACATCAAGCTTTTTTTTGTATCCAGCCTTCTGCAGATGGTTTAAAATGGTTTGGTGACTAACTCCCATCTCCTGGGCGATGTCACGAGATGCCACATGCCGGTCTAACTCGATGTAGTCCATGATTTGATCGGTATTTGTCGTCACAGGTCTTCCGCCGGCTGGCTTATCCATGGTGTCGTTTTCACCGGCTCTGAATCGTCGAAACCATTCCTCCGCGGTTCGAAGTGATAGAGTACCATCCCCAAAACACCATTAATCTCACGGAACGTTTCTCTAGCGGATTTGCCTTTAACGAAGGAAAACTTTAAAATAGCGCGTTTTCGGCGTTAGTGTTTACACGTCTATAACTGTTGAACGCAATATCCAAACTAATTATGCATAGCGTCGTTTTGTAGGTTATGTCAAGACCTTTCAAATTATGTATAGTATTGCCAGATACGAGCTCTGTAGCGCTTTGTACATAGCCGCGAAATTCAAAAGACAAAAAGGCGGAAGGGAGATATTTGCCAATCTTATATTAGCTTAATTAACGCACAGCTGGAAATGTATTTATTGGTCTTTTATGACCCACACGGTCCGTATATAGATACATGTGTACATTCAGCTGTACCTGTGCGGCGACGAGCAGAGTCCCAGCGGCGTTCACCACCCTGCAGCCGGCCTCGTCCAGCCGCTGGCCTTCCTCTCCGCCGGCTGCTTCCGCCAGCCGCTGTACGCTCGTCAGCAGTAACGACGCCTTCTCGCACGCGGCTTTAGATAAATCTGTTATCTGCAGAGATAACAATAAATTAAATTAACCGCGAACCAAGAGAGTGCTGTAAAAGTTTAACCAGTTTATCTGTGTATCTATGAATCTTCATGTTTGTTCGTGATACCGTTACTATCGACTAGACGGGTCTAGAGTTTTATTTTATATACCAGATAAAACAAGAGGGAGATAGTTCTGATGTTTATTACATTATAGATCTATAACAAGGACACTGAGAGGAGAAGACTAAGAAACTACAGGTAACAGTCTTCACACCGGCGACGAGTTCAGTTTAATGCAATGTAAACAACACATTATTTCAACGTTTCTTGTCTACAAGAGTATACTCACTCGGTTCTCATTCGCGTGATGCTGCTCGTTGAACACGTATGTGAGTTTTCCGGATGCTTCCGCAAACTTCAAAGCGGTATCATTAACTGCCTAAAAGAAAAGATTTGTTCTAATTAGGACCTACATTATAGAATCAAAGACAATAGGAAACTCTACATTTTCATTGTTGTTTATTAAACCTTTATAATCTCTATCTGTTCCATTTTTCCGGGTCTTCATCATCAATAATTTTCTTTTGGCAAATGATTCTTTTTCTTTCGTTTTGTAAAGAATCACGTTACTGTCACTTGTGTTGGGAGATCGTCTATAATCCTCCTCTTAAGTAGGATTTACACCATCAGAAGGACGATCTAAGTTTCGTATATTGTTACCTGAGCATCTTGTTGCTCCATACTGTGGCAGATATCCCGCGTGGCGTCAAACAACTCATTCAGATTAGCCAGCATCGCGCGCTGGGTCGCAGCATCCCGCGATGTGCTCAACGCCTTCGTATCTATATAAAATCATAAAGAATAATTTACAATAATGACATAAGTTTAAACCTTTAAAGCAACGATTTTCCCATATTTGCCCTATTATATTTTTTCTAAACAGTGCTGCTACACACCATTTATAGCTTCTGGCAACAGCTCTGCGATTGTGTTGAAAGCTCTCTCCGCAGCGCCGTAATCCACTTCATCTAAAATAAAAAAAAATTAAACTTATTAATCTGTAGTATAACTAGTATGTAGTTTGTGATAAAACTTATGAAGATCAGCTTTTACAGCATTTATTTTCTCACCGAGTCGTATAAAAACATGAACCTTTGAATATTATATTAATATAAAGGTTTAATTAAAAAACCTATCTTGATTCTATCTCCACACTCCATCTTTTATTGCATTTTCGTATCATGTGACAAAACATAGCCCGGTATTGAAAACGAGGTTAGAATATCTTCACTACTGCTCTAACCTCAATGTGTAACAGAAACTTCTAAAAAAGAACATCGCCAGGAGAATAAAATTGCGAATAATGTTATAGCTTTTGGAATATCCATCGTTGTTAAACCGGAGCCTTAGATCCTATTCTCGACGAGAAATCTATATAGCCTATATAATGGTTTCACAGGTCCCGTACGAGCTGGCACCGCAAGATGGATAGGAAAGGAGAAGTCTAACCTGCTGTAGCGCACACCAGGGCAGCGATCGCTGCATTCAACTCGGCGAATCGGTGCGCAAATCTCATCTCCAACTGCTTAGTTTCTTCTTCTCGAATCTTGCCAGTTGTTGGCTGAAAATAATACTCATTTAGCAACAGGACACCAATTAAAAATTTACACTACGTAAGTCTTGTGTTTAGCAGTGAACAACAAGCTGTTGATGATGACGATGTCTGTATGAATTATAAACTCGAATCTTTTTTCTGGTCCTATTTATCCACCCTTTTCTATTAATCTTTGTCCTGTTTTCTATTAAAAGCAGTGTGTTTTTTTTGTCACTTTATATCATGTTAATGTGAAATTAGATATGTGAATTAAGAGAGGACACTGACTTCTGCAACACAAACGCAAGTTTCTTTACGGCCTTTTGATATTGTTTTTTCTCTTTTTAAGTTCATAAAGATTATTATTATTATTGTAAAAGTTTTTTTTCAGTTTTTAGGCGCGTAATAACTGTATTTATTATTATTATTTTATTCAAGTGTGAATGGATCGTGTGAAAGATGTCATGTGTAAGAAAAGTGTGATTTCAGATATGATGGCTGATAGAGGGATATGAAAGAAAGGTACACACTGTGCCGACCTCACATAGCTGAGAGAAGGCAAGAGGAAGACGATTCGTTAACATTTTTTTATCTACAAAGGAACTACTTATAAGTAACAGCGTGGACAAAGATGGTTAAGAAAGTTCTCAAATACTCTGACCTTTATAAATGACATACTAACATACATAGTGTACCTTATTCAAACTCTTTGCCGCGTCGGATATTCTATCATTCGTAGCGGCGAGAGTGGTTATGAATTTAAGTCGCTCCTCCTCTCTTTCTTTCGATCTTGCTGCAGAAGATATGTTTTCATTCGCATTACCTTTAACCAAATAAATAAATAGATCCAATGAAAAATCCGGAATAACATCTAACGTCTTAAAATATTTAGAATATTACCAACAGAGAAGCGATAGGACAAATAGTGTTTCTAAATGATAACATGCGTACCAAAGCTCTTGCAGGCTGTTCTCAGGTTATCCAGAGCCGTCTCTAAGTTGGAATGTCCTGCCTCCAAGCTGCGCCGCGCAGCCTGCCGGTCAGCGCCGCGCACGAGCGGGCTCCAGGTGGATGCGAGCTTCTTGCACGAGGAGGACACCTCGTCAGCAACCGCCAGGATCGCCGACTGACAGCGAGCGTCCTCGAACGATGGCGCTGTTATCTATAATCAAATTTTTATTTCAAGACGGACGTCCATCATCTGAAGATGACTATGAGATGATAAGATGATCATGCGATTTAAGAGTATGTTTTTACCCAAAACAACATTTTTGTGTCGTCGAAAAACTATAATTAGTTAAATTTTAAAATTTGCCACCTGAGCCGAAGTGAGAAGCGCTTGCACCACGTCCACTAGCTTAGCTCCTTGCTGATCCAATTCCTGTCCGTCATCAGCTCCCACTTCGTCTGCGAGATGGTTCACGTGCGTTAAGAGTTCGGATGCCCTCTCACAGGTTATTTTGGACAGTTCAATTATCTGGAAACGAGTCAGTGTCTTATACAAAATAAATAAAATATCAGCTTATCGTTATTGGAGGATCATTCACTATATGGGAAAAGGGAAAAGGGTGTTGGTCTCGCGGTGTCTTTGTTAATTCCTCCAATAGGCCATAATTAGGTTCCAATCGGATATCCACGATCCTTTCCGATGCTCTTTCCCTTCATGAAAAAGTAAGTCATTTACTTAGGCACTGAGAAGAATTAACTATAGGTCTTAATGTTCATTTACCATATTCTCTTTCCTGTTGTCATTGCGCGGTATAAACATGTAGCACAGCTTAGAGGAGTGTCGGGCGAACTTCGACGCAGACTCGTTTGCGTCCTGAAATAATAGTCATTCTTATTCTCGAGAACTTTAATACCTATATTAATATTTTATTAAATGAATTTCAAGTCAGAAAAATTACTTCCTAATATCGTAATTCGTCACAAATCCTTCTACTAGTACGAAGCTGTAATCTGTACTATAAAAATACACTTGCCAATTCAAAAATTAAATACAGTCTTTCATTCTCATATTAGGGTTAACTTTACTTGTGGTACATCCTTGTCCGACTCCGCGCAGAGGTCCTTCGCGGCGGCGCACAACCCCTGGATCTCCCTCATCATAGCTCGCGCTGCCTTCTCATCCTTATTACTCGCGCTTAATAATTTTGCATCTGCAGATAGAAATTTACATGTATTTAATTGCACAATTACTCTTTTTGATTTTTAATTAGATTTAATAATTGTTTTTTGGAAATTCTCACTATTCATTACGAAAGGAAATTCTCTAAGATCAAATACAATCATTAAAAATTTATGAAGACAGACCGGAGAAGAACGAATAGCTTTTCCTAAAGCGAAACTGTTCATGAATCTACTTTTATATACTAAGTACTGTACATTGATATTCAATATATTGGAAATACCTCGAACAATTTGCGGCACCACTTCAGCTATCACGCCTACTGCTTCTTCCGCAGAATTGTAATCTGAATGATCGGAATCTGAAATAATAAAATTTGTTTTTTTTTTTTTTTTTACGTCATTCCCTTGCGTATGGCGGGTCAGGGCCTTTATTTGCACTTTAAAGCTTTACATCACTTAACATTCTCATTGTCTTAAAACTAATTTCCTCATTCCTTTCTTTCATACTTTCCTATCTTCCACTCATTCCTCTACCTTCCCATATTTCTCCTCCTCTTTTCTATCGCTCTCCATTCCATTTCCTTCTTTCATACCTCTCGCTGAGTGAAGACAGCCGCTTCGTCAATTTCTTCTGGAACATCTTCAGCTGAAAATCCTGCCATGTTCTTGTTTTTTCGTGTTTTAATTTTATTTTTAATTATACTTATTTTTACTTGTTTATTTTTATTTCCTATTTACATTTTTTGTTTTATTTTTCTTAACTTGTTTTTATTTTTCCTATTTATTTTTATTTCTTTCTATGGCATCATTTATTATTTTTCTAGCAAACTTTATGAAGCTTTGGCGACTTTCGTCCTCACTCATCAGAGAGGCATAAAATTTGGTTTGAAAGGCGCTTGTCTCATAAGAATGTGCATTAAGTGATGTTATGTATATATTCTATGTAGCACTTCAATAATATGGGCAGGTGTATTTATTACCGTCTAATGAACATCGCGGTACTTGTTTGAAAGGAAAAAAAAACTCACCAGAAGTAGCGCGGATAAGAGAGGCGACGGCCGCGTTCAGAGCGGACAGCCTTTGTCCCAAAAGACGTTGCAGCTCTTTGGTGTTCTGCTCCGCCAAATTCGTTGGAATATCCTAACAAACAAATACAATAGAATTACAAATAACACAAACACTCATTTCTTTTCAATATCGTGTTTGATCGAAAAGCTTTGTTTCGTGTTCATGAAATTGGAACGTCAATATTGTCATCATACTTGTCGTGAACTTTCAAATAAACCTGCAATATTTGCGTGTAAAATAGATTCAAACCAACCTTAACCAATTCCTTCTCCGCTTCCGAAATGTCAATTCGAGCACTATTCATGGTGGCAATAAATTTCAGACGGTCCCTTTGCTTTCTTTCACTTCCATCGTCGTCTTTCATTGCATTGGTGTCTAGAACGAAATCCCAAATGATAGCCATATTTTCTTGCCTAAATTTAATATTTTAAATGATGCTAAAACTTTAGTTTTCTATAGGAAAAACTAATCACATATGCTAGGCATTTAAATCAAGACAATTTCCAACTAAAAAATATTAAATCAATTGATTAAGGATATTGTTTGGATTGGAAGAAGAGAATCAATAATGAACATAAAATATAAATATTAAATACAGAAAGAAATAAGCAGATGACTTGTACGCCGTCTATGACGACCTAATGACCTGATGAACCTGGCAGAGAATTGCTGGATGTAATTAGCTTCCCACCATTTCTAACAGAATTTAATCGAGCAATTTTTTCCTGGTGACGTTGACTGAACATTTACATGAACTTTACAAGTGTGATGATGATTTTAATTAATGAAGAAATAAAGATAATAGTATAGTACAATAGAATCTTACAGTCTAAGAAAGTGTTTCAACTATAATATAATATATTAACCTGCTAGATTAGCATAGGTCTCCTTCAACCTTTCCAAAGCCCTTATAAGTTCAGAGGTATTTGCGGCGAGACCCTGCTCGAACATCCTCAGGCCGGGCTCTTCCACCAACGGTTTCCACGTTGCGGTAAGGTGTGTGACAGAGGAGGCGAGGGTCTCCGCTGCAGCAGTCATTGCGCTCTGACAATGCGGCTCATCGATTGATGATGCCGTTAACTGGAATATAAATTAAGTGAATTACGAGATGGTAATTGTACTTTTATGAGAACTTTTGAAAAAAGAGTAGCATACCTGTGCACAGGCTAAAAGGATCCTGGATCCATCTGAGCAGCGCTGGCCAGCCGCATCGAGTTCCCCTGCGCGCGGGTCTCCAACCAAGTTGGACAACTCATGCGTCTTCATCAGCAACATGGAGTTCTTATCGCCAACATCTCGTACCAAGTCTAAAATCTGTTCGTTTATTTTTAATTTATTATGTGTAAAAATCAATACTTTAATGATTAAGTGTACTTTTGATCTCTTAAAATTCAGTCGAGTCGTGCTAATGTGGTTTCGATTTAGCAAAAAGTAAAAACATAAATAGTTAAAAAAAAATAGAAATTAATGATATACATTAAAGTATTCCACAACATTTCAACGGCCTATGTCCAGCAGTGGATGACTGTCGGCTGATAATGATTAAAATAGTGATCTTTTTAAAAGAAGATCCGGATTTGGCAGCAGAGTAACTCATTGCGTAGACATATAATATAACCAACGTCACTAAAAGCTCCTCACCTCATTCTCCCGTTCGGGCACGGTCGCCAGCCCGAACGTGAACACCAGCTTGTCTGCGGCTTTCGCGTACTTATAGGCGAACTCCTGCATCTGCTGTGTTACCAAATTGACATTTTCAATTGTTTATGTATTTATAAATTAACTGTACAGTATTTTTAAGATTATAATTATTGTAATTGTGATTATTGATGAACCTCTGATGATTGTATATGCAATCAACAGTATAATATCTCCCTCCTAATTTCAGATTTTAATCGTCCACTGCTGAATTTATCATCAAATGATTTCCAGAGCGAACGATCCAATGTATTTAAAGATATGTGATTTTCGCCAGGTCTTCGGTTTCCCTGATAAGAGTTTGTGTCACGCTTTACTTGCCTACAGTTTGTATATAATACATAATGATAAGTAGCTCGCTGGCCTAATGGTGAGGGGGGTGCAGCCTTCTTTCCGATGGTTCGAATCTCGGCATGTACCGATGACTGCAATATTTAAGTTATGTACATTTGTGGACTTTAATTACAACACCGAAATACAAAAGGTGAAGGAAAACATCGCGAGGAAACCCGCACGTGACTTAGAAGTTATTCTATGGTGTGAAGTCACCAACCCGCATTGGGCCAACGTGGTGATTATGACCCAATCGTCCTCATATTGAAGGTAGGCCTGTGCCCCAGCAGTGGGGACATAAATTGGCTGTTATGAATATAATTATTTAATACCCAGCAAGTACTTTTTTAAACACGAGCATTGTATGTTTGGACAGGAGCTTAGGTTTTTCTTTGTACTGGTATAACCCGAGTATAAACGAAAGTGCGATCTGCGCGTGGCTGTGTGTATTATATGCATGTGAGTGTGTATTGTGTCTTTAGATAAGGATAGATTAATAAAAGATGGAACCTCCTTATCTTCTACACCGGTTAACGCACAAATGTTGCCAGCCGCCTCACACAGCGCGGTCAGCCTGCCCACCACGGACTGACGGAACTTCTCACTCTTCACGCTACCCAATACCTTGGTATCTACAGACAAATCCGCAAACAAAAAGAGTGAAGACACATAGACGAATTATCATTCTTATAGATTGGATATATCCAGTTTACCTTCGAAGTGTAAATGAAGATATAGAGGAACATCATTATCATCATCAATCTATACACATCCGTCGCTGGTTCGAGGTAAACATACGGGCCAAAGTTCGCAGAGGTTTATCAACAACTTATCTTAAACCATTACTTTCTAAAGACCAGGATGTATACGTAATAAAACGAAAAATCATGTCACGTGTCCAATACGATACTAGTACACACCTTGAACCAATTCTGGCAGTAGTTCATCGATTGTAACCATCGATGTAATGGCTGCCGAGTAGTCCAAGTTATTTGGATCTGCAATCATAAGACAACAATTAAAACTATTACTATATTTGGTAAATAACTTTCTTCTCAAAAACAGACTTATTTCCACAGACCGTCTAGAACACACGAGAGCGCTAATTCCTACCACCAAATTATAAATAGGAAATATTACTATCATCCGACTTTAATGATTTGTAGCTAATAAAATTGGAGTAGGAAATATCTTATCCAATCGGAAGTGTCAAGTATGAACGTCTTGTTCGTTTCAACATTTCGTTGCAAAACAAAATACCAGTTAACATATTATGAAGAACGAACCAGCTTGAGCAGACATGAGCAGCGCCACCGCCGCACTTATCTTGGCAATCTTCTTCCTGGCTTCGTTTTCCAGGTCGTTCACCTCGTAACCTTCCGGAACTGGATCTTCGCACGTCTATACATAATTAATACTGTATTTATTGCTATGACATTATTGTTTCAACTATGGCCCGGCACCTAGAGTATAATTAATTCAAACATTCTGAACATCATCACCAAATACTATACCAAATGAAATGGAAAGGAAGATACCAAAACTTATAAACCACCATGACCCTAATAAGAAGAATTTTTCGCAAGCAAGGTAAGACACCTTTCACTCTTCAATAGAGAAGTCACCAACAGATCGTCTTTATTATACGTTGTTTCTTGTGATGAATAAGGAGGAGAAAAGTTTTTTTTTAATGTCACTTGCCCAGAAATGGTTTCTGTCAGCCAACGCCTCCTTCGCGGCGTCGACGGAGTTGCAGGCGTGCGACGCGGCCAGCTGGAAGGAGGCGCGGCGCAGCGTCGCCTCGGTCTTCTCGTCAGCCACGAAGCTCTTGTGGGAGTGCTGGGTAATAAGTTATTTATCAAGTAAACGCACTGTGAACTGGTGGTAATTTCGTTGGTACAATTAAACTAAGCTACACTAACATAAACTTATTGTGATAGTATACTTTGACCAGCTAAAACACCAGGGTGTCCCAGCTGTCGGAGATGTAAGTCCAACCATAAGTACAATAATGAAATAACCTTCAGGATTCTGCTGCGTCGCTTGATACCAGGGTCTAAGGAGCAGTACATTTGGGTGCAATGACCGACGATATTCTCGGCGGCCTCCTGCGCGGCCTCAAGACTCTCCGGCGTCCCCTTCAAATTATTAGTTTATAAAATAAAGTAATTAAAATGATAATAAAAAGAAATGACAAGGAATTATCACAATTTTTTTTTTGTATATTATCACCAACTTACAAAGTCGTTTTGCTTAGATGTTGTAATCAAAAGCTTCATAGCCGCGCACATCTCGTCCAGTTCGGAAAGGAGTTTCTTTCTGACCTCATCATTATCGTTTTCAACACTTTTGTGTATCCCTGGAAAAAAAAACCAACGAATGTTGCTTCGATGCGGTCTAATTAGAGCACATATAAAATTAATAAATAGTAAGAGATATTGTAGATGTATCACCAAATACGAGTTTGTTACCTTCGACTATGCTGTTCATGTCTTCCTCTATGATGGTCACGAGTGCCTTTACCTTTTTGATTTTGTCTGCCTGTTTGTAATTAGGCTCTGAAATAGTAAATTCAATTAATTTACATAATATTACCAAAACCATATCTGTATAGTGGGGCTTTACAGACATGATCTTAGTGCACATGTGGATTTCGTGGTTCACATGGTCATATATAATATATAGTTTGTCCGGTTTATAAATAACCAAAGAACAGCAGGTATAAACATAGGAAACTATCGGTGAAGAGATTTTTAAACTAGAATATAAACCTGTCATTCAAAAAAAAAAGCTGTGCTTTGGAGAATTTCATCTAAATTTGATTCAATTTTCTATAATATTTGGAATGCTGTGCGGATGTTTTGAAATAATCATCCTTGTATGTAACAGCTATAGATGTATTGTGTATTAATACATTATTTAAAATGGATTTTGAGGTAAATTTATTAGTTACTTTGTCGTAGACACGCACAAAACAAATACTCTTTTACCAAAACCTATTTTTTAGAATTTTTTGAAGAAATGGAAACAGGAGTAATTGTTACCTGCCTCTACAAAAAGTAAAAACCCATTACTTACCTATACATTTTCTGTAAGTTATTATTATCTCATAACCTTGTGATTATCTTCTTTGACTGATGATGATAATGATGATCATCTCTTACTCTTATTATATTGTCACGCCTTTTTCCCAGTAGGGGTAGGCAGAGGTGAATAAACCACCCACGTTTCCCCAGATGTGGTCAAATTAGGTCCCATGTAACAGGGGGCGAGCCTGTTGCCACTTTATTGGGGCCACCACACACACACACAAAGATAATATCAGTGTGCGGGTTTCCTCACGATGTTTTCCTTCACCGTTTTTGTATCTCGCTGTTGTAACTAAAGTTCACAAATGTACATAACTTAAATATTAAGTCATTGGTACATGCCGAGGTTTGAACCCGCGACCTTCGGAATGAAAGCCGCACGCTCTAACCATTAGGCCAGCGAGCTACTTCTCTTACTCTCTAACCCTTATTGAACTTACCAGTTAAAAATGCAACCGTCTCGACCGAGTTAGTATTCAAACGATTAAGCTTCTTCAGATAATCCAATGGATTACTCCTCAACACGCCGGCGTTGCCCGCCTGATAAATGAAAAAAAAGAGTACATCGTAATTTTCCTAAACAAATGCACATTTAGATAGACCAAGTATAAAATTATTAGTATGACATTGAACAAATTATGTGATAAGAGAAAATATATGAAAATGACCTAAAGAATATAATATAAGTGGAAAGATTGATGTATAAAAGATAGTATAATCTTTATGATCTGAAATTGTATGGCATAGAGTTAAATTAAAATCTCTGAAGGTGTCTTTTGTATTTGAAATAAAGAGCAAGAATGCTTCTGTATCCGTACATAACACCCATATTAACATCCGATCTTACCCACGATCTGAATCGTGCGGTTCATATAGGCAAATAAGCACTGCATACCCTGGCTCCTTAAACATATCTTTATAATAATCTATTACGTCACTCAAAAGATACACAACTTCTTCTTCTTTTTAAAGTGCCTCTCCAACTAGTGAACGTTGGCGATCAGCGTGATACAGTCCTTTCTGTCTCTGGTTCGGCGGAACAATTCAGATGCTTCAGATATGCCTGTCCATTCCCTGATTTCAATTCATTCCATTTCCTATTCTTTGCTTATGACTAAATAGGTAAATTATGTTTAAATATATATAAGTACACAGATTTGGAGTATGATTTGCATACCCCACAGGAAATCTCTGTGCACGCCCCTGATCACCACGGTTAGTATCGTACAGGAGCAACTTTCATTGAAAGCTCTTCCAGCTGTTGACGTTTTAGTTTATAGGAATAATATTGAGTTACAAATCTCAACTCACAACTCCTTGCTGTTTGACAGCGCCTGCATTGGTCACCATCATCTGTTTCACAGTTGTAATTTGCGTGCGCTGCGTTGCTTCGGAACCTTAAAAATACATGTAACTAAGACAAAGTAACTAAGCTAAAGAAAATGTATTATTGTACCAAGCATTATCGTCAATTTACCTTGAACATCGGGAACAATTTTGCTGGGTCCCACGAAGGTCTGCTCCATTAATTTCGTCGGAACAATATTTTGAATGATGTGGCCCCTAGAATACACACAATATAAGTTTAAGACAAAATGAAATCGTCAAGTCAAAGTAATTTATGTAGTAAAATTGTTATTATAACCTGGAAGGGTACACATTGTCCTCGCAAATGGCCTGCCCCTCGTCGGGGACGACATTGAAGGGTGAAGCAAGCGAGCGTTGGATGATGTCTATGTAACCTTGCAGGATATCCCGAATCCGATGAGCTTCATTCGTCTTCACCGTATACTCCTTGTCGCTAAACAATAAGCCAATTATTTGATTATTTTATATATAAAAAAAATTACTTTGATTTCCTAAGCCAAAAAAACGTCACAAAGATTTTATTCATTATATTATACTTATTTAAGCATCAAACTCCTAACTTATTACAATAATCTAAATCCTTTACCTGTAATCTCCAAAGTCCAAAGTGAATGTTTCCTTGCCAGCGCGGAACATTTTCACCTGTGTCAACATCCACACTTGCAGGATCTCCTTCGTGACCTCGTCAAGGCGTAAGATCGACTCCGCGTTGATGCCGAGAAGACGGGGCACTAATTTCTTTTTACCTTTCTGTTGTTCCTAAAAGAATAAGATATACGTATTAAAATCAGTTGTTAATTTAAAATTTGCATTGTAAAAGGTCATAAGTTTTTTATAATCAAAAGCTAAACTAATCTAAATTAACGAAAGAGATATACAAGGTAAGAATGATTAGGAAAATCGGTGCAGGTCGACCTAGGCGGACATATACCGATCTAATCGGAGATGTCCTAAAGAAAGGCCGGATCAAAAGCACTCGCAACCGACGAGCGTGCATGAAGACGCTTATGAAAGTGAAGGAAGCGAAAGAGGTGTGCCAGGATCGTAGCAGGTGGAGAAAGGTGGTCTCTGCCTACCCCACTGGAAACGAGGCGTGATATGTATGTATGTATGTAAACTAACCTTCACCAAGAAGAATGTTACACCATACGTGGGCAGTTCTCGTGCGTTCCTAGTATACAGTTGCTTTGCTTCCAGCGGGCTCAGGCCGTGGTGCTTGCTGTGTTCCTTCAGCACCTTGCGCTCAATCCCCCACGAGCTGGCGTACTGCTCCGGGAGGAACTCCTTCAAACTGGAAAGTGCAACGCATTTTT
Source organism: Troides helena (assembly GCA_029286815.1). Taxonomy (NCBI): domain Eukaryota; kingdom Metazoa; phylum Arthropoda; class Insecta; order Lepidoptera; family Papilionidae; genus Troides; species Troides helena. The sequence goes on along the minus strand of JAGSMV010000007.1, from coordinate 20,020,479 downwards.
GTTGATTTTGAAAACTCAATACGTTAGTACCAGTGAACTTTAACGGAAGACTATAACACTACTAGTTACCAAAAGTAAGACCTACCACTGATCATTTTTGCAACAAAATAGTCATTGCTGTTCGTAAAAAAGAGGAAATCGTTCACTTGGTGGAAAAAGAATAAACCTACGAACAGAAAATAAATAGTCACTAGTGGAAGATAGTACCAATGGCTATATCATAATATTGGAGGCTATAAAAACTTGTAAAAGATTAGAGCTTAAAATATAATTTAGCATCTAAAATCTAATCCTAAGCTTACTTCTCAATAAAACCCGGTTTGTGCTTATCCTCTTGGAAGTCACCGTACTGGACTTGACACTGGATACCCGCAAACTCGACGGCTGTCAAAGGGTTAGCAGCAATAAATATTATCATCAGGTAAATATATTGAAAGTGTGAGTAGCTCTCGGGCCTAAGGGTGGGAGCGTGCGGCTTTCATAGTTACAACAGCGAGATATAAAGCGAGGAAATCCGCACACTGAAATCATTTTTGTGTGTGTGTGGTGGCCCCAATAAAGTGGCAACAGGCTCACCCCCTGTTACAAGGGACCTAATCTGACCACATCTGGCGTAAAGTGGGTGTTTATTCACCTCTGCCTACCCCTACTGGGAAATAGACGTGATTATATAAATAAATATATTGAAAGTGATATGACAGTTGCAACAGTATATAATAAGAGAAAACCCTTGGAGAACAAAACTTCGATGCTGGAGAAATTAATTTGGATATTGATTCGTTAAGGGTGTAAATTTCAAGTTATTTTTCTTCAAAAGAACGAACGATATACTATGATCAATCCTTGAAGTTCGATCCTTGACTTTGACAATCTCGTCCATGGGAGCATAATAGGAAACAAATTAATGTTTAGACTCGAACCTTTTTCTTCTGTTAAAACCTGACGGCCATCCAATATGGCGTCACGCGTCTGTACGTAGAGCAGGTTCAGCTGCACCGGGTCTCTGGAGTCCACGTTACGGTCGGAGTAGAACAGCCTGCGCTTCAGCAACAGAGTCTTGTTGGGGTCCACTCCCATCTCTCGCAGAGTCTTCTGGTGAGCTAGCCATTCCACTACACGCACAATCAACAATATCGCTATATACTCATGAATATGAAACAATAATTGCAATAAAAATACTTATTACAAATCATTTTAGATCCTGAATCATCAATCGTCTGGTATCATCATGTAATTTGTATATCCAAACTAATTAAATATTTGGAGGAAATTCATCATTCATCAAGAAAAAAAAATTTAAGACAATTTGTATGTACTACCATTGTCGTCAGTTTTAAGCTTCCTGCTGAGCTGTTCTAACTTGGCATCCTTCTCCCTCGTCTGTTGCTTTTTCCTTAACGTAAGAGTGCCGGTAGTCGGTTTCTCATCCTGTACCGATTCGTTCTCGTCTTCGTAGCACTGCAATTAGATACTCTGCGTAAGTATGTTCGCATATTTTGAAAATACATAATACATGAACTCAGAACTTACCAAGCCGTACTCTTCATGATTGGTGATGCCGATCCTGTCACATATTTCCTTCATCAAGTCACCGAGGCACTTGGACTCGTCGATTTGCAAGGTCTTCTCCGAACCTGATCAAATATCGTAAAAAATAAATTCCCAGATGATGGGAATAGAGGCACAGGGTTTATGGATATTGAAGGTAATAGTCAGTTTATAACAAAGCGACATATATTTATAATTATTCATCACCGCTTCAAATTCCTTGTGACAGCAGGTCTCAGTACCCCAGTAAATTGAGCAGCTGCAAAGGCACATTAAGCTGAAACTATTACATCTGCCCACTATTATATTAAGCAGAAAGTTCAGCTGCAACAGTATCAGCATCAGGAAACAGTTGTAGTTTGGATAAAAAGTAGAAAGAAATCGGTGTTTACAATACTTCATTGATTGAGTTCTATTTCTAGCTATTTCTAAGTGCGACTTACCATCTAACATCCTGACTCTTAGGTTCCGGGTCCTGCATAAATAATGCAAATGGTCTCCTTCCCGCAGCATGTAATAATCGAGGCTCCTGTGGCCCTCCAGCCACACGCCGGAGAGTTCATCATCGGCTGATGTCAGGAAGAGTCCATATTCTCCAATGCAAACAGCAACAAGTTTAGATTGGATTATCAAATTTCTAGAATCCTAGCAAAGTGTTTTTTTTTCTAATCAATGCCAAAATAGAGGTTTGTGTGAATTTAATTCATTAAATAGTCGTATAGATTTACCCCACCGCGGTTTCAAGACGGGTTAACAGGATTTGATCTGAAGATTTGGTTTTCTCCATAAATAACTCCTTCAAGGATATTGTTGAATCAGTTGTTTGTAGATTATTAACTACTTGTTTTGAACGAAGGTTTATTTGAAATTTTGGTTATGATAATTTTTTTTTTCAATTTTCATTTCAATATTCGTCGTTCGCGTTTACAAAGTCTCATGCAAGCTATACCACTTTCTATTTAATTGTACTCCTGGATAACTACTCCGTATTTTTAATGGTTTAAGCAAAAAAGATTATTTTATGAACTAAAAATGTTCAAATCCTTATCCAAGATATAACTAATAATTTGATCCTCAATGTTTTAAGTCAAACATCAAACACTTTAAATCCAATGTGGTGATTGCTTAGAGGTAACTAAATTTTACTAAATATTAGGTCCTTACATGTGAATTAGCGCTTTGGCGCGCTCGCCACTTTTATCTGAAATATTTCCTTTTTGGTTAAGAAATCCCGATTAAAATTTATAAATTCGTTTAGCTGGTAAATTTGAGTTTTGAAAACAGTCATTTTTTTTTTCTTTGGCATCGCTTATTACCGCACTATGGAAAACATGAAATATCGGTATATTTACGAGTACGAGTTCTACAGCGGCACCAGTACTAGTGTTGCAGGAACAGCTCGGAGTATTAATGATGTGTACAGCGCTGGCGCTGGTGTCGCAAAATAAAGCACGGGTAGTTTTTGGTTCTGGAAATTTCGACCTTCAGAACCAAACCCGTGGACCGCCGGAGACCAAAGTGGAAAATGAAGAATTAAAGGCTATTGTGGAAGCAGATCCATCACAAAACACTTCAAAGATAGCTGCAGGGTTCAGGATAAGTGACAAAACTGTATTAATCCACTTCAAGCAAATCGGGAAAGTAAAAAAACTTGAACGAAGGGGTGGTGTAACCATGAGGTATCATGAATTGAGTGAATCGAACTTGCAGACACGCGTCGACTGCTGCGTTACTTTGCTCAACCGACACAAGAATAAAGGGATTTTAAATCGAATCATTACTTGTGATGAAACGTGAATACTGTACGATAATCGGAAGCGCTCGTCGCAATCGCTGAATCCTGGAGACCCAGCCAAATCCTGCCCTAAACGAAAATTGACTCAGAAAAAATTACTTGTGAGTGTTTGACGGACTAGCGCCGGTGTCGTTCACTACAGCTTTCTAAAATCTGTCCAAATGATTATGGCAGATATCTATTGTCAGCAACTGCAAACCATGACGGAAGAACTAGCTGCTAAACAACCGAGGTTGGTCAGTCGCTCTAGGCCACTGCTGCTTCACTTGCACAACAAACAACCACTAAGTTAGATGAGCTACAATTGTAATGTCTGCGACATCCACCGCACTTCCCGGGTCTTGCCCCAACAGATTACTATTTTTCCGAAATTTGGACAACTTTTACAAGGAAAAAAATTCAACACCGATGCGGCTGTCCAAACCGCCTTCAAAGATTTTATTGATTCTAGCCTCTATGGTTTTATAGTATAGGGATTAATGAACTACCTATGAGATGGCAAAAGTGCATATATAACAACGGTGCATTCTTTGAGTAATTAAAAATATTAAAAAAAAAATTACTTTATATTCCACCCTTACAAAACGCCAATTTCATATGTAAGGACCTAATATTTACTCCGACTTTGTTTCGTAAATAATAGGAAGCGGATCGTCTAGTGACAATGATGAAGTATTAATGACTACCTTTCCCAGAATCATCGACGTGCACCTTCTCTTTAACAATCATCAGCGCCTCGTTGACTCTCATAGTGGAGTCGAAGAGCACCTTCCTGGTAATCGCGCCACCACCCTGCACTATCTTCAGAGAGAGCGGCGCCATGGCACGAACTTGCTCTACTATTAAGAAGCACAAGTAAACTTTACCACTTAAATACAGATAAAATGATCATTAATTTTAAGATCTGTGTTTAAAGGACCTCTACACCAGAATAAAAAGAACAGCCATCTTTTAATTTTTCAAAAGAGTTCCTTAGTGTATTGATAAGTGTAATCCTACCTACAAGGATGTGATGCTGCTCAGGAGACATTCTTTCTTTATTAAATTAAGCGACGAGATGAGCCAGACGTTCTCCTGATGGTTAGTGATAAGCCCATCAAAACGTGACACTAGTTAGGATGACATACACTACACCGTATTATGCTCGTAACCAGGATCGTAAGATTCTAAATCTCATTACCTCATTAATTACACCAGGTACTGCGCCTTTCAAACCGGAACACGGTAACATTTGCATAGTCCTACTAGCCGGCGCTGCGTTGGTACCTAGACGGTCTCCGGCAATAAAGATCTACCAGCAGTATATATACATTTACTTACGTCACCAACTTAATCCGGAGAGCTGATGTCGATGTCCACACACAAGTACTTTAAAGTTAATGAATAAAATAATAACTTCATACATTAATAGTGAAGTGATATTATTAATAACTTAATAAAGTTGAAACGTTCACTGAACACGAACATGAACGGCAATGCATCCGTACCACATTATCCTGCTACTCCTGGAGTAATCGAATAGGTGAACCATCTCTCAGTAGGATTACAGGACATTGGAGTTTTTTTTTTTAATAGAGATAGCTAACTTAGATAAAGCGACGAGAAGAGTGAGGCCTTCATCTGATGGTAAGCCATACGCCCATCCACAGCAATGCTTTAGTTAGAATGATATACACAGCACCACGTAAAGCTCGTCGCGACACACAAGATTTTTAATCTCTTTACCTCAGTAACTTCGCTAGCTACAGCCTTCAAACAGGAACACAATAATGTTTGAACTCTACTGTTTTAGAGAAATAGGAATTACGATGGTAACTACATACTGCAACTGGTAGTAAGATAGTCTAAGTAGATACCATCGCTGTGCCTATTCCTGCTAAACAGTAGTGTGCACACATTATTGTGTTCCGATTTGAAGTACGCTGTAGCTAATGAAATTACTGAGGTAACCAGATTTAATATCTTATAGGCAGACATAGGGGCTGCAGTGGTACCTAGCTTTTTTTTGTTTCGAGCGGAAATCGTTGAAAGATACTTTGCTTCTGGAGAGAAGTCTCGGTTATGCAAGATTCTTACTCACTAAGACCCTGGTGGTCAGCAACAGTGTATTCGGAGAGGCTCCGGGATCTCTTTCAGAACGCCTTAGCACGTCTCTGAGGAGGAGTCTAACCCTGGGCACCATCGCTGAGCCAGGCGCTGCCCCACGCAGGTTCACTGGTTAAGCGATAAGGGCCCCCACCCTCAAGGCACGCAAAACTCTTAGACCCTTTTAATAGCGTAGTAGCCTGGGACTACAGGACTGGCGGTGGTACATACCTAGACTATCTCTGACTGCAGAGTCCTGCTACCAGTAGTATTATGGTTACACTAACAACTCACGTCATTTGATTAGTAATATGTTTAAGCTGAAGGATAAAAGTTTTCCTGTTTACTGCGGCGGACGCGCGCCGTGCTCTATCCGCCGTGTTATATAAACAGCGCGCCGGGGGATGGAGCGGAATTCCATACGCGGGCGTAGTGTATATACACTCAAGCATAAACACAACGCCGCACTCGCCTCACTGCCTCCGTACCTTGTTAGCTATTACTTAAGAAGGAACTCCTTGGTTCGATTCTAAAGCCGCAGTCGAGTTCTAATGATGAACGTTGTAAAACGCTAACCGGAAACGCATGCAGAGCATTCTCCCCTAAAACAGAGTACTTTACTGGTGGTAGGTCTCTGTTGTCGGGGACAGCCTAGGTAGCTACCACCGCCCTCCGAATAAGTTAACGCCTTGTGGCGGTAGGGCTTAGTAGCCATAGCTTGGTCACCCACGGTGAAACTAAGAGGAACCTACCCGGCCAGCTCGAGGTGTAAGGTCGGCCCGAGGTGGGCGGACCAGGTGAGCTCCGTGAGCTCATCTCGGATGTGTATCGGTGGGCTGCAAGGGCGAGATTACACTGCCCTATGCAGCCAGGGTGGGAGAGGAGTGTCGGTATTCCTTTCCGCCACACTCCCTATCCTCCGCGGCCGTATAACGGTTGGTGGTGAAGTCCAAGACCAGATCGGCTAAAGGGAGTCGGCAGTTATCTCTCTTAGCTCCCAAGGCTTCTGGATGACAGATTCAGAAAGATGCGATATGGGGTAGTATATATCATCCTAGAGAGCGCCATATCATCTCACGCAACGAGCGCAATGTGGTGTAGTGTACATCATATTGACAAGCGTCACATTGTTGTCCCAAGGCGACGAGCGCAATGTATATCATCCTAGCGAGCGCCACGTTATCTCACGCAACGAGCGCAATGTGCTGTAGTGTACATCATTTTGACAAGCGTCACGTTGTTGTCACAACGCGACGAGCACAATGTATATCATCCTAGCGAGCGCCACGTTATCTCACGCAACGAGCGCAATGCGCTGTAGTGTACATCATTTGATAAGCGTCACGTTGTTGTCACAACGCGACGAGCGCAATGTATATCATCTCTAGCGAGCGCCACGTTATCTCACGCAACGAGCGCAATGTGCTGTAGTGTACATCATTTTGACAAGCGTCGTTGTTGTCACAACGCGACGAGCACAATGTATATCATCCTTAGCGAGCGCCACGTTATCTCTCACGCAACGAGCGCAATGTGCTGTAGTGTACATCATTTTGACAAGCGTCACGTTGTTGTCACAACGCGACGAGCGCAATGTATATCATCCTAGCGAGAGCCACGTTATCTCACGCAACGAGCGCAATGTGCTGTAGTGTACATCATTTTGACAAGCGTCGTTGTTGTCACAACGCGACAGGCGCAATGTGCTATAGTGTACATCATTTTGACAAGCGTCACGTTGTTGTCACAACGCGACGAGCGCAATGTATATCATCCTAGCGAGCGCCACGTTATCTCACGCAACGAGCGCAATGTGCTGTAGTGTACATCATTTTGACAAGCGTCACGTTGTTGTCACAACGCGACGAGCACAATGTATATCATCCTAGCGAGCGCCACGATATCTCACGCAACGAGCGCAATGTGCCGTAGTGTACATCATTTGATAAGCGTCACGTTGTTATGTCACAACGCGACGAGCGCAATGTATCATCCTGGCGAGAGCCACGTTATCTCACGCAACGAGCGCAATGTATCATCCTAGCGAGAGCCACGTTATCTCACGCAACGAGCGCAATGTGCTGTAGTGTACATCATTTGATAAGCGTCACGTTGTTATGTCACAACGCGACGAGCGCAATGTATATCATCCTAGCGAGAGCCACGTTATTCACGCAACGAGCGCAATGTGCTGTAGTGTACATCATTTGATAAGCGTCACGTTGTTATGTCACAACGCGACGAGCGCAATGTATATCATCCTTAGCGAGCGCCACGTTATCTCACGCAACGAGCGCAATGTGCTGTAGTACATCATTTTGACAAGCGTCACGTTGTTATGCGTCACAACGCGACGAGCGCAATGTATATCATCCTAGCGAGCCACGTTATCTCACGCAACGAGCGCAATGTGCCAGTGTACATCATTTTGACAAGCGTCACGTTGTTATGTCACAACGCGACGAGCGCAACGTATATCATCCTAGCGAGAGCCACGTTATCCTCACGCAACGAGCGCAATGTGCCAGTGTACATCATTTTGACAAGCGTCACGTTGTTATGTCACAACGCGACGAGGCGCAATGTATATCATCTCTAGCGAGCGCCACGTTATCCACGCAACGAGCGCAATGCGCTGTAGTGTACATCATTTTGACAAGCGTCGTTGTTGTCACAACGCGACAGGCGCAATGTGCTGTAGTACATCATTTTGACAAGCGTCGTTGTTGTCACAACGCGACGAGCACAATGTATATCATCCTAGCGAGAGCCACGTTATCTCACACGCAACGAGCGCAATGTGGTGTAGTGTACATCATTTTGACAAGCGTCACGTTGTTATGTCACAACGCGACGAGCGCAATGTATATCATCCTAGCGAGAGCCACGTTATCTCACGCAACGAGCGCAATGTGCTGTAGTGTACATCATTTTGACAAGCGTCACGTTGTTATGTCACAACGCGACGAGCGCAATGTATCATCCTAGCGAGCGCCGTTATCTCACGCAACGAGCGCAATGTGCCAGTGTACATCATTTTGACAAGCGTCACGTTGTTATGTCACAACGCGACGAGCGCAATGTATATCATCCTAGCGAGAGCCACGTTATCTCACGCAACGAGCGCAATGTGCTGTAGTGTACGTCATTTTGACAAGCGTCACGTTGTTATGTCACAACGCGACGAGCGCAATGTATCATCCTAGCGAGCCACGTTATCTCACGCAACGAGGCGCAATGTATATCATCCCAGCGAGCGCCACGTTATCTCACGCAACGAGCGCAATGTGCCAGTGTACATCATTTTGACAAGCGTCACGTTGTTATGTCACAACGCAACGAGCGCAATGTATATCATCCTAGCGAGAGCCACGTTATCTCACGCAACGAGCGCAATGTGCCAGTGTACATCATTTTGACAAGCGTCACGTTGTTATGTCACAACGCGACGAGCGCAATGTATATCATCCTAGCGAGCGCCACGTTATCTCACGCAACGAGCGCAATGTGCTGTAGTGTACATCATTTGATAAGCGTCACGTTGTTGTCACAACGCGACGAGGCGCAATGTATATCATCCTAGCGAGCGCCACGTTATCTCACGCAACGAGCGCAATGTGCTGTAGTGTACATCATTTTGACAAGCGTCACGTTGTTATGTCACAACGCGACGAGCGCAATGTATATCATCCTAGCGAGCGCCACGTTATCTCACGCAACGAGCGCAATGTGCTGTAGTGTACATCATTTTGACAAGCGTCACGTTGTTATGTCACAACGCGACGAGCGCAATGTATATCATCCTAGCGAGCGCCACGTTATCTCACGCAACAGGCGCAATGTATCATCCTAGCGAGCCACGTTATCTCACGCAACGTGCGCAATGTGCTGTAGTGTACATCATTTTGACAAGCGTCACGTTGTTATGTCACAACGCAACGAGCGCAATGTATATATCATCCTAGCGAGAGCCACGTTATCTCACGCAACGAGCGCAATGTGCTGTAGTGTGCATCATTTTGACAAGCGTCACGTTGTTATGTCACAACGCGATGAGCGCAATGTATATCATCCAGCGAGAGCCACGTTATCTCACGCAACGAGGCGCAATGTGCTGTAGTGTGCATCATTTTGACAAGCGTCACGTTGTTATGTCACAACGCGACGAGCGCAATGTATATCATCCTAGCGAGAGCCACGTTATCTCACGCAACGAGCGCAATGTGCTGTAGTGTACATCATTTTGACAAGCGTCACGTTGTTATGTCACAACGCGACGAGCGCAATGTATATCATCCTAGCGAGCGCCACGTTATCTCACGCAACGAGCGCAATGTGCTGTAGTGTACATCATTTTGACAAGCGTCACGTTGTTATGTCACAACGCGACGAGCGCAATGTATATCATCCTAGCGAGAGCCACGTTATCTCACGCAACGAGCGCAATGTGCTGTAGTGTACATCATTTTGACAAGCGTCACGTTGTTATGTCACAACGCGACGAGCGCAATGTATATCATCCTAGCGAGCCACGTTATCTCACGCAACGAGCGCAATGTGCTGTAGTGTACATCATTTTTGACAAGCGTCACGTTGTTATGTCACAACGCGACGAGCGCAATGTATATCGTCCTAGCGAGAGCCACGCTATCTCACGCAACGAGAGCAATGTGCTGTAGTGTACATCATTTTGATAAGCGTCACGTTGTTATGTCACAACGCAACGAGCGCAATGTATCATCCTAGCGAGCCACGTTATCTCACGCAACAGGCGCAATGTATATCATCCTTAGCGAGAGCCACGTTATCCCCACGCAACGAGCGCAATGTGCCAGTGTACATCATTTTGACAAGCGTCACGTTGTTATGTCACAACGCGACGAGCGCAATGTATATCATCCCAGCGAGAGCCACGTTATCTCAATGCAACGAGCGCAATGCGCTGTAGTGTACATCATTTTGACAAGCGTCGTTGTTATGTCACAGCGCGACGAGCGCAGTATTGCTGTAGTGTACATCATTTTGACAAGCGTCACGTTGTTGTCACAACGCGACGAGCGCAATGTATATATCATCCTAGCGAGAGCCACGTTATCTCACGCAACAGGCGCAATGTATATCATCTAGCGAGCCACGTTATCTCACGCAACGAGCGCAATGTGCCGTAGTGTACATCATTTTGACAAGCGTCGTTGTTGTCACAACGCGACAGGCGCAATGTGCTGTAGTACATCATTTTGACAAGCGTCGTTGTTGTCACAACGCGACGAGCGCAATGTATATCATCCTAGCGAGCGCCACGTTATCTCACGCAACGAGCGCAATGTATATCATCTAGCGAGCCACGTTATCTCTCACGCAACGAGCGCAATGTGCCAGTGTACATCATTTTTGACAAGCGTCACGTTGTTATGTCACAACGCGACGAGCGCAATGTATATCATCCCAGCGAGAGCCACGTTATCTCACGCAACGAGCGCAATGTGCTGTAGTGTACATCATTTTGACAAGCGTCACGTTGTTGTCACAACGCGACGAGCGCAATGTGCTATAGTGTACATCATTTTGACAAGCGTCGTTGTTGTCACAACGCGACGAGCGCAATGTATATCATCCTTAGCGAGAGCCACGTTATCTCAATGCAACGAGCGCAATGTATATCATCTAGCGAGCCACGTTATCTCCACGCAACGAGCGCAATGTGGTGTAGTGTACATCATTTTGACAAGCGTCACGTTGTTATGTCACAACGCGACGAGCGCAATGTATATCATCTAGCGAGCCACGTTATCTCACGCAGCAGGCGCAGTATTGCTGTAGTGTACATCATTTTTGACAAGCGTCGTTGTTGTCACAACGCGACGAGCGCAATGCTGTAGTGTACATCATTTTGACCAAGCGTCACGTTGTTATGTCACAGCGCGACGAGCGCAATGTGGTGTAGTGTACATCATTTTGACAAGCGTCGTTGTTATGTCACAGCGCGACGAGCGCACGTATATCATCCCAGCGAGAGCCACGTTAACTCACGCAACGAGCGCAATGTGCCGTAGTGTACATCATTTTGACAAGCGTCACGTTGTTGTCACAACGCGACGAGCACAATGTATATCATCCTAGCGAGCGCCACGTTATCTCACGCAGCAGGCGCAATGTATATCATCCTGGCAGGCGCCACGTTATCTCACGCAGCAGGCGCAATGTATATCATCCTGGCGAGCGCCACGTTATCTCCACGCAACGAGCGCAATGTATATCATCCTGGCAGGCGCCACGTTATCTCACGCAACGAGCGCAATGTATATCATCCTGGCAGGCGCCACGTTATCCTCACGCAACGAGCGCAATGTGCCAGTGTACATCATTTTGACAAGCGTCGCGTTGTTATGTCACAACGCGACGAGCGCACGTATATCATCCCAGCGAGCGCCACGTTATCTCACGCAGCAGGCGCAATGTATATCATCCTGGCAGGCGCCACGTTATCTCCACGCAACGAGCGCAATGTATATCATCCCAGCGAGCGCCACGTTATCTCACGCAACGAGGCGCAATGTGCTGTGGTGTACATCATTTTGACCAAGCGTCACGTTGTTGTCACAACGCGACGAGCGCACGTATATCATCCCAGCGAGAGCCACGTTATCTCACGCAACAGGCGCAATGTATATCATCCCAGCGAGCGCCACGTTATCTCCACGCAACGAGCGCAATGTATATCATCCCAGCGAGAGCCACGTTAACTCACGCAACGAGGCGCAATGTATATCATCCTAGCGAGAGCCACGTTATCTCACGCAACGAGCGCAATGTGGTGTAGTGTACATCATTTTGACAAGCGTCACGTTGTTATGTCACAACGCGACGAGCGCAATGTATATCATCCTAGCGAGAGCCACGTTATCTCTCACGCAACGAGCGCAATGTGCCGTAGTGTACATCATTTTGACAAGCGTCACGTTGTTATGTCACAACGCGACGAGCGCAATGTATATCATCCTTAGCGAGAGCCACGTTATCTCACGCAACGAGCGCAATGTGCTGTAGTACATCATTTTGACAAGCGTCACGTTGTTATGTCACAACGCGACGAGCGCACGTATATCATCCCAGCGAGAGCCACGTTATCTCAATGCAACGAGCGCAATGTGCCGTAGTGTACATCATTTTGACAAGCGTCACGTTGTTATGTCACAACGCGACGAGCGCAATGTATATCATCCTAGCGAGAGCCACGTTATCTCACGCAACGAGCGCAATGTGCTGTAGTACATCATTTTGACAAGCGTCACGTTGTTATGTCACAACGCGACGAGCGCAATGTATATCATCCTAGCGAGCGCCACGTTATCTCACGCAACGAGCGCAATGTGCTGTAGTGTACATCATTTTGACAAGCGTCACGTTGTTATGTCACAACGCGACGAGCGCAATGTATATCATCCTAGCGAGAGCCACGTTATCTCACGCAACGAGCGCAATGTGGTGTAGTGTACATCATTTTGACAAGCGTCACGTTGTTATGTCACAACGCGACGAGCGCAATGTATATCATCCTAGCGAGAGCCACGTTATCTCACGCAACGAGCGCAATGTGGTGTAGTGTACATCATTTTGACAAGCGTCACGTTGTTATGTCACAACGCGACGAGCGCAATGTATATCATCCTAGCGAGAGCCACGTTATCTCACGCAACGAGCGCAATGTGGTGTAGTGTATATCATGTTAACAATTATTTTTTTTATATTAACACGCCTTTTTCCCAGTAGGTGTAGGCAGAGGTGAATAAACATCCACTTTTCGTCAGATGTGGTCAGATTAGGTCCCATGTAACAGGGGGCGAGCCTGTTGCCACTTTTACTGGAACGACCACACACACACAAAGATGATTTCAGTGTTCGGGTTTCCTCACGATGTTTTCCTTCACCGTTTTGTATCTCGCTGTTGTAACTAAAGTTCACAAATGTACATAAATTAAATATTAAAGTCATCGGTACATGATATACGAGATTAGAACCCGCGACCTTCGGAATGAAAGCCGCACGCTCTAATCGTTAGGCCAGCGAGACTTTTCATGTCAGATCATCTTAACAAGCGCCACGTTATTATCTCAAGGTGAGGGGCAAGGTTATAATTACATCGTTGTGTCGTAGCTCTACATTGTAACGAATTTACATGATTATGTGACTATGTAAACATCGTAAGCATCTCATTGTTACAGGTAATGCATGCCTCTTACCGCCATATTGTTTCATATACATATGAAGCTCTCACGCACGTATTTCATTTATTTTATTCTGACAATAAAACTTTTTTTCATTACGAACTTTTTATTTTTTTTAAAAAAAAACACTTATTCACAATATACAAAATATCTTCACTGCTGGTAGGTCTTTTGCAGGAGACCGTCCAAGTATCACCGCAGCGCCTATTGCAGCCGACAGACAGTACTGTGCACACATTACTGTAATCCGGTTTGACGGACGCTGTAGCTAGTGTAATTAATTGGGGGTAACATATCTTCATATTCGTCTTATATCGTCGTATAACAGCCTAACTAACGCCATGTTGATATAGGGAGGCGTATCACTTACCATCATCCAAAAAAAAAAGTCAACTTCGCATCTGAGCATCTACACTAGCAGGAAGTTGGATTCAGGTACTCTATAAAGACATGAAAACGACTTCACTTCCGGTTGAGAACGGGACATGTACCTGGTGTTGTACCTAGGGCTCTGATGTGAGGAGTACTAGTCTAGTCTACCGGAAGCTGACCACGACCAATCAGGCAAGAGTAAGTTACCAAGGAGACAATAGATGGAATCATGTCTCTTTTGTTTTGCATGTTGTAAAGTAACTATGAGGTTAATGACGGTGAACCCTGGTCTTCAGAATACCCCGGATGTGACACTGACAGCCGGAACACAGCGATGATGTTACAGCGCCAGATATACAATATGATGGTAACTGGTCTGAACGTTTCAATAGAGGAGACCAAGGAGTAGACCGAGGAGATGAATAGATAAAGATGAGAGAATGAGGAAATTTACTGGACGGAAGATATACAGGAAACAAAGAGCCACAGGGGGTTGTAGCGTCTTGGAGTAACTGGTCACGAGGATTCGAGGATATTTCTTCTTCTTCTTGAAGTGCCTCTTCATTACCAGAGGCTGGTGATCAGATTTGCGAGCCTGTCCCTATCTTCAAGCACATGGAACAGTTGACCAACAATGATGATCTAAGTCCACTACCTTACGGCTGGTACTTTGCTGGCGGTAGATCTATTAGTAGTAGTAGCGCCTATTTCTCCCGCAAAACAGTAGCATGCAAACATTACTGAGATCCGGTTTGAAGGGCGCTGTAGCTACTATAGTAATAAGACTCAACATCTTATGTCTCAAAGCGACAAGTACGTGGTGCAGTATATATATTTTTTTTATTTCAATTAAGCGACGAGATCAGCGGGATATTCACCTGATAGTAAGTGATACGCCTGCCCATAACATGACCACCTTGCGCTCGTCATGAAGACAAGATGCTGAGTTTCCTTACGCGAGTAATTATACTACCTACAACGCCCTTCAAACCGGAACACAGTGCAGTTTGCACCTCACTATTTGGTAGCAATAAGTTCCGCACCTACCTTGATTGTCTCAGGCAACAGGGACTTACCATTAGTATTCTCACTAGCTGCGCGTTGTTACGGGCGGGCGTATCACTTACTATCAGGTGAACGCCTCGACGAATTCGAATAAAAAAAAAAAATACAAACTCTTCCAAGTGCCTCTTGGTACCGTGTTCGATGAACGAACGAACCTGGTACGAATATATTTATTACCATCCAAATTCCACCGGAGCTCGATCAGCTCCGCTTGGTGTTCAACCGTCGACCTTCAATCAGTTGTTACTGTGTTGTAGTAAGAAAGCTGTGTAACTAATTGTGTTGCGCGCCGTGCGGCTTATCACGACGCGATAACGCGATAGCGCGACGGCGGGGGCAGAGCTGGCGAGCGCGGCCACGGAGCCGGCACGCGACCAGCCCGTGACCCTGGCGGAGCATCTGCCGTATCTCCTCGGACTTAAGGACCACTCTACGACCGCGTGCTTATCAGGTCATGTAGCCCGCCATGATTCGCGGTTCAGTTTTTTTTAAACGTTACTCGATAATTGGTGCGATCGTCCAGGAATCGGACTGCTTACCCCTACACCCTGGACCTGTGACCGTCGCCTCTCGGATATGAGCAGTTCACGATTCTAACAATGCTCTATCTTATCTATTAGTATCGCCCGCCGGCGCCTGCTCGTCCTTATTCATTATCTGCTGCAGCTCGTAGTCCTGCACCACCTGGAAGATCTTGCTCTTCGCCTGGTTGAGGTAATACGGGCTGAACTTCCTGAGCGTCGAGCCTATTGTTATTAGAAACACGTCCAAAGGGTCCGCCGGGTTCAGCTCCTGGTAGGGGTCGTGGTGGGCGGACTCCTGGGACCTCTTCCTCTTGAGTGTGGTTATGTTCGGTTTGATTTCCCTCTCGTGCCGCTCGAAGTCGGCCGCCTCGTCCACGAATACCTCGGCGGGCATTTCGACCTCGCAGCCGTCCGCGCTGTGGTCCAAGTAGTCCGCGTAGTCCTCAGCGGTGGTGGCGGTGGACTCCTTGAAGTACGGCAGCATGAAGGCGAGCTCCTCCTCGTACTTGTAGTTGTAGACACGGTGGTTGGGGTTCCGCAGCCGGTCCCTGATCTTGCGCCGCATCATGTCGCGGATGTTGATCCAGCGCGACTTGCACACCAGCGCTGGAACATCAGTAAGAGAGATTTATAAATCAGTAAGCATTGCGCTGCTGGTAGGTCTCTGTTGCCACAGATTGTCCAGGTCTAGGTACCAACGCACCGCCTAGTGCAGCAGACCGACAGTTCTGTATAAACATTATTTTGTTCCGGTTTGAAGGTGGCTGTAACTAGTGCAAGTACTGGGGTAACGAGACTAGACAAGGTAACATTTGTGTCAGGCGACGAGCGCAACGTGTTGCAGTATATATCACTTTAACTAGCGCCTCACAGTTATGGACAAGTAGTCACACTTACCATCAGGTGCGCATCCGGTTCGTCTCACCACCTAATTGATATTAAAAAAAATAATGATACCCCTGCCGTATGCTGTAGACAAATACCTTCACTGAGCCTCGTCGTCTAACATCTAACGTTTGATCCCATGAAGCACCACATAGTGCAGTGTAAGCATCCTAACAAATGCCACGTTACAGCTCAATCACAGACGTTACAACCCTACTTAACACTTTAGCCCAGAAAACTATTCCATGTTCACACCCTGAATGTGGCGTGTCCAAGTGACACTCCATACCGAGTGGTAACTTGATAAGTGTTAGTCAAGTGATGAAAATGTAATACAGGGGTGTAAGGGGTCCCACGCAACAACTCACGGCACCCAAGTCAACCTCACCAGCTCGTGTTGCTAATCAACAAACGAGGCTCTGGTTCCCACATAGCCGCATTAGGCCTGGGTGGGAGACAATGGTCCAAATCCCCTCCATATGAACCCCTACAGACGACGGCTCCTATTGCCCGGCGGTTTTGCGGGCAACGCAGGACCGATCAATGTGGAGATCTTTGGGAGAGGTCCATGTCCAGCAGTGGACGTCTATCAGCTGATGATGATGAAATATAATTCAGTGTGAAGTAATATGTATCATACTAACCAGCGCCAACTTTTCACAGGTCAGGGCATCACTTATCATCAGGTGAACGACCCGCTCGCTCCGTCCAAGTTCACTCCGCCTACTTAACCATTCGAATGACCTCAAACGCATACATATAGAAATTGTATACAAAAAAGTTGTATAATTTAAAAGCTGTAGCTATAACAATTAACTAGCTACTTTTACTAGTGTAAGACTACGATGGTATGCGATGTAGTCTTTCATCATCATCACCATCAGCCAATATACTTTCAGAGAACACAGGCCTAAAGATTTCCACACCGATCGATCCAGCTGCTACCTGTAACCTTCATCAGTTCGTCGGACCACCTGGTGGGGGCAGCCTACACTACGTCGTCAGGTACGCGGTCGCCATTCGAAGTCATTGGAGCCCCATCGGCTGTCAGTCCTCCGAGCGATGTGTCCTGCCCGTTGCCACTTGAGGCTAGCTATCTTTTGGACTATGTTGATGACCTCAGTTCTCCTGGGGATCTGCTTTCTCTCTCTCTGCGGATCTCGGATGTAGCATTTACTAGTACACATTACAGTTAACTACTTAAACGCCGGCAGACTTCCAATCCAATGCGGTTTGCATTATATAGAACTTGATGTGATATTCGGAATTAAGTAAGCACTTAATTATAAGTAAATCATTCAACTGGTGTTAAGTGTCTGTGTTCGTACGCTCGTGCACCATCAAGGTGGTTCGATCAAGTTAAAGACTTGACCTCCTCGAAATTCTACATGACAATCAGATACCCGTTGAGCTGATCCTTGAGACTAGTAGAGATGATGAGAATTCCTCTACCTCTTTCTCTTAATGCCGAGCTATCTCATTTCTTTCACGAATTCTCTTCCTCATACATTTCCAAAAATTAAAAAAAAATCTTAAAGAAAGAGTATACTGGTGGTAGGTCTCTTACTGCAGACCGTCTCAGTACCACCGTAACGCCTATTGCAGACGACACACAATACTGTGCATGTATACCGTGTTCCGGTTTGAAAGGCCCTTTACCTAGTAATTACTGGGGGTATCGAAACTGAACATCTCATGTCTCAGTCCTAAATATCCTTTATACTAGCGCCGCGTTGTTACGGGCAGGAGTATCACTTATAATCTGGTGAACGTCTCGCTCGCCCGGCGCTTATAAATTAAAGAGAAAAGGTTTAAGGTCTTAATATTAAATGTTTAATAAATATATTTTACGGAAATAGTATTTATATTATGACCTCCTCATCCTCATCCTCTACCTCATAACTATGTCTTCATAAACAGATTTATCATCGAGTCTCGCGACAAGTACAATATGGTGCAGTGTATATCACCCTAACTAGCGCCACATCGATATGGGCAGGTGTGTCTACGATCAGGTGCAGCTGCTGTTCCCCGCTCCATGCGTCGCTGCATGCGTATGCGTATACCTGGATACAGAAGGCGGTAACTCACCGGGGCGGCCGAGCGCGTCCCCGATTTTCTGCCAGACGACCTCCCTCGAGTCAAAGTCTAAATACTTGACGTGCTTCGTGTTGTAGATGATGTTGTTCTCCTTCACCAGCCTTATCAGTTTCAAGTCCAGGCTCTTGTTGAACGGCAGCGGCATATTTAAATCGGTTTTCATAAACAGTATATTCACACGAAAACTTTTATTTAAAACTGATCTCTTATTAAACACTTGCGGGTACAAAACGGTTGTAATAAATTTAAGTATATATCTAAGTAATGATATAGAAGGTAAGTATTAAGTTAACAGTTAATAATAGGTAAGTATTTATAAATAACCATTTCTGAATAACGTGAACGCCGCGGAGGGTCCCGGGGCGATGTCGCGCCGGACGCGTCGCGCGGGCACTGCGCGCCGCGGCGTCGTGCACGGAGCGGCAACGTCGCGGGCACGAGCGCGCGCGCGGTGCGCCTGTGTGCGTTTGTGTGCGTTGTTTCGGCGATACGACGTAAATAACATCGAATAATGCTTATCGATTAAAATTTAATAAAGAAAAGAAAAATATTCTACGCCTAAACCCCCATTGATAATTAAGCGAAGCGAACGGGATGATCCCCTAATAGTAAGTTCACCACATTACCCTCGTCGCCTGAGACATAAGATGTACCGTTTCTTCTTTTTCCTGTCCTTTTCCCAGCTATGTGAGACGGTCTCCTGTAAAAAGCTATCACTAGTAAATATTACATATATTGCGTTCCTCTGCGAATTGGGATAGAGCCTTATGATTTCACTTTTGATTTTCTCTTTAATTATTTTCAAGTCCCATTTCTCTTTTTATCCATCTCATTTTCATCGGGCGTGCTGTTCACCTGACAATAAGCAATACATTCATAACCAGATAGCACTAGTTTGGATGTATAACAATAGTATACACCTCTTTAGTGATGTTCATTGGTTTAAGACATAACTTCTTAAATTACTCTATTATTTGACTAGCTAGTTGCATTGCGGCGGTACTTCCTTAGATGGTCTCGGATGAGAGATCAGCCATCAGTAAAAATATTATACATTCATATATATATATATTCTGAGCTAAAAAAAATTGGTGTCTAGATTTCACAAGGTTTTATTACAAAAACTTTTTAATAATACTAATCACGAGGCGCATCCAACATATCGTCACTGCACACGAATACATTTCATTTTAGATCAAGCAAAAAATGGCTAAAGTATTATAAAAAATATAATATTATCTTAATGATTTCTAAAATTTATAAACTACACATTTAATAAAACTAAATTAAACAAATACCATATATATTTAATTAAATTTATAATTATCATTTCGCTACTCCCACTGACTCGCATTAGGCTAGCGTGGTGGAAAATGGTCCAAATCTTCCCATATGAATCCCTAGACATCAATCCCGAAAGATCATCTGTCTATAGACGTCCACAGCTATACATAAGCCTCAAAAGATCTACACATCGATCGGTCCATAGTTATTATAGCCTCCAGAGCGCCGGGCAGTAGAGACCGTCGTTTGCAGGGGTTCAAACGAGGAGATTTGGACCATTTCCCACCACACTGGTCCAATGCGAGTTTGTGGGAGCCAGATCCTCGTTTATTGATTAGCGAGGTGCACCACGAGCAGGTGAGGTTGGCTTGGTTCCTGTGAGTTATCTTGCGCAAATTCTTACACCCTTATATAACCCAAATATATAATATTTTCATTAAAACTTGTGATAATATTTTAATTGATATCAGCGAACTATATTTAATTTTTTTTTTTTATTTTGTCACGCCTTTTTCCCAGTAGGGGTAGGCAGAGGTGAATAAACCACCCACGTTTCGCCAGATGTGGTCAGATTAGGTCCCATGTAACAGGGGGCG